>OX336356.1:18230044-18830044 GCA_946902875.1 Nematopogon swammerdamellus | reverse complement strand
CTATGTAAATAGTTTGTATTTTCCGTCCAGTTCAGTGTAGCCGACACGACCGAAGGGAAGCACTGACATGGCACCTAGTTCACCAATTTGTTATGGGCTGACATCACGGATGTTGTAGGTGATGTAGCCAACCGTGTCAGTTTCTATAAAAAAAAAATAAAAAACTAGAAAAAAAAACAGCTGTACAAAAAACTAGAAAATAATAAGGACACAAGCCTGGGCCTTCTTAAGATTTTACGTCTGGGTAAGAAATCGTGCAATACTAGCGTGCTGTCTTCTCATGTCGGATGCCAAAGGGCACATTGTGTCGCTGCGTCAGCGGAATAAGTAATAAATTGAGACTTTTAACAGACTAATATAAAAACGTGGGGCGCATGTTATTTATTACGCATATTATACGCCCCACGTTTTTATATTAGTATGTTAAAAGTCTCAATTTATTACTTATTCCGCTGACGCAGCGACACAATGTGCCCTTTGGCATCCGACATGAGAAGACAGCACGCTAGTATTGCACGATTTCTTACCCAGACGTAAAATCTTAAGAAGGCCCAGGCTTGTGTCCTTATTATTTTCTAGTTTTTTGTACAGCTGTTTTTTTTTCTAGTTTTTTATTTTTAATAAAACCGTTTAACTTAAAAGTTTTTTTACCTATTTTTTATTTACTCGTTTTTAGTTTGATTTTTGGCTCGTATCATTCATTACGTAAGCTCGTCATCCTTTCCAACTCTCTCATTGCATCTTTGTTACTCGGTTTCTTACCAATGTCAATCACTCACAATCAAGCTCCTCAATACATAACCCTTCTAAAGACTTTACGCGACTCAATGCAACATACGCTTGACCCTCCTCAAATAGTCTGGAGCCCAAATACACGACAGCACGGTCAACAGTACTGCCCTGCATTTTATGGACAGTGGAGGCCCATGACAAAATTATCGGTAACATCCGTCTCTCAGCTGTTCCATAATTAAACTTTGCTGGAAACTGTATGGCTTTAGGATGGATAAGGTGTCCGCCGTCTCTTTCAAAATCAATTTGAAGAGATGGTATGTCTGTTTCATACTTTTGCGTTCGACAAGTATGGGACACTCGTCCAAACAAACCAAGTGAGCCAAAACTCGAGGGGGTTACTAGTAACGGTTGAAGAGTTCCACTGTACACCTCCTGACTCCATCATCAGACCCTCGTCACAAAGTGTATTGGCAGAAGTATGGGACACTCGTCCAAACCAACCATATGAGCCCCTAACTCGAGGGGGTTACTAGTAACGGTTGAAGAGTTCCACTGTACACCTCCTGACTCCATCATCAGACCCTCGTCACCAAGTGTATTGGTAGAAGTATGCGATAGGACACTCGTTCAAACAAACCAAATGAGCCCAAACTAAAGGGGGTTACTAGTAAAGGTGGAAGAGTTCAACTGTACACCTCCTGACTCCATCATCAGACCCTCGTCACCAAGTATATTGGTAGAACTATGGGACACTCGTCCAAACCAATCAAATGAGCCGAAACTCGAGGGGGTTACTAGTAACGGTTGAAGAGTTCCACTGTACACCTCCTGACTCCATCATCAGACCCTCGTCACCAAGTGTATTGGTAGTAGTATGGGACACTCGTCCAAACCAACCATATGAGCCCAAACTCGAGGGGGTTACTAGTAACGGTTGAAGAGTTCCCCGTCCACCTCCTGACTCCATCATCAGACTCTCGTCACCAAGTGTATTGGTAGAAGTATGGAACACTCGTCCAAACCAACCAAATGAGCCCAAACTCGAGGGGGTTACTAGTAACGGTTGAAGAGTTCCACTGTACACCTCCTGACTCCATCATCAGACCCTCATCACCAAGTGTATTGGTAGAAGTATGGGACACTCGTCGAAACCAACCATATGAGACCAAACTCGAGGGAGTTACTAGTAACGGTTGAAGAGTTCCACTGTCCACCTCCTGACTCCATCATCAGACCCTCGCCAAGTGTATTGGTAGAAGTATGGGACACTCGTCTAAACCAACCAAATGAGCCCAAACTCGAGGGGGTTACTAGTAACGGTTGAAGAGTTCCACGGTACACCTGCTGACTCCATCATCAGACCCTCGTCACCAAGTGTATTGGTAGAAGTATGGAACACTCGTCCAAACTAACCAAATGAGCCCAAACTCGAGGGGGTTACTAGTAACGGTTGAAGAGTTCCACTGTTCAACTCCTGACTCCAACATCAGACCCTCGTCACCAAGTGTATTCGTAGAAGTATAGGACACTCGTTCAAACAAACCAAATGAGCTCATACTCGAGGGGGTTACTAGTAACGGTTCAAGAGTTCCACTGTACACCTCCTGATTCCATCATCAGACCCTCGTCACCAAGTGTATTAGTAGAAGTATGGGACACTCGTCCAAACCAACCAAATGAGCCCAAACTCGAGGGGGTTACTAGTAACAGTTGAAGAGTTCCACTGTACACCTCCTGACTTCATCATCAGACCCTCGTCACCAAGTATATTGGTAGAACTATGGGACACTCGTCCAAACCAACCAAATGAGCTCAAACTCGAGGGGGTTACTACTAACGGTTGAAGAGTTCCACTGTACACCTCCTGACTCCATCATCAGACTCTCGTCACCAAGTGTATTGGTAGAAGTATGGGACACTCGTCCAAACCAACCAAATGAGCCCAAACTCGAGGGGGTTACTAGTAACGGTTGAAGAGTTGCACTGGACACCTCCTGACTCCATCATCAGACCCTCGTCACCAAGTGTATTGGTAGAAGTATGGGACACTCTTCCAAAGCAACCATATGAGCCCAAACTCGAGGGTGTTACTAGTAACAGTTGAAGAGTTCCACTGTCCACCTCCTGACTCCATCATCAGACCCTCGTCACCAAGTGTATTGGTAGGAGTATGGAACACTCGTCAAAACCAACAATATGAGCCCAAACTCGAGGGGGTTACTAGTAACGGTTGAAGAGTTCCACTGTCCTCCTCCTGACTCCATCATCAGACCCTCGTTACCAAGTTGAAATTATCATAATATTGTATTGTCATGAGAGCTCAATGTGTGTGCAAAGTTTCATAAAAATCGGTTCAGTAGAAGTAGTTGAAAATTTGTTCGCAAGATTTGAAACAAAGATAGTAACAAACAAACAAATATACGGAGTCAAGCTAAATAAAACCGTTTAAAAAAAAGATCTTTTCTGTTTTTTCTTCTTTATTTTGTTTCTTATCAAACGCCGTGTTATAATAAACGCTAAAATTGTACCAATACACGCCAAACCTTCGTCTACAGACTCCATTTTTGCAACTGTCAAAACCGAGAAACACAGACGAGCTCGAACGAGATGTGGAATAGTGTAAACAGTTCCACGAACGCTTCACGAATGCGAGTTTTCTCGTTCGAGAAGGCGGCATGCTTCTCGTGCGTGAAACCTCGCATCGTGTCAACGTACCATAAGGGTACCACACACTGCCGTGCTAAAGGGCGACAGGATGGTAACCCCTCTCAGCTTGGTTCGGCGGAAGCTCATCCACCGAATCATGCAGTAGATGCTTCGCGGTGTCTACTTGCGTTTATTAGGTGTATCGAATACAAGTGTACCTTCCGTGTAGTGTGTAGTGTAGTGTAGTCACGTGTAGTGTAGTGTAGGAAGCGCATCAAGCAATGCGGAATCTTGCGTAACTTGATAGACTCTCGTCATGCATTGTCTCAAAGCGGACGACTAATGATCAGTACTCGTATGTAACCACCATCACAAGAAATAGTAAGTGGGGTAACTGCGTGATTGTGCTGGTTCTGGGTGGAAAGGTTATTGGCTCTATTGCGATGATAACCGATGTGGCGCTACTGCGAGAAGTCGTTACGCGGAAAATATGAAAGCTTTTCTTCTCTAGTCATCATGTCGCGCGCGCATCGCTTAACATCAGTCACACACACCAACACACTTCAGTGGTCCTGGTCACACACAAAATTCCCCCCGGGGCAATTGCCCCCCCCCCCCCCCCCCCCCCCCCCCCCTCCCGGCTCGAGCAATTTTTTTTTGCGGGAGCCGCCCTGCGCCTCGTCGTCACCCCGTCGCGCGCCGGGGCGGAGTGACGCCTAAAAACCGTCTTGAGAAGTTTGTTGAGAAGTGAAAACTGTAGGTATGTAAATCGATAAATTGGTTCTCGAGTAGACGTTGGACGTTACGCCAGTTACATACACTAGAACTTCTCTTTATTCATTAAGCGGGGACTCCACTGCGGCGCACGGCCACGTTGCGCACGTGTGTCTAGATTCGCTCCTATGGATTTACTCGGGGACTCCACTGCGGTGCACGGCCACGCTGCGCACGTGTGTCTAGATTCGCTCCTATGGATTTATATGGAGGCGTCTCCACTGCGAGCTGCGTGCAGCTGCGTGGATGTGTGACGTCACACCCACGGCTACGCGTGTGTTTGGCTTTGCTAGGCGAGCGAAGCCAGACCCACGCAGCTCGCTCCCCTCTACCCGCGCACGCACTCCCCTCCCGCTGCCGCAGCGCTCATCTCGCTCGCTCTCGCTCCTATCTCGCTCCAACAAATGAAGCGCGTGGCTCGGCATAGCTGGCTGTGGAGTCGCCCACGTACACGCGCATCCGTGTGCTTGGCTAGGCCATGCGTGTGCGTGCACATCCGTGCGCCGCTGTGGAGTCCCAGCTTATGGAGGCGTCTCCACTGCGAGCTGCGTGCAGCTGCGTGGATGTGTGACGTCACACCCACGGCTACGCGTGTGTTTGGCTTTGCTAGGCGAGCGAAGCCAGACCCACGCAGCTCGCTCCCCTCCACCCGCGCACGCACTCCCCTTCCGCTGCCGCAGCGCTCATCTCGCTCGCTCTCGCTTCTATCTCGCTCCAACAAATGAAGCGCGTGGCTCGGCATAGCTGGCTGTGGAGTCGCCCACGTACACGCGCATCCGTGTGCTTGGCTAGGCCATGCGTGTGCGTGCACATCCGTGCGCCGCTGTGGAGTCCCAGCTTTAGGATTAGATAGAATACTGCACTCTCGCTGCGAGCTGAACTGCATGCATGTAGGTACCTACGTACATATGTCAATTATTGATTTGCTGAAAGGTAAAGTTCAGTGGTTCTCCAATAATTCATTCATTGTCTATCTAACTCACCAACCAACCAAACTACTATTAAGTAGTCACTCACTAGTCAGCAGTGTGACCAGATTAAATTTTACGAAAATACCGTTGCCACCTTGAAAAAATACTAAAATATACTTTCTATGACAGGTCAAATATACCAATAAAAATACCGATTTTCGTAACATGTTTTATTCATCATCATCACTATAAATGTTCGAATTTTACTTCAACATTATTTTCGAAGGAATAAAATGTATACAACATCCTTCATCTTGCTTTGTTTTTAAAACTGCCGATACATTTTTATTGATAGACCTGTTTCTTTGCTCGATTATTATTAAATTGATCTTTGAGCATATGCGCTCGCATGCAGCTTTGGACACGGGTATAAATAACAAAGATTTACTAAATTAGCTATATTTTTAAAGTTCCATCACTGTTAGAAATTTTTCCAACTTCCACCCAAAATTGCTCACAACAAGAAAGGGGTGGGCCAGTTCTTGAGGATTGTAACAAATGATTTACTTTGCGATCAAGTTTTAGGGCTCTATAATCGATAACAAAGGATCGGGAACCTACCTGTGTTGCTCTATGACCACACAAAGTGAAACAATTTGCGGGAAATTCCCTCCCATAATGCCGATGTTCGCGGCAGAAGATAGAAGCGAAGTTCGTGGGGACGATTGCGTCCAGTGTTTACCATGAAAATGTAATTTTATGCTAAATATACCAAAAAATACTAACTTTCAGTAATATACCTATAAAAATACTGATGGTCAAAAAAATCGTCAAAATATACTGAAAAAGTATTAAAATACTGAATATGGTCACACTGCTAGTCAGTCAGTTCGTTCGTTGATTCATTCATTCATCGTTCAGTCAGTCCGTCCAGCCAGTCACTGACTGAGTTGGTTGACTGACTGACTGCAGTGTTGCCGTTTTAGTGACTTTGTCACTAGATCTAGTGAGTTTTTGACGTCTTTGGTGACATTTTTTAAAGACTTAGTCACTAGAAAAAATCTAGTGGCTTTTAGTGACTTTTAATAGTGATAAAATTTGAAGCACGGACATTGACTTGGCTGTATACCCTCATAGATTTTACCTGTTCTTCATCACATCATCACATCATAGATCATCGACGATCTATGAACTTGATCGAATTAATCAAAATAATCGCTTTGGCTGTATATAAATTATATATCCTATATAAAAAATAATAAAAAAAGAAGAAAATATTTAAAAAAACATATCTATCAAATCATAATCATATTTACTTATTTCTCACTTGACTGAAGACGCCACCGACGACATCGGGGCGAAATATTTCCATAAATTTGCTTTTTTACTATTGCTACTACTAAAATATGTGTACATCAAAAATAAAGCAACAAAAAGTTGTAAAGTATTTAATTATAAAAAATATATATTTATAAAGTGTAAATTATGTAAGTATAAACATTGAATGAATAAATCATTGATTATTTCAAATTTTATTTTAATATAACTTATTTTAAAAATGGAGCTCTGATAAAAATATTTAGTGACTTCTAGTGACTCTTTGAAGTAATATTTTCCCCAATTCTAGTGACTTTATGGCAATAGTTTGGTGACTTTCTTTTTTCCTAAGCGGCAACACTGACTGACTGACTGACTGGCAGTCAGTCCGCAAGCAACGGTCGAGCGAGACGTATGTGTGTATAGCGCGCTCCCGCCCCGCTCTCGTGTTTTCTTTCGCTACAAACAAGTTGTCGCGGAGTGCGTGAGCGACTAGCGACTGAGGGACCCCGGACCCGGACCACCCTGTTTGTGTAGTGTTGTGATCTGCTCAAGTCGTTGCTACTTCCGCGGAAGATTTTGCTGAAGGCAGTGCTCTGCCCGCGGGCCGCTCACGAAACCGAGGTACGTTTGCCCGTGGCTTCGCTCGCTTCTAATTCTGTATCGAAAATATCGAAGTTAATTAATTAGCTAACCGATTTTTACCACAAATCATAACTATAACATAACTTTTGAGATAACATAGAAATACTTTTTTTCTAGTATCTCCGGTCCATTGACAAAGCTATAAGTACATAATGGTTTTCTTATACAAATACACATATTTGTATTAGGTTATAAATAAGATAAATAGCGATTGACTTATATATTTCTATGGGCATAGCCACTTTCGTTTTCTGTTTAGCACAAAGTAAATCAGAAAACAACTCGGGAAATAATGAATGGCAAGTTGAAGAGTAGGTAGGTACCTAGGACCTGTGACCTAGGCAACCTCCCTCAAGGAAGTTATTATTTATTATCCTAACGTCCGCCTTTATTATATAAGAATAAAATTACTAACTTGCATGCTTAACTAGTAGAATTAAACTACATGTAGGTAAATTCCAAACACTTAAATTTCAATGACATGAAAAGAAAAAAAAGAGGACTGGACTAGGTCATTGCACTCCCTAGACATAGCAGCACTGTTGCCAAATCTTACTGTCCATCGAGTTTTTAAAACAATTTTAAATTTTTGTATGAAAAAAAAAATTCTGAATTTCGATTTGAGTCATAAGGATTTTCTTCTTCTACATTCTATTCCTGAAGTTTCTCAAGCCTATCCTGAAACATCCTATACTATATGTATATAGTTCTTGGTGGGAGGAGTGACGACGGGGTCAGTTCGGCGATCAGGTCCACATGTTGGGACTACATCGCTTAGGTATATCCCGGAGGGGTTACGTACTGCCGTCATCTACTCCCTGCTCATGGTGGTCCAGTCTGTCCGTCTTCGCTGCATAGGAAGGTAACCTACTCCAATAATGTCTTCCAGTCGATTCCTAGAAGTTCTTCCTCACCGTAGTAGTGGTCCTTTCCCAGTGTACTCCGTCTCGGTCCTGCATACATGACGTGGTAGGTATGACATGGTGCACTAGCTTGTTAGGTAAGTATAGATAGGTAGGTAACAAGTAGGTACCTACCCACCTACTTAATGTAAAACTCGAAGTCCTTACTTACCTATTATGGTATGTTTGTTTGGCTGGCAATGGCGAGCATCACCGTGTGGCTCGCTCGCCGCCGCCGTGTGCAAGGTAAACTTACATTACTTACTTGTCTATCGAAACTCGCTCGCACTTCCTAGTGTTGGTAGTTTTCCTCTCCTCTAGTAGGTATCTACCTTATTCCGCTGTTCTCCGCAACTAAAACCACAAAACAAAATGTAACTGGAAGGCAGCTAGCGTTATCTACTTTACCTATACACCGGAAGGATTTAGTTTAGTCTTCTATTCAATATTATCATATCAATCAATCATGTCAAGAGTACGCGGGCGGGCGCGGCGCGGCGCGGCGGCGCGGGAGCGAGACCGCACCCTTATTACGATAATGCAACCGGTCCGCCGGACCGGTCCGTAGCTCCAAATCTGACAGTTCGGCGACTGTTTTATGCGATTTTGGAATGCAACCAGTCCGTGCAACGGGTATTGCGGTATCAGTCCGCAGATGTGTCATACATTTTACGGCATATTGGTATTACGATCGCATTTGCAGTCGCACAACTGTCAAACTTGCGACCGACTGCAGCCCGCGAGCTGTCATCCGTGATGCTCCTCCTGAGCAGCATCATAGCACCATTCACGGCTAACGAGCGACGATCTTTTCTGTGATTTTGGTGGTGACATCGTGTAGGTATATTTATAGTGGCTAAAATAAGTAATGTATGTTCATTTATAGTGTTTGAATTTTTTTTTTTATTAAATTTTGTATTTTAATAGTATTTCTTAAATATATATAATTTTAACTTGGTCTTGAATTTATATCATAATATATATTATAGAATATATAATAGGAAGAATAAAGAAAATTTCCCTCTCCCTCTCTCTCTCTATCTCTCTCTAGCTCTCCCTCTCCCTCTCCCTCTCCCTCTCCCTCTCCCTCTCCCTCTCCCTCTCCCTCTCCCTCTCCCTCTCCCTCTCCCTCTCCCTCTCCCTCTCCCTCTCCCTCTCCCTCTCCCTCTCCCCCCCCCCCTCTCTCTCTCTCTCTCTCTCTCTCTCTCTCTCTATCTCCTCTCTCTCTCCTCTCTCTCTCCTCTCTCTCTCTCTTTATCTTTCTCTCTGAAATTGCATTTCCACCATTGTGTTCGTGTTGTTTGTATTTTTATTGAATTTAAAATTTTAACTTCGTAATTTTTTTTTTATTCGTATGCGAGACACTTGGCGCCATCAGCATGGATTGTTGAGCCGACGACGCCCATATTTATCATCTATATATAGAATTATCTATATTGTAATAGGAATAACAAAACATTTAGAAGTTTTAGTCAACAATCAGGATTAGAACCCACAACCTCCTGCATTGATTATTGAGGGCGGCTCTTCCGAGAGCATGACAGCGGCCGCCATCATATCTTTATGTGTATATATCAGTATGTATACATACACCGCCCGACAGACCGCCGCGCCGTGCAGGCAGAAACGCCTTTCCTAAGCAATCCGTAACACAATAAATAATTTGTTCAATTGCTTGTATTAATTATCATTGCTTTATGTTCCTATATTTGGCATGTTAAAAGTAACATACGTTATTTATTATGATTTTAATATATACTTTTACCATTCGTAGTAACATTTTACAAGTTTCTTTCAAAATTTGGCACCTTACCTGAACCAACAACCAACCTTTGATGTCGGTCCGCGGGACCGGTCGCAATAGCGTAATACAAATTTTGTCCGTCGCAGTCGCAACATCAACACCAGTCGCAACATCAGCACCATTATCGTAATAAGGGTGCGGGATCCGCGCCGCGCGTAGCCGTAGCGGAGCGGACGAGGCGTGGCCACAGACGCCGACCGGGAGCTGCGGGCGGAAATAGCCTCGGTAGCTCGCTGATGCTGTGTGTCCGTGTTCAATCATACAAGTTAAGCATACCGGGCGCGGTCACACTTTGGACGGGTTACCGTTTGCGGCTGTTGAGACAGGCCGTGGTTCAGAATCTACTTAAAACTGAGGGTTCCTCCTTCCGTTGTCTCACTAGGGGCTAAAGTTGGACCCGCCCGGATTGCTAGCACCGCCCAGAATGAAGATAGATCGAAACAGCTATGTAAATAGTTCGTGTCTTCCGTCCGTCCAGTTCAGTGTAGCCGAGCGAGCAGGAAGCACCGCCGCCGCGCCGAGGTGTGAAGATCTGACATCGAGGGCGGGCGTGTGAAGCTGATATTTTTTTTTTTTTTTTTTATGGAAACTGACACGGTTGGCTACATCACCTACAACGTCCGTGATGTCAGCCTATAACACCGGGTGAACTAGGTGCCATGTCAGTGCTTCCCCCTTTGATCGTGCCGGCTACACTGAACTGGTCGGAAAACACAAACTATTTACATAGCCGTTTAGACCGACGTTTCATTCAGTGCGGTGGTACCAACCCGGGCGGGTTAAACCCTACCACCAAGTAAGATTAGGAGGGAAGGGACCTACAGTTTTATGAGGAATCCGAACCTCGGTCAGCCTCCAACGGTCAGCGGTCACCCATCCAAGTACTGACCGCGCCCAACGTTGCTTAACATTCAATAGCAACAGTTGACTGTCTGCACCACTGAGCTAACGAGGCTGACCATCTAGCTCTAGGGGAGCATAGCTGCGCTGCGTCTAGCTACAATACTCAGAGCGAGATCACAACGCAACGCTGCGCTCGTGCGAGGTAGGTAGGAGCGCTAGAGTAGAGCGTGCGAGTAGTCAAACAAAGCGTGATTTTGTAGATGGTTAGAACGCGCCTCAATTGCCTTCTATGGCAGAGTTGACATTATACTATGTTGTAGATGGTGATGATTATGCATGACAAATGAACCGGCGGCGGCACACGGCGGCGAGCCGGGCACCGTATATACCGCGTATACCGTAGACACCTGCAGACAACGGAGGTTACGTATGCACGTCATGCCTGCCGGCGCACAGTGCAGCGTCCCGAAGAAAAGTCCGGACGTTTGCCATTTTCTCAAATGTCCCAGAATCAAAAAAAAAATACTATCGCCCATTCTACAGGATCATAGCTATAACAATGAATAGCTTTTATTTTTTTCACCATACTCTAACATTTTTTAATTTAATCCGGAAAATACCTCTGCCAGGAAATTTCAATGTATTGCATTAAATACGGTGAAATGTATTATTTTCTGTCGCCTTTCTTATTTAATATTTATAACTTTTGGGTAATAATGGGTTCAAATGGTATATCACAGAATATATAAATGTAAGCATATGGCCATTTTAGTAAATAACGTAATTTTTATAGACTAGTTTTAGGGAATCGATCAAATAATCTGAAGTGAAATATTTAAACATCAAGAAAGTAAAAAGTCCAAAACGGTCCAAGAAATGATTATTGCTGCGTTATAGATTAGCTATTGGACTTTAGCCAGTATGAAAATGGTAGCCATATGCAGCCATATCTTATATACTTTTTATGTTTGTTTACGATCGCGCCTAGCCGCGCCTGACGCTCAAAACGGCCGCTCTTTGTTTTGGTGACACATCACATCACAGTATTGTATTTTTATGGTGTTATACTGTTCTTATAACAACATCACAATGAGCACTATTAAATACGTCTAATAAAATAACATATTGGGGGTCGAGTATTTTAAAATATATATTTTAACGAGTCACCTTTAATTCTAATTTACTTTGATATTAGTTCATTAAGATCTCACAGTAGAAATGATTTTATACATCATGCACTATATCTTTATACATAATAGGTATATCGCATAATATGTATACATAGCCGGTACTATAGTACCTTTATTTTTTGTGGTTTAGAGATAAATAATTTAGTATAAAAGTGAAGAACTGGAACAACATTTTATTATTTTGTTTTAACACGACTACGTGCATACTGAAGCCATGGATCTACTGCAGCGAACCATTGATTTTTACGTTTAATTACGAGACAATTCTTTGCCATTAAAATAATATAATTATAATATATTATTGACTCAAAAAGTGCTGGAAGTAATTGGAGAATCGTTTACATCCGGAGAACGAGCGACGATCAAGACTTGGCAGAATGTGCACCTGAAGTAAATAGAGTTTAGAATAGTACATAATTAATTAAGGTACTTATCTTGTCTAATTTGTCATAATAAATTAAAAAAAAAAAATGTTTCGCTGCAGTAGATCCATGACATGTCATTATTACGAATGTATTTTCTCTAGTTTATTTTTAAACGTAGTTTTTTATTTCATTTATTTTTTCTTTACTTTTTAATAAAAAAAATATAAATATGTAGATTTAATTTTAGTACTAATTTAATTTCGAAAGTTTAATTCTAATTTTGTTTAATTAATTTTCTAGTTATGATTATGACTGCTCTTGTTTTTAATTAAAAATATACATATTTAAATATACTATCGATGTTATGAATTCATATATATATCATCAATATCACCGTCAGCTCGGCAGCATTATCTGTCCGCGGTCACTGATGAACATAGGCTTCTCAATAAGCATGCGATCTTTTATGCAAACTTAATATAAATACATAATATAAAACTGTTGTAAAACTAAATAAAAAGCATTTCAATTTCTTTATTTTAATTTTTAACCTTTCCTGAATAAATAAAATAAATACCTGGAAAGACAAAAAAAATAAATCTTACACACAGCGCATATTTTGAATTTCAAATTAAAATAACTATAAATACTATTGCTGGATTTTTTTCAAATTTACAGAATTAGTAGCTAAACTATTCAAGATTATTCATGCAAAATGTCAGAGCATTACCTTGAAAAGTTTCTGAGAAATCAAGCGATGTCCGCAAAATCGTATTTTGGTTGCACTGTGCGGCGCGGCGGCTGCGGTGCGCGGTGTCGGTCACTAGTTGACTACACAGAACTAACCGGATTGACCTACTCCAACCTAAGTACTGCGCCGCCGCCGTGCCGCCGCGCCTCCAACGCGCCGCCAGCGCCAGCGCGACAGCGTCAAACTATATCTTCACCTCACGCTTCAGCGGTCGGGCCGTCTGCTGTATAAGCATACAGCAGACGGCCCGACCGCTGAAGCGTGAGGTGAAGATATAGTTTGACGCTGTCGCGCTGGCGCTGACGGCTGTATGTCTGGGGCACAGGAGGAAGTATGACCGCGTAGCAGCCTCGGCCGTGTTCAATAATTCCTCCAATAATTCATTACAATCCGAATGGAAGTCCTTCTCGGGGGCGATATTGGTCGGTCGGTCGGAGCAAACTGTGGTCGGAGCGTGTGCTCTTGTCTGACCCCTCTGACTCAGCTATAACTGATTATTACATAAAACACGTTCAGCATCAGCTCACTGGAGCCTCGTAGGGTCGTTACACCTGCCCAAGCAGTGCCAAAGTCTCACGGCGGCCGGCATGGCAACGCGGCGGCGCGGCACCGGCCAACCAGGCGAGACAACACAACCGCGCAATGGAATTGTGTTTTCCTTCCCCGGCGCGGCCGCGGGGACGGCGGCGGTGGCCGGGTGACGACACACCGCTCACCGTGCCGAACTCTGCCGTCTGCCGAACATCATTTCGGCGAGATCAACGAGATTAGAGATGTTATCACAAGCATACCTACATCATTTGTTTTGAACGAACTACTTGCGAGCTCGGTGATGCGCGTCGCGCGGACCGGCGCGGCGGCGGCGGCGGTAGTGGTGAACGTCGCGTCGGTTACTCTTGCGAGAGGTTCGACGTTCGAATCCGGGCGGCGCGGCGTGTACCAATGACTTTTTCTGAGGGAAAAATGTACATACGGGCATGCATACAACTGCTGCTTCACCATTCGGAACCGGTGTAAAACTGTAGGTCCCTTACTAGGTGGCAGGCTCAAATTGTAGCCGACTGCGTTGGTACCACCATCGTACTGGATGTAATATGGCCGCATAGTAACCTCGGCTGTCTCCTCTTAGTCCACTATAGCCAATAATCCAAAGGGAATTCTCCAATATTGCACCTACCTTCTCTGAGGTTATATTGACTTAGCTCGAAGCATGTGCTTTGGCCCCTCTGACTCAGCCACCCATACAGGATTACAAAAAAATCAGCTTTGACCCGATGCGGCGCGCGGCGGTTTAACGTGACCTTCTCACGAAAGTACTACAGTTACCTGACGTGTTTTTGTTGGAAATAATAATTGTTTTTTACGAGCCGGTTCCACACGCTCTGCACTTGTTGCTAACTTCAAACCTCTATACCTCCCGCGCGGGCAAGCGCGCGGGCTTTGGTTTGAGATGCGACGTGTGCGGACACCTTCGCCCCCAGTCACATGGTGGGCTCGTCTCGGGGCCGGTTTTGCTGCAGGACCCAATCGGTTAAACATTCCAAATACAACCAACTCCGAGACCAACTCATGAAAAAATTACGAATAGTTCTTGTAAGAAATAGCTACTCGGACTGAGCTTGAAGACTAGTTAGTGTGAGCGCGGGACGCGTCTCGTTACTACAGATGAGTCATGTGAGATGAGTAGATGACTATCTCATGTGTTTGTTTATTAGCCCCCCCCCCCCCCCCCCCCCCCCCGATCACTGCTCTCTGTGGGTTCCGTAAAGAAGAGGGGGGGAGGGGGGGGGAGGGGCAACCTCAACTATCTTCAGCTCAGTCAACCGTTGACACCCCGCCCCGCCGCCTCCGCGCCCCGGTCTCACCTGTGCCAGTGCTTCAGACTCCCGTTCGTTTCACAAGGAGTATACCTAATGATGACACACGCAACACAATATCAAGAGGGGCGTTCCCGGGATCCGTGGAGACAACCCCGCATAGGCACCTGTCAGGCTGGCATGGCATTCAAAACCCCCGCATACGACCGAATGTCCATGGGCGTCGTTAGACACATCATAGGTGGCTCGGCGCTAAATATCTTCTGTACTCCAGGACAGGTCTGAGGAGGGAACAATCGATTTTCTCAGGGAGTCCTCACTCATACATATGCACATTGTAGAATAATTCACTGGCTTTTTTTATAAATAATTGTTTGGCAATTTTAGTGCCTACCAAATCCGCCCGCTGGAGTCGCTGCATCTTTTCTCCATACGTTATTTACTTGAGCAAGATCGTAGGACGTGTGATCGAGCTCCTGTAGCTAGAAGCGATTGTTCATCATCACGGTTCACACGCGAGTATGTGGCTGCCTGCTCGCCCGCAGCGTGCAGCCACCAGAGAGTAGGTACGACGCGGGCGGGACGCCACGCCAGGTGTTTGACCTCACACGGCCGCGCGAGCGATGGAAGAGCGACAGTAACACGGTGACAGTTGTAGCGGCGGAGGGGACAGTTATCTAGCGCAAACAGACCCTCCCGCCCTGTTGCGTCGCACCGTAGCGCGTAGCGCCAGCCAGCTAGCGGTGCTGTACCTTCACTTATCTCCTTGTTCACACTTGGTTATCTCCTCACAGAGAGGGGCCTGTTTGTTTGTTACTCACGTTTTTTACCCTACACTATTTATCCGGAAGGAACGTCGTATTTTTATCTATTTATGTACTTACTTTATTTTAATTCCTGTGTGGGGCCGATACTTAATAAGAATAGCAATAGCCCCACTGCATCTCTCCCCGTGCATGTCGTAAAAGACGACTAAGGGATAAGGACAGGATGCCGTGCATAAGGGCGACAGGCTAGCCACCTCTCACCTTGACACGGTGTTACCACCGAGTCTTGCAGCAGGCTGCGTTGGCCTTGCTGACGTTTAGATAATTTACTACTTTACTAAACTATTACCAATTCTGGTTCTATCGAGTTAATAATATATTATAGTTCTATATTTAGAGGAGAGAGCACAACCAAAGCACAACTGCAGGTTGGTGTTCGAGGGAAAAAGTTACATTTGCACTAATAGTCATTGTCTGACACGAGTCAGTTGTCTGAATATGCGTAAGCTTCACAATCTGAGCTGCTTATCTTGCCATTTAGTAGGTATGCATGCGGTAAACATACGAATCACTTATAGTGTACCTATATTAATGCGTAGTTTACTTTTACCTACTTGCCATCCCTCAAGACTCCACAGCCCACACCTCGTCCCACATATATCTATGTCAAATACCTTAGAGCTCATTTGAACCAAAAGCTCTTTTGAACTTGAAACTCTTTTGATTTGAACGGCGAAATTTATTGCCCTTCACTGTACCTACTGGGGTTTAAACACTACTGTCCTGTGTTCGACATAACACGACATGTCGGCTGCCAGTATTTTCTTTGCAGTTTTGCCTAAACCATCACCGAGGAGAGGAACATGAAGTCCTGGAGCAGCCCGCGATATAATAAGTACGAGTACACGTTACTGAGAGCTCTTCAAACGATCTAAAGAGCGATCAAATCAAACACTCAAACAAAATATCCATGCGTGGTCGACACAACTTCCCCGAACGCACCGCTTCTCTAAATAAATAGTACCGGTGTCGGACGCGAAATTATGGAGCGGTCTTGCGGAGAGGGTGTTTCTTGTCTCCTACAAACTGGCTGTCTTCAAAAGGCGTTTTGTCTGCCTTATACCTAGCTTATACCGTCTCACTGAGCATGGTTTCGTACTCCTCGGTTTCGCAGGTAGAGCTGCTATTGATGTGTGATCTGTCTGGTTCTCTTAAAAAAATGTTTTGTGTGTGGTCCGAGCGCTTCCTAAGCACGTGCTCTCTGCCTGCAGACACGGCGGCGCCCAGCATGAGCACTGCCCGCTGGCAGTAGGCGGGACAGGCGCACGCGCATCAAGGATGTCGGCGGCGGCGGCTGCGGGCGGCGTGCTGCTCGAGGCGCGCCCCTTCCGCCCCTTCAAGTCGTCGGAGGAGTACCTGTACGCGATGAAGGAGGACCTCGCCGAGTGGCTCACCGTCCTCTACCCGGAGCTCATCATCACCGCGGACAACTTCCTCGACCGGCTCGACACAGGCGTCGCACTCTGCCGGGTCAGTCTCTCCTCAGTTCTCTCCTCTCACTACACTCTCTACTACCAACCAACCACTCAACTACTATCTGCCGGCGCCACATTGCATTGCAGCCTGGGGGGGACCGCATCGGAGTGGAATTATTTCTGTGTAGGGGTTTACGCCACCACACGCGGTCTTCCGCTCTTCTCATCCATCCACTACCGGCCACCTTGGGAGAGGCCTGTGTCCAGCAGTGGACCGATACAGGCTGATGATGATGATGATGATGAGGGGTATACGAGCTAAAATTTATAACTTTTATGGCCAAGTAAGCGCATTGACTCGAACTTAGCCTTTTAATTTGCACAGTTTTTGATGGGATGCTTCTGATCAAAGAGCGATATTTCTAAAATCTAGATTTTTTAAATCATTTTCCGTGAACCGGTTAAGAAGTTCAACGCTGAAAAATCTTCTGTGTCCGCAGCGAATGCTAGTGAGGAAGCTCCACAACTCACTATACCGAGCACTATACCTTATAATACATACACTACACATTGTTTGTTAGTTAGGCAGGTAAATACCACGAAGGAGATAGTAGAGGATATGGTCTAAGCTAAGCAAACTGGGTACGTTGCCTTCAACTGGGGGCATGCCTCCTTGAAGTGGGCGCGTGTCATTACGTCAAGCTGCGTTCACATCGGCCCGACGAACGCCAACGAGGGACATTCGGCGTTGGCTACCGCACTTTCGTTGGCCTTCGAAGGTACGGCCAAATACATTCGGTGGTTCGAATTCGAACAAATGATCGATGGGACCTGATTCCGGTTCGGATTTGTTTTACCGCATTTGTATGTTGCTCAAAATCTACGACGACGAAGAAATGTTAGTTTTATTCTACTACAATGATTACATTTTCTTCTTGACGAGATGGTGGCATTGCAACTAAAAATATCGGCAATTTCTCTCCAGCAATCATTTCTCTTCCCTTATTAATAGGGTCCCTAAGACACGGATTTTCTATGTATAAATCGATTAACAAAAACATATCATCGCGCATTATTATCATCAATACTTCAATCTTAGTTTTTCTCCATAATTGACGTATACGGGAAATATTTTATTATCTACGCTCTCTCGCTTCAACTGAGCGTTCGTTCGTTGGCCTTCGGCACCCCGCACCCGTCCGTACCGCGTCCGGTCGAATGGTTTGATTCCTTTGATGTTACCGCCACATTGCGAATTGATGGCAAATGCCGACGAACGATCGTTGGCGTTCACTAAACCGTCCAGACCGGACCAACGAAGGCCAACGAAACCATTCGTTGGCGTTCGTTGGGCCGGTGTGTACGCAGCTTCAGTCGAATCCATGAAGTGATCGCGAGCGATTCGCGAGTTTCGCGACCCGCACGCGACCCATATGGCCACCCGCTTTTCCCCGCTCTGGCGTCACATGTTTTACTAGAATTGATAGCTAGCAACGAGCCCTCTATACTCGTCCTCCGTGGTAGGTGCTCTCTTTTCTTTGGAATCTTCAAAACCGATCGCAATTTGTATAATATGGTCGTGAGAAGTATTTATTGCTGGGTGCGGTCAAACCGGATCCCAATAGATAATTTAACAATGTGTTTATTTATTTATCGTATCGTTATCTCCTCCGTCGTCGGTTATCCCTTTACGAGCGCCGCGCCGCCGCCGCGCCGCTCGGTTATTGTTTTATTGTTATCGTTGTTGTTTGTTGAAGCTAGGCCTGGGCTGGGCCTGTGAGAACTGAGAACCGATACGTCACTCATTTAGCAGCTGCTTCGATTCTGCGAATAGTTTTATCAATCAGGAAGTGTCGTGCGCGACCCTCAACAGTCCTTTCTGTGTCACATTTATCAGGTCATACATACAAAAAGACATTCAAACGACAAACGAGCAATATACCGGACAGGTGAAAAAAAACGCAATCTACTACTTGTTACCTAGCTAGGTAACAAGTCACTAAGTCAGTGACGCGCCCGCATATGATATTAGATGCAACGACATTCTACTTTTTTAATTCGGTGATTAGATGGCGTTATTGATGCTCGAGATCAAAGTTTTTGTATGAAAATCACACGGGTGCCTGCGCTTTGTTACAGCGGCACTCCCTCCGCGCCTCCGGCTTATAAAAAACACTTCAGGGAATAACCATACTAACAGGTTATGTCGGGGTGGTGAATTTTGTACTAAATTTTAAATTTCACTAATATTTGAATATCTTAAAAAAATTATTTCTCCAAAAGTATAAGTCTCCGGCAAAAAAATATTTTTGCTAATAATTCCTTAGACCCTCACCTACCATTCCCAGCTACCAGCAATCTTCTACTAAACCCGCCTCTTTCTACATTGAAATTCGAAATGCGCGCCAATCCACAGATAATTAATTCTGAAAATGCTGGTTTTAAAAATCTCTAATTTCATAGGTTATACATATACGTAACTATGACCTATTATATGGGTTATACATATACGTAGCTAAGACGCCAATAACGCTAATGCCGATATGTCTAGTTTTGGCCATAAGGCGGGCGGCGGCAGAAGTTACGCGGGATCCCACATCGAATAGATAACTCTACTAACCCGCTAATTGTAACCTATCAAATGTCGGCCCGTGTAAATCCCTATTACGTTTGACATTTCGATCGCTAACACATTAAATACATCGACAACCTCTCACCACTATCAGTCGGACGGAACTAGGTAGGTACATAGTTGGAAGCGGCGCCGAAATGTTTGTAACATAATAATTAATTAAAATTTTGACAGACAACAATCATTACGTGCTTTCTGATTCCATTACATTCATTTATAATATAATAAATAACTCGTGTCGTCGCGAGTTCGCGACCAATGGTGAGTGACGAGTTTGCGCAGTCAGTAGGTATACATATACCTACAGTCAGCGCGTACGTTCGTGGCCTCCTCCGGCAGGAAAGCGAGAGTGGAATGTATGTATAGTGTTGTGAATCAATCTCTGAAAGTAACGACATTTACGAAACCTCTTTTTTATTTATGACATTAAATTATTTATTATCTAATAAGGTTTTATTGCGTGGTTGAAGTACGAAGACAAAACAGGGATAATCGTTAAAAGATCTATCGGCCTCCGCCCGCAGAGGCCACGAACGTGCGCGCTAACAGTACCTAGCCGCTCGCTCCGTGTGCACATGCGTGCGTGCACACACCGAGCAGTCAACTAAATTGATGGATCCATTATTTAACGATTATTTATCAATTTAAAACATAGGTTATACTTATCCATAAAAAGAAATTGGAGCTATTCTTGACAGATCAGGTGGCAGCAGAATCTTGTCACACTTGTCACTGTCGAATTAACGCCAAACGTACCGCGCTTCATGACGCGCACCTATTTAGCCCTCTCTCGCTCAGCTCGCTCTGCACGGACGGAATGGAAAAGCGAGAGAGCCACCCATCTAACGACGCTCATGGAGATTCGGTCGTATGCCCCGAATGCCGCGGCGCTGCTGTTACAATGTTCATGTGCCACCTGATGCGACGGTGACTGCGTACGTAGCTAGGTCGGCTAGTCAACGTAGGCAGGTGCCATAATAAATTTAATTATACATAAATTATTGTCTAGTTCATTAACTTGTACGAGGCGTAGTGAGTGACAGCTAAGCAGGCAGGGGAAGTGACGTCGAGGCGAGTGTTAGACAAAGAGCTGTTAGAAGCAAAGACATTCAAACGTTTGAAGTGTCCACTTTCGATTGTCCAGTCCAGCTTTCCTCGCGTTGTGCGGCGCGGGGCGGACGAGGCGAGCCGTCAAATGCTTTGGCGTTGTTGGTGAATTTGTTCAATTTCACGCTAGTCTGACCGATCACGTAAAACTATCGTCCGTAAACCGACTTTTTTATGGAAACTGACACGGTTGGCTACATCACCTACAACATTCGTGATGTCAGCCCATAACACCGGATGAACTTGGTGCCACGTTAGTGATTCCCTTCGGTCGTGCCGGCTACACTGAACTGGACGGAAAACACAAACTATTTACATAGCCGTTTCGACCGACCTTTCATTCAGTGCGATGGTACCAACCCGAGCGGGTTAAACCCTACCACCCAGTAATATAAGGAAGCATAACGGCAAGCATCGCTTGGCTATGTTAGTTACCTGTAACATTTAGTTATCCCATGCGTTGTTCGAGAGAGGTTAGTGGGGCTGGCTAGGTTTAGACAATTAAGTCTTGGTTCCACTATGATGTGCCTCGACTTCTACCATGTATGTTGCGGTAATACCCCATACTGAACATCACGGCCCGCTGCCGTTCCGTCCGTATGAGAACCGGCAAAGGTGCCGGCTGTGCCAACGAACGAACCAAATGTACATCGGTCACTCCCACTGCTGCACACAATCGCCTGTTCTCCTCTAGTCCTCGCGCCTTCAGCGCTGCAGCGGTACGGAACTGCTGATTTGCTTTCCGCCGACGTACTACTCCATGCCCCATCCGGCTTCCTCTGGTAGTCTTCCAGTGGTTTCCCACACTTCGTTTTCCTGTCCACGGCCGCTAGAGTAGGACTTGGTTACTTCAACGGTCATCGATTCGCCGGCTGACGTGTTCAGCCCACTGCCACTTGAGCTTATCCGCCCGGTGTCTATCGGCTATCACGAGCGATATTCTCAGCATGGCAGCGTCATCTCCGTGAAATGGCGTCGGTCGACCGACACGCCACGCAGCCAACATAGGTACAGGCACGGAGTACGGACACAGAATAAAGCCTTGAATTCACTAGCTAGGGGGCAAATACTTCAGCAACGTGCCTACTGCCTAGGCCTAGAGTAGGTATACGCGAACGTTGTATGCAGCATAGCGCGGTATTGACGTGCCGCGGGATACGTTGCGAGCGACATCTCTACTGCTGTCCCGCGTCGTGTTGCAACATGTTCCCTGCAACATACATAGTAGAAGTCGAGGGACATAGTGGAACCAAGAGTCATAAAAAGATCTTTGGGGTCTGTCATTTTTAATTAATATTATGTGGCTACAGCGCAGTGCTCGTGGCCGACCGCGAAGCGGAAGAGGGTCGGGGCGGTAGAGCGGAGGATTGGCGGCGGTGCGGCGGTACCTTGCCCTTATGCCTTTTTCGGGGAGGCGTTGCCTCCGCCTGCTGCGCCGCGCCGCCGAGAGCGAGACCTTTG
The DNA here is from genome assembly GCA_946902875.1 of Nematopogon swammerdamellus. Lineage (NCBI taxonomy): Eukaryota > Metazoa > Arthropoda > Insecta > Lepidoptera > Adelidae > Nematopogon > Nematopogon swammerdamellus. The sequence goes on along the minus strand of OX336356.1, from coordinate 18,807,902 downwards.
CCCGGCCGCCTCCGCCGCGCGCCGCCGCGTCTCGCTGTTGATTTTAAGTGAATGTCATGTTTTCGATAAAACACAACTTGTTTATCACGCCAGTGTTGGACGACATCTAAAAGGTCATTACTTGCAGTTAATGATGGGTGGTGCGCGTGCGCGTGCGAGAGTACAGTGGTGGGCGGCCACACCGGGGCAACCTTGCGCGGGCAACTTTTAGTATTAATGCTTCTGGCTTATTTCCTCAAGTGAAAAAGTATAATGTTTACTGTCCCAGAGCGAGATGCAGTGAATATCATGTTAGTTAGTACTCGTATCAATGTACTATGTACCTTTGAATGTTGGCAACGCCTGCCTGACCTGCCTCAGAACTGTTAGTCGGCGACCTGGAGAATTCCGCGTCTCCCGGGTCCCGGGTTCCGGGTCGCGGGGGCGGCGGCGTCGCGTCGTCGCTTAGCAGCTAGACCAATAAGCGAAATTGCATTGTTAGTGCTGCCACGTGCTGCGCTCGACGTAGGTAACTTGGCATAATTATAGGTATTAGGAAAGGAGACAGGGCTACATCTAGCACGGCATAGTGCAGATTAGACACGGCTTGCCGTCGAGCCTGTCGCGACTCGCGAGCACCCACGCGCGCGCCGCGCGGCGCCACCGCGCATGTTAGCACGGGGTCATGCTGGCCTGGACCGACGAACAACTGTGTGTCTTCATGCCTTCAGTAGAACTAGTGCCGTGCTCGACCTCCATCTCTCTACCGCCGATCCAAATTCTGTGTGAGGCTACTATTGCGGCCCGCGAAATCTAGGTTATTGAAGAAACAATTGGACTGTATTCGCAGATAGTTTCCTCGCTCCGGTTTCGGCTGCAAATAAAGTGCCCGTAAATACGTGCATTGACTCATTTCAATATTAGCACGAATTGTTTATCAGGCAAGCGGTTATATTATCTGTGAGTGTAGACCTACTCCCGCCCGATAACACTATCGATATCTAATCCGCGGAGGCCGACTAGTCCTCTCTCACTGTGCCTGCTTACGTGCTGCGTACCGAGCGAGCGACAGACTGATGTGATGACGTGTCATTAATTAATTAGTCAAGGTTGTTGAAGGATGGCGCACTGTTTCCCCACTCACCGTGAGGTGAGTCTGAGGGTGAGTCCAAGCACGCCGACTGCATTCCCTCTTTGAATATCCATGCCAATGCGTTGGGTAGAGAAAGACGACGCTCTGCGGTGGCCGTTTTTAAAAAGAGGATCTTTCAAAACTTTGGAAAAATACGTGTAATAAATAAAAATACACCACACCGAGGCGAGGATTTCCTTTCACGGCAAAGAAAGAGTTCTTACATACATACATATCACACACGCTGAATCCCGATAATCGGGGTAGGCAGAGTAATCGGTGTTGTGCTGCAAGTACTCTGGTAAATTACAGCACAACACCGACCGCCACGTTTCGCAAAGTATTCGAACAAGATTAAATCGATCAAGCATCAAGTAAGGCACGAAGACCCACCTGCTGCATGACTCGGTGGAAGTACTGTGTCAAGGTGAGAGGTGGCGAACCTGTCGCCCTCTAGCACGGCACCTTGTCGCTTAGTCGCCTTTTACGACATGCACGGGGAGAGGTGCAGTGGGGCTATTATTTTTAAGTAGCGAACCCACACGTTAGTTCTTACATATTGAGGTATATGGCGTAATTGTCCCGCTGATTCCGTACTTTCAAGGTGACAGGCAGCGCTAGCCGCGAGGGCGCGGCGGGGCCGGATAGTAATGTGAGGTTCGGTCCAGTGTGACCGCAGCGTGCGCGTGGCGCTGCGCAGACGGGGCGGGGGAGGCGGCGGCGCCTGCACAGGTGCTATTGTCTGACATTCCTCACCCACAGCCACAGCACGCCGACACACGTCCGCACCGCACCGCACCACACACTACTCGACTCACTACGGGCGAGCCTGTCCTCATCCCGAGGCGTCCCGGCCCGAACAAGTCGAGGAGCAAGTTCCACTGACGTTCGAGTGACGTGCTCGTAATATTACACTTTATGCCACTTCATGTGTGGCAAGGGCGAACTTATTGCTTTGGGCAATTTCTTCCGAGTACGTACACCCGGTGGACCTACGTTTAAATGGAATCCGCACCAGGGATCAGCTGGTGAAGGTGCACGTAAACAGAATATAACAGAAGTGATCCTTTATTATCATATTTGCGTTTAAATCGGATTTGCTATTAAACCTAGTCTACTGCGAGCGAAGCAGCGGGCAAAATCTAGTTTAATAATAAAATAACAACTTTAAGCAACCCAGCTGTTTTGATAAAAAAAGTAAAACTAAAAAACTATTTAAAATAAAAATATAAAAACCGCCTTCAAAAATATATGAAATAAAAACCTAAAAAAAAAAAAACGAACCCTAGAGTTGAAGGCGGTGCTAAAAAGGCTACACAAATCACAAAGGATATTATCATCCACTCATGTTTTCTTTCATTCATCATTTTTGCTTGCTTTAGCACCGCCTTCAACTCTAGGGTTCGTTTTTTTTTTTTAGGTTTTTATTTCATATATTTTTGAAGGCGGTTTTTATATTTTTATTTTAAATAGTTTTTTAGTTTTACTTTTTTTAGGAAGTCGGTTTTGTGTTTTTTAAAACTTTTTTTTTTATTTCACAGTTTTTTTTTAGTTATTTTTTGCTATTGATGTACTCGCTTTCCAATCCGATCTTGACCCAATTAAAATAGGACCACGTCAGCCTCGATAGCTCAGTGGTGCAGGCAGTCAACTGTCGCTATTGAATGTTAAGCAACGCTGGGTGCGGTCAGTACTTGGATGGGTGACCGCTGACCGTTGGAGGCTGACCGAGGTTCGGATTCCTCGTAAAACTGTAGGTCCCTTCCCTCCTAATCTTACTTGGTGGTAGGGTTTAACCCGCCCGGGTTGGTACCACCGCACTGAATGAAACGTCGGTCGAAACGGCTATGTAAATAGTTTGTGTTTTCCGACCAGTTCAGTGTAGTCAGCACGATCAAAGGGGGAAGCACTGACATGGCACTTAGTTCACCCGGTGTTATGGGCTGACATCACGGACGTTGTAGGTGATGTTGCAGAACTTAGTAGAATGGACAGACATAAACGTGTTACGGAACCCTACTTTTATTATAAAATAACCGTCGGAGGACCTTGGTTGAAAATTGTGAAATTTAGTAGAACGGACAGACATACATTTGTTACGGAACCCTACTTTTATTATAAAATAACCGTCGGAGGGCCTTGGTTGAAAATTGTAAAATTTAGTAGAACGGACAGACATGCATTTGTTACGGAACCCTACATTCATCTTGCAGAACTTAGTAGAATGGACAGACATAAACGTGTTACGGAACCCTACTTTTATTATAAAATAACCGTCGGAGGACCTTGGTTGAAAATTGTAAAATTTAGTAGAACGGATAGACATGCATTAGTTACGGAACCCTACATTCATTTTGTAATAAATGTTAAATTTAGTAGAACAGACAGACATGCATTTGTTACGGAACCCTACATTCATTTTGCAGAACTTAGTAGAATGGACAGACATAAACGTGTTACCGAACCCTACTTAACAGTTGCACTCCGGGAGTGCCGGCAGATCCCGTGCCACTCTAACTTAACCCTTAATGCAATGACTTAAGGTTTCATTTTAAAAATGACGCTGACGCGATGTCGCGAGTTATACATTTTTTACCCACCTAAAAAAGTGCCAAGCGCGCCGCTAAAGAAGTTTTCACTTCAAAAACCTCAGGGTTAACCCCTTTCAAATAACAAAAAAATTTTTTTTTCAAAATTGGCCCACAATTGACGGAGTAATCGCGTAACAAACATCCAAATAAAAAGAAAACATACCGTCGAATTGAGAATCTCTTAGGTCTAAAGTAAATTGCTCGTGAAGACAAATGCAACGAGCCCAAACACGATGGGTTTATGATGTGTAGTTTAGGAGTTCCTATGGCCACCTTCTGTCTCCATCATCAGACCAGCTCGATGGTACTCGTACCATAATAAATTAAGCGCACCTGGCCGGTCGGAAAAGATAAAAAATTTCAAATTTAGAACATTCATGAAACAAGGGTCCGAATATGTTCACTAGTATATCGATTCATGTATTTCAACAGGACAGAGAAAATTTCAAAATATTATGTATTTAATACTTTTTAGTTCTTTTTTTTTTGTTCTTTGGAAATCGGTTTAATATTTTTTAAAACAGTTTTTATTTCATTCTTTTAAGTAATATTATTAGTAATATTACATAAAAAAGAATAATCGAAATCGAATAATCGAAATCGATTGAAGTGGTACAGAATTATTCGCCATATGTGTCAGACTGCAAATTGCTGAATAAGTCCACATCACAAAAGTTTTGCTGAAGGTAACCACACACCATACTAATTTATCAAACTGAAAATTGCCGAAAACGACCACATCACAAGTTTTGCTGAAGGTAACCACACACCATAGTATTATGCTGATTTTTCGAAAACCACTGAACCAATTTCGATAAAATTGAAATGGGACCACCTCGGAAGTATGACCTAACTAACAAAAAAAGAATTTTCTAAATCGGCCCTCAATTGACGGAGAAATCGCGTTACAAACATACAAAAAAAAAAAAAAAAACATACAGACGAATTGAGAACCTCCTCCTTTTTTGGAAGTCGGTTAAAAACCAAAGAGTTTGTATTACGTCGCGCGCAGCGACGTAATACAAACTCTTTGGATAAAACTGAGTATCTGTTCTTGGTTGGTTCTTGGTACTTTTCAGGGTTTGAAAGAGGTACACGTTAACAATTAAATGCAATAATGTAATACGTATAATGGACATTGTATGCAGACAATATGTCGAGTCCGTTACGTGAGGGGTTCAGGTGAAGAAGGGCTGGAACAAAACAACAATATCGGACTCGGGTCGGAACAGCTCGGAATAACAAACTCCCGTCCCAGCACTTCTCCGAATCTGCCTCGATAAATATTTATAAGGATTAGGAAGAGATTTTGGGACTGAATTAAAGAGGACACTGTCGGGATATGCGCGGAGAGGTCGGTCGGGGGATAATGAAATGACGCGCCGCCCGCCATCTCCTCCGCGCCGTCCGAAGTAGCATCCATCCAGGAGAGAGATGATAGGAGTTGGCCTTAGAGAACTGGGTACGTCGCAACCACTGGGGTCATACGTAATCGAAAGTCGACGTAAAATTGCATCAATCGGAGCGTCCACAGAGCGGTCGCGGCCCCCAAGCACACGGAAGGAATGAAATGGTGCCTGATTGATAGATTACAAAGTGGTGCCTCGCCACGCTCCTCCCGCCCGGCGCAACGGCGCGGCGGCACATGTTTTTAACCGACTTCCAAAAAAGGAGGAGGTTCTCAATTCGTCTGTATGTTTTTTTTTTTTTTTATTATTATTTTTTTTTTTTTTTTTTGTATGTTTGTAACACGATTTCTCCGTCAATTGAGGGCCGATTTAGAAAATTCTTTTTTTGTTAGTTAGGTCATACTTCCGAGGTGGTCCCATTTCAATTTTATCGAAATTGGTTCAGTGGTTTTCGAAAAATCAGCATAATACTATGGTGTGTGGTTACCTTCAGCAAAACTTGTGATGTGGTCGTTTTCGGCAATTTTCAGTTTGATAAATTAGTATGGTGTGTGGTTACCTTCAGCAAAACATTTGTGATGTGGACTTATTCAGCAATTTGCAGTCTGACACCTATGGCGAATAATTCTGTACCACTTCAATCGATTTCGATTATTCGATTTCGATTATTCTTTTTTATGTAATATTACTAAAAAGAATGAAATAAAAACTGTTTTAAAAAATATTAAACCGATTTCCAAAAAACAAAAAAAAAAAACTAAAAAAGTATTAAATACCTAATATTTTGAAATTTTCTCTGTCCTGTTGAAATACATGAATCGATATACTAGTGATACATATTCGGACCCTTGTTTCATGAATATTCTAAATTTGAAATTTTTTATCTTTTCCGACCGGCGCTTAATTTATTATGGTACCTGGCCAGTACCTACTGTACCGAGTACCATCGAGCTGGTTTGATGATGGAGACAGAAGGTGGCCATAGGAACTCCTAAACTACACATGATAAACCCATCGTGTTTGGGCTCGTTGCATTTGTCTTCACGAAAAATTTACTTTAGACCTAAAAGATTCTCAATTCGACGGTATGTTTTCTTTTTTTGGATGTTTGTTACGCGATTACTCCGTCAATTGTGGGCCGATTTTGAAAATTCTTTTTTTTTTATTTGAAAGGGGATAACCCTGAGGTTTTTGAAGTGAAAACTTCTTTAGCGGCTCTTGGCACTTTTTTAGGTGGGTAAAAATGTATAACTCGCGACATCGCGTCAGCGTCATTTTTAAAATGAAACCTTAAGTCATTGCGTTAAGGGTTAAGTTAGAGTGGCACGGGATCTGCCGGCACTCCCGGAGTGCAACTGTTAAGTAGGGTTCCGTAACACGTTTATGTCTGTCCATTCTACTAAGTTCTGCAAAATGAATGTAGGGTTCCGTAACATATGCATGTCTATCCGTTCTACTAAATTTTACAATTTTCAACCAAGGTCCTCCGACGGTTATTTTATAATAAAAGTAGGCTTCCGTAACACGTTTATGTCTGTCCATTCTACTAAGTTCTGCAACATCACCTACAACGTCCGTGATGTCAGCCCATAACACCAGTGCCATGTCAGTGCTTCCCCCTTTGATCGTGCTGACTACACTGAACTGGTCGGAAAACACAAACTATTTACATAGCCGTTTCGACCGACGCTTAATTCAGTGCGGTGGTACCACCCCGGGAAGGTTAAACCCTACCACCAAGTAAGATTACGAGGGAAGGGACTTACAGTTTTACGAGGAATCCGAACCTTGGTCAGCCTCCAACGGTCAGCGGTCACCCATCTAAGTACTGACCGCACCCAGCGTTGCTTAAAATTCAATAGCGACAGTTGACTGTCTGCACCACTGAGCTATCGAAGCTGACGTGGTCCTATTTTAATTGGGTCAAGATCGGATTGGAAAGCGAGGCGGAATCGCGAGGCCGAAGGCCGAGCGATTCCGCCGAGTACATTAATAGCAAAAATTACTAAAAAAAACTGTGAAATAAAAAAAAAGTTTTAAAAAACATAAAACCGACTTCCTAAAAAAAGTAAAACTAAAAACTATTTAAAATAAAAATATAAAAACCGCCTTCAAAAATATATGAAATAAAAACCTAAAAAAAAAAACGAGCCCTAGAGTTGAAGGCGGTGCTAAAGCAAGCAAAAATGATGCATGAAAGAAAACATGAGCGGATGATAATATCCTTTGTGATTTGTGTAGCCTTTTTAGCACCGCATTCAACTCTAGGGTTCGTTTTTTTTTTTTAGGTTTTTATTTCATATATTTTTGAAGGCGGTTTTTATATTTTTATTTTAAATAGTTTTTTAGTTCTACTTTTTTTAGGAAGTCGGTTTTATTTTTTTTAAAACTTTTATTAGAAGCTATAGCTAGCTACGACTCCTCTGTATTCTATTTTCCGTGGTCCAGTCTCACTCACGTGTCAAGTCACTCAGACGCGGTCGGTGGACGGGGTCTACAATTTTTCGCTACTTAATGGATTAAAAAATCTACGCAAATAACAGACTGCACTGAACGATGTAACGTCAGTATTAATGTGGAAGGTGTCGGGACTTTTTTGTCTCATGGGAGCGAATCTCGCTCGGGAGTTCAGACCGTTTTATTTTATTTATATTTTTACCTGGCAAACAAAAGAAATCACTGCATTGTTTAGATAAAAGTCTTCTACCTGCGCCGCCGGACGGCGCGGCGGGCGCGGCGGCCGCTGGGCGCACCTATAACAATAATATCGAGCTAGTTTTGGTATAAAAACGTTTTATAGCGACCTGTTAGAGAATTTATTTCCCTTTTTGTACCAATTTTATGACTAGTTCTTTTCGTTTTTGGCGTTAATAGCTCATTATCTTTTTAGGGTGTGGAACCCCGCACGGAATTACTAAGCCTACGCCGTCTGTGTGTCTGTCTGTCTGACTGTCCTACTACGGTACGGGTAGTCGCTGGGGAGCGATCGCAGTGGTAGACTTCGGTCTACCCAAGGTGTCGGGCCCGGCCACCAGGATCCATAGACCCGTATTAGCGACCTTTGTACGGGATCGCAGAGGCGTTCAGTCGTCCAAGGTGTCGGAGTTGGGTACTAGTATCCGTGACGTTTCCCTATGCAGACCACACGGTGGCTACCCTTAAAACTAGCAGTTGGCTACCCTATCCCGCAACTGGGCGGTGTAACGGGCGTCACTGTTAGAAATAATGTGTGGTAGAGAACTTGTTCTCGACGATTACTCATTAAACGTTGCTTGTCTAACATGAGTACTAAGTTGGGGGTTTCGGCCTCCGCTTAGCTCACGCTGCTGACTCTACTCAGGTCGGTGGGTCAAATGAGATACTACCCTAAACGCTGGGTTGAGTACTGCGGGGTTCCGTTAAAAGCCCCAGAATGCTTCGTGCTTCTGCACGGAACACTGGAGTTGGTCTCGCAGGGGTTGTGGTTTAGCGTTGATTCCCTGGTGCTTCTGCACTTGTGTAGTCAAGCACCTAACACGGGAATAAGTAGCGAAAGCTGCGAGTGGTGAGCCACTTAGAGCTCCGTAACCAATGTGGAGAATTGGTAGACATGCGAATAATGTAGATCGGTATGTCGGTGCAACACACACTTATATGTGGATGTGGAATGGATTTTCCACGAGCTAATGACGCTGACGTAAGTCTGTCATTCGAGACCGGTGGATCCCCGGTACACATTAGGTGGTGGTCATATGCACTTCCACGCATATACATAGCTGGTGAAAACAAAAGCCTTTAGGCTAGTACAAAACGCTGAGGCCCTGGGCACAGGTTGTGGTTGGATAGGGTGCTGACCCCAGTGGCAGTGAAGGCTTCACCCCCGGCTCTCGACTTCGGTCGGGGGTTCCCTCGGGTGGACGGGTGGTGGCTCGGATCGGCTGGGGAAAGGTCGCAGCCTGTGTTTCCCACGGGATTTTTTCGGAAGAACGGATGTTCGACAGAGCAGCTATGGGGCCTCGATCTGGCATACATGATCACTGTACTCGCAAGAGCGCAGGTAGTAGACGTCTGGATTTTGTGGCCGAAAGGCTGGTATCTCTGGACGTCTATAAACAAAACGTAAATCAAACAACAAATGATAGTAAAGGAGGTTGTCCTACTACGGTATCTTTGGAACCGTAATTGTTATCCAGTTTAAATATTCACAGAATATGTGTTATTATGGCGGATATAACAACAAATAATAAACAAAATAGAAAATGTAAAATATTAATGGGGTCCCATACAAATATATTAATTTTCAGAAGAGCGCCGCCGTATACCGAATCATCCATCATTTTCCAACATTTTAACAACAAGAGTATGAACTTTCACCGATGATGGCGTGATACTGAATGGCGTGAGAGTGCTGCTCTGAAGTAAAATAATAAATAATAAAAAACCCGACCATTTACGCGGTGGCACGCAAAGCTCGATGCGCGAGTCCGACTCGCACTTGGCCGGTTTCTTACAGGACGGGGCGCGGCGGCAGTCTGTTCGCGTCTGCGAACTTGTGACCAATTCTCTCGTAGGCGGTTACCAAACATGTTCTCGTATAACGGATTTAATGTACTAGTTCCACGACACCATTCGTACGTTTCCATACACTTGGTTTCAATATTCCATCACAACTGTTACTAGGAGGTTTTCTTGTGAAACATGCGCTCCCTCTATGAATGAATGTCTCGCTAGCTAGGGCTATGCGGTGTATAAAGATGGCTCACGGTTTCCCGGACTTTTCCACCAGCACTTCGTCGATAGAGTCGGCAAGTTAGATAGAGCAACCCTCTGGAGCAACCGAAGGGGTCAACCCACAGAGCAAAAAAAGTCCGATCTCGGGCCGGGCGCGGGCGGTGTGGCCCGATCGTTGTTCTGTGGGTCAACCGCAAACGCTACAAACTCAAAGAGGTTTTTCAGAAACTCGTGCAGGACTTGTTATGCGGCAGCCCCGGCGGCAGAACTCGGAAGACGCGGGGACGTGCCTCTTGCTTGCTCAGCGCCTGTTTGTCCACACACACGTGGCACTACGACTCTACTCTTTGTCCACGGAACCGGCGAGGCGACATCCCGTCCGGTCTTTTCCCGTCTGACCGGCACTTACACGGAGGCTCTAGTATGGATGGCGGCGTGCCAACGGATGCCAGAGATGTGACAGAATAGTCTCCCAGCACTTCGCTGTCAGTTGGCACGCCAGGCCCGCTCGTGTCCGCAACGGACGCGGACGCCCGCTCCGCATACACTATAGACTGTGCTATAGACTAGTGCATGTGAGGCTGACACACCCGGGGCATCGATACGAAGGCGACGATGGTAATCCTTATTGTGTTTTATCTAGCAAGGCGCCATGATGTGGAGATGGGTGTGCCTTGAGCGACGCCTCACATTCTCTACAATTAAATATTTATAAGTTCTTCACGCCTCGATTCTCTGAGAAAAGCTAAGGCCCATGGACGGAGGTGGCATACCTGTAGCCGAGAATATTGTAATGCAGCGAGTGTCGGCCGAGTGGTGAGGTGGTGGAGTGGAGAGACGCCGGATAATTCTCACAGACTTGTTTCTCACACCTCTCGGGTTGACTGGCACTCCTGCGACCGCTATATGCGCGGGCGCAACGCATATTGATTGCTACTTCTGGGGAATGATTGGGTCGAGTCGAATGCTATTGTGTCGTGTTAGTTGCCTTCACCGCTCGCTACGCTACGCATGCGTCCCCCGCACGCACATAACACTATTTAGGAGGACAGATTTCATAGGACCCTACTTACGGGTACGCACAGCCCGCTACACGCACACGACCCTCCTCCGTTGTGATTTGCCTTTGTGCGCCTCACTTCACTACTTGAGGTTGAGGAGGTTGAGAAGGACGACTGTAAGAAATCTCTGTAAGGGATAAGTCCGCCTTTGCACCTTATGTAAATTTTCTAATGTACCTGTTACTGTTTAATGTTTAATTAAAGCATTTTCTATCTATCTATCTACTACTACTACTACTACTCAATAGTAGATACTATTGTGTAGTCGTACGTATTGTATGTAGGTACAGTTTAGATAAATCAACCCATATTAAAAAAAACACTTTCCATTGGGTTCAGTAGTTCTTAGGTAATGCTTAGACAAAAAGAGAAACCAATAAACGGACACCAATTGAAACAATTATCTTAATGCATTCTATCAATTATTATGTTGTTATTATATTTCATAGGAATTCATAGGGATTAATGATATGTGGGATATGGGATTAGCGATAACGGGATATGATAAATGTTTTATTCTTCAATAATGGTTTTTTTGTACAGACACAAGTTTAAAATGTTATTAAAATAGTTTCTGCTATACAGTGAATATAATATGCATATTCGTATGAACAGAGTGAGCGAGCGCACGCGCAGTGCAAACAATATAATATTCCCCGCCTCCTGTGTTCCTCGTCCAACGAGAATGAACACTCGATTTATTCAAACTCGCCGCCAGGCAGCAGGACTCGTGTCATGAGTAGGTATTGTTCAAAGTGCACGTAATGGTAGTTCCTTCAAAATGTATTCGGCATTAGAGAAGTGCATTGTTGTTAGTCGCTAACGTGCGCGAGCGCGGTTGCGCGAACGCGGCTCGCATGTCAAGCGCTCTATTGACGCGCACACGTACAACTCACGCGCAGCTTCTTTAGCTTCTGAGGTCTTCGCTCCGTGTCGGTGGGACGTGTCGAGCCGCGCATTCCGCTACTTACGTACATAAATTACAATTAAATGTACCAGGGTCACAAACATATGCGATATTAGTCCAGGAGGGTGGTCCCACAAGTACCCGACCTGACGTATAGATGAAGGTTGTTGTTTTAAATAACATGCTGCCAGGCCTCAGACACTCCTTCATACCTACCGCGATAATCACCTACAGCGCGCGATATGCTGAGAGTACAAAACCCGGCGGGCAGCCCCGCGCTTGCGAGCGCACGCATACAGTCGATCGCCTGGATGGAACGAACTATTCTATTCAGTACCTATGAAGTATTCTGTGCCTATTCTTCGATATAATAATAATGGAGCAATTGGAGCATCGTAATACTAATAATAATTGTTGCGTGTACTGTGTACGGCTGTCTCAATAAACAGAAGAACTCAACGTTGTCTTTTTTTACTTTACCGAAAGATTCTGGAAGGTAGGAAACATTTATATTTTGTTCATTTTACATGTAGTTTTAGGAGTTTCCTAATTAAGTAGGTGTACCTAGTTATAGTAGTTGTTGCCTAGTAAATAGAGTAACTAGTACTAGTAACACGAGTGCGCAGCATACGCAAAAAAAAAATCGCGTCTTTTACGGTCTACTTACCTACCTATTATAAATTAGACTGCTGTGAGCCTGTGACGTCGCGTCGTCGGTACATTGAATCGCACGCGTCCTGTTTCTTTAGCAACAGGGTTCACATTCTCAATTTATTGTTTCTATACCTACTGACTGGCAAAACCCTAACACGATACGAATCGCGCCAAAAGAGATAGAGTTACGCGATAGAAAGAGAAGCGTGGGGTAGGCTATTATTCGAGTTAGGCATGCAGCGCTTTGCGAGCTGAATTGCACTTTATTGCGTCTCAGCAAGAGTAGCTATTCCTTTATGTGGCTTTGTGGAGTGTCGCTTCTGGTACGACAGTACCTATTAGATATTCTGTGATGCTGCGTTCGAAAGCACAAATAAAATAAAATTAAAATTTGAAAAAAGAATGCGCTACGTTCTTTTGTTTTTGTTTGTCAGCTATCAATAGTGAACGCTCTCTGTGAAATTGGTCACCGTTATGTGATTCAATCGAGGATTCAATACTTTCATCTAAAAGGTCTGATTCCAACGAACAGTGCCAACTAATAAAGCTGAGCTGGATTCAACTCTAGGGGAGTTTGCTCCATCGTTTCCGACAGTAAAATAATGGGTGGCAGAGTTTAAGCGAGGTCGTACGATGCGATGCCAAGACGAACATCGCAGTGCTCGACCAAATGTAGTGACCACGCCAGAAATGGTGAGGGAAATCCATAAAATAGTATTGGATGAGAGTCGGCTGAAAGTGCGCGAGCTAGCCTGCAGTATGGTACGCATTTCAAAAAACCGCAGTAGTTTTTTATTTCACAGTTTTTTTTAGTAATTTTTTGCTATTAATGTAGGTACTCTGGCCTCGCTTTCCAATCCGATCTTGACCAAATTGAAATGGGACCACACGGGAAACACCAGCTTTCAAATAAAAAAAGAATTTTCAAAATCTGTTCACCCAGTCAAAGTTCTGAGGTAACAAAAAAAAAAATACAGTCGAATTGAGAACCTCCTCCTTTTTTTGAAGTCCGTTAAAAAGTGCAGTACATAGCATATCGGCTGAAAATTTGAGCATGAGAAAGCTGTGCGCAAGGTGGGTGCCGCGCCGCGTTTACTTACAATTATCAGTCGAGTGTTTGGTGTTGTTTCACAATAGTAAAGCCGAATTTTTGCGCCGATTCGTAACAATGGACGAGACATTGGTCCATCATTTCACACCTGAGACGAAATAACAGACAAAACAATAGCTCCAAGTGGAGAACCGACACCAAAGAAGGCTAAGACAGTTACATCTGTTGGCAAGGTCATGGCGTACATTTTTGGGATGCGCGTGGGATAATTTTCATTGATTATCTTCAAAAAGTCCAAAACAATCAACGGCGAGTATTATGATTATTGCAGCGTTTGAGTGATGAAATCAAGAAAAAAGCGGCCGCATTTGGCAAAAAAGAAAGTGTTGTTTCATCAAGACAATGCACCAGTTCACATATCCGTAATTGCGATGGCCGGAATCAATGAGTTAAAGTTGGAATTGCTTCCTCACGCATCGTATTCGCCAGATTTGGCCCCCTCTCATCATCTTCTTTTTCCAAACTTGAAGAGGTAGAGTCGGCGGTTGATGGCTATTTTGAGGAGCTCGACGGTTCTCACTATGTCTTGTTTGTGTTTCCAATCGGAATAAATTGATTTTTTACTTTTTAGTTTTGTATTATGGCAAAAACGTCATCTAGGATCAGAGTACTCGTGAAGACAGATCAAACGAGCCCAAACTCGGTGAGGTTACTACGTCGTTTCGTTACAGAGTTCCCGTGGCCACCTTCCGGCTCCATCATCAGACCAGCTATCACATCATTATATTGCATTGTCATTAGATTTACATATGTACAAAATGTTAGATCAATCGAATACCGGGAAGTGGGTCAAATGTAACTTTTGTAAGATTTGATTACCCACAGACACGTGAAACTGTATTTCTTGTAATTTAAAAGTCGAGTGTTCGTTCTTATTGAAATAGCAGAAACGAAATTATTACTTGGTCATACCGCGCATGTGTGGGTGTGTGTCTGTGCTGGTACTCGCTCGAGTCTCGACCTCTGCTGGACCCGCAGGCGGCACGACTCCCCTCGTCAAGGATTTAGAAGAAAATAATAACTGTGCATTTTCTTTTCTGTGTCACGGTTCATTTGTAAACCGAAAACAGAAATAACAGAACTCACCTCGCTCCCCGCCCCGCCCCGCCCCGACTCCACCGAGACTGTGGGAATGTTGAAATTGTATCGTAATTGTAAGTTTTTGCAGTGTTTGTGTCCGGTGAGCTCTACGTTTCCACTGTTAATTAGCGGAGCGGTGAGGCTGGGGGGCGCGCGGTAATCAACGATATTATGTTTACCTACCTACATTACATACAGCTCATACAAGTACCTACCTGTGTTTACAGTATTATTTGAGAAATGATCGGTCACCTCACGTTGCGTGCCCGCCCGCCTGCTCCGCCACCGGGCGCCCCACACCACGGAGAAGATAGGTACAGACGAGTTGTTGCTAGTTGTAATTTCTAGTAAAACATGCGTCACCATAGCGTGGTTGAGTCGCTAGGGGAGGCACGAGTTGCTATACATCAGTCGCGCCGAGTGGGGACCACTCCGTGGACGCCACTGATGCAATGTTACGCTCTTGCAGTCGACGCGACGTGTGCGTGCCCCCAGTTGGCGGTCGACCTACCCAGTTTATTTACCAACTACTCTCTACCTATATCGTTTCCGTGCCCCGCACGCACGACCACGAGTCGCACGACGCACGACAATGAGACACGCACGACGCACACCCAGGCGAGCGGACGCGAAGTCTACAAGCCATGTACGGCGATTCGTAACAATTTGCGTTATGGTCAAATTATACGGCTCTGAAATGGTCATTGGTGCTCACGTTGGTGCTACATCGTGCTACATACAAGTTGTACGCACGCGGCGGTGCGGCGCGGTGCAAACATGCAGGGCATGCGGGCGGCGGTATGCCGCTCGGCGCCCCCCGCTCCCTGGCCGCTCAAGTGCCGGAGCCATTTTGCAAAAAGTACCCCTCAAGTGCCAGGCACTTTTCGTCAGAGGGCGTGCGCCCGCGCGCTCTCCGCCGCCGCGCGTTCTAGATCATATTTCTAGACTTTTTTCTAGCAAACCTACGTGAAAAGCCTATATTTTCGAAATGTACGTTAAATTTACTAGTCATTGCATTAGTAAAACGTCTAGGAATTCTACCGGTTTCAATCAAAACATCAAACGAAAAAAATTTTTCGAGAGAAGTCGAATTTTTTTTCGACTCGATTCGAAAACACGGTTCTTCGCAAATAAGTCGTTCCTCAACTGTTAGAACTATTGTAAAGTGAAGATTACATACCAGTCCATTGTTTGTGACACAGAAACACCACAATAAACGTCACATTAATCAATTTTAATCGAAAACAAGCGACCGACTCCGCCGACTCAAGTGGCCTGACTGACGGAGTTTGTTTTCGAGAATTTTTTCCAAGGGCAGGCATAGAGACGTCATAGAAGTGTGGATTTGTAGAGCTAGCCTGTTCTTTCATGAATAATGACACATAAGTTAGAAGAGATTGGCATGATATTCGAATTTTAAGAAATAATTTACTATGATCTCATCCACGACGCCTAATATAGGCGCCTGGCACATGCGCGGGTGAAAATGGCGCCGCCTATATTAGGCGGCTGGCACTTGATAGAAATAGTGTTTGTCAGTAATAGCATTTTTTCCTAAGTTACTTTGAGTCTGATATTAACGAACACAGCAATTCAAACTGTAGGTCCCTTCTCCTGCCCCTTACTAGGTGTTAGGCGTAGTAGTGTCGTTAGTACCCCACGCACTGGACGTAAGATGGCCGCATAGCAGCCTCGATTTTGTTCTCGTTTACTCCAGCATAGCCAGCTATCCATCACCAGTACATCTCCGGTATGGCACCTCCTCGGAGGTGATATTGGCTGGTCGGAGCACGTGCTCTGGCCCCTCTGACTCAGCCACCCATACCGGATTACATAAAATAATTTAAAGCTATAATCTCAGTATAGAGTGCAGAGCTTTCAAAACGTTTAAATAAGGATGATTCGCGAATAGTAAGGTCGGCTAATGAAAAGTTCATGTCTTCCGTCCAGTTCAGTGTAGCTGGCACGACAAAATGAACAAAAAGCACTGACATGGCTCCTGGTTCACTAAGGTTTGATGGGCAGACATCGCGCACTGTTAGGTGAGTAGGCCAACCATGTCGCGTTGCATAAAATAAATTACAAGAGCGATTGACAAGGAATGCGATTGCAAAGTTCAATGGCGAGCGAACAGACTCTACTGATTAATAGCTCTGCAGTCGTCGCACATCAATTTAGCCATTCATCAGCTCGAGATCCTCAGCTATCCTCGCCGCGCGCGTACCACCCACGCCAACCGATTACCAGCCGGCAAACACGACGCCGCGCGCGACGTGACCTCCGCTCTGCGCGCTGACTCACGGGCTCAACACCGTTCAGGGCTCAGCGAGGTGAGGGGCTTCCTAAAACGTTTCCGCGTTCGCAAAGGGCAGCGCTGAATGCTAATCTAGTGAGCCTTATTCTTAACGGGCGCTCTAATGCTAAACCGTTTACCTAAAATGGCAATAACAGCAGCGCTCGTACACGCTCGAGCGTAGAGTCCTTTTACGGCGTGACCGCGCGGCGGCGGCGCGGCGTGACACCACCAGGCAAGCAGGACTGACTGCTGAGTATTGCACTCACCGGCGCGGCGCTTAAGTCACGCAGAATTATCTGTTGCTGTTTAACGCGTCCGTCGTCCCCTTTCCACCTCCGTACAACGCGCACTGGGCAGGAATTGCATCCTCGATTGCATCCCTATACGCTGGACTTACCGCGGATGCGTAGCAATCGGTTCTGAAGATCCTTCCTCCACAGAACCGGTAAACTCTGGAACGCGTTCCCTGCCCACATAATTATTTCCCCCCAAGATGCCCCCAAATATAGTCTCGGGTCCTTCAAGAGAGGCGTGAATGGGCACCTGTCAGGCCGGCATAGGATTCGCAACCCCCACATGCGATTGAATGTCAATGAGCTATGCTTAAAAAAAACAACTCGTTTTCGCGCGTCGCTCGCAACCGAGCCAGCAATATTTGGTCACTTTTTTTAAATCTTTTCAATGTTGAATTTCTGCCGTAGCAGGTGCTAAACTCATAACTATAAGCTCATATCTGATCTGTGGTATTACCCTAAAATCGCGAATAGTAAGGGCTCGGCTACACGACCGACTGTATCACCAACTAAACAATTTAGTTGCGTTGGGCATGACGGCCGATTTAACCCAACTGTTTCCTCGCGCACACGGACCATTTGTTCGCTAGTTCTATTCGTTATATTCGCTCTGCATAGTGCAGCCGAGCGTAGGTTGAATAAAAAGTCGGCGGACGATTAAAAAATTGGCCTCTGTAGGCATTGTACAACTTTTTCAGTTGTACCTATGTACATTTTCAGTTGTACCAACTTTTTCAGTTGTACCAACTTCTTCAGATGTACCAACTTTTTCAGTTGTACCGACTTTTCAATTGAGTCTTGGAGAGTGGGTGCCAACTAAACAGTCGACATCGTGTAGCCACCCTCGCCATTTTGAATGTACTATGTATTTTGGAAGTTGTTTGATCACGACTCAAGAGTTTAGTTGGATAAGAATCGGTCGTCTGCTCGAGCCCTAAGAGGAAATGAAATGAAACTTATCATCATATACTAACTTTTGCCCGCGGCTTCGCTCGCGGTAGACTTAGTATCGCTTCTCCCACTAAAGAACCTTGACAATTGGATACACTTTGTATCTTTAGATTTTTAATATGACGAAATGTAATAAACTTTTACTAACTGTTGTTGTGATACTTAAATATTTAAGTATCACAATTGACGATGGCACTATACACCAGGTGTAGGTAATGTAAATACTCGTAGGCAGAGCTTCTTGAGTATTCATGTTTGTGCTATAAATACTCGTGTAAACATTAATGTTCTTGTGAGCGGTACCTAGTATGGATTAATTATTTTAAAGTTACTATAACATTATACCTAATAATGTACTAACAACATTGTGACTTGCGAAGTTTCTTTGTCAGTTCTTCTTTCAATGTCCAAGCGTAGGTTACCTCCTATGCATGAAATTATACAATATACAATTATATTCTCTTTCTCTTTCTCTCTCTCTTGGCTCTCTATCGTAAGCTAGGTTTTACGATCCTAAAGTCTAAATTATTCGTCCAAACAATGTTGTGAAAAAGAAAAGTTTTATCAACATACAATTTTCCTGACGATAAGCAAACTTATTTTGATAACAATGTTATATTACCTACTTAAATTACCTTGGACTGATTAATACATTAGAATTTTAAATATATCTTTAAGTCATGTTTTATCAATTATAGATACATCGTCGCGCGCGGACTATTTCACAGGCCTTCTAAGATAGCACTTCGTAAGAACGCGTTCGCTCGCGTTGCAAAATTGTTCTCCACGAAAAGCGCTTTTATTTTAACGCGATAATATAAAGCCCGTCCATCCTGAAGGTCCATTATAAATGTTGATGAAACAATTTTCGAAAATAAGAAGAAAAGATCGGATGAGTAGTTTCGGAGATTACCTCCTACATCGAAACTTACAAACTTACTTGCTTAAAATGGTGGCCGACTAAAATTGTGCAGGCGAGCTGGGAATTGGGATCCCGTACAGATTAGCTTTTCAGTAACTAAAATCATAATCGTCGAGTGCTACTCGCAGGACGATCGTGCTGTCTTACTAGGACACTCACTCAACCAACTGCACGACGTGCGAGGTGCGCCCGCGCATGGCAAGCGTTGAGCACGGAAAGCTACCACACCACCACACCGGCGAGCTGTCTCGCATACATTTATGCCCCATTAATATTTATTTAATGAAATTACGAGCGCGATCCATCCACTGCACTTCGAGCAACGTCGCATACTTAGTCCTCGTCCTTGCAGCGGGAGACTCCCGTGTTGCGCTGCGATACTGGAGTTTCTTTTTTGGTGGCGCCAAGCCACCTATAAGGTGTCTAACGACGGCCATGGACATGCGGTCGTATGCGGGAGTATCCGGACAGGTGCCTATTCACGCCCTTTTTGAAGGACTCAAAAAAGTACTTGGGGGGAAATTTATGGGCAGGGAGAGCGTTTCAGAATTGACCGGTTCTGTATAGGAAAGATTGCAGAACCGATTGCTGCGCATGCATGGCACAACGCTGGAATCCGCTGGATCGAGTCCAGAGGCGCAAGCTATTTGGCAGAGCCATCCCGCAGGTGCGAGCAGTACTCCAAACAGAAGCAGCTGATCTGCGATTTACCTATACACAATCAGCTTCACACACTGCTGCTTTCCAGCGAGTACACTCGGAGCGCAGGCACGGACGGCAGAGAGACGACCGTGTATTTTTTTTTAATTAAGCTGGGGGGGTTACCTATTTGACAATGCCCATGACAATTGGATGACCGGAGCGAGAGGTCGTTATTAATCGAACACTGGACTCGAAATTGTAAAAATTTACTCGACTGCACGAACGATCGACGTTGTAGCGCATGGTTGTCGTATGGGTTTAGTCACTATTACACAATCACGATTACCCGGGGTTAGGTTAGGTTAGGTTAGTCGTTACCCCGTTTCTCATATACAAGACGCGGTCCGTGTGAACACTCCCATACTAGCCTATACAGCACTGCGAGCGTGCCGTGCCGTGATGTGTGAAGCTGGGCTTTTTCGAGAGCGGACGAGTGCCCGCCCGCACCGCCTAATGAGCCATCCGAAGCTGTCTGCAGGCGACACAAGGCGACACAATGCCGCTCCGCAACGCACCGCACACACGACACACACGCCGACTCACAATATTGCCGTAAAATGAACACTCGGAGAGAACGAACCCATTGGGAGAAACCTAGCTGGAGCTGCGGGGAAATTGACATAAATTAAAGGCAAATTTGTTGTAAGCGAAGACAGCGTTGACTCGACCGCCGACATCGCAACACGCGGATAAGATCGCTCATTACCTACTATACTACTTCCTTAGTTCTGGTTAAAATAGAATTTGGTGTCATGGAACTTATAACGGTGATTGCAAATCAATTGGACGCATCGACTGCGAGTACGTATTTAACTGCGATTTCATTAAACGCTTCGATTTTATTGCTTAGCGTTTATTTTTATGGCGCGTAGCGTCCAGTCGAAACCGCCTCGCGAGATCGAAACATCTAACGAAGTAGCAGATTGATGCGAAATATCTCGTCGTCGCTGCTGGTGGAGCTCCAAACAGGAGAGAGTACAGATAATTGATCTAAGAAAACTGGGTGCGTCGCCCTAACTGGGGGCACGAATCGTAGAAGTGGGCGCAGTGGGCGCGGCGTCAGTGTCACCGAATATAGAGTGTTTTACGTGTCTTCGCGCGAAACAGTGCACGTGGAATTGAAGGGCGAGTTCATTAAAATAGCTGGGCCACGGCTCGTCTGTTCTCTCTCTTCGGGCGGGACTCTGCTTGTGCGGCCTCTACACGCTCAGGCCAAAGCGCTTTTCAATGCTCTGACAGGCGTAGAGGCAGGCCTTCGTCACTCGCTCAAGGTCGCGGGTAAATGCTTACCGCTTGGCGTGTCGGTTAATGCACAAGTAAATAGTGGGCTGCCGCTATCCAGCCAGAGCGAGCGCGCGGCCGCGCGCACCGCTATCTATCACACCGTTTTCTATGTATTATTTAGGTGAGTGTTTGTACAGAGATGCTTCTGTACGACAGTACTAATATCTATTCTGTGGTAGAGAGGAGCCATTACCATAGTAAAACTATGCCATCAGGCAGAGGAGCTCACAGAAAATGACTCGGAAAGAGGAGATAGTGAGCCGGTGCGGTGCGGCGAGAGTGTGCGAAGTAAAGTGACAAGTGCAGGAGTGTTTACAGTCGCGCGGGCGCGATCCCAAGCCGCTAAAGTGCATCGTAAACCTGTCGACATACAACTCACGTCTAAATACAACTCACCGGCTTTACGACAAGCGCAGCCGACAATACTGCGGAGAACGACGATGAGGGCGACGATCATTCTCTCTAGAAATGTTAATAATTTGTAAAGATAATAATAAGGATATATATAATCAAGCAAGGATATTACGTATTCAAGTAGTTCCTAATTTGGCTTCGAGATGAAGTAACGCTAGTGTCCTTCTATATTTGACCGTTCCAATTGGTAATAATAATGAAATTAAATGTGTTAATATTTCTACTGACAGTTGACTAAGCCCTGTTTCTCACATACACGGGTATGTGTTGTGAGACGGGCGGGACACAACACAGTAACGTGGGAATCTGGAATCGGAATCGAGTGTGGTGCGGTGCGGTGCGAGTGCGACTCTGAGTTTTCTCAATATTTCCATGGTCTCACTGGAGCGATTGTTGTTACGAGAATGTCTGATTATCTCAGCGCCGCTGTATGTATGCATGCTATGGTAATTACGTATTTTCTCATTTTCTTTTTAGTGAGTGATGCTCGCATTGATCTCGGTCGCTGTCGCGTCCCGTCGCTTTCGGTATTGTGTTTTACCTTGGGAAATCCATAAATTATCAATGATGTGAGTATTCTTTGCTCCATTAATTTGGATAACACGTAAACATACCTGTGTCACGTGTGGCAGGAGGGCGGGGCGGGCGCATTTCGGTGACGCGTGTCTCCCGTCCCGTCTCCAACGACATTCTACTTTTTAATTCGTTGGCCGTCTCGCGTCGTCGTCACCATCGGGTCACCAGCGCGGCAGCAGCGTCCGCTCTGGTGCGGTCGGAGCCCGGCGGAAGCGACCCCGCCCCGCCCCAGCGGCTGCGCGGTGTGACGTGCTCCGCATACTCACTCACTTCCGAGAGAGCTCGTTTCCATTCCTCGCCTTTTGTCAGCCCGCCGCCGCCTACTTCTCTAACAACGTAAAGATTAGTGCAGGAAAACAGACCTGCAGAACACGACGAGACGTAGCCGAATGATAGTTCCATGATGAAGTGGTGACACAGTGAGGGTGCTATGGCCGCAAGGCTGGTGAGCTCGGCTCAGTGGCGGGTGAATGTTCTCTAACACTAGTCTTCTTTTTATATGATTCTATCCAGTCTCGGCGGTTGCGATATGGGACAGTCAGTCAGCGTCTACGCGTCCACTGCTGGACATACACCTCTACAATATTTCTTCAATCTTCCCGCACCACTGTTGTCTCCGACAAGCGGTATCATATGAAAATATTACAATAATAGTTAAAAGCCTTGCAAAAAAACGCGATTTGAAAAAGTCAGATCGGAAGTTTCGACCGCTGCACTGTTTCGACTCGATCTATTGAGCCGGGGCGGGTCGATGCGCCCGCGCAGCATTAGGTAAATGAAAAGCCGAAAATAAAAACAAAAAATACGTCCCGACCAGGATCCGAATCTGGACTGGACCTCTGGCACGAGCCGCCAACAAAAATATATGATTGAGTTCATCGGTATTTATTCGGAAATGTTGAATTGAAATCAATTTCCTTTCGGAGCGGACACGTCGATACACGGACGGAGGGACGGAGCACACGCGGCCACCACGCGGGCGCGGAGGCCGGTGCTGGTGTAATGATGCCTTGTGCTGTGATGTTGTTGCATATCATGTGCGACCTTGTGAGGAATGGAATTGCCGCTTCGCTCCGCTTGTATAAAACATATTATTTGAGTGTGGGCGACGAGCGTTGCTTGCACAATCCTACTGCGCCCGCTTGCTTGCCTCATTCTCCTTACGTTAGTTAGTCGCAATCTCTTTCAATTAAGAGAAATCACTTTGTTGTGTACGTATGACGACGTTGTTGTTGTCTCGTCTTTACATCCTACAACATTTTTTTTAACACCCGCACGTGTGTCTGAATTGAAATCAATTTCCTTTCGGAGCCCTTTTCACACACAATTCCCTTTTCTCACACACACGTATCGAACGTGTGTGTGAGAAGAGCGGAAGACCGCGTGTGGTGGCGTGCCTTGGGAGAGGCCTATGTCCAGCAGTGGACCGATACAGGCTGATGATGATGATGATGATGATGACGTGTGTCTGCATTGCTCCTAAAAGTCTGACGGACGATCAGACACAGCCAATAACATCACTCCTCGTGGAATCACGTGGTTCCCACCGTCCACTTGGCTCCCTTGGTAGGATCCATCAATGGATCGAAGTGGACTTTCTACTGCACTTGAATCTCTTGTGGGAGGATTCTGCGATAATGGATTATTATAAAACACTAGCTAGTCCACTTGGATCCCTTAAGTAAGTTAGGGGTATGTATGGTACAAAACGCTTAAATATAAAAATAACATTTAGACTCGCAGAGTGAGGCGCCCGCGCCGCAGCCGGGGCGGCGGCGGCGCGCCAGCTGTGGCTGTGAGCCGGATAAAAAAAAAAGTTTTAAAAAACATAAAACCGACTTCCTAAAAAAAGTAGAACTAAAAAACTATTTAAAATAAAAATATAAAAACCGCCTTCAAAAATATATGAAATAAAAACCTAAAAAAAAAAACGAACCCTAGAGTTGAATGCGGCGGTGCTAAAAAGGCTACACAAATCACAAAGGATATTATCATCCGCTCATGTTTTCTTTCATGCATCATTTTTGCTTGCTTTAGCACCGCCTTCAACTCTAGGGTTCGTTTTTTTTTTTTAGGTTTTTATTTCATATATTTTTGAAGGCGGTTTTTATATTTTTATTTTAAATAGTTTTTTAGTTCTACTTTTTTTAGGAAGTCGGTTTTATGTTTTTTAAAACTTTTTTTTTATTTCACAGTTTTTTTTAGTAATTTTTGCTATTAATGTACTCGGCGGAATCGCTCGGCCTTCGGCCTCGCGATTCCGCCTCGCTTTCCAATCCGATCTTGACCCAATTAAAATAGGACCACGTCAGCTTCGATAGCTCAGTGGTGCAGACAGTCAACTGTCGCTATTGAATTTTAAGCAACGCTGGGTGCGGTCAGTACTTAGATGGGTGACCGCTGACCGTTGGAGGCTGACCAAGGTTCGGATTCCTCGTAAAACTGTAAGTCCCTTCCCTCGTAATCTTACTTGGTGGTAGGGTTTAACCTTCCCGGGTTGGTACCACCGCACTGAATTAAACGTCGGTCGAAACGGCTATGTAAATAGTTTGTGTTTTCCGACCAGTTCAGTGTAGTCAGCACGATCAAAGGGGGAAGCACTGACATGGCACTGGTGTTATGGGCTGACATCACGGACGTTGTAGGTGATGTTGCAGAACTTAGTAGAATGGACAGACATAAACGTGTTACGGAAGCCTACTTTTATTATAAAATAACCGTCGGAGGACCTTGGTTGAAAATTGTAAAATTTAGTAGAACGGATAGACATGCATATGTTACGGAACCCTACATTCATTTTGCAGAACTTAGTAGAATGGACAGACATAAACGTGTTACGGAACCCTACTTAACAGTTGCACTCCGGGAGTGCCGGCAGATCCCGTGCCACTCTAACTTAACCCTTAACGCAATGACTTAAGGTTTCATTTTAAAAATGACGCTGACGCGATGTCGCGAGTTATACATTTTTACCCACCTAAAAAAGTGCCAAGAGCCGCTAAAGAAGTTTTCACTTCAAAAACCTCAGGGTTATCCCCTTTCAAATAAAAAAAAACAATTTTCAAAATCGGCCCACAATTGACGGAGTAATCGCGTAACAAACATCCAAAAAAAGAAAACATACCGTCGAATTGAGAATCTTTTAGGTCTAAAGTAAATTTCTCGTGAAGACAAATGCAACGAGCCCAAACACGATGGGTTTATCATGTGTAGTTTAGGAGTTCCTATGGCCACCTTCTGTCTCCATCATCAAACCAGCTCGATGGTACTCGGTACAGTAGGTACTGGCCAGGTACCATAATAAATTAAGCGCCGGTCGGAAAAGATAAAAAATTTCAAATTTAGAATATTCATGAAACAAGGGTCCGAATATGTATCACTAGTATATCGATTCATGTATTTCAACAGGACAGAGAAAATTTCAAAATATTAGGTATTTAATACTTTTTTAGTTTTTTGTTTTTGTTTTTTGGAAATCGGTTTAATATTTTTTAAAACAGTTTTTATTTCATTCTTTTTAGTAATATTACATAAAAAAGAATAATCGAAATCGAATAATCGAAATCGATTGAAGTGGTACAGAATTATTCGCCATATGTGTCAGACTGCAAATTGCTGAATAAGTCCACATCACAAATGTTTTGCTGAAGGTAACCACACACCATACTAATTTATCAAACTGAAAATTGCCGAAAACGACCACATCACAAGTTTTGCTGAAGGTAACCACACACCATAGTATTATGCTGATTTTTCGAAAACCACTGAACCAATTTCGATAAAATTGAAATGGGACCACCTCGGAAGTATGACCTAACTAACAAAAAAAGAATTTTCTAAATCGGCCCTCAATTGACGGAGAAATCGTGTTACAAACATACAAAAAAATAAAAAAAAAAATAAAAAAAAAAATAAAAAAAAAAATAAAAAAAAAAATAAAAAAAAAAAAACATACAGACGAATTGAGAACCTCCTCCTTTTTTGGAAGTCGGTTAAAAAGCTCGTCGCCTAATTTATTGACGCGCTCCTCGAAGAGGCCCAGATTATCTGTAGTACACTCAGCAGAGGCTCGCTCGTTCGAGAGTTGTCTTTAGGTTTCCGTATTCCGTACGGAAGCCTATTACTAAGCCTACGCCGCCGCCGCGCCGTCTGTCTGTCTGTCCGTCCGTCTATCCGAGGGCTGTATCCAAGGAGGATTCTGTATCTCTTGACTTGAACCGTAATAGGTAGCCCGTGGAAATTTTCACAGAATATGTGTTATTATGGCGGATATAACAGCAAATAATAAAAAATAGAAAAAGTAAAAAATTACGGGGAGTTCCCATACAAGAAACGTGTTCTTTTTTCAATGTTTTTTTTTTTTGTGGTGCGGAAACCTCGGTGCGCGAGTCCGACTCGCACTTGGCCGGTTTTTTTAGGGTTCCTTGTCGTCGTCCTACCTGCCGGGTGGTCTTCCCACACTCCGTTTTCCTGTCCACGGCCGCCAGTAGTGTAGGGCACGGTTACTCCAGCGGTCACCATTCTCGCATATCAGACGAGAGGCGCAGGTTTCGTCATGACGTGGCCTGTAGTGGAGTACTTCGTGGTGGGTGAGAAGCTTGCTCGACATGAATGGTCTCGAGGTGTCGTCAGCTGGGACACGGATTGCTGCTACACATCGCCCACGCCAAGCCTCGCCGCCGCCACCGCACCGCCCGGTCACCTCACCTGGCTGGTATTCCACCCACGCACGCCACGCACCGCTTCGACGTCCACTACTTTGTTTGAATGGAACACGTTGGACACGGTTGGCTACATACATTATCTACAACACTCGTGATGTCAAACAATTTAACCTTGGCGCACTAGGTCCCATGTCAGTGCTTCCCTTTGGTCGTGCCGGCTACACTGAACTGGAGGAAAAACGCGAACTGTTTCCATAGCTGTTTCGACCGAGCTTCATTCAGTGTTGTGCGGTGGTAGCATTCCGGACGGGTATAGCTGTGGATATTCCACCGAGCGTGGCGCGACCACCCATCCGGCTTGGACTCTCTGCGCTCGCCGTAAATAGAAACAGTCACTCAACCCTTTTCTACTGCAGATATCTCAGAATCATACTCGAGCTTGAATCTAACTCGAGTCGCCCACACAACTCAGCCGGTAAATAACCATTTGTCACGTGTTTGCACGCAATATTGTCGGAGGAAACGCGCCGTCGCTTGTGTCGGCGGTCACCGCACAGCGCGCCGCGCGACACCTGCTGACTCACGCGGTCCGGCCACCGCCGGGTGAATGTTTCAGGATTACGAGCGCGAAACTCACTCGCTTTCGAGGAACGCGTTCTATCTATGCATGAATCATTAAAACATTTCCTATATTTTTAGTATCACTAGTAATTTGTATTCTATTCTTGATACTTTTGGTGTTCCATATGTGTTTACATACCGCGAAGGAAGCATCAGGCCCTGCAACCTCCGCCGTAGTCGTGTTAGTCGTCTTGCTTATTTGCTTGTGGCCTTCTTCATGAAGATTTTTTTATGTATTTCGGTATAGGCGGCTGAGTCAGAGGGGTCAGAGACTCTGACTCAGAGTACATGGTCAGTCAGATCAGACCAGCCAATGTCACCTCCGAGAAGGTGTTAATGTATAACTGAGATTTTACGTTAGATACATACATATCACACACGCTGAATCCCGACAATCGGGGTAAGCAGAGTAATCCGTGTTGTGCTGTAAGAACTCTGGGAAATTACAGCACAAACCGACCACCACGTTTCGCAAATTATATTCGAACAAGATTCAATCGAAAAAGCAGCAATTAAGGCATGAAGACCCACCTGCTGCACGACTCGGTGGAAGTACCGTGCCAAGGTGAGAGGTGGCGAGCCTGTCGCCCTTTAGCACGGCATCTTGTCCTTATCCCTTAGTCGCATTTTACAACATGCATGGGGAGAGATGCAGTGGGGATATTCTTTTTAAGTACCAGCCCCACACGGTACGTTTTACGTTAGATTGCTGACTATACTGGACTAGAGAAGAGCACAGCCGAGGCTGCTGTGCGGTCATCTTACATCCAGTGCGGTTGTGCCAACCCAGTCGACTACAATTTGAGACTACCACCTAGTAAGGGGACCTAGTAAGGAACACAGGCTGGCTGGAGTAGCTGGAGACTGAGGGATCTTACACGAAGGTGTCCGACCAAGGTGGACTAGTTGTAGCCAACCCCTACTACTGCAACAACAACAACAGTGTTTACCGTCCGTCTCTTTGTCTACATGTATTCTATAACGGCGGCGTGTCTAACTACCATCGTTCTGTTCGTCCGCAGGTAAGTGTACTGACTCGACATTCGCCACAGCACAGGTAGCGTACATATCACAGAGCACGGAACCCCGCGGCGGTATTTCGTGCTCTGTGGTACATACATAATAATATGCAGTATCAGCACTGCAGCGGCTGCATACCCGCCCGCCCTCGCACACACCGACCGACTGTCCGACCGAAAGGATTGGAAGCTGCGGCGGCGTGCCGCGGTGGAGGCGGCGGCGCGGTGAAGCGACGCACACACAACAAAGCCACGTGCTGCGGACCGTCAGAGAGAGAGACGCTAGGCGGCGCGGAGGCGATGCAGGTGGAGGCCTCTACCTCGGAAGCCAAAGGCGTCGCGTCTGCCGCACGGCACGGAGGAGATAGAGGCGTTGGCCTTAGCAAACTGGGTACGTACGTCGCCACTAATCTGCGGGCATACGTCATCGCGGAGACCGTGATGTTGCACCAGTCGCGGACACGGAGTGATTGCGCGCGAAGCGTCACGCGACCCAGAGCACTCGATTGGCGAACTACGGAGTTGTGCCTCTTTCCACTACTATCAGCATCGAACCACCCCCCACTGGTGGCACATGATTTACTAAAAATTATACCTAGCAACAACTCCTCAGCGTCGCGTCGCCGCCGCCGCTGCTCCTCCGCTCGACCGCAGTCTGCGCGTCGCGTCGGCGCCCCTCACCCGGACACTTCATAAAAAGGTCCAAATAAAAGTGGCGAGGCTTCCAAATTGTCTCCTCAAAATAAACATCGGCCAACTTTATAGCCCGGCCGGCACCGAGCCGACGACGCGACAGCCGGCGCCGCGCGCCGTTTCCACGAATAAGGTCAGCCTCCGCAAGGGCACACGACAATTATCATTAATTATTTCCAAATACAATATATTTAACAATGGCGAGATGTGCGGCGTTTTGCAATTTTCTACAATTGTCTCGTAATCGGGCGCATCGAGGCCGGAGCGAGCGCGGGCGGCTGCGAGCTGACTCACGCGGTCCGCGACCGCACCGAGCACTCCCTCAATACTGGAGGCAACGAGAGTGATGGATGAGCGACAGGGAAGGTGGAGAGGTTGACAGGTCGCGCGTCGGGTGGTCGCGCCGCGTGACGGACGGGACACGGCTTCCGACCAAATATTATGACAGCGGAGGCGACGACAGCACGCGCGTGCAGCGAGAATGCGGCTGTCGGTCGTTTAGCATCGCCGTGAGGTCGGAGCGATCGATAAACACAACACGTACTCGTACACTGCTTACTGACGCGGCGCAGCGAGCGTCTTGCTTGCACATTACCGTTGCCTCCGCAGGTTGCGCCCTGCATATTCATCAGCTCGCCCGACGGACGACTGCTCGGTGCTAGGCTCCAGCCTTTTTCTGAAACTTATCGCTGCGTAAGAAATTCACCATTTTAAGGTTGAGGAGAACTGTTGCCTTCATTAGGCGTGTTTTGATCAGCAGCAGCTGGATTAGAAGCGAGCTGAGAGGGAGTAAGTGTGTGAAGTAATGTCGGACACCGAGTACTTGCTCTGACCGGTCGCGGTGCGGAGTTGCGGAGGCGGTGCGACGAAGGAGGCTGCGGACACCGCTTGGTAAGCTGGCCAGGACAATATTTACATCTCGATTTACATATACATTAGCGACACGGTTGCTTGCATGCAACAGCAAGGAATGGCTGCTTGCGCACTAGGTGGTAATGCCACGGTAACGTCACGCACGACTACGGCGCGGCAGGATATTGATTTGCGAAACAGTGTCGGCTCTACATTTTTTACATTTCCGAGATATAGCAATTATTATTCTCGCAGTGTTTTTCGAAACTTTCATGACTCATCATCGTCATCAGCATCACATCTTCAAATATATGGAATTTCAAACTGTCTCCCGGCGAGTGTGTTTCCCGAATCCTTTAACCTGGGTGTCTTCAAACGTCGTATCAACGGGCTAGACAGCCTAGCAACAGTCCGCAAATCTGCTGGCATGGCGCCTCACTGAGCGTGGTTTCGCGAGGAGAGGGTTTTTTGGTTCTGTCGACTGTACCATTGGTATCTCGACACAGCCACCCATGTTGGTTTACATAAAAAAAAAACATAATCCTCGCTGTTATACTTTCCGCGATATATCAATTTTCCGGGAACACGTTTGGGGTCTCTTTCGTTACTCTCAGTTCCGTGAATACCTCGTCATATTTGACACGCGGGTAAGACATGCGTGTCATTGGTTTCCAAAAAGTTTGTCAAAAAGTTTAAGAAGCACTGGCACTAGGGCGCTGGTGCAGTTGCCCTCTCCCTCTCCCTCGTGCTCGCCGCAGCGCAGCAGGTTACGTGTGGTGTGGACTGTGGTGCGGTGCGGCTAACGCATTCCTTCGAGGCGACATTTGACTAATCTCGCCGACACGTTGCATTGCGGTTCGATATAATAAACGAAAGGTTATCTGCCTAGGTCGCGCGCGATATATGCGTTAATATCGAGCCGGCAGCTGGGAGTTGTGATGTTATCTGAGCGTGCGCCGAGGTAGTGAACCACGCGGTGTTAGATCGTGACTTCATAACGATGGTGTGGAAATTAGTTTGAACAACACTTCCGCAATAATTCCAAATACCATCAGCTTATCACTTTTTCTCGCCCTCGCTCTCGTCGTCCTTTTGGGTATGATGGACAAACACAACTAGTCAGGGGTATAATGGTTCGGCATAACTTTTTCCGTGTTCCGTCGGTGTCGTCAATGAGTACCACTTTACATTGTACTCATCCATAGTGTGTCTGCGCGCTAGCTCGCTTTAGATATTTTCTCAGCATCTTCTATCTAACTAAAGCACAACCGGTACCGTGTACCTATTAAACCTGTCGATACTGTCGTGGGATCGTCGTCGACGTCGTCCCTCAGAATATGTAGCGTGCTGGTCAACCGAAAACTAGAATAATAATTAATAACTCTAGTGCTTCTGTTTTGTAAATTGAAAGGCCACAAGAACAAAGTAACCGCTTCCGATCACAACAAGCCAACAGCCGGTCTAGAGAGAGCGGTCCGCGTGCAGTGTCGCTAGCGGATTAACGTCAGATAAGTGGAAAAGCTCCCGCGCTCGCGTCTGACAGTCTGACCACGTAAGTAGCTACCCGCTGCCGGCCGGCTACCAACCGACGCGATACGTGACGCGCGACAACAAAAGAACTTGCGGCCCGCGGAGTAGCGAGTGCAGAGCAGGCATTGCTTATACTTTCTAGTCAAAAAGTATTACCAGTACGGGGAGTAGCGCGCGGGCCAGCACTACCCCGCATTGATTTTTTTTTATGAAAACCAGCATGGGTGGCTGTGCCGAGAGAGCAATGGTGCCTGATGTCATGCGGAGATAGGACCGGTGGCAGGGAAGGGATGCTAGTTCCACAGAGCAGCGTACGTGATAGTATCTGTAAAACAAACTAAGCGAACCCACAAATCGTCAGAACTCAAACTCAGAGAATCCAGAACCAAGTTCGGGTCACCAAGAAGACGGATAGCTCGGCGCTGTATCGAGTCCACGGACGCAAGCAGATAATGGGGACAGGTACCCTCCCTGATGTGACTGCAGTACTCCAGTGTTTTGTACAACAGGAATAGTTGTGCCGGTGAGAAATAGTCCGACAAACACGCACCATTTAACTTCACGTGCGCCAGGTCGTAACCGCGGTCGCGCGCGAGTCGCGACTGATGCGCTGACGCGCCAATGTCGATGCCCTATGCCCCCAGTTCGTTGCGACGTGCCCAGTTTGCTTCGACGAACTCCTCTACTCTCTCGTCTGTATTCCGGACTAAAAGCCTCCGCCTGCCTCACTCACTACTTCAGCGGCGACGACGCGGACGGTGCGGTGCTGGTAGCTAACTGGTCGCGCTCGCGGGGCTAGCTGTCCGTCGCGTCGGTACTGACTGACGCGACGTTTCCGTGAAGAAAGCTTATAGTGTCTGCTTTGCTTTTGATGAATCTATTTTCGAGAGGACCCTCTTGGCTCTTTGTTTTGTTCATCGTGCTCATAATATTATGCTCGTCACCGTTCTAAAAGGCTCGCAGGATGGCCGGGACGTGCGACCCTCCCTACCTACCACCAATCTTGCCTTAACGACCTTACTTTTTTATTATTGTTTTTATAAAGAATCTGGCTGCCGCTGGCAGCCTGTGTTCAGGACTCCATCGGACAATCAGACACACCCAATCCCGCCGCTCCTCGCGAAACCGCACTCATTAAGGTGCCATACCAGTAGAAACTGCGACTATGGTGACGGACTCGCCCTTGCTCTAAGAGCTCTGGTGCAACCGTTGTTGGAGCGATTGCCTCAAGTTCGAATTACGAGTTCACGAAACACAGAGAACAGTTTGAAGAGTGTACAATTTGCATGCTCGTTTGCATGTCATTAGCATGCCGAGAGTATTGGCTCGTCGCCGTCGTCTCGTGTGTGTGTGGCGTCGCATCACGCGTCGCGCCTCACGACACGACCCACTTCCCACGGACACCGCAACACACCACGCTACCACACACCAGCACCAGCACCAGACCCCTGCGTGCCGTGCTCTGAACGGTGGACACTGCGCCCCATGCGGGCGGAGTGTGCTTAGAGAAAGAAAGCAACACCAGCAATACATCCACACGCACTGTATCGTGATAATCATAAGCAGAGTAATCTGTGTTGTGAAGATGCCGTGCTCATGGGCGACAGGATGGCCACCTCTCATCTTGGCTTCGACATTTTAATGGGCATTTTCACTGTCTCCGGTTAAGTGTAGTAATAGATTTTGGAAGGTACCTTACCTTATACATACATACTAAGAACACATTCAGAAAAGATGTTATAAAAAATATTTTGCTAAAAAGAAAACAGTAATCATTATAAACAACCTATACTAAAAAAAAAAATGTTTATTATAATATTTGAGTCTAAAATCATTTTAGTTACATTTCATTATCTTTATTTATTCAATTTATTTATTATACATTATTTATTTATACTTCTTATTTATTTATTTTTTCTCTTTATTTTAAATACGAAATGTCAACTGTATTAATTTCTTTGTTTCACGGCACTGTGGTACAACAATTTTTGTAAATGTCTTTAATGTAAACACGAGAAAATCTTTTACTGGTTTAGTAATTTATGTGAAAAACCGCTTGCAACTATATGTATGTACTATAAACTGTTGATTTTCCAAATATAATAAAATAAAAAATAAAATAAAATAAAATGGTGTAGTCCAACAGTTATTTTGTCGGTTTTGGCGAGTGAAATTTCTCATACATGTGACATGAGATAATTG
The DNA here is from genome assembly GCA_946902875.1 of Nematopogon swammerdamellus. NCBI lineage: Eukaryota > Metazoa > Arthropoda > Insecta > Lepidoptera > Adelidae > Nematopogon > Nematopogon swammerdamellus. The sequence goes on along the minus strand of OX336356.1, from coordinate 18,774,249 downwards.
ACTGTACATAGCTGCATGGTAGCCGGGTGTGGTGATATCATCATTCAGTCATGTACCTACATAATAGGTAACGGCACGTCTTCGTGCCTTACTTGCTGCTTGATTGTCCTAATACTTTGTCAAGCGTGGTGGTGGATGTTGTGCTGTACTGTAGTTCACCCGAGTTCTTGGAGCACAGCACAAATTACTCTACTACGCCGATTTTCGGGATACAGCGTGTGCGGTGTTTACGTATGGTTACAAAGCTTTCCCACGCCTCAGCGTGCGTGCAGTACAGCCTCTCGCTGCCGCCGCCCGGAGTTCTTCGCGAGCTCGCGTCGCCTCACCGCCGCGTCGCCTCCATCATCAATATTCGATGCACCGACATGTTCTGCTGGCGAGGTGAATAGTTGTTTGTAGCGTGTCCCAAGACGCGGCGGAGGCTCGGCTCCGCACCGTACGCCACGCATGACGCATCATCAATCATCCCGGAAGTAATAATTTTCCAACAACGAACGACCGGCAGCCAAGAGGCTCCAATGATTTTATCGGATTGATTCATTCGTGGCCAAGTTGAGAGATGGCTAACCTGTCGCACTTTAGCACGGCATCCTGTGCTTATCCTCAGTCGCCTTCTGCGATGTGCACGGGGAGAGATTTAGTGGAATTATTTTTTGTGCCGGAGGACCCACGAGCTAACTTTGTAACTGTGAGCCAGAATAAAACCTGAACTAAGGATGAGAGCTGAAGCTTTCCTAACCAACACAATGAGGTTTAAATTTTAGCCTACTGGATTTGTTTGTACCACCACCGTACTGAACGGAAGACGGCCGCATAGCAGCCTCTGCTGTGCTCAGCTCCAGTATAGCCAGCGATCTCTCCGGTATGACACCTTCTTGGATGTGATGTTCAACGAGGGATGCAACGAGTCGACATGCTGCTCCATAATATATTTTGACACAAGACAAACCTGAACAATATCACAATAGCACAAAAAGAACGTCTCGTTTTCAACGTGGACGCAGATACGTCGCGCGTCAGACAAATGTCTTGAACAAAAGCATAAAGTAGACGAACTATCACACACAACAAGGCAGAACTTACAACACAACAATACTTCTCTTCAGCTTCGACGCGGCCTGTTCCACTCGATTATGCTCACTCTGTTGCGGCTGCGCTCGTGCGTCGCGCGCGCACGGCCCCGGGCGCGTATTTCCAAAGTCTAGTATGCCAGTTGCTCTGATTGGTCGTCTCAACTTTGGCGGGAAATATACATTTCGGAAGTATTTCCGAAAATAAAGTTTTCTTAGGTGGTTATAAAAAAAATAACCATAACCTAATTTTAACACCCTGACATTGCTTAAAAAAAAGTAAAACAAAAAAAAAATTGGCAAAAGGGACACGAACCCATGGCCGAGATCGAAAAAAATAAACCCTAGACTCTACCACTGAGCGAGCAACTGAGCCACCACAAACGATCAAACGAATATCGGATTCAGTAGGTTCACTTCCATTTATATTTCCCGCCAAAGTTGAGACGACGAATCAGAGCAACTCGCATACTAGACTTTGGAAATATGCGCCCCGGACGGACCACCCGCCCGTCGCGTCGAACGGAGCCCACCATACGTCGAGAGGTGACTTGCTTTTTATTTATACTTGAATATCATCACATATATCCTACACGTAGACGTAGGTAGAGCGCACAAAAGCTCAGCTAGCAGCTCTACGTGATCTGTAGCCGATGCTGCCGTGTGCCGATACTTGGAAGAATTGACTTTCCTCATCCCTCCTGCCACCGTGCACAAGCGCCACACTCGCCGGACACGCTCGGAGCTTCCATATGTAGTACACATGGAAGAGACGTACGTACGTACCAACAGTTATCAATCAGAGACCATCGGCTTTCCAAAATCGTTCCAATTGTGTTCTACGGCGAAAATATGGAATGATCTTCCTTTGAGTGTTTCCTTCCTGGCGGTGGTCTTCAAAATGAGTGTCAACTCTCTCCGAGACGTGGCGCCTCTCTCGGGCGTAGTCTCGTGAGGAGCGATGTTATTGGGTGTGTCTCTTTGATTGTTTGATGGACACTTGAACACAACCACCACGTGTTGGGGCGGCGGCGCGGCGCCTTCGTCGCCGGCGCGGCGATGCTGGTCGCCTTAATTTGTTAACACAAGATTCTAGTATGGATTATTCTAAATATAGACGGGGCGAGGAGCGAGCGTCAGTGAGTGTTGTTGTACGAGGCGCTGCCCGCGCGCGGTGTGTACTGTACTGTGCGCGCGTGTGTTCGTTCGTGCGACACGAGCTATCGGCCGCGGGATCGCCGCCCACGCCACGGCCGCCGCGCCGCCAATTATCCTTCCGCACGGTCGCAGTTTATCTTCATTTGTACGCATATTTACGCGAAAGACGCCATTTTTCACCCACAATCGAGCCGGAGGCGGCGATCTACAAAGAGTTGACGGAACGTACGTGAAAAACATGCGCCCGCGCATCCGCCCGCGAGCGCTACCGCCGCCGCCGCCGCCACCACCACCGCCGGGCCTCTCCCTCGCGCCAGCGCATATCTCTCGGCGCCGCGCCGCGGCTTGTCTTAAGCATAGCCTTAAGGCTGCATACAAGGTAAAATTGCGCTCTTTACGGAAACATGCACCATCAATATTACTCACCTGACAATTTAGTTTTAATATATGTAAAACTCATCCATCACGACGACGACAGATCGGTAGCTTTTAAAAACAAGGTTTTATTAATTTCGTGCGATAGAAAAAAAATTCATGAAATACCTCTGAATTTAAATACTTATGAATTTACTTATGTAATGGGACGAAAGTAAGGTAAAAAAATAGATTTTGTTCGTTGATTATACTGGGTGATTTTGTTACCATGTCGCATATTTCAAAGGGTTAATCAATATCGAAAACTAAGTACATAGATTCCAAAAAAGAACAGAGCCGGTATAAAAAAAATTTAGTTCCACTCTGTAAGAGTAATCGAATATCTCAGAATAGGACATAAAACTATCGAAGTAAGGATAATAGACAGATTTTGCAGCTTGCATACCACACAGTTCTTTATTTTTTTAATGACAATAAGCTGAACTTAGCTTACCAGCAAGTGCATAGGTTCCAATTTTAGTATATTTACTGCCGAAGCAAGTACAAGTGCATAGGTTTCCAAGTCAAATATTAGACCTAGAAAGGTTATTTCTTTGGGACTATTTAATGTGAGTTCATCTGCAGCTTTGACAATTTCTTGGTTAACAGTACGTCTGTGAGTTCCAAGTGCAAAGTGCATAACATTTTATTTACATTGATTAAAATGCTATTAGAATCAAACCACATCTTTAATTATTGCATTATAACTACAAAGGACTCACGTAATTCAGTAACGTTTTGGTTTTTAAAAACTACCGATATATCATTGGAAAATATTATTAGCTAAATATAATCTTTAATGCAAGTAGAAATATCATAAATGAAAAAGAGTAATGGTCCCAGTTTGGTGCCTTGAGGAACTCCCATAGAAATCGATTCTACCTCTGACTTATTGCCACTAACATCACAAACCTGCTTGGTGTAACTTAAATATATGATTTGCAAAGGCGCAAGTCTTTATCCCTCACACCACCATGTTCCAATTTGATTAAAATTATATCATGACTAACTCAATCGAACGCCTTAGCCAAATCACAGAAAATGCCATATGTGTGATTAGAAATTATCCAACCATTCAATTACAGCTTTTATCATTTTGTGGCGTATAACTTTCTAAACATTGTAATACGGCTTCAGAACTTTGTTTGATATTTTTTGTTATTTCCTGAGCAATAGTAGAAAAATATTTATTAACACTTGAACTATCATTTATAATGTCGTCCCCTATTTTTTATCATATATTGGTATCATAATTTTTAGGAGACTTGCCTGTTTTTTCTTTGATAATAGTCCAGGCCATTTTTATTTTGGGTCCTATTTTAACAATTTATCTTTAAAAACAATTGTTTGGCTTTAATTGTGATTTGCTTGAAGATTTTACTGTACGACGATACATATATGCTGTCTCATTTTTATTTTGTTTAACAAAAATTTTTTTCTTTGGCTCTTACAAAGCTGGGTGTGGCCTACTGTGCGAATTGATTTTTTTTTTGTCTACTCGATTAGATTCCAGGGCATGTGCATATCTATATATCTAACAAATGTTTAGAAACAGCTTTTAAAATCAATTGTATTTTCATAGTTTCCGAATTCTACAGCTAGATCTGTATTTAACACGTTGTTAAGATTTGTAGTATTGCAAGAAAAAACCAAAACCAATTTTACGCTTATGCTATTAATTTTCGTGCGATTCATCCATCCTACGCCGCGCCGGCACGTAAAAACGGTGTGTCGCTATCTCGCTTGTACCCGCGGAATTTGCACCGCGCCTGCTTACCTTGTATGGGGCCTTAATGGAGGCTGGCCGGGCTGCTGGCGCAATCGAGATCATTGTTTTGTGAATTTAATTAATTGGTCTGATGTACGATATGACGCTGCTGCGCTTTACGACATTATGCTCCGCGCAGGCGCGCCGGCCGCCGCGCCGCCGACGCATCGCCTCTCCGATAGTGCGTAGGTCGTACAACATCGCAGACATTTCGCGATCACGATCCATTCGTTCTTTGATTGAAACTGTACAGTTTGTGTAGCTTTGATGCGGAATGCGTTTCGGGTCGTACATAGAGCAACAATCGACGGCCGTCTTCCTTATACCTATAATAAAATCCAACGTCTGCTTTCTGTCTGTCTGAGTGTCTGTCTGTCCGCTTATAACTCGAGAACCACTGAACCGATTTTAATAAAACAAAATTCTACGGATAGCTTGATTCTTCCCATCAACTATAGGCTACTTACTATCACGCTAAATAGCTTATGAGGTTAGCAGTGAAGTGAAATATGAGAGCGGGCGGAGCCGCGGGCACAGCTTGTCTCCCATAAGTTTAATAAAAAAAAGTGCGTGTATTTTACGTACGCGCGTTAGAAGTTATTACTTCTTTGGCGTGACTGACTCCCTCCCGCCTCCTCCTCCTACTCTCTCCTCCCCCTATCTCTCCCTCCCCTCTACCTCCCCATTGCCCTCTCCGTCCCTCCTCTCTCTCCCAGCTTATCAGTTCATACAAATTATTTGTATGCGGTGACGATGACGGTTACGTTTTTTCTGAGTTTATTCCCCATTTTCATAATATTATTTTCATAACGCTCATAAAGGAAGTACTTATAAGATCAAAAAGCCGCGGGTGTGACGCAATTTCTTGTTCTGTGGGGTTGTATGAGTAGCAACAACCTCTCCGTGCAAGAGTAGAAGAGGAAGAGGAAGATGTTCTGTGGGCTTGTATGAGTAGCAAAAACCTCTCTGTGCAAGAGTAGAAAATTAAGAGGAAGATGTTATGTGCGGTTGTATGAGTAGCAACAACCTCTCTGTGCAAGAGTAGAAGAGGAATATGTTCTGTGGGGTTGTATAAGTAGCAACAACCTCTCTGTGCAAGAGTAGAAGAGGAAGAGGAAGATGTTCTGTGGGATTGTATGAGTAGCAACAGCCTCTCTGTGCAAGAGTAGAAGAGGAAGATGTTCTGTGGGATTGTATGAGTAGAAACAACCTCTCTGTGCAAGAGTAGAAGAGGAAGGGGAAGATCTCTCACGTTACAACATCTTTTGCAAATACTAAAGCTTTCCAAGTCGGGCACGTCGACAAAGTAGACATCAAATTGGATTCCACAAGTAAGTAGGTAACGACTAGCCAGTCGAGCTGACCGAAATCTAGAACACGGTCACCATCGATTCGCTTGGATAATTTTCCACAGGGCCACCGTCAACTCAGACGGACAAATCCACAGGAAACTTTTTGCGGTCGCGGTGATGGCGAGCGTATTCTTACAATTATATAAATTACGTCAGATTTAGTGAAACCGCAGACAGAAATGTTCGAGTTGCGCTTCGGCGCTTTAGCTTTAGTGTTGACTGTGTAATCGATGCGATGCGCATGCGCTACTGAACACAGTTTGCTACTGGCTATGATAGAATATGTTTGTTTGTTATAGCACCTGCCGCAATCTCTATTTACATCCACCAGCTTACTTTAACTCCATCTTCACTTTGTCGACTGTAATGTTATTAGTCGAGGTGCGTTCATTGCGAATTTTATTTTCTTGGATAAACAAACAGGAACACATGACATATAGTAAAATATACATTATAAACTAAAATATGTACACAGGTACGTGCGCCCCCAGCACCACCACCTGCACAGTGCGCGCCCAAATAGATGAAGATATAAAGCAATATTATACTAAATTATGAAAACACCATATATAGAAGTCAACAAATGTAAATTGAAACGAAGAAGAAGATCTCAAGATTTTACTAATATCTATAAAGCTGCCCTATACAGTTTACTAACACATCAGTGAAACTACTGCTCTCTATGCTCACAGTAAATATAACCCAGTTAATCAGGTTCTGCTGCTTGGAGTACCGCTCGCACTTATGGGACGGCTCAGCCAAATACCAGCTTGCGCCTCTGGACATAATCCAGCGTCGAGCCGTGCGACTGGTGGGTGACCCCGATGTGTCCCTCGATCTAAAACCACTGCAATTCCGTAGGGATGTCGGCTCCCTAAGTGTATGGATAGAAATCTATCGCTTATTCCATTGTGAGTGCTCGGTGGATCTGTTTAACGCGATTCCACCTTCCACCTTCCACCTCCGCAAAACACGCAGTGGGCATGGGGTCTGCAGATATTTCCTCTACAGAACCGGTATACTCTGGCTGGAAAGCTGCCCATGTATCCCTCCCCACGTACAGTCTCGGGTCCTTTAAGAGGGCATGAATAGGCGCCTGTTCCGATCAGCTACACCTTTTGGTGGCTAGGCGCCACATGTCGCGCTTTAAATAAAATAAAATAAAAAATAACACAAAATATTAATGATAATAATGAACGTTGATTACATGCATTATGTCGGTTTACTTAACCCAACACAATGCTATGACGAGACGCGGCCATTGTCTGCGTCTCGCGTGTGCTGCACGTTGCACAAGCTCATGTCCTCATGTCGGCTGTCGGCTGTCGGCGCCTCGTCCGCACCAATCATGAGTTTGTTTGTTCTCGTCTCGTTGCCTCGCCTAATGTCTCCTCTGTCTACTCTACACACATCAGACATCACGCACATCTACATCACGGAGGAGGTACACAGAGAACACGACATGCGACCGAGGATGCAATGCCACGCCCAATTCCAAGACCGCGCACCGACCGCTCCTGTCGGTTATTTATTCACAGAACCGGGAAAATGTGGAACGCAATGCCTGCCCATATACGAGTATTTCCTGGTAAGTACAGCTTCGAGGTTTTTTTTCCAAAGGGGCGTGAAAAGGCTACTGTCAGTCCAGCTGCCGGCATGGCTTTCGCAATCCCCGTGGGCGCATCACATAATGTCCGTGGGCACATACCTATTTGTAGGTGTAGCGATGCCACATGTCGCGCTTTCCACAAAGAAAAAAATGTCGCCATAGTTTATGAGCATGTATAGAAATCATCTACCTATTTTCTCCGTGGTCTACACTGTGCTGTGGACAAGGAAGACAACACGCTAGACCGAGCGCGGCCGGGCGGGACGACACGAACGCGTTTCTAATGAGCTCCATTTCGACCGGGGCGCGGCGCGGCGGCGGCGGGCGGAGGCGCTGTTTTGGAAACTCGGAAAGGAAACGTGAGTTAGTGTTGGGTCACTGCGTGTCACGTGGTGATGCCAAACGATGTATATATAACGGTCTGTCAGTGTACCACAGAGCAAAAGTCTATGATGTTTCCATTGTTGCTTCTTCACGAGGAAATCCCCCAGGCGGAAGACGCCAAATACCTGGTTATGCACCTCGATCGAAGACTCAACTGGAGAAAGCATATCTGGACCAAACGTAAACAACTGGACACGAAACTCAGGTCAATGTAATGGTTGATAGGTCGTAAATCAAGTCTGTCACATGAAAGCAAGATAGCTATCTACAAGACCATCCTAAAATCAATTTGGACTTATGGCATCCAGCTGTGGGGCACTGCTAGTGATAGCAACGTAGAGATTCTTGAAAGATTTCAGGGCAAGACACCGAGAGCCATGCTAGACATACCCTATTACGTGAGCAACAAATACATACACGAGGATCTAAAATTCAGCACTGTCAAACAAGAAATTTCTAGGCATAGCAAAAGCTATCAGACATCAACTCACTTCAGCGAACTGGCATCAAAACTAGTGGGCACAGGAAGTGTCACACATTCCAGACTGAAGAGACACAGTGCCCCTACGCTAGCCGTGACATTTGAAGACAAGAAATAAAAGGGACTCACTAGGGCTCCTCCGGCTAACAATTAAAAACAACGAATAACCTCAACAGAATGGCTCATTGTGTTTACACAGATCGCCAAGTAACAGAAGACACGGACATTGTCGCCATTAACTAAATAAAAATTTTAGTATGTAGTGCCTACCCATGAAGAAGAAAATATATCGCAATATGTTTTCAGGCTACGAATTTCCACAATAATGCTAAACAGGGTTTTTGAAAAGTATACCTATGCCGGACTAGGTATGTAATGATTAAGAGAGTTCAGGACGGTTGTGCCGCCCCGTTGCCGCGGTGGTGCCGGAGGGGCGACTACCACAACCTGTGTTGGTGCACGAGCCGCCCACACTCCCGAGTCCCGTTTCCGACAGTCCATTCTGTCACCTCACGTCGTCGTCGGCGACATCAGGCATGAATGACGCGTATCTTCTCTCAAGTCTCGCTCGCCACTCACATCAGTCCGACGACGGCTAACCGTCATATTAGGCCATGCGCACACGAGCGATATACCTGTCGGCACTCTCTGTCTTTTTGCTATTAAGTACCCATTACCCACATAGCATGATGTTGTGAAAATACTAAGATCGGTCGAACGTTTTTGTCGCTCGTCTGCGTACTGCCTAAGAATACATTTCAAAAGATGCAGTTGAAATATCTAGGCAACTTAAGGTTTAAGCCTTTTGCTTTCAGTACCAATACTGGCGAAGTGTAGCTGCTGAGAGCCTCGTTCGTTCATGTTGAAACATCTGCTGGGAGCTTCGTAAAGTAAATATCGACTCGCATTTATCGCCTTCGTAGTTACTGCGGGAATCATTATTTGTGTTGTACCTATGTCGGAAATATGATTATCTGCATGGATCGCGGGGAGCGCAGCGGCCGCAGACATTGTCGTCGCGTCGCGTCGGCTCCTTGTCCTATCATTAGCTCGCCGTTTATGCAAATTGCACTCTTTGACCTTTACGATAGACGCTTAATTTGTTCGGCGCTCGTTTTCCGTGATGGGAAATCCGCCGAAGGGAAACTGAGCTTTTTGCCTTACGACAGAGACCAGCCATTGCAACAGCGCGGTCCCCGCTCGCCGCTGCAGCGTTCGTTGTGAAAGACTGTTCGAAATCGCTCCGCTAAACCCGTCCAAACGTTCAATAGACATACAGAGTGCTGTGCAACGAATGCAGCAGCCGCTGGAAAGCTTTCAGCCGACACTATTGAAACGAGAGGAAAGAAGACGGAAAGAGTGAAGAGTGCTTTGCGCGCTGCTGCTTGCGGGCAAAACACTTGGCGCGCCTCGACTGCCTCTCACCGCCTGAAGGGTTGAAGCCACAGTGGAGGCCGACTCGGGAGGCTTGTGTCAGGGCAAAGCGTTTTGTTACAAACAAACAAAATCATTTATTGTGTAAATTAAATTAAAAGATACATTCATGTGTTTTACAGTACGAGGAAAGAAAGTACAAAAAAATCTTTTACACGATGTGCGCTCAGAGCTAGGCACTAGGCTTGCACCTGTATCGCTAAGCTCCGTTTGTTTTTAGGTGTGGGGGTGTAGATTTTGTGTTATATGATTGTAGGTACGAAAGTATACATTTACATATTGTGATATTGATAATAAATAAAGTGTAGGGGTAATATTTATTTACGAGTAAATACATTTTACGTATTATAATTTTAAATATAGTTTTTAATAAAAAAGTTTAGTTAGTTAAGTTAAAAAGTTAATTAAATTAATATAATAGTAGATAAGTTTGTAAGTTTGGATTAATGTTTGCACGTTGTATATTTTACTGTTGAATGTAGGTAAGCATTTTTTCACATTCAGTTTGTGAGATGGTAAGTAGCCATTGTTTAATTTTGTTTTTAAACATATTTTTGCTGTGTATTGTTTTTATAGGGGGAGGAATTTTGCTATAAAGATTTGACCCTAGGTAGGAGGATGTGTGCCTAAAGAAGGAAGTTTTGTGTTTCATTCTCTGGAGTTGTAGATTTATGTTGGCTCGTGTACAGAAGTTGTGTGAGGGTGTTAAATGTAGATTTGTATGTTTATGAAAATATGTGCAGAGCCTCTCCATGTAGGTTTGACGGACATTGAGGAGATTACTCTCAGAATATAATTTGTCAGTGGAGTATCTGAAGGGTTTATGGTGCATTACTTTAAGAATCGAGCGCTGGGCTCTTTCTACAGATAGTACGAATGTTTTAGCCGATCCTCCCCAGGCAAGGATACCATAGTTGATTAGGGAGCCACATAGGCCGTGGTACACAGTTCTTAGGAGGGTTGGGTCTGATATTTCTCGTATTTGACTGAAGAAGTAAATCAACTTTTTCAGTCTTCCTGTTAAACGTTCTATGTGACCTTTCCAATTTAGATGTTCGTCGACCTCTAGTCCTAGGTATTTTATAGTGTTAACTTTTTCTAAGGGCTCACAGGCGCATGTTGAATGGTTGATGCAAGAATTCTTGTGAACCCTTAGAATTGTTTCCATGTATGGTTGCCCCTTAGAAGTGATAGAGAATGTTATGTATTTGGTTTTGGTACCGTTTAGTGATAGAACGTTATGCTTTAGCCATGTAAGTGCTGTAGTTAGTCCAGACTGTGCCCTTTCTACAGCAGTTTCCCAAGATGGACCTTTGAGTAGAATTACTGTGTCATCTGCGAATGTGACTATAAGACCTTCGTTGAGTTTAGTCCTACACAGTCCGTCGATATATACGAGAAATAGTACAGGGCCGAGCACACTGCCTTAAGGCACACCATATGTTATAGGGTAGAAGTCGGAAAGGGATGCGTTGATTGGGTCTCTTATGGCTTGACGACGGTTTGTAAGATAGGTTTTAAACCAGTTTAACTGTGTGCCACGAATTCCTATAGCCTCAAGTTTATTTATCAGTATTGGTATGGCTACTGTGTCGAAAGCCTTAGCCAGGTCGAGGAAAATACCAACGCACTTCTCTCGATTGTCCAAGGCTTCCGACACAAAATTAGTTACCTTCAGTATTGCGTCTTCTGTGTTTAGTCCTTCGCGAAAGCCAAACTGGTTTTCAGATATTAAACTATTTTTTTCTAGGTAAGAGACAAGACGTGATTTAATAATTTTTTTTAATATTTTTGACAACACACTTAACAAAGAAATTGGTCTGTAATTTGTTATATTATCTGGGGACCCACTTTTAAAAATAGGAACTACAGTAGCAGATTTAAAAGGACCGGGGAAAGTGCCAGAGGAGATGCTTAGGTTGAACAAAAAAGTTAGTGGATCCAAGAGGCTGTTGCAAACGTGTTTTATTAATTTAGACGAAATACCATCTGCTCCACTCGAACTTACTGGATTAAGGTTAGATATAATATTTCTTATTTCTAACGGATTCGTGCCATTCATGAAGAAAGAGTGAAGAGGAGTGTTCATACCTGTCTGGCATTTACTTGTAAGGGTTTCGATGTCCGTAGCTGAGTCTTTTAGTAGGCTAGAGGCTAAGTTATGTCCTATATTAGTGAAGAACTCATTGATTTCGTTCAGTGGGTTTCCGTTGTTTTTACTTAATTTATTTATTGTCGCTGTTAAATCATTTCTGCTTCGTTTTTTAACAGAGTCTGTAAATTCTCTTAACGTTTCCCAGCACTTTCGTGGGTTTTGATGTTTTCGGACATTTTCTTTCTAAAATACTGAATTTTGGCTACCTTTATAGCTTTTGTGCACGTGTTTCTGTATTTTTTATAGTGGGCCCGGAGTACTAGATCTTCAGGTGAAGAGCGAAGTTTCCGATGAAGCTTGTCACGCTTGTTGATGCAGTGGATTAGAGATATTGTTAGCCAGGGTTTCAGTATTTTATATTTGTTTTTGGGCGTACTAATAGTTATGGTGTGTTTATTTGTAGTAGATCTAATGGTGTCTAGAAAGGTCGAAAAAGCTAAATTTGTGTCCGTAATATTGTATAGGTTTTTTCAATCATAAGTTTTTAATTCAGAATCTATGGCGTCATAATCTATTTTAGTGTAGGAATTGTTGGTAATAGGTTTTTCATTACTTGATTTACTGATGCTTAGTAGGATGGGAAAGTGGTCGGTCAGCGCAGTCTGACAGACAACGGATTTAATCGTATTTTTTGTTTTAACCATGAATAGGTCGAGACAAGCAGAACCTCTTGTGGGTTTATTAATGGAGGGTAGGTATCCGTTTTCTAACAGGCAACATAGGAGTTCGTTAGCAGGTCTGTTATCGGGGTCCAAAATGTCTAAATTTAGGTCGCCGGTTATTATAAAATCTCTGTATGAGCTCTTAGACTTGATGAATTTTTCGAGACTGAGAATAAATGGGTCTGGATTACTATAAAAGGGGGGGCGATAGATAGCGAGCACTAAAGTGTGGTCGCCGAGTGTGAGCGCCAGGGCGCTGCAGTCTACTAGTGGCGGCTCCTCCGGACACACTAGCAAGTCATCCAAAGCGTATACCACGCACCCATCATTTTTGTTCTTGTGTTTGCTCGTTGAATATGATGTGTAACCTGATATTTGCTTAATTGATCCAATGTTTTGTAGATGACATTCCGTAAGGCAGATAAACTCAAATGTCAATGAGGTCCTCTTTAATAATATATTAAATTCGTCAAAATTGTGGTTTATGCTGCGGATATTAGCTGTAATGATCTTTAAGCTATGTTGTTGTTTAATAATTTTTGAGCAATCCTCGGGTCTTTCACAGGACGCAGTGTCAACTAGTTCGAAGTTATCTATGTTGTCAAACAGTTCAGTGTCCATTTAAATAATTGTTTATGATGTGCTTTTTCGAATAAGTAGCGACTAGTTAGATAACACCCTTCGCAAATAATTCCGATGACAAAAGTGTTAAAACGTTGGATATCCACGATCTCAAAGAGGGCAGCTGGGGTAGCTGTAGTATTTGTGAAATACAATTATTGTAAGGTGTTCTCGTTTCTGTGCTTACGCGATCGTCTTCTATGAGTTGGTCTAGTCGATAATGCGTCGGTATTTAAATTGTAGCAAGGCACCCCGCGCCGAGGCGACGACGCCCACGTCTCTTCTCGGGTACCTGCGTGCGCCCCTTCCAGCCGCGTTACTTCATTAGAGTGTTGTAAGACAGCTCGTTCAATACTCCAGTTCCTCGTTGATTGCGTTGCGACACTACATTGGTGGCAAAACAACACGCATACAATTTGTATGTCAAGCAAAACAAAACAATACGGACTGGACAGGGATTGCATCCATACAAGCTGCACTTAAAGCGGATGCGTACCAGTCGATTCGCTTCAAATTTTAATGGATTCTAGGATTTGGGAAAGATATTCCCAGAAGCCCATTCCACACCTTTGCAGTACGAAAGAAGAACGATTTAGATTACAGAATGGGTGCACTTCGAAGAACTATTACTGTCGACTACGAAGGGGTGCTAAGCGAGAGTTTGGCGAATGCGAACAGGAGGGGGAGGAAGGATTACCGGAATTTAGGAAATTCGATGTACTTACTCTGTTCTATATCCGCCGCAAGTAATCCTGTATAGGTCACCCGTTAGTGAGGTAGTGAGTGGCTACAATTTAGTTACACTTCCTCCGACCTCATTCCTTTTCCTTCCGTCCCTTTTCAGCACAGTTCGTTTTTAGCTGTGGCCAACTCGGACACGATCAGAATGCACTGCTGTAGGTACAATGGATTTATCGCGTGTCGCTCTGTTGGCGTGCTTTATTGGCTACATAATTTATGCGGCTCATTTGCAAGCAATAGATCGAATCGGCGCGGCGGCGGCGGCGCGGGCGCACGGTGTCGGGTGTCCGGCAGTGATCATGTTTGGACTGGATCATTATCATTACTCAACGCTTTGGCAACTTCCTACCTAACCTACCAGCCGGTGAAATAGGTCTTGAACATTGTATTTCCGACGTGTATTTTTTGCAAGCCTTGGTATTTTCTAGTAGAGGAGGGTCAAATTAGACCTTGATGGAGCGCGTGGGCGGGCTGTTGTGAGTCCGCCAGCACTCGTACCTGGTGTTCTCGACTCGTCGTCCCCGAGTCACTATGCATGAGCTAAGCCCGTACACCGCTAGTAGAACCTTTCCACACTCCCAGCTTGCTAACACCACTCGACACTAGGCCGGCGCGGCGCGCGCGCACGCGCGGTCGGTCCGAGGTTCTTACACGCTCGTCTCCACCGCCGCGCCGGTAGTGATGCACGACTACAACTGTGTACTGTGTGCGAGGAGGTGGTCGCCCACGGGTCACACAATGCACTCTCTCGCCGCCGCCGCGTCCAGCGGAGAAAAACTCCCTGCAAGCTGGCGAATCCGGTATCTTCAATACAATCCGACATCGATGGCTAAATAAGACGACCACACGTATAGCAGACTGGCAGCTAGTCTGTAGGCCCCCTCCCTTGCCCCTTACTAGGTGGTAGGCTCGCATTAACCAGCGTATGTACCAGCCTCGGCCGGCTGTGTTCTCCTCTAGTCCACTATACCCAACAATCCAAAGGGATGTCTCCGGTATAACGTCTTCTCGAAGGTGATATCGGCTGCTCGGAGCATGTCCTATGGACCCTCTGATACGCGGAAACCGTATGTCGGATTGAAAAACTTTTTATTTTTTATTTTTTTGAAGGAATGACGTGTCTCTTCCCTTATATGCACACCGACCACGAAGGCTAAGTGGGCGGTGGAGGTGCTCGCTCGAGGTGCGCCTGCGCGAGTCCTACAGTCCTACCTGAGCTGCCAATACGCAGTACCCGCCTGTGTATACTGTGACGTAATGTCCCACGCACGACGCCTGCCACTTGTCCAGCGGAGCCGCCCTCGCATCGCTCGCGCAAACATTGCATCAAAACAGCGGAGTGGACTGTCGCCAGTACGGAGGAGGTGGCTTCTCGTCCACCGCTTGCCGGCTGCGTATTCTCTGAACGCACACGCACTTGTTGGCGTCTTGGCGGACTATTTCTAAATAACCTGTCCTTTTCCCTGTCGTAGTCGGATGTACTAATACTACGGGCCAACAAACATGCATTCCCGGGGTAAGAAACCTATTCACCCGTTGCCACTGACCCGAGCGCACCAGGCTTGCGGCCACAGCACCCGCACTGTGTCACGACTTCATCATGGGACAATCACTTGAAGATCGTTGCACGCAGGAGGCCAAGGGGTAAGAAACCATTGGAGGTGTGACCCTCGAAGTTGTCTTGACTTATGTTTATTTAGGACAAACCCTAGTCAGGTAAGCACAAGTTTTACAAGGTGACCGACAGAAGGGAGACTTCTTCACATCCTTCATACATAAGTCTTTGGTCGGTGCGCTCTGCCAATGATGATGACGTATGGTACGAACCTGAAACGTGGACCCTGAGTCCTGACGATGGGTCTGGTTCACAAGTTTGAAGTCGCTCAGCAAGCTATGGAAAAGCAACACTTGGAAATTCTTTGATCGATAAAATTCGTAATGAGAAAACACGCCGAAGCACCAAGGTAGACGACAATGCTAAGGAAATTCCCCGGTGCTGGCAGTGGGCAGGGCACATCTGCCGCAAACCTGATAACCGCTGGTATAGACATGCGCTCCAATGGAGGCCACGTACAAGCAAACGTAGCGTGGGACGCCGCGCGGCTAGGTGGACAGACGATCTAAAAAATGTAGCCGGGAGCGGATGGATGAGATGAACGGTAGACCGCGTGTGGTGGCGTGCCTTGGGGGAGGGCTATGTCCAGCAGTGGATCGATTCTAGCTGATGATGATCATATGATGAAGTCAGGTAAAAAGGCTGTCTACCCGAGTAGAATATTCTAGAATACAATGCTATGCTCAATGAAATGAAAAGAGAGTTTATTTGTCGTCATTTTAACAAGGCACATATAAACATATATATAACATAGCATATCAAACAATAGCGACAAATTCCAATCGATGTAATTAATGATCTCATTTTCGTACAGTCCGAACGATCTTTCAAAACTAATGTTATTGTTAAATCGAGTTGACACGATGCGAGTTGACGCACGAGAAATGTTTCCCGAACGCATTCACGCACCGTGTAGAAAGTTCTCGCATGCTCGCATGCGTGCACGAACGCAGCGTCGTTCGCGCGCGAACGAGTTCATGTTTATTAGTTGGCGTTCGAGAGGAGCGTCTCGCACGAAGTTTGTTGGTGAAAAAAAGTTTTCTTATTGGTTTTTGGTTGTTTACGGCATCATGCATGACAAAGTGGACTGATGTGCAAATGATTAAGTTATCTTTATATACTTATCCATTTCCTTATCCACATAGATCTCAAGACTAGGTGGTAGGGTTTAACCCGCCCGGGTTGGTACCACCGCACTGAATGAAAGGCCGGTCGAAACGGCTACCTATGTAAATAGTTTGTATTTTCCGTCCAGTTCAGTGTAGCCGACACGACCGAAGGGAAGCACTGACATGGCACCTAATTCACCAATGTGTTATGGGTTGACATCACGGATGTTGTAGGTGATGTAGCCAACCGTGTTAGTTTCTATAAAAAAAAATATCTTTTATATTTTTTCTTCTTTATTTTGTTTCTTATCAAACGTCGTGCTATAATAAACGCTAAAATTGTACAAATACACGCCAAACCTTCGTCTACAGACTCCATTTTTGCAACTGACAAAACAGAGAAACACAGACGAGCTCGAACGAGATGTGGAATAGTGTAAACAGTTCCACGAACGCTTCACGAATGCGAGTTTTCTCGTTCGAGAAGGCGGCATGCTTCTCGTGCGTGAAACCTCGCATCGTGTCAACGCACCAGTTCCACTCCACACCAGACTCGGTAGTCTGCTTATTTTATATCTACTACGCTCATCTTATAAAACCAACCACCGAATTAAACTGAAGTACAACAACAAACAGAATAACATTGTTTGTTTGTATTCAATGAAGTCCAACAACAGAGCGCGTCCACTTCCCAAGCCGGGCCGGCCGACCAACTCGACCCACGTGCGCGGTGTGTTCAATAACAGATAAAGTTTGTCAGCGAAAGTGGATCACGGCACTAGCGGGGTGATTATTGACGTGATAACGTCACGTCTTATAAATTGATGAACACCGGCTGCACGCACGAAAAAGTGTCACGTTCCATCTGAGCCTGTGTGTGCAAGCGAGAGCGCGTAACAAGCGATAGAGAGGCACAATCGGCCCAAGCCGAAAGCGAACCAAGGGAATCCGTTATTCGTTTGGTCGTTTATGTGATTTCGTGGCTCAGTGGTAAGCGTGGAAGATTTGTATTTTTTGACCATGGATTTGAATCCCAAATTTTTTTTTTCTTTTTTAAGCAATGTTACGGTGTTTAAATTTTTTTAGGGTGATTAGTTTTTTTATAACCACCTAAGAATTATTTTCGGAAATACAAACGTAACAAAAACGACATGCGCCGCCGCCTCAACATTAGGTTAGGGTTAATATATAGAAGATGCGACCACTTTATGACGTTATCATTATCACGTAAAACTATCGTCCGTAAACCAACTTTACAGACAACCAATTTTTTCAATCCGGTCTTTTCTAAATTCTCTACAGGGGTGTAGTGTGCCTCTGCTCTGGCACCTGTCCTGATGTTTTATGTTATTATGATCGGGAGGAAATCATTTGAAAATATGAGAAACTAGGTCATGCCGCACTGAAGGTTGCCATTCTCGGAAAATGGCTGATAAAATATAATATGTGCCCGACGAATGTTTCGGCACGATATTGTTAGGTCAAATTCCAAAGTTGTTTTGCCAGATGTGGAAGAAAAGGATAAAACTTATCGCAATCGTAATTCCCTTATCATAATAGCATTTTTAGATTGTTTTATAATTGCACAAGCTGGGTGAACCACACAAAGCGACATTACCCCCATTAAACGCGACAGCGACACTCTTTACTGAACTACGAAGAAACCAGAATTATTTTCATTTTGGTTGTCATACATGGTACCTACCTACATACCTACCTAATTGCATACGTATATTTATAATAATCTACGTATAATAATATTGCCACTACTATGCACCGCTCCATTTATTCATGATGGTTGATTGAATCTGATAAGACCTGCACCGAGACCGCACTGCAGCGACAGCGGCGCTGCAAGGCAAGCAATTCACATGAACTTTGTGCCGCGCTGCCGCGCCGCACCCCCCCGCGCCGTGTCGCGCGCGGTCGATCGTGCGTGCCGCGCGGCTCCGCTGCCGCCAGTGCGGTCTCACCTTTAGACTAATCGATTTCACGGTTTTATTAAGATTTAATCGAGCTCACAATAAAGTAGATAACTTGTTGGAATATATCAGCGAGCTAAATGTGTGGGTGGTGGATTGCACACGTTATCGCGTGCGCCTGCGCAGCTCGCACTTGGGCAAGTCGATCAATTGATCCGCGTCCAATCGTAAAGATGTCGTAAAGCGAACATAATGTTACTCGTATTATTGTGAATATTGTATTACCCCGTTTCGCGCTTTATGCACTTCTCTCTCTCACCTACATACACCTCAGTGCGATGGCGCGCAACTTGCCGGCAAGTTGCGCGCCTACGATATGCTTTTAGTGTCATTTACAACATATGGCCGTTGGCCGGAAGGTCGACTTGATATCCGTGCAGCCTTTTTTATAATATTTTTTTTAAGGTCTTTCAAAATTAGTTCAGAGTACGCTAAGGGGGGGTTCTGTATCATATAGGGAGTAAAACCTATATAAATTTTTTTGGACCTTGGGCTTTTTTTTTATGTAAAATATTTTTTTATGTCGGTAAAAAAATCGGTGGTTGATTTTTATAGCCTAATCGATTCAGTTTTATAACAGTAACAAAAAAGTCTTCATCACCATGATGATCTAACACGTGTAAGTTGGTAAAAAAAATCAAATTCTTTCTATTCCATACTAATAAAACTAAAATTGTGGTTTTTCACAATTTCTGAAAGAAACAGATCTATGGGTTGGAAGACTTTTTTGTTCCTGGCATGAAACTGAAACGATTACTAAAAATTTTTCTTTTACATTTTACATTAAAAAAATAAAAAAAAAAAAAAAATTCTTTGTTCTTCAAAAGTGATCTATTTCCGATACAGAACGAACGTACTCTGAACTAATTTTGAAAGACCTATACGCATGTGCGGGTTAGGTACAATCACAGGTATAATGTCAAGTAGTAAGTCAAGACTTAAGTCACGCTCCTCTAAAATAATACTTCTTGCGACGATTTGACAAAATAAAATATTATTGTTGCCCGTGATGTCACTATCAACTTGCATATTATGTAAACGAACCTCGAGTGGAGGTGACGGTGACGTCACGCGCGAGGTCATTGACTCAGAGCGGGCGCCTCACCTCCGCACGATATAAAGATGTATTTCGCTCGCGCGCTCAGCTGCGATGGTGGTGTAATGGTCAGCATAGTTGCCTTCCAAGCAGTTGATCCGGGTTCGATTCCCGGCCATCGCACACTTTTTTGTGAGTGAATTTTTTTTCTCTTTAGATTTTCATTACCTATTTTTAATATTTAAGATAGTGTAAATAGTGTACAAAACAAAATAATACTATTTTAACAGCTAAATTGTGCTAAAACAGTCATTGTAATAGTACTAAATTGATATTAATATATTGATATACTTACGAAACGTGGTGGTCGGTGTTGTGCTGTAATTTACCAGAGTTCTTGCAGCACAACACCGATTACTCTGCTTACCCCGATTGTCGGGATTCAGCACGAGTGTGTGATAATATGTATGTATGTATGTACTAAATTGATTTGAACTTTTTAATTTTTTTATTTTAATGTTTAGTAGTAACTAATGTAGACACCGTAGGCCGGAAGCTTGCTTAAGAGTCCCCGGTGCCAGACGCGATCGACTGCTTTTTTTTTTTTTTTTTTTTTATTGATGCTGACACGGTTGGCTTCATCACCTACAACATCCATGATGTCAGCCCATAACACCGGATGACCTTGGTGCCACGTCAGTGATTCCCTTCGGTCGTGCCGGCTACACTGAACTGGACGGAAAACACAAGCTATTTACATAGCCTTGCTTTGGATATGTCCAGAGTTCCAGAATCAGAATCAGAATCAGAATCAGGCGACCGCCAGCGATTCCCCAAAACCATCGAAAAAAAAAATGCCACTCTAAAAATGCACGTTCACTGTACCTAACTATGAACGAGTATAATAGTAGGTGTGGCTATGTACTGACTGGAGGTGTGGATGTATACTACAAACAATCTAGATAGGGAAAGTGCTTTCGCCCGTGGCCCCCATAAACTGTGTGATTGTCACACACCCGCACTCAGTAGGCGTCAGTCGTCGCGTGCGCATGACACGTGCCACCTGTGCCACGTGTGCAAATGTATTGTATGTGCGTGTAGTCAACAAGGGGATAGAGATATAATTTTTTTTTATGGAAACTTGCTCGCAATAACCCCCGCCGCCGTCCTCGCCGCCTGTGATTAGTTCACGCCGCTTTCCTACCCTACACCCTTTCCATATACCCGGTCGATCGTCCTCAGCTATCCTGGCTAGATCATACCTACTACGAATCTGCGACGGCTCACACAGATCACACACAGATATGTCGACATACGATCATTGAGTCATCCATCACATCACATCACTGTCCGCGCCAAATGTTGGCAACACCATGTTGCCATACAGAGACGCTGTCGCTACTGCAAGTACTACCAATGCATGGCGGTGGGGCAGGTCGCCCGACCGAGCACACGACAGCAGGCGACACGCGAGGACGGCCATCAGCGCGCGCGGCCGACCGTACAGCAGCGCCTTGCGACACCTCCGCGCCACGGGGCATTAGCTCTCTTCAAGGCGTTCCGTCCTCCAACGTTCATTATACTAACTACATCACCACTCATAGGTGCCGTCGTGCGTGCACTCCACTAGCTGCCACTCGCAGCATACGAGCAGAACAACTCAGTCTTTCTGTTTGGCCGATACTCGGAGGAACTGGCGTCCCTTATTCCCTGTCATCCGTCGTATCTCCCGCAGCAATACTCATCGCAGAGCAGTGACGCTCAGCGGCACACTTCTGTTGCTGAACTCTTGAGAGCCCGTCGCGCCGTTACCCAACATTGTTCCTTTGTCGCCAAAGACATTAAACCAGACTTTTTAATCTCTTTGTTTGTCGCACAGCTCAGGTGTTAAATTCTCTTCCGACAAGTGCGAATATACTTCAAACGTGCCTCAGCAACAGTGCGCTAATCTGCTGGCATTGCGTCTCACTGAACATGGACCACGTTACGTGGTTTTGCGAGGAGAGGTGAATTTGGTTCAGTCGACTGCACCTCGGCGCCGCCATGCGACCCCATACATACAGATGTTCATAAACAAATTACATTAACTTCATTACTCGATTCCACCACCTCCCGCTACAATGTGGTCGCCAGTTAGCTCCTATCAAATGTATGAGACATTTTATTGTAACCGACAAAAACTGACGGATTAGCGACATTCCGATTAGCGTCGTTGCTATAACCCTGCGTTATTATAACATCAATGAGCTATATAATATTAACCGGAGGTGATTTATTGTGTTGTGTGTGAATGATGGATGGTGCTGGTGCATACTGCAGTGCAATAAGTGTTTTGATGTGAGACTTTTTCATTGCTTTATCGTTTTCGAGATTGTTGTAAACAGCAAGGGCGCCTTCCGTGTGAGAAGTGAGAACTGTTAATGAGTCAGTCACCCTCTGAGAGCAGGAAGCTGGCGCGCCGCGCGCGCGACCTTGACGCGCCGAGCGCCCGGCCTCGACAAACGTCCCGCGCGCCCGCGCAGCCCTTATATGGCCAGTGGCGCCGCGCGGCCGGCGCGCGGTGCGCGGTACCCACCTACCTACTGCACCTCACCTCGCTCTTATACCACGTCAATATCGCGCCATTGAAGGAATATTTTAAATCCTAATCGTTCATTCTCTGTCAGAGTTCAGTTGGAAAATATTAGCACAGTAATATGACTCTATGTAGGTACTACGTTACACCATACATAGCGCACCTCCGGGTCATGCTCGGCTCATGCTATAACAAATATTAGCACAGTAATATGACTCTATGTAGGTACTACGTTACACCATACATAGCGCACCTCCGGGTCATGCTCGGCTCATGCTATAACAAATATTAGCACAGTAATATGACTCTATGTAGGTACTACGTTACACCATACATAGCGCACCTCCGGGTCATGCTCGGCTCATGCTATAACAAATATTAGCACAGTAATATGACTCTATGTAGGTACTACGTTACACCATACATAGCGCACCTCCGGGTCATGCTCGGCTCATCTTATAACAAATATTAGCACAGTAATATGACTCTATGTAGGTACTACGTTACACCATACATAGCGCACCTCCGGGTCATGCTCGGCTCATACTATAACAAATATTAGCACAGTAATATGACTCTATGTAGGTACTACGTTACACCTTACATAGCGCACCTCCGGGTCATGCTCGGCTCATACTATAACAAATATTAGCACAGTAATATGACTCTATGTAGGTACTACGTTACACCATACATAGCGCACCTCCGGGTCATGCTCGGCTCATCCTATAACAAATATTAGCACAGTAATATGACTCTATGTAGGTACTACGTTACACCATACATAGCGCACCTCCGGGTCATGCTCGGCTCATCCTATAACAAATATTAGCACAGTAATATGACTCTATGTAGGTACTACGTTACACCATACATAGCGCACCTCCGGGTCATGCTCGGCTCATCCTATAACAAATATTAGCACAGTAATATGACTCTATGTAGGTACTACGTTACACCATACATAGCGCACCTCCGGGTCATGCTCGGCTCATCCTATAACAAATATTAGCACAGTAATATGACTCTATGTAGGTACTACGTTACACCATACATAGCGCACCTCCGGGTCATGCTCGGCTCATCCTATAACAAATATTAGCACAGTAATATGACTCTATGTAGGTACTACGTTACACCATACATAGCGCACCTCCGGGTCATGCTCGGCTCATACTATAACAAATATTAGCACAGTAATATGACTCTATGTAGGTACTACGTTACACCATACATAGCGCACCTCCGGGTCATGCTCGGCTCATCCTATAACAAATATTTGATATTTACCTACGACGACATTACACACCTTGTTAAAGATAGGTTTAGTGTGTATTGAGTTTATAGTTTTTCGTGGAATATAACGAGCTTATGCGAGACTTTCATCATTCCGTCTTGCTAGACTGCGTTGAACTTATGCAAATCCGGACTGCGCAGGTACTTCCATATAAACTTAATTACATTTGCAACCTGCAGCCGAATCCATTAAATATTCTCCTGCAGTCGCTGGATCGTCGTGTTGGCCAGAAAACAGAGCTAAACAGGTAACCCACATATTTGTCGGTTAATATTTTAACACGACAACATTACACAACTAGCTGCGTGTAGTCAGATTAGAATATTAAAATGTTATATCAAATGGCTGTCTCGAGTCTGACATGAAGCTTTATTAATAATCAAATTCATTAAACATTAATAAACAATCACAAACAAAGCATCGCGAGTAATACAATAGCTTGCTGTGAGGGGCGGACGGAGCAGGTACCGGCTGATGGATGATGGACACGAGTGCACCTCTGTCTGACCCGCCCCGCCCCGCCCCGCCCCGCCATGCCCACCTGTACTGCACGCACATGTGTTGTGTACAGCTGCTGTCGGCAGCCTGCAGGAACTCTCCGTGTCGGTGTACCCAGCACAGCAGTCAACAGCAGTGGCGGCGCGGCCGGCGGAGGAGGCGGCGCGGCGGCGACGGCGTAGCATCACAGAATATCTGTAGCATGACGTGTTGGCACTTTGGCACCCGCGCCCGGGTCCGCGGCCGTGGCATGTGCTTACCCAACTTACTTAAATATTCAATTACGTTATCAAAGTTCCCTTCCATTTTCAATGGACAAAATGAAAAGATTGGTTACTCGCGCGCGCTCGCACCTCGCTCATTGTGGATCTCAAGTGCGATTTTAGTAACTTAAAATCTTCTTTCTTCTTCTACCGAAACGCTAATAGTTAGCGTTTCGGTATAGCTTTAGAATCGGAACCGACTCAGAATAGATAGTACCATTTTACAAGGAATTAAGTTCTCAGGTCCCCCAAGCTGGTCAGCAGCTGCTGGCAGTAGTGACGGCTCGGTGTTCGCTATACTCGCTCGGTAGACGGTGGCGGCGGCTCCACGACACTGACAGTGAGTGATGGCCGCGGAGCTCTGCGTTGACAGCACGGAAGAATTGGCATCACGAGCACGCATTGAAGTAATATATATATTATACCTATCTATAATAAAGGTGCACCTCGCATGCCACACATGATTCGTTTTGTCCTAAGCCTACTGACACTACACGTGAAGATAAATAAACATCGAGTTAGATCACAAACTCGACGACCGGGTGCTCGATTGCCGGTTGAATTGCTGCCGCAGCCGTTGACATGTCTCACATTCTTCCGGTAGACTAACTAAGGCTAAGGACAGCTTGCACTCGGACATGCGGCAACTTGTACTCTTGAGGACGGTTATTGGAACGCTAGCACAAATAGAAAATCTTCAGAATTTTTTATTGTATAATTTCATCCTAACCTACGCTAGGAAATGTCGAAAATTCCGCCAGTTCTAAATTCAATGCGAAGAAGAACTGACAAATAAACTTCGCAAGTCACAATGTTTTGTTAGTACCTTATATATAAGTTATTTATTATAGTAACTTACAAATAATTAAACCATGCTACCGCTCACAAGAGCATTAATATTTACAGCATAAACATGAACTTACAAATAATTAACCCATACTACCGCTCACAACAAGAGCATTAAATATTTACAGCATAAACATGAATACTGAAGAATCTGACCACTCTGCCTATTTACATTACCTATATCTGGTGTATAGTGCCATCGTCAATTTGATACTTAAATATATCAAGTCAATTCAACAACAATTAGTACAAGTTTATTACAAAGAAATGTAATAATGGAAATGGAATAAGTAAAAAGTGAAATGTAATTAACGGCGAGGTGAAACAGATGGAGTAGATATTCAGAAATGAATCGATTTCGGATTAGCTACTGAATCTTTGAACGCTTTCAGCGCCAAACCATAATAGCAAAGTTTGATACCAGCCTAGCTTCATACGGTTATCAAATTGGGGAAACCTCAAAATACCTGTCGAATAAATCACAGTTGTCATCGAAAGCACCAAACTGCTGAGGTGCGTGTATGTGAGGTGGTGTGCTGGCTGATGGTATCGCGACAAGATTGAGTCGTCTGCTGCCGTTGTTGTCGAGGGGAGTTCGCAATTACTCCGAGCACGCACTGCAAGTCGTACTTGTAACGTGCCGGCTCATCTCACCGAACCTTTTGATAAATTCGTGCCGGTAACGCCTTCACTCTTAAAATAAAAGTATTGGGAAACGGCCAATTACAGGTATCCGAACTCAGGGAACCGCCCGTCGGAATATCAGGAAAATCGAAGATCTGCAAATTTGAAACTTTTAACCTCTGTCGTTAGGTATGCGTTTCGGTCTTCTCTTGTAATGCAACCTTACATCATTATCTATTTTCGTACATACATACGTACGTATTCGTATCGTATGATTTAATATGTGCTGTCGTATCGTTAGCTTAGATCATTTGCTCTAGGTCGATAGTCAAATGGATGAGAGGCGCGGGCTTGCGGCTTCAATCGTCAGACATCCCAAGGACTGAGGATGATGATTAATAATACTCTATCCGAAAGTCTCCCCGCGTTAAACATTGCGCACATCTGTCTCCATCATCATCAATTATTTATCCAAAGAAACATCTGAACTTCACTCACTTCACCTTACCGCAACCGCATTGACCTGTTTGCCGTTTCGATTGGTCCGCATTGAGACGCCTTCTGATTGATAGTAAAGTGCATTGATGTCGTGTGCGGTGCGGAGGCGTGTAATTGGAAGTGGCTGCGCGCAGGGCGTGTCTGCAGGTCTGCAGTACGTGTCGAAACAAAAGATCCACGACTACAGAGATCAGACACATTCATCATCCGATATAGGCGGCGAACCATTCAATGTCTACGGCTCGAGTGAAGGATTGAGGCTTCACAATCAAAGCACAGGCAGAACTTCGGGTCTTCACTTGTAGTTTCTCCGCCGTTGTCGCCGCCCGAGTACGCTAGTATATTTACTTGGTGTACGCAACGATAGTAATTAGGTAGAGGCGGAGGTCGGCCGAGCGCCTTGTCATTCATCTCTCTATATTTCTCCGAAGGTACAGGAACGTTCACACAGCATGAGCCGTTATTATTGATCTTCTTCAGATGCCACCTTTTGACAAAAAGGTTGCTACCATAAGGGCAATCTCCACCTTTGAGACTGCAGCCCGAAAAAGTGACCGCGTACTGCGGATGTACCTACCACTAGTGCATCCAGATATGCGGTGTCTTACGGGTTTTTGTTTTTCTTTGATTATCCCCTGGACTGGTTAAGAAACCTGTGATTTGATTGCAAACGATGCACTAACCAGTTAGCGCGTAACCTTTAGTTGGTCGGTCTGGCTGGAGGACGCGACGCGACGGCCGGAGATGTAGGACAGATATCAGACTCGTTGTGCTGATGGGAGCGTGTTAACTCGATTAAGAGACTGATCGTCTGCTGCACTGGCTTATTTAATTTATTTGCATTTGTGTACGTTTCCGATTATAAGATTACAAGATTTTATGTTTAACATATCATCAAGGCATTCCATAATTAAATGCAGATAAGGAACTTCGAGGAATCGTTTTCAGTATATATTTCTCGTCGTGTTGTTGTTCCGCACCCGTATTATTGAGTCGACTCGTCTATTCCCTACTATCAAAACCTGATACAAAGGAGTTAATGGTTACCGGTGACCACAGACCTACCTCATTTTATGTAGGTGTTACTGTGCAGTTTGGACAGGTACGGAGCGGGCGAGGTGCACGCGAGCCCCACGCGATATAGAGACAAACATCATGGCCTGTGCGTCCGGTCCGGCGGCCGCCGCCGCGCCGCCGACACAAGTGATGGAACGGAGTGCCTCGGGCGGGCCAGACCGGCGCGATAGGCTGCATCACTCATATCCTGCGATTTAGTTGCGGTTGCGCAAATTTATAGCGATTTGAGACGATTTTAAAGTGTTTACTTACACGCCGGTGTAAATAGAAGCATCATCTGCTTCTTCCGCGTGTTCTGTGAGGGCCAGTTACCCAGGCGTCGTTGTCCAAACCGACTGTCTACAGATTGGACAACGACGTGATTGACGTGTCATGTCAATCCAGATCGTCCACTTTCACTAGATCTTCATGTTCTGAAGAGCTTGTCCCGAAAAAATTGCGGGTTTTCACGTTGACAGCAATATGTATGACACATATGTGCAAATTCGTCATGTATCTTTTATCCTGTGCCTATAGTTAACCAGTGCGCGCGCGCATCGTAAAAATTCTCTCTCACCATTTTTTCATAATGTGCTAGAAGGAGTATAACTTCAAAAAATAATTGTCATGTAACGGAAATTGTTTGTGTTGTCCTCAGCACGCGAACGCTGTGCGGGAGTCAGCCCGCCTGCTCCTGGAGAAAGCGGATAGCGCTGAGAGCGAGGAGGCTCTGAGCTTGGCGCGCGCGCTCCGCAGCCGCGTTCCGGTCTCGCTGCTGCCTGCTGCCAGGCCCGGCACCTTCTTCGCCAGGGACAACCTCTCCAACTTCATAGGTCAGTCCACACACATTCGGGCCCTTCTCAAATTCTTGCCAAGCCACCTACTTACGTACCTACACCCACTGAGCTGTATGTTATATACAGCTCAGTGCCTCCACCTGATGATTTACCGTTCGGAACCGGTTTAAAACTGTAGATCCCTTCTTTCCTTGCCCCTTACTAGGTGGTAGGTTCGAATTGTGACACACTCGCACTTGGCACCGCCGCAGTGGACGAAACATGGTCACATAGCAGCCTCCGCGGCTGTGTGCGCCTCCTAGTCCAGTAGCTAGCGATCCAAAGAGAAGTCCCCACCGTGGCACCTTTTACGAGGTGGTATTGGCTTGTCAAAGTCGGAAAATGTCCTCTGGCCTCTCTGACTCAGGCACCCATACCGTATTGCCTAAGAAAAAACTAAGAAACCAAATCAATACCGTAGTATCTTGATGTCTCTCTAATTACTTTCTCCCTCTAATTCCTATAGGGTTTCAGCGGTACTACTCTGCTATTCGCAAATAAATATCTTTATCTTTATCTTTCATCCCAATCTATCGCCTCCGGGTGACGACCAGTACCGACCTATGCCTTTTCATCTGTTATTCAATCCAGTTCAGTGACTGTTCCAATCAAGTGCTTTTCCTAAGTAAACCGGTCTGTAGTGCCGAATGCGCAGCTGATGTATCTATCCTCTGTTGGTATTTCAACAATATCGGAAACCTGGTGGTGGCAGTAGTGTTGTCGCCAGCAGCAGTGGGTGAGAGTGATGGCGGATGGGTTGGGTTGCAGAGTGGTGCCGGCGCGCGCTGGGCGTGCTGGAGTGCCTGCTGTTCGAGACGGACGACCTGTGCCTGCGCAAGAACGAGAAGCACGTGGTGCTGTGCCTGCTGGAGGTGGCGCGGCGCGGGGCGGTGCTGGGCATGCCGGCCCCGCTCCTGGTGCTGATGGAGCGACAGATCGAGAGGGAACTCGCCGGAGAGGAGCCTCCCGCAGACCACGGCGCTCTCGGTACGTACCCACTGCTCGAAACGGACGACCTGTGCCTGCGCAAGAACGAGAAGCACGTGGTGCTGTGCCTGCTGGAGGTGGCGCGGCGCGGCGCCGTGCTCGGCATGCCGGCCCCGCTCCTGGTGCTGATGGAGCGACAGATCGAGAGGGAACTCGCCGGAGAGGAGCCTCCCGCAGACCACGGCGCTCTCGGTACGTACCCACTGTTCAAGACGGACGACCTGTGCCTGCGCAAGAACGAGAAGCACGTGGTGCTGTGCCTGCTGGAGGTGGCGCGGCGCGGCACTGTGCTCGGCATGCCGGCCCCGCTCCTGGTGCTGATGGAGCGACAGATCGAAAGGGAACTCGCCGGAGAGGAGCCTCCCGCAGACCACGGCGCTCTCGGTACGTACCCACTGTTCGAGACGGACGACCTGTGCCTGCGCAAGAACGAGAAGCACGTGGTGCTGTGCCTGCTGGAGGTGGCGCGGCGCGGCGCCGTGCTCGGCATGCCGGCCCCGCTCCTGGTGCTGATGGAGCGACAGATTGAGAGGGAACTCGCCGGAGAGGAGCCTCCCGCAGACCACGGCGCTCTCGGTACGTACCCACTGTTCGAGACGGACGACCTGTGCCTGCGCAAGAACGAGAAGCACGTGGTGCTGTGCCTGCTGGAGGTGGCGCGGCGCGGCGCCGTGCTCGGCATGCCGGCCCCGCTCCTGGTGCTGATGGAGCGACAGATCGAGAGGGAACTCGCCGGGGAGGAGCCTCCCGCGGATCACGGCGCACTCGTACGTACACATTCTCAACAACATTCTGTCATCGCCACGGATCGGATAATAAAAGCTACACAGGCGATCAAGCATCTGCGGTATTGTCGATACTTCGTGCGGAGATTTACCACTTATAATGGAGGATGTCGACATATTTGCGTGCTCTTATTGGCTGCAGATGGCATGCCTGTGCAGCACTACTTCTACGAATTATTTGTAGAACGTATAGTGCCAGCGTGGTCCCACGCAGAAAGCTCTTTATGACCCAAATGGCCATCTTCGAGGAATCTTCGGAAGCCAGATTGACGAGAGACCGCAGAGGTGATGTAGGAATTTATCTCGTAGTCTCTGCAGCCGTGAAGCGCTGTTCAGCACGCACGACACAATTCCAAGGTTGCATCGTCCCTTCCCGTCAAAGCCGAACATGGCCGAACGAACACGTGCTATTCGCTGAAGCACAAGGTCAACTGACGTCACGGGACTCACGGGGGCGGCGGCCGATACGTGTTGAATGAAGACGGGAAGAAAGTAGATTCCTATTGGTCACACCACCATAAGGTACATCATCGGTGTAACTCTTGAGCTGTTTGATAGCGCGATGGTTGTTTCTAGCAGTAGGTACTCTTGTCAAGTGCCGTGGCAGAGGTAGCTAGCTACAAGTGTGGTGTGTGCAGGTCTGGCGCCGGCGGGTCCGCAGCAGCAGGTGGTGACGAACGACCTGCGGAGCCTGGACGAGCGGGTGCGGGACCTGCTCGCGCGCTGCTCCTGCCCCACACAGTTCCCCATGGTGCGCGTCTCCGAGGGCAAGTACCGCATCGGAGACACCAAGCTACTCATATTCGTCAGGGTGAGTACGCATCTCTTCTGCAGTTCTACCGGGAACATCTGACACGTTTGCTCACACTAAAAAAATCACATTTCAACCAATACAGCTGTTCTCGGTACACCCGCATATTCGCCACGGAGGAGAGTAGGGTAGGGAGGACGTCGCCCGCCACCAACTGATGACATACGTTATCGAAGAGGGCGACCCAGCGCACGTGGAGTTATAGATCGTTTGTTCTAACCTGAGGCGTACAAATACATTTACGCTTGACGGTGAGCATACAATTCTGCGAGTGTAGTAGTGCAGGTGCATGTCAAGCATTTGTATTAGAGAAATGCCTTTGTGTGCGTACGTGTGTTCGCCTCAGGTTAGGCCGTCCATGCTATGGTGCGTGATCGGTGGACTACGGTGTCGTGCGTGCCTCCCCCCGCTACTGCCCGCACTGGCGACACATGCTTTACTATAGATATTATAACTACCATCAACTCCTCTATACTATCTCCTCCGTGGCTTTGAATGAGATTGATTCATTCAACTACCTAGCTATATTAATCACACTATTATAAATGCATTTGAAACATATTTTTCATTATAAATGCACACTATTATAAATGCAATCAAACATATTTGAAAAATATTTTTGGATCCACCAACATTTTCATACTTTGTTCTTTTTTACGAATTCAAGTTCACTAAAAGGAATAAGAACTAAATTAACGCATCATTTAGCAACATGTGCCGTCCGATTTAATTGTTGCTTTTCTATTCAAATTTATACAATATCTGCGTCAGACTGAAGCGGGAAAATAATGCGGAAGGCGCTTTTAAAATATATTTTTATTATAATTAAGTCATAAATTCACGGCGATTTACTCGTTGGATTATTATTGTAGTGCTTAATGTAACTCCTTGTTAATTTCATTCTGTATGCGAATGTATTACTCAAACCACTACTCCGAGCGGTCGAGCAGCGGGTCCATTCACTAAGTACCGACCAATCGTATAGGTATCTTCACCGAGCACAGATCGTATATTCGCGCCAAATTATTACTTCGCTTTTCCGTAGCGAAATCGACAACTTTTGGAAGCCAATGACGAGCCAAATGCTGAAATGTTAGTAGCGCTTTTTATTAACATACCTATCTAAATTCTTCTTGTGTTGTTCCGCGAAAATATGGAGCGGTCTTACGGTGAGCGTGTTTCCTGGCTCCTATAACCTGGCTGTCTTCAAAAGGAGTGCGAACAGATTGTCTGATGGTCTTTTTGTTCGCCTCATAGTTGTCACTAACTACTGGCATGGCGCCTCTTCTTCTTAGGATGGCGGCATGAGCGAGCGGCGTCCCACTGAGCGTGTGTCACTGCACTGCAAGTGATATTGGCTGCGTCTGATTCTCTCCATTCGTCGGATTGCTGGGCTCAGCCATTCATACCAGTTCTTTATATGAAACATTGAATATGATAGCGTTTATTTCCTCTATTAACAACACAACACAAGTTAACAACACAGTTAATAACAAAACAGGCATAAGACGTAATAACTACGAGGACAAGAAGCTCAGCTATGTGCTTCAGCAGCTGGAGGTCCCTCGCGACGAGATAGCTGCAGCGCTGCTGCTCTTCTGCTGATAATAACAGAATGGCAGTTTATTAATTTTACTCGAAATACGTACTCGATTCGCGATCGTCGTGCTACAGAATTCGCCCCGTGCGCGTGTGTGTATGTGCGTGCGCGTGTGTGTGGGATGCTGTGTGTTATTGAGGTGGAAGTTGTAATTGCTGAAGGTTGATTGCTCGCCGATTAAGATCTGAGAGGCGACGCTTTTGGAGATAATTGGTTTGAGCTCTCGGACCACTCGGTCGGGAGCTTCTCGTGCGTGGGCAGGGCAGCAGCGCGGCGCGGCTGAGCTTGTGTGTGCCGCGAGCGTGTGTGTCGCGCGCGGTGCGTTGGCACCAGGCGCCATGTTGTGTTGTGTTGGGTCTTTCTCTGTCAGCGCCACTTTCTTTGATAATTAAGGTACCTAGATATAGCACGGGGTACATTTTAACACCGTTTTTAGATAATAACAGCCAATGCGTGAGTGGGAATGTGCATACGCAACCTTACGACGACGCGGCGCGACGTTCTTCTATAAAAGCCACGACCCGCTGTGTAGTTTCATTGACTTTTTATCCGACTGCGCGAAGAAAAAACAGGGTAATGTTTTGCTAACTTTAAAATATAATATACCACGCTGACAGACAGATAAAGAAATAGTTATACTAAAGCCTCTCTATCTCTACTATCTGAAAAGAAAGGGCCCGCTTAGCGCATTAGTGAAAATTATCTGCACTGATGAATGATTGGGTTGGGACTTGGCACCTATACTATAGTATTATATTGTTGTTACTAAGTAGATATTAGAACATAAAATAAATGACTGATACGATGGATAAACAACATTATTACCTATGCACATATATGTAACAGGCATATGAAAATGGTTTTAATGAAACATTTTACTCAGGGGTACTTGGGTCTCCGATTAAAATATTATTGGTAACAGCTGCTCTCTAGGGTCACCTAGCTGGGGAGGGGAGGGGGCTCAACTAGTGGTACGGTGTATACAATACATGCTGGCGACATGTTGCGGGACATGTCTGAACACACCAGCAGCAGTAATCATCAAGGAAGTGAGAAACAAACAATATATCACATTATGTGGAGGTATAAGTTGTTCAGTCATCAAGTCATCAGATACATATAAATATAATTAGTTTCATGAAAAGTCCATGAGTTGCTCTGTTCATGTAGGTTACATACAGGCATATAACGTACATGTAAGTACATATAGTTGTTGAGTTGTGGGTCGCGACTTTGTGTCGCAACCGACAATATAGTCTAGCTAGCTAGCTAGTGTTCCGGCCGGCCGGGCCTGGCCGCCTGGCTGGCGTTGTTGGCTGGTCCAGTTTGTTTGTATAGTCACAGAATAGAAATGGTATAGTATAATGTAATGTGTGTGTGGGTTGTTCGGTTGTCCTTCACGCCTCGCGCGGAGCTTGTCGCGCGCGAACTGCACGAGACATCTTCAAACTTTAGTCGCGAATCACCAATATTTTTTTGTCTTTTGAGTTTGAACCCTAAAAAAATATTAAATAAATATATTATTTTTATTTGATTTTATTGGAAACACAAAACAGGAATACAAAATTATACTGGTACAATACACAAAATTAAATAAACTATAAAACGGTACAGGTATATATGCGCCCCCAGCACCGCGCTTCCCAAGTAGCTGATACAGATATAAGCCAAGATAAGAAAAAAGCAAAAACAGAAAATAAGGAAGTACTTATGTACATTCTCTAGCAATATCACATCTAAACAGTGTCTGTAATCAATCCCTACGTTTTATCAAATCTAAAGTGTCTGTGTATCTATTTCCCATGCTAATTCCATAACGCGTCATATACATTTTGCATGGGAGTATTGGATTGGGTTGAAATACTGACTCGCCTCTGCGACAGTTTCTTTCACAGAGTACCTACAATAATGTTTCGTCTCTCATATCAATATCAAGTCTATCTTTGTATGATAGTGCGCGCGGCGCGCACGCAAACCAGGAGACATGGGGTGTCTCGGGCGGAGGCGGTGCGGGGCGCGGCGCGGAGACGACACAGCGACATAGGCACAAAAGTTGCGGAAACAAAAGCTCTCTCTGTACGCGCCGGGCCTTAGCGTATAGGATTTTAAGTTCGGTTTTTTCACCTTCACGCGAGTGAAGCCGCGGGAAAAGGCGGTTGTACATAGAACGTGCGCTTGCAGCCGTGACCCATTAAAAGCGTGAAGTAAAACATAATTTGGTGCCATATTGAGTGCACGTCTGTTGTCGGCCGACACCAAAACGGGAGCGAGAGCGGAGCAATCAGCGGATAAAAAGGCGCATTTCTATTGATTCGGCGCCGCTAATGGACGCTCCTTATCTGACTGTGCGAGCGAGCTGCGTGCGAGGCGAACACTCGGCCGTGTAGAGTAAACCCGGCGACAAGTCACAAAAGCATTAACTGATAGTTGCCGATAATATTAGTTGTTGTGTTGGTATTTATACTTGTATCTACCGAGCAGTACAAAAATGCTGTGGCCCTGGACACTGGCAGTCATGGCTTCATCCCCAGCTCTCGACTTCGGTCGGGAGTTCCTTCGGGTGGACGGGTGGTGGCTCGGATCGGCTGGGGAAAGGCTTCAGTCTGTGTTTCCCATGGGATTTATTTCGGAAGAACTGTACAGCTATGGGGTCTCGCTCTCCATGCAGTGATCGATCATGTATGCCAGACATGATCGATCACTGTACTCCCAAGAGTGCAGGGATAGACGTCTGGATTTTATAGCCGGAAGGCTGGACATCTATAAACAAAACTTAAGAGAGAAACAAAATTATAGTATATCCTTTGTATCTACCGAGGTATCTACTGCAGGACAGTTCAGTTTAGCATACATTGAAAAATAGCACAACACCGATTACTCTGCTTACCCTGATTGTCGGGATACAAAAGCGTGAGTTATGTATGTATGTATGAAAAATATCACACTGCAAATCAACAATACCAGAGTGCAACACAACAAAGATCACTTTACGAGAAGCGCACGCAATCTACGCTTGGATCAAATGGAACATTTTGTTCCACAGAGAAGATAGGTAGACTATAGAGAGGAGTTTGCCTAAACAAACTGTCGGAATAAACTGGGGGCATACGTCACCGTAGTGTGCGCGTGGTAGGTACTACTTAATTGGATGGAATCCTAACCGTGAAGCAACACAACGCGCAACGACCACGCGACGCGACGAACCGAAATGTATGAAAATGTGTTGCATTTCGCCATTCACGTCGCGTTGCACCTTGGGGGAAACATTACACGGAATCCGCACGCGGCTTCCAATTTCAAAACCTCAACGAACTCTTAGCGGCCACTTTCTGGTGTCGCAAGCTAACGTCCTTACACTTTTTATGCACATTTCGCAGCTTCATTAACATACATACACGAGGCGACTCTTCACCTTTGGACAATTACAAAACTAGCACTCTCGCGGTCTGTCTGTCCTGCGGCCGTCCGTCCGTCCAATCTCAAATGCAAAGCAAGCTTCTGCGTTTTGTCAACTTGCACCGTTCCAAATTTAAAATGTTCTTTGTAATTAATTATGCAAGTCGACAGAACGCTGAGTCCTTGCGTACACTAGGAGATGTAACTGTTCGAGATTTGGAGAGAATTCCTGGCGTCAAAGGCGGTTTTAATGCGCTGGCGGCTGGTGCCAGAGACTTATAAAAACCTATGGTGTTAAGACAGGCGTTATAAGAGCTGTTTAATAGAGGCCCATTCTTATACAGGTTAAGGTTAGTTGGTTTGGTTAGTGACTTTGCATAAGCGTTAGTAAGTGCTATAAGGGTGGGACAAGAGCTCTACAGTAGTGACGCGTTATATTAATCCAATTTACCACAAGAAGATCTCAAACAACCTGCCGTTAGCACCAGTTTGTTTGTTGGAAGGTACCTCCTTATTTCGTGCTTACAACTCACCGACACATCATAGCTCTAGGGATCCCTTATATGCTTCTTATATGACATTGCAAGGGAAATGAGACACTTTATCGTTATTTTTAAATTCTAGTTTATTTTAAGTTTTAGGACATACAAATAACTTTATAGCGACCGACACAGTAATCCCTTCTCCCGTGCAAGTCACACTCTCGGTACGCGCTGTGTGCTCACGTACTCTGATGCTGATGCATCGGACAAGCTGAACCACAGGTGTCCATCTCCATATTGAGAGTGGCCGCAGCCTACAACCGGAGCAGACCATCTAGGGCCCACACGCCACGCCACGTTAGGTCACGTCGCGCGTGGCGTGTCGAACGTGGTAAATCTATCAAGGGCGTTATTATTTTCGCCAAATCAATTGGCAATGACATTTCGCGCGTGACGTCACCGCCGATCGGTCTCAGTGGCTATAAAACAAATAGGAATAGGTACCTCAATTTTGTTCATCATCGCCCCGTTACTCGTGAAAGCGATAGTTTATTAGGTTGTTTTGTTCATGGTTTTGTTGATTTAATGATTGAGGAGGCTCTGTGAAGAAGCACTTGATCGAACGTCTATGCCTGCATTCGATCTACCTAAGGGGGACAAGTATCCTCGCAACATGCTGCGCAAATTATGGTCTATGTGCCGCCGCGCCCCGGCGCCGTGTGCAACGTTACGCGAACTTTTCATGCACCATGGCGCGGCATTGACGTGCCGCGGGGTATGTTGCGGGTTGCAGGCTATACCTATCTCCACTGCTGTGTATAGAGAACAAGTCCCGAGGCATGTTTCAAGATGTTCCCCGCAACTTACACAGTAGAAGTCGCGGGAAATGTCCCGCCGCCGCCATATTTGCGCCCTAGTGAATGACGACTTCGACTGCAACTATATATTTTGATTTGCTGTAGTTGTCAAGTGAGCGTGACAGGGTTCTGGTGGTGTCACCTGGTTTGGCTCAGATTATACTAGAAGCGACATAGTGAGTGAGTGCAGTGTTCCCAACGCGGGCGAGTGACTCACTCGGTGCAGTGCCGTGGTTTATTCGTGGAACCCTCCGAGTGGAACCGATCGATTCGCCTGGGAAATTCCGTTGTGCAACTACTTTCAATGAAAGACTTTCATATTCACATGCGCGCGTCCAACTGAGCGAGCACGTCGGTGCATACTTCATTAGTTCTTTGTAATGTGAAATCAATTTCATGCGAATGACAATGGTTGTCATACAATTATTGTAAGAATTTATATTTTATACTATAGATACTAACCGTTGTAGTAACCGTGTCCTACACTGGCGTCCGTGGACAGGAAAAGTGTGGAAAGACCACCCGTCAGGTGGGACGACGACATCAAGTACGTCGGCGGAAAGCAGTGGTTCCGTATCGCTGAAGGCCGGGAGGACTGGAGAAAAATTTTAAAGGCGTATATCCAGCAGTGGACGCTTACACGCTGACTGACTGACTGACTATTGTATTTTCTTCAGTACTACTGTCCACCCACGCGCTTTTCCGCATGTAAAGAATGCCGCATAGCTATTATACATAGCCCTAGTCCCGATTGCACCGCAGTACCTACCTGGCTACATAGATTGTCGGACACTTCACTCTCGGACGGAGCGGACTTTATTGTTGAAGTATAGCTGCACCAGCTGTTCTTATAGTTTCTTATATCTCTGCTGATGTCTCCGCTCCGCTATCTACACAACTGATAGCGAAGATATCAGACATCAGGCCAGGCTCTGCTCACCAAAAACATCAAACTATCGCGGAAGATTGTACTCTGAATTGTTACTGTTTACTGTCTGTAATGTGGTATATATACACTGAATTTGTAATTCAGTGTTGGTATACGAGGTTCTACATACATCACGGCTCACGTCACCTCACCACACCGCGCTCATATGTACCCGGTGTAGCCCTGGCCTGGCTGGCGGGCCGGGCGGGCAGCTCTGTTAGTGCGTGTTTGTTGATGCAGGTGTTGTTGTGTGTTGCAGATCCTGCGGTCGCACGTGATGGTGCGCGTGGGCGGCGGGTGGGACACGCTCGCACACTACCTGGACAAGCACGACCCGTGCCGCTGCCGCGCGCAGCACCGCGCGCCGCTCGCCGCGCGCATCACGCGCTCGCAGCGCCCGTACGCGGAGCTGAGCGGCGCGACCGTGCTGTACGAGCGCGCCGAGCCGGCCTCGCTGCCGTACGCGCCGTACGCGCCGCTCGCGCCGCGGCGCGCCGCCGCCGCCGAGCCGCCCGCCTCGCTGCAGTACCACGCGGGCTACCGGCCCGCCTACTCGGAGGCGCCCGCCTCCCTTCCCTACCTCGGCGACCTCTCCTCGGACGCGCGCCCCCGCCGCTCCTCCTCGCCGGAGCGCGTACCAGCGCGCACCAACAAGCCGCCGCCGCCGCTCGCCGCGCGTCTGTCGCCTAGCAGGTCGGTACCTGCGCTCCCGCCCTATGTGTCTCCCTACCTCCAGTGCGGGGAGCAGCGCGGGGAGACGTACGCTCATAACTTCGTAGTCCACCAGGCATTCATGTGCGCTGGGTCGCGACCGCTCTCTGAACACGATGGACATGTAATGGCCCCACGTTGGGCGCCATTGTAAGGCGTGACTTTTTAATGGGGGGTGAGTGCGGCATATAGCCTAGAGCATGAGAAAATTTAAGGCCAGCGTTACAAGTTTGAAAGATTTAATAATATAAAAACCTCAGCCGCTGGAACACCGCTTCTTTGTATTTTTTTTCGGAGCGATAACTCTATATAATAATTCCTCAAAGGTATTTACGATTAGCATCATGTACCTGCCCCAACGCTATATCGTTCGCTTATAAAAAAAGCTTATAAAAAAAGTCTCATCAATGCTTGCAGGTCGATCCGGACGCGCAGCGACAGCCCGGGCGGCGGCGCGGGCGGCGCGGGCGGGCGCAAGTCCGCCTCGCCGGAGGGCGAGCGGCGCACGCGCGGCGCCGGCGTCGTCAGCTCGGCGCACCTGGTGCCCTCGCCGCACGCGAGCCGCGCGCGCAGCCCGCGCCCCGCCTCCCCCGCCCCGCCCGCCGCCCCGCCCGCCGAGAGCGCCTCCGACAACGGCAGCGAGGTGTCCGACGAGGGCTACCGCAGCCTCGGCGTCGCCACCAGCGCGCAGGGCTCGCCGTCGGCGCCCGCGCGCCCCCTCCCCACCCACCGACACTCCCTCCACAGCCAACACTCGGCGGACGACGCTGACTACAGCGGTGCGTACTAACTAACACTCTTCCTGCTTTCTTTCTTATTCTCATAATGGATTTAAATTGTTTTATGAGAGCATGACATATTTTCGATTCAAATGCGATTTCCCTCAATGCACTTTGAGTTAATGTGAGATTGTCCAAGCGAGAGTCTACGTGCAGCGCCTCTGCCGCGTGCAAAGAATACTTTTTCGCCCCGTTCCATGCCGCTCCGCTGCAGTGGGTGTGCCGCACGGTGCGCTCTCTCACACACTGGGCAGTATAAAGGCAGTGAGAAGATTATCATAGTTCGAAGGTGTGGAACTAAGCTTGCGATGGCTTCACCGAACATATCCGGGCATCGGCAGTAGAGGAGGGTGTTAATCGAGGTCGGGACTAGCGGGTGACCACTCTAAATTTCCCGCGCATGCTTCACGTTTCGGCTCGCATCAAGCCTTCGTTAGCTAGTCTGCGTTGACTAGGACGCGGGGAAACACCAGTCCCGCTCTCGACCTCCCTCTTTCTACCTATCCTTATTCTGTAGAATGCTTCCTGTGACGTTTTCGAAGCTCTCTCCATATATGAGCTTACCGTCGATCTAGGCAGTCCTAGATTCTTGAAGAGACTGTAGAGCGACTTCGCTGGTAGTCCTCTTGCTCCGACTTCCACATCAAAGGGATCAGTCTTGAATCCGTTTCTCACAATCCGGTCTACTAAGTTTTTTTTTTAATGTGATCCGGTATGGTTGGCTGAGTCGGAGGGGCCAAACCGCATGGTCCGACCAGCCAATATCACCTCCGAAAAGGTAGGTGCCATACCGTAGACTTCCGTGGATTGCTGGCTATACTGGACTAGAGGAGAACACAACCGAGGCTGTTATGCGGCCATCATTATATCCAGTACGGTGGTACCAACCCAGTCGGCTACAATTTGAGCCTACCACCTACTAAGGGGCAAGGGAAGTTGCAGTACTTGTTAAGTTTGATATTGTGGTCCTTCGGTATGTTGCTTTCCCATGGAAGCACTGTTATAATGGAATGTGTCCCGTATGTACTTGCAGAGCGTCTCGACAACGACGACGGCTGTGAGACGGAGCGAGTGGACGAGCACGTGAGCCTCAACACGGGGCTGCGCAAGACCGACTACTCGCACACACTGTACGGCGGCAAGAAGCAGCCCGCCTGCGCCGGCGCAGGCGAGCGCGCCACCCCCGAGCGCGTCTCCACAGAGAGCAACCACTCGCCCAGCAAGAGTCTGCGCCGCCACCAACCTAGCCGCATCCCGCACTCGCCGGTGCGCGCGCGCACGCCCACGCGCGCCGACACGCCCAGCCCCAAGCGCGCCCCGCCGCCCGCGCAGACCTCGCCCAAGAGCGCGCCGCGCCTCCCGCCCGCCGCGCGCAGCACCTGGAGCGGCCGCGCCGCCCCCGGCCAGGCGAGGTCCAAGCCGCGCCCCACCGTCGCCGCCGACACCTTCGACAATCCCAACAAGTCGCCCAAGTCTCGAGTGCGGGCTGTCGCTCCCGCTCCCGCCGCTACCGAGGCGTTCAAGCGCAACTCGCCGCTGCGCGCGAGCAGCGCGACGCTGCGCTCGACGCCGAGCCCCAACGGCAAGCCGCTGAGCCCGCTGCTCGAGCAGATCCTGCGCTCCACAGAGAGCGCCAAGGACGACGCGAGCGTGCTCGAGAAGATGAAGGACATTATCCGGCAGTACTCGAGCGGCAACGGCGGCGACTCGCTCAGCCGCAGCAGCAGCAAGGACTCGGACTACGCGGACTTCACGAGCGCGTGGGTCATGTCCGACGGCAAGCTCGAGCGCAGCACGAGCACGCGCCAGCTGGCGGCGCCGCGGCGCGACGCGCGCGCCACGCCCTCGCGCATCCCCGCGCCCCTCGCCTGCCGCCGCTCCACCTCCACCACGCACTTCCAGTGAGCACACTCAGTTGACGCGCGACATTATAGCCTCTCGCGCGATGTTCACTCTGCGCACGAGTGCAAGTCGGAGAGGAGAGCGGACATGCGGCACATGCGCAAAGCTTATCGAGTGAACATCGCACAAGCGGCAGTGAAGTTTGCAGCAAAGAAGTCCACATGCACAATGCGCTTACAAGTAAATATGGCACACTTCATTCCACAGCGGATGTGCAGTTATTCCGCGGAGAATAGAGATGAGAGGAGGGCTCTAAGCGAGCGCGCGGGCAGTTCAATGTGCGCGTGTGAACTAGAGGTACGTGCTTAAGTTTCCGGATTAACAGTAAGTAGTAGGTTTAAAGACTTACATAAGTCGACGTTTAGCCTGCTACGTCACGGGCTTCTTCAGGGACTGCGGGAGTTCCTGGAGGCGACGTCTGGTGTCCGTTGTACCAGTCGTCAAACGTGACGTAGCGGGCGAAACGTCGACTTATGTAAGTCTTTAAACCTACTACTGTTAATCCG
Source organism: Nematopogon swammerdamellus (assembly GCA_946902875.1). NCBI lineage: Eukaryota > Metazoa > Arthropoda > Insecta > Lepidoptera > Adelidae > Nematopogon > Nematopogon swammerdamellus. Next base: position 18,732,421 of record OX336356.1, on the reverse strand, counting down.
GAAACTTAAAAATGAATATAATTAATAAATAACAGAGTAAACTGAAAAACATTAGAGGTACATGTTTTACTATAAATTAGGTATACCTAGCAACACCTCGTCTCATCTCTCTTCTCCATGCCAACGGCACTCTGTTGTAATGGATGTACAAGTGGTCTCTGTATATTGTACAGACTTTTTGCATGACCCGGTTCCCGCGCGAACTGAACGTAGGTAGAGTAGGAAGAGCGAGTAATCGACAAAAGTTGATTCGGGTCAGAATATGTGATAAGGACGACTCATGGGCGCCTGTCATTAGTGTCCGACCGAAAGTGTACTTTCACTTTCGGCCGAAAGCCGTAGCCGAATTTCGGCAAAATTCTACTTTCGGCAGAAAGCCGAAAGCCGAAGCCGAAAGCCGAAACCGAAAGCCGTAGCCGAAAGTATGTATGGTATTTAAGTATTAAGGCAGTGTGTGCCTGCGCGCTGGCCGCCAAATCCGCCAATCGCGTAATCGCGTCGCGGCGTTCGCGTCGCGTCGCGTGCGCGCGGTCGGTCGGTTTGTCTGTCTAACAACTTTCGGTTGGGCCGAAAGTGACCACTACTTTCGGCCGAAACCGTAAGTTTGCCGAATGTTGCAAATATTGGCCGAAAGGCCGAAAGCCGAAACCAAATATTCGGTCGGACACTACCTGTCATATGATATCTCCGTAACTTTGCTTGTAGTAGTGTTTAGTGCTATCTCTTTCTAAACAGTAGCGATGAGACTATAGAAAATGTAGGTACACGTAGTGACGAGGCATGGCCCGTGTCCAGTGTACGTATTCGGTGGCGGAACATGAGAGCGAGTGTGGTTTCTTGAGGAATATACCAGCAGCGACACGGCGACGCGACTGTATGTAACAGGAGAGTGACTTCTGTATTGATATGTTCCTGTCGGCGAGTCCGCGTTGATCTAGCTCGAGGAACAAGTTGTGTCACAGAGTGTTGTTAAACTATCTATAGTAATATTATGTCAGAATAAATGAAGGTTGTGTCCTCGTGTGAGTAATGAAGCCAAATAGAAGGAGCACACTCAAATGTATTTACTAGTTATCTATAATTGCTTCAAACGGCAATTGTTTGTTTTGTTTTGATTGTCGTTACGTCGAGGGCCGCAGTGAGCGCCCCGTCAACTAGTTAGAGATGTGACAGTTTAACTAAATAAATCGATGAAAATGTCGTTTGAGTACTTGTTAGTTGTTAGCTTAGAAAATTCCATCAATATGATATTATCACTATTCCACCACAGGAAGCATCATAGTACTCGAAATACAACCACGATAACAATTTAAAATGCACAGAAACGCTTCAAACAATGTGACGGTTTTCACGACATTCGACAATAGAAATCATTCATAGTCCGTTAGCACTAATTAAATGCCAAAGGAGACTGACTTTAGAAAACTAAAAATAAAAAGTAAAAGTAGAAATAGACAATGAACATGTTTGCAAATTAAAATTCAAAGTGATTTTTTTTAAAGAAGTGATAATGAATCAATCAATTGCAGGCAGCGGGAAACATATTTTTAACATTATAAATTTTGTGAAATTGGTACTTCCTTCGATATTCGGCTTCAATTTGGCTGCGGTTGTCTTTGAATTCGTCACGATTCGGACGTATTCGGCAACAAGCGACCGCACGAGCGAGGACGAGAACAAAGAGTAGGTCATATTCGGGACAACCGATCAGCTCGCCACTCACACTCGCGGCAAATATAAGAATGTAGATAAACTTCAAAATACGAATTTTCAAAATCCCCTACTGTTGCTGTCCTGCTACCTGCTAGCCAAGTGAGTAAACCCACGCAAAACTTATCAAATTATCATTTCTAATACGAGGCATGAAACGCTGTAACTATACATTGCAGTTGGAAGCGGTATGGTTTTCCAGCCCATAGTGAAAAAGGCATTGTGCTTATATAGTTGCCGGACCGCTCACTATGGCTATTAGCGCCAAAATGGCGACAATCAAAATGCCACAAAAACTGTTGTCATTGTGCACGTTGTAGCAATTCTAGAGCACTAGTGTGTTTGGGTGCAGTAGAAGGGGTAGAGATGGAGGGTAAGTTAGCGCTCGTCGCTAAGTCCACGGTGCTATGTTGAGGTTGAGTCGAGTGTTGGTCGTTGTTGAGTTGAGTTGAGGTTGAGGTACCATTGAATGGCTACTGTGCTATATCTTTATACAAAGTTGAGTGGCAAGCTTCCTTACAAATTAGTGTTTTCCAAAAGGAAAGCATCTGACTTTTCAAAAAATTTATGTCTCTATCTGTGGTACTGGGAGTTGGTTACTGGGACTTCACTAATTTGTACTCTAAGCATCACTCGAGAAACTATTTGAGATCATTATAATGCACGTTGGCATATTATTATTATATATTGTGTTCAGTGTTATGTTGCTGTCGAAATGTTTAGAAGCATTGATGACTATTTAATTAATATTATTATTTTAAGATGTTACTATGTAGCACAGTTATAAGGAACACCTTTATCTATATAAGTTCATAGGTTTAGTTTCTGTTAGATTTTATTTATTAATGACAAAATGTTCAAAAATTGTATACCTTTAGGAATGGTTACCACGACGCGTGCTAAATTTGTTGAAATAGAGAGAGAGAGCAAAAATAAAAAAGGAGTATATAAGTTTTCTTTTGTGAAACATTTAGCATTTAATTAAACTACTTTTAGGGCCTAAATATTTTGAGTTATTTCAATGAAGGAGATTATTTTTAATTTGTGATGACGATTTAATATTGAAGGCATTTTCCAAAATTTGCATTTGGTAGTATTTAAGGTGTGACCGTACTACGCGGCAGCGGAGCGGCGCAGCACGGCACGGCACTCAATTTTATTGTCTGTACGAAGTGCTCGCCGGTGCCGTGTCGTGTCGCGCCTCGCTGCGCTGCAGTGCAGCGCCTCACGTAGTGCGGTCTCACCTTTATACATACTTACTCGAAAATCATTCCCATTTATGGTACAAAATTAATGCGCGTGAGAATCACTTATCGTCGTGTAGTGTCACAAAATATATTATTTTACGTTTTTTTTTTTAAATAAGTACAAATGTTTCAATATTGTCCTCTCAACGTTCACACGCCAGTCAACGTGATCGCACTTCACGCGCGAAGTGAATTCCGAGCTTAAAAGTGAAACAATTGGAAATAGTCGCGAACGTCGAGCGTTAGCGTAACGTTACAATTGTACGCCTCGTAAGTAGTGTCGTAGCGTAGCGTTTTAGATACATTTTTTTACAAAATAAATGTAGGATTTTAACACTTTTCTAATATAAACTAGAATAAATCATTTTCATCCGACGGGTTACCTCACAAGTATACACAAGTCAAACGCGCGTACAAATACGGAGAGCAATCGTTTTCATATACACCGTCCATTTACATAACATATTTTGTACATTACAAACAGCTAATTGTACCAATATGTTTCAAGGGAGGCTCTGAGACCTAGCTCTGATCAAATTGCACAAAAGCATAGTCACAAATACAGAGATGTTTAAATACAGGGCAGGGACGAACCCAGCACTCAGCGAATTCACCGAACACCAGGCCAGGCCCTATTGCAGGTTCCTACCTGCAATAGGGCCATTTGAAAATAACATTGGGCCATAAAATCTGAACATTTTAATCGAACACGAGACCAGGCAATCTTGCTCTAGACGTTATATGAGGTTTCCAGTGCGCCTCGTGAAGCCCTTTCAAAAAGTCGAGTGTGTTTGAGCATATTGGTGCAAGCGGCGGCATGAGCTATTTTTGCATCAATTCACAAATTAAAACAGAACATTAGTTAGTCTACTTAACCCTTACTCTAAGCAAGTTAAATACGTAGCTAGGTTTATAACTAATCGCTACTAACTACTTACTCACCCCACGTGCGTGGGCAGACAAGCAGATATGCACGCACGCGTGTGCTCAACAAGAGTTGACAGAAAACGATAAAACTTCTTTTAAAATGTTTTCGTTGTATTTTAAACTGTTTGTTTTACTTAAATTAATTTTGAACAGTGATTTTTGTTAACCCTACCTACCCAACACATTGTTACCAGTGAACATGCCATAGATTATATATTTAGTGCTACTGAGTGAGGCGACTTGAGCCGCGGCCACATATTCCAGAACACAGCTGTCAAACATCTACACAAGATTTAGTTGCACGCGGTCGCATATAGAACCATTTCACTCCAAGTTTCGGACCAAAATGTACAAATTGTTTATTGCCACTCGTACGATGTTCACTCTGCTGCGCAGAAGACTAATTTTAGGTGAAATCCGGTGGTGAAGTGTGCACAATGAGTCAATGACAATATACTTGTGCATAGCTAATGCAATGAACATCGTACAAGTGGAACGTTTTGTCACATAACTTCTTTGTCGCGCGACGATTGACAGATAACTGTCAGCTCTCCGTAAAAAAATGGGCAATACATTTGGCCCGCAATGTCGAGCCACATCGCGAGTCGCGATGTGGCGAACATTTTATTTAAGGTTCGCGACCTTAAATAAATACGTAGTCACTTAATCATTAGTCATCATTCGAAAGCATTTTCAAATAGTACATTTTTGACAGGTGATATTGTGGAATAGTTCTGTGGTCGCAGGCTCTCAAAATATTGTTTGTATCGGAGGAGGAGGGAGCGATCATTTCGTGCTTGTTTTGTTTCGTAATTTTTTTATTGAAACTTGAATTATTGAAACTTCGCGTCAACTTAACGATTTCGCCCGAACAGAATTAATGTACGGGATAAGATGCCAGCGCCCCTAGCGGGCGATTTGGGCACTAACATATTCGTTTGAGTGGAAGCGAAGTGTCAGAGAGAACCCGCGACCGAGTTGCGGTTAGCCTCGTCGCCCGGTGCGTTGATTTTGATGATAATAGTTGTTTTAACGGAAAGTCTTTTTGTGTTTTTGTACCTTATAGAAGTAATAACAAAACTTACGTTAGAATGAGAGAGCGATGCACACAGCCGTCTGCCTGCTCTGTTATATTACGTAGGTGTCTACCTACCTGTATGATTATATGTATGTGGTGCAATATTAATGTTTGATTATTTCCAAATACCGACGCGACAATTGAAGTCGATTTTTTTTACAATAAAACTATAAAGTACACTATTGTTGTTTTCCTGTGAAACCACCTTGAATAATATTCAGTATGCATACGTACTACACATCACGCTGCATCCTGCCTGACATTCGGAGCGGGCGGAGTAATCCGTGTTGTGCTGTAAGAACCCAGATAAAATACAGCACTACACCGACCACCATGTCTAGCAGTGTTAGGCCAAAACTATCAAGCAGCAAGTAAGGCAGGATTATCTCCTGCACGACTCGGTTGAAGGAGCGTGCCAAGGCGAAGGTGGCTAGGCTGTCGCCCTTTAGCACGGCGTCCTTATCCCTTAGTATTTTTTTACGAAATGCACGGGAAGAGATGCAGTGGGCGTATTATTTTTGTCAGTACAGCAGCGCCCACAAACAATATTTTGACAACAGTGATCGTCAGAGCTGAAATGAGACCAAATGAGACAACATTTCAAGTTTGCAATATTTAATTTTTTGGTTCTAGGTCTACAGTTCCTACTTGACTCAACTCATATTTACAAAATTATTTAATACGTACGTAACACTATTTCGTTATACCCTATCTATTATTATGGCTTAATATAACTTACATTTAATGAAAACCTAAAATAAATATTATATCCAAGCGAATTTGGTTATGATGACCAAGAAGGTGATTATAATGCAAAGACATTAAACCCACCATCTCTTTGTTATAATGATGGATAATGTTGATTCCATCCAACTGTCAAACACATAAACTTAACAACTTTAGCGTTTTTTATAACGTACGTGAAGGTGATACAAGATGACAGATGTCACTAGCAGGTAATAAACTAATAATACAGTGAAAGTTTCATTGATTCAGCACAAACAGAAAATCGGAATACTTCGCTGTTCGACATGCAGGTCTTGATTTAATAAATGCCAAGCTTTATACATGATGATTCGGCAGCTTACGGCTACCAAAATTACGGGTGATTCTAGATGAAATTTTTTTTTGACCATCATTTTTTTTTTAATTAAGCAAATTCTAAACGACACAATTTGACTTAATTTTGGCTAAAGAATGACTGGTAGTGCTGATTAAAGAGCGCTACAACGTTTCTATCAAAACATAAATAATTGACGAAACAAGGAAACAAATACAGCTTTAGGCCCATTTGCACCAACACAAATTTAATATATAAACCAGTTTAACTCGCTAAACCAGTTTAAGCTAGCACCCTTTGACTGTGGGAACCGCGTTTAAATCCATAACTCGCTACTTAACTTTAAACTCGTGTTGGTGCAAGTGGGCCTTAGTCAGACAGTCAGGAGTCAGTGTCCGCGGCTGTCCCGCCTCTCGACTACTCCCGACTCCCGACTCCTGTCACCGTCCTGGCGATGAAGTAATCTGTTTATTTATACTTAGCGCGTCTTGCACCAACACGAGTTTAAAGTTAAGTAGCGAGTTATGGATTTAAACGCGGTTCACACATACAACGGGTGCTAGTTTAACGAGTTGAACTGGTTTATATATTGAACTTGTGTTGGTGCAAGTGGGCCTTAGCTAGGATTTGTTTGTACATTTAGGATGTAGAGGACAGAGAGAGGTAAGTATGTACATCCGTACATGGTATTTCCTTTCAATACCGAACACACTTCAGGGAATATTTCAAATTATTATTTTCACTGTCTAGAAAATGTACACTTGAAAAAACTAAAATATCGAAAATATGGAAGTCTTCCTGTGAATGTGTTCCCTACTACTCACAACCTGGGCATCTTCAAAAGGCGTGTTAATAATTAGACAACGAACTTTTTGTCCTCCTTGTTTCGCGAGGAGTGGTTTTTATGGCTGTGTCTCATCTTCTATTGAACTTTTGTGTACCTACCAACCCAGTACCAGCTATCGAGCGAGCAACCGACCGTCTTTTGCTCATTATGCCTTATCTACACGTCGTAGCCGGTCCCCATACTTTTCCAAAGCTTTTGCGAATACGCTTGCCAATGGCTCCGGCAGGCTCCAATACACGTTGGCGAATACTTGGCCAACAGTCTAATTCCTGCCTGCCAAAGCGACCGATGTCCCCGTCTAAACTTGTGCAATGCATTGGGAAGCGCTTTTGCTAAACCATTGACCGACGAGATGTATTTAGAGGATACTAGCGACGTGGCAATGACCACCGCACTCTTGCCTGTGCAGTAGAGACAAACATGCGTGAAATGCCGCGACGACATGTCGCTTCGTTGCCGTCTGCGTTGCCGGCGAGTGGGAAAGCTGTCCATACATTTTCATACTCTCTGTCTCCGGTGCTGCCTTGCTGTGGTCGTCTCCTCAAACGGCCTATATTCACACACATCACAAGTTTTTGGTCTGCTTATTCAACTTGGCAATCACTGATGCACGAAGAACTTGATTAGGTATCTACTGTTCAAATGATGCTCATGATGGATGATGATGATGACTGGCGGATGAGTGTGAGCGGATGCGCGGTACGGGCTGCACTACGCGTCGTCCGGCTTGGTGAAGATGTGGTCCATGGGCACCTTGTCGAAGATTTGGTTGGCGACCTGCCGGAACACCTCGCTCAGACTGCTCTCGTAAGCCTCTTTCAGCTCGTTGAACACCAGCTCGGAGTTCTCGTTCAGGAACCTGCAACCAGGTGACCAGGTCCCAAGTTAAGATCTGATTAACGCCCCGTTCACGGCCGCCAGTGTAGAAAGAAGAAATAAGAAGAAAGAAAGAATGTTTATTTTCCCTATTTAAATTTAAGATACGTCGTTAAATATACATTTACGAGTGTGAAGAGAAAAAAGGATCTGGCACAGCCTATGCCGCGACACTCCAGCTCAGTACTGAGGCTGTTTGTGCGGCGCTGATTTTAAGCCAGTCCAGTGTGTAGGACACGGTTATTCCAGCGGTCGTCGCGGCGGCGGAGGTGGCGTCGGCGAAAGCGACTCGTCGGCTAATAAATGGTTTTACACCGAAACCGAATGATGGAACAGCTTGTGAAATTATACACGTAATTGTTTTTTTTTCAAATCAGAAAAAGAGGTAGTAGGTTTGTAGTGTGTGGAGGATTGGTACTCTGTTTACCTGTTCATCTGGTCGCCGAGGAGCCTGTCGCCGTTCAAGAGGTTGCCGAAGTAGAGGTCGACCCACTGTGTACCTGTTCATCTGGTCGCCGAGGATCCTGTCGCCGTTCAAGAAGTTGCCGAAGTAGAGGTCGACCCACTGTGTACCTGTTCATCTGGTCGCCGAGGAGCCTGTCGCCGTTGAAGAGGTTGCCGAAGTAGAGATAGACCCACTGTGTACCTGTTCATCTGGTCGCCGAGGAGCCTGTCGCCGTTCAAGAGGTTGCCGAAGTAGAGATAGACCCACTGTGTACCTGTTCATCTGGTCGCCGAGGAGCCTGTCGCCGTTCAAGAGGTTGCCGAAGTAGAGGTCGACCCACTGTGTACCTGTTCATCTTGTCGCCGAGGAGCCTGTCGCCGTTCAAGAGGTTGCCGAAGTAGAGGTCGACCCAGTGGCGGCTTTGACCTATAAATCTTAGTGAGGCGACTAAAAAATCCACCTACATTGCTATTACTTTATGATCAATTGAAAAACCTAAACCTAATTTTTTTTGGCCCTAACAATACTTAACCAAAAACTACTATCGAATCGCGCACCGAGGGTACCGTATCGCCATGTCACGGCTAGCGCCACTAGATGAATTTCATAACACGCCACGCCATCTAGATGGCGTGTTATGAAATACTTCATATTAGTTAGTCACGATTAGAAAATGATTTATCATCTATTTGGTAGATGGCGCGCGCGCATACACTTTTTGAAACCAAAAAGTGTATGCGCGCGCGCCATCTATGGGAACCCCCGTGAGTTTTTTACTTTTTCTTATTTTCATTATTTTTTGTTATATCGGCCATAATAACACATTTTCTGTGAACATTTCAACGGGCTACCAAATTACGGTTCAAGAGATACAGGCCTCGGACAGACGGACGGACAGACAAGCGGCGGGTGGCCGAGTGGTTTGGGCATTGGCTTCAAATGCGAGAGGTGCGAGGTTCGAATCCGGTCGGCGTGTAACAATGAGTTTTTTCTGACGAAAAAATTTACGTGTATGCATACCTACACCTGCTGCTGCCGCATAGCAGCCTCGGCTGTGTTCTCCTCTAGTCTAGTATAGCCAGCAATCCAGGGAAGTCTCCGGTATGGCACCTACCTTCTCGGAGGTGATATTGGCTGGTCGGAGCATGCGCTTTGGCCCCTCCGGCTCAGCCACCCATACCGGATTACATAAAAAAAAAAGACAGACGGACGGACGGACAGACAGACAGACAGACAGACGGCGTAGGCTTAGTAATAGGGTCCCGTACCGGATACGGAACCCTAAAAAAAAAAAAAAGAATTCGCAAAAGTGAGATTCGAACCAACGTCACTAGATTGAAAAGCGAAGCATATACCATTGAGCTATGAAACTTACCGTAACTAGTGCGAATTTCGCCATTATGTCACGGAGGTAAAACAAACCGACTTATAGAAAACGTGAATAGCCCCATCTCGCTCTGCATTCTTTTAATTGCATATAGATGTCTCGTCCGGCGCCATTTATCAGAGCCTCAGCTGCTCCCTACATCCAAAGCCTCCAAGGTCAACCTGTTGTCTTTACGCTTGGTGAAGCGATATCAAAATAAGCGATTCGTCGCCGCACCGGACCGGGGTGAGTCACCATATGCCATGCCGTACGTGACACGTTCACACGTCACACGTCACGTCTGTGTGTGTGTGCGTGCTGTGTTGGTGGTGTTGATGCACTATCACATCTTTAACGTATTTCGTCGCGCGCGTCGCACCAGCCGCCTCCGCCTCCTCCGCGCCGCGGCTCTAATATTGTGATCAGTTCGGATCGGATATACTTGACTTTTTTAAGTTTTCTTTCTTGATATTTTGAAATGTTTTTTTTTCTTTACTTTCAAGATAATTAAGTGAGGCGGTGCTTCACTTGCTTCACCTGGGGAACCGCCACTGGGTCGACCCACTGTGTACCTGTTCATCTGGTCGCCGAGGAGCCTGTCGCCGTTCAAGAGGTTGCCGAAGTAGAGGTCGACCCACTGTGTACCTGTTCATCTGGTCGCCGAGGATCCTGTCGCCGTTCAAGAAGTTGCCGAAGTAGAGGTCGACCCACTGTGTACCTGTTCATCTGGTCGCCGAGGAGCCTGTCGCCGTTGAAGAGGTTGCCGAAGTAGAGATAGACCCACTGTGTACCTGTTCATCTGGTCGCCGAGGAGCCTGTCGCCGTTCAAGAGGTTGCCGAAGTAGAGGTAGACCCACTGTGTACCTGTTCATCTGGTCGCCGAGGAGCCTGTCGCCGTTGAAGAGGTTGCCGAAGTAGAGATAGACCCACTGTGTACCTGTTCATCTGATCGCCGGGGAGCCTGTCGCCGTTGAAGAGGTTGCCGAAGTAGAGGTAGACCCACTGTGTACCTGTTCATCTGATCGCCGAGGAGCCTGTCGCCGTTGAAGAGGTTGCCGAAGTAGAGGTAGACCTTCTCCGGGATGAACTCCACCTTGTACTCCTTGATGTGCATGTACAGCTCGCCGTCGCGCGTCACCGGCTCCCCGCGCAACTCGTGTCGCACCACCAGGTTCACTGCGTCGCACAACACCAGAAACATTTAGATGCCTAACGCCCAGAACAGAACGAGTCCGTTCTTGTGATAATCTTTGAGCTATAGGTAGAGAAAGAGACACGCTAGGAATGCGGGACGCTGTTTGTGAGAGTGAGGAGTGTGGGTATGTGTTGTATGTGTGTGTGTGTGTATGATCCGGAATGTGTTGGGTTGGGCCGTTGATTGAACTACGGCAGCGGCGACTCCTCTCAGTTGGCGAGGTTGGCGCCGCCAAACCGAATAAAATGAATGACACCATTAATACAGAAGTATCAGGCTAAAATAAATGTGAAAAAATTTCGGAGTTATATTATTTAAGTCATATAATCCACGATTAATAAGATAAAACGTCAATCCCGTACCCGTTACATAATTTGAAATTTCGCGCGCGTCAAACGCGGGCGACGACGAATGACGACACATCAAGGCATTCATTGGCCGGTTGGCTACATTTTGAAGCGCCATCGTATTCCATACAAGGCGGAAGCGACCGATGTCCCCCCCGTCCCGCGCGGACCCGCTGATCAGCCTTTCGAGTTGGCGCAGCGGGGAGTGCATTTAGTGACGCGGTAGCGAGTAGAGCGAGCTAGCGAGCGAGCTAGGTGTGTGTGTGTTGCGTGTGTGGGTGTGTGCGCGCTGCGTCCACACGACGAGTATTCTTGTGCTGTGAAGTGCGATGCGATGCGACTAGCGAGCTAGGCTAGGTGTGTTGTATGCGCGTGTGTGTGCGCATTGGCTCGCGAGTTGATAGCTGCATAATTATATTCCGTTATGTAGGTATGGACTTTGTATGGATGAATCCTGTTCAGTGTTGTTAAATTTAAAGTGATTTATTGGTAATTATAATGGCAAACTCCTACCGAGCTATCTACGGAGCACTCAAGGACAAGAGAGACTCAGTAATTTGGCACTCTTACATATCTGTGGAAAAGGAGTTGCTAACAAAATTGAGGAAGAAAGAAGATTTTCACGATCGAGTCATCGAAAATTTCTTGTCTGTGGAACGAAGAGTGGACTTCAAGTACAAATAAAATGTAACAATTCAAGCTTGTATGCCTGTCTCGTCGTCGTCGTGCCAGAGGAGGGAGACGTCGCTGTTGTCGGCTGCAACTCGACAGCTTTGACATAACCAGTAGGTACCTACCTATCTACAGACAAATAAATCGTAAGTGAGCAAAATAAATCATTTAAACTAAATATTATAAACTATCTATATCGTAATCGTCTTTCAGTTTTTGAACTCATTGTGGTAGAAATAAATTAACGCGTAGGTACCTAAGTTATGAAATTATGAAAAAAAAATCCTTAGCCAGAGCCAACCCAATATTCAGGACCAGGAGTCGCCGCTGAACTACGGCTAGATCGGGGAGCCGCGTAGCGGTTCCTGGCGCATATCACATACATAAGTATGTCTTGTATGCCTAGAACCACATTATCGAGTTATGGAGTGTCGTGCGTGACGCAGTGTCGTGTCGCAAACCCGACGATTTGGATGGGCGCCATGAGCTCTATACCTCCTCCACCCGGCCGCTGGGAGGATAGCAGTGGGCGGTGCTGTTGCGAGAATGACTTGAATGCAGGAATGACTTCCTGTCGCGCCAGAATTACTCCCGACACGGCATGAAGATGTGCACACGCACTGTCACGTCATGCCACACCACGACACGCGACGACACGATGATGTGTTTCTAGCTTTAAATGTACATACATACATACATAGCATCACGCCTGTTTCCCGGTGGGGTAGGCAGAGACAACGGATCTCCACGTGCCACGATCCTGACACACCTCTGCCGCCTCTTCCACTCCCATAATGTTCTTCAAAAAACCAGCTTTAAAAGTAATCTAACTAAACCAAAAAACCTTGACACAACTGACTGACTGACTAGACTGAACTAGACAGTAATGGGTGAAAGTGCGTAGTGTTTCGATATGGCCGCATTCATCGAATGTCCATGGGTACTGTTAGCACTTATGAATGGGCGAAGCAGAACTCCATGTCGCGCATACGTAAAAGTGTAGACTGACCAAGGGTGATATTGGCGATGCCTTTGCCCTGTATGGGCAGCAGCAGGATCCTGCCCTTCATCACGTAGTCGCCGATCAGCTCCATCTTGGGCGTGATGGAGTCCGTCCGCAGTCGGTAGTGCTTCAGGTCAGCTCTGCAACATCGACATTCACATTCACATTCAATGTTTTGTCCCATTCAGCAATGCAATCTATAAGAAAGAACCGGCCAAACAAAACCTACAAAAGCAACCTTATACGGCTTATACAGCTTGTTATATGGTAACTTGTTGTATGTGCACCTTTTAGGGTTCCGTATCCATACGGATCCGGAATAAATAAACAAATATAACTAAGCCTACGTCGTCGGTCTGTCTGTCTGTCCGTCCGTGCGAGGGCTGTATCTTTTGAACCGTTTTTGCTCTATCGTAAAAATGGTAATACATACGAGTAGGTACAATAAACAAACATGATGTGATAGTGAAAACTCTAAAGTAAAACAACAAAATAATAAAAACTATCCCGCTTACGCGGGGTCGTACGGGACCGTCGGTGCGCGAGTCCGACTTGCACTTGGCCGGTATTTTTTTTTTATTTCAAAAATCTGTTCATTGCACAGTGGGTAATTTTACAGCAAGCTGATACTATTTACTCAGCTCCCGGGCCCGCACGAAGCCGTGCGGGCGATATCGACATCGCCGCTGCTACGTATTGGATACCAAGATAGGACAAAGATGCTGTTGGAAGGTACCGTGATGGGCCGGTACTTTAAAAGAATAGCCTCACTGCATCTCTTCTCGTGTATGTCGTAAAAGGCGATTAAGGGATACGACTCCCTTCTTATATTATACTAGGTGGTAGGGTTTAACCCGCCCGGGTTGGTACCACCGCACCGAATGAAAGGTCGGTCGAAACGTCTATGTAAATAGTTTGTGTTCTCCGTCCAGTTCAGTGTAGCCGGCACGACCGAGTGAGGCAGCCGCACTCGCTGGGGTGCGATAGAAGGAGGACATACTTGTAGGAGGTGAGGTCGGAGCCGGTGAGTCCGTGCAGATGGACGCGCCGGTAGTTCTGCGAGATGCGCACGGGCCCGCCGCCCGAGTCGATGTCGATCGCGTTCACCAGCAGCGGCTCCAGCGGCAGCACGCTCAGCGACGCGATACCTGCGGCCAGGGGTCACTCACTTAGCGAATCTGCTGTACAATTGTTTGCTAATCTCAGGTAACCTTAGATGGGAGTCCGAGGAATCTGGAAATCTTAGGCGGTCCCGAGTAATCCCAGGGAATCTAGAAATACCAAAGAAATCATTGGCAATTCGATCCAAATCTTGGTAATCTCAGGTAATCTTAGGTAATCCTCTAGGAATCTTTGGTAGTCCTTAGAAATCTTACGAAATCCTGGAATCTTTGGTAATCCTAGAAATCTTTGGCCATCTTTGTTAATCCCTTTGAAATGTTTGGTCGTCTTTAACACGTTCTCTGCCAACGCGGTCATCGATGACCGCGCGGACATACTCCCATGGCGCCGTGGGGGACATCGATGACCGCGCGGACATACTCCCATGGCGCCGTGGGGGACATCGATAACCGCGCGGACATACTCCCATGGCGCCGTGGGGGACATCGATGACCGCGCGGACATACTCCCATGGCGCCGTGGGGGACATCGATGACCGCGCGGACATACTCCCATGGCGCCGTGGGGGACATCGATAACCGCGCGGACATACTCCCATGGCGCCGTGGGGGACATCGATAACCGCGCGGACATACTCCCATGGCGCCGTGGGGGACATCGATGACCGCGCGGACATACTCCCATGGCGCCGTGGGGGACATCGATAACCGCGCGGACATACTCCCATGGCGCCGTGGGGGACATCGATGACCGCGCGGACATACTCCCATGGCGCCGTGGGGGACATCGATAACCGCGCGGACATACTCCCATGGCGCCGTGGGGGACATCGATGACCGCGCGGACATACTCCCATGGCGCCGTGGGGGACATCGATAACCGCGCGGACATACTCCCATGGCGCCGTGGGGGACATCGATGACCGCGCGGACATACTCCCATGGCGCCGTGGGGGACATCGATGAACGCGCGGACATACTCCCATGGCGCCGTGGGGGACATCGATGACCGCGCGGACATACTCCCATGGCGCCGTGGGGGACATCGATGACCGCGCGGACATACTCCCATGGCGCCGTGGGGGACATCGATGAACGCGCGGACATACTCCCATGGCGCCGTGGGGGACATCGATGACCGCGCGGACATACTCCCATGGCGCCGTGGGGGACATCGATGACCGCGCGGACATACTCCCATGGCGCCGTGGGGGACATCGATGACCGCGCGGACATACTCCCATGGCGCCGTGGGGGACATCGATGACCGCGCGGACATACTCCCATGGCGCCGTGGGGGACATCGATGACCGCGCCAACATGTGCCACTTTAAACATTTCTCAGCGCCGCGGGTCTGATTTTTCTATTGATTTTAGTATATAAAGTGACCCGCGCGCGCGGCGCAGCAGACTATGCGTATCACCAAGAATGCGGGCGCACGGCAGCACATATGACGGCTCAATTTCGACTGAATGCGAGCACCCGAAACACGTCCTCGGGACTCGTCGACCTGCGGATGACCCGCGGGGGTGACCGCGCGGCGTGGTGGGCCGAAATTTATTCGTATGGCTTCCGCCAGCGCCGTGGGGGACATCTGCGGGCGCGAAATATTTTATTTTCTAGCTTAGGTATTTTCATCTAATTCACAAAAGTACTTTTAAT
Organism: Nematopogon swammerdamellus; assembly: GCA_946902875.1. Classification (NCBI taxonomy): domain Eukaryota; kingdom Metazoa; phylum Arthropoda; class Insecta; order Lepidoptera; family Adelidae; genus Nematopogon; species Nematopogon swammerdamellus. The sequence goes on along the minus strand of OX336356.1, from coordinate 18,716,864 downwards.
TATGTAATATAAGTAACATTAAAAGAACCCAAAACCACTGGAATCTAGATTTGGCACTCTGCGTCAAAACATTGAAAATCACTCTGGCAGAGAACGTGTAAAGAATCTCTTTCAGCGGCTCGATCACGTTTTTAATACACTTCGCTTGACAACGTTCCCTCCAACGAAATAATTCAATGGTTTTTACTACCATACAATACCTTCGATCGTTGAGTCGAAGCGAGGTGTTAATAGCCGCGATAAGCTGCAGATTCAGCTTCGGTCTCTTCGAACATCGAAGAAGGATCTCACATACAGCTGCGAGACTAGCGTAACGTACCTTGCTTCATCTTGCGCAGCGCGTCGGGCACGCTGCGCCGCAGACACTCGCTCAGCTTGGGGTCGCTCTGCGCGCATCGCATGAAGTTGCTCGCTGCAACACACAAACAAACATTACACCTTACTTACTTGCATGCTACTTGCTTACATCTAGATACTTATTATGGTTGGTATTTGGTTTTTTGTTTTTTTTTTTTTATGGAAACTGACACGATTGGCTACATCACCTACAACATCCGTGATGTCAGCCCATAACACCGGGTGAACTTGGTGCCACGTCAGCCTTCCCTTCGATTGTGCCGGCTACACTGAACTGGACGGAAAACACAAACTATTTACATAGCCGTTTCGACCGACCTTTCATTCAGTGCGGTGGTACCAACCCGGGCGGGTTAAACCCTACCACCTAGTAATATAAGAAGGGAGTCATATCCCTTAGTCGCCTTTTACGACATACACGGGGAGAGATGCAGTGGGGCTATTCTTTTAAAGTACCGGCCCCACACGGTACCGGCCCCATGGATTACCATGGTTGAAATTAGCGGTCACTGTGGCCGAAGTTTCGGACTGGCGCGTGCAGTCCATCATCAGGGCGAGTGCCTGGCTGCGGTCGGCCCCGCGGTTATCAGAACACTGCCTGTCAACCGCGAGCGGCTGCGAAGATTGTAGTTGCAGCTGTGGGTAGGCACCAATTCGGCTTGGGCTGCGTTCCGCACCTCCGCCGAGGAGCAGAATGTACTGACAGTGTCCTCCAGCTGCTGCTGGTGCACACTGCCAGACCTGCCGCTCTTCAGGGGGGCGAGCACGGGATTCCATACCGGAGACAGCCTGTAGGAGTCTTCTCTGTTGAAGTTGGCATGCTTCGAGATCTAGATGGACTCACGGATGATGCGTGGAAGGAGTAGTTTTTCAGTGGCCAGAATTTTCACCTGATCGAATCTTATCCAGTGCTGCATTCTGGAGTCGACATGCTCAACTATGGCAGACTTGGTTTTGTCCATGTTCTTGACTGCTCTGATCTTGTAGGAGTTGTGCGATCGTAGGAGTTGTCGCACAACTCCTACGATCAGCGAAGGACGCCTTACATCCTCTACAGTCGCCAGGCGTCTACCAAATACCTGTAGCTGTGGGAAATCATATATCGGCCAAACTAAGCGCAGCGTCACAGAACGGATTTCCGAACACATCAGAGCAGTCAAAACCAAGTCTGCCATAGTTGAGCATGTCGACTCCAGAATGCAGCACTGGATAAGATTCGATCAGGTGAAAATTCTGGCCACTGAAAAACTACTCTTTCCAAGCATCATCCGTGAGTCCATCGAGATCTCGAAGCATGCCAACTTCAACAGAGAAGACTCATACAGTGCTCGCCCCCCTTAAGAGTGGCAGATCTGGCAGTGTGCACCAGCAGCAGCTGGAGGACACTGTCAGTACATTATGCTCCTCGGCGGAGGTGCGGAACGCAGCCCAAGCGGAATTGGTGCCTACCCACAGCTGCAACTACAATGTTGGCAGCCGCTAGCGTTTAACAGGCCGTGTTCTGTTAACCGCGGGTCCGAGCGCAGCCAGGCACTCGCCCTGATGATGGACTGCACGCGCCAGTCCTAAACGTCGGCCACAGTGACCGCGAATTTCAACCTTGGTAAGCCAAATACCAACCATAATATGAATATCCATAGCAGACTAAAAGTATCTAGATACTTATCGGTTTGCATTGGAAGATACTTTATTATACTTTATTATACTAGCTGGTATGGTTTAATCCGCCCGGGTTGGTTGGTACCACCGCACCGAATGAAACTTCGGTTGAAACAGCCTCGATAGCTTAGTGGTGCAGGCAGACAGTCGACTGTCGCTATGCTTGGAGGCTGACCGTGGTACGGATTCCACGTAAAACTGTAGGTCCCTTCCCTTCTTACCTTACTAGGTGGTAGGGTTCACCCGCCCGGGTTGGTACCACCGCGCTGAATGAAACGTCGGTTAAAAAGGCTATGTAAATAGTTTGTGTTTTCCGTCCAGTTCCGTGTAGCCGGCACGACCGAAGGGAAGCACTGACATGGTGCCTAGTTCACCAAGGTATTATGGGCTGACATCACGGATGTATTAGTAAGTGAAGTATAGGTACCTGTATACAACCGTGTCAGTTTACATGTAAAAAAATCATGTACCCACGCTATGTCTCGCAGGCAATAGCGCGCGGGCTGTACCACAAACAGATTGTTTAGGCTCTCGTATACTACGCGACTCTGTGCTACGGGCTTGGCTACGAGAGAGTAAGTAGACAAATAGCCAAAATAAATGCGTGCACTTAAATAACATTCAGTCAGCTGTTGAAGTTAAATACATTCCTAACTAGTTGGCGACGTACCTAAGTACTAAAGCAGTTAGTTAGAGTGAAGAGGCTGTACACAAGAAGATATATATTCAGTTAACGAGGTGAGTGTACAGCTGAGTGTATGTACAGCTGCTCAAGGTGCGCGGTGCAGTGTGTATGCAGGCCGGGACACACTCCTCAAGGAGAATTGACAAATTAACCTTCTGCACAGCACTACACACACACACACACACTGCCTCCATCAACTATCGACAAATGTCCGACCGACCTGTCTGCTGATGAACTTTTGGCTGTAAATGGCTAACTATAACACTGATAGATAATTGAAACCACAGATTAGAAAAGTATTGGCTAGATGGGGGCATCAAGAGCGCTTTCTATGGGAACAAGTGTCGGCAAATTTGTATGTAATGTATTTAAGATAAATTTGAATTATCTTTTCCTATCCTTACTGAAGTAAATACATTTATATTGCATTACTTAACTCCCCTCTTCTCTCTCTCTCTCTCTTGTCATTCAGTTGATGGTGTTGAACAACAGTACCACTGATTTAAGTACATAATATGTAAGTCTATTATATACATATATATGTGTATATTAAAGTATTTATGTAGTATTCGTTTGTAGTTTATCAAATTGCTTTTCTTCTTAATACATTACCACAAACTATTCTTGTTCGCCTGCGTATACTTTTCCCACATCCCAAAGGTTGGTTAGAATAGAATGCCTCACGGCATTAAGCTCACCTATTGTGCCTATTTTGTATAAATTGGTCTTCAATAAATAAAATACATAAATTTCCTAACAATCAAAGCAATGCGCAAACAAGGATCGCGCGTCGACATCTGCAGCCAATGAAAGCGCGCAAACATGTCGACATTCACTCAACAAGTGCAATTACTTATAGCACTAAGGCACAAGCTGTAGTTACATAGTGGGCAACGCAGTTACATTCCGCCTAAGTCTCTATCACGGACGCGCGGACTCTGCTCTGTGGAACTAGCATCCCTTATTCCCTGATTTTGTTGTTGACATTGGGCTTTTAAGAACCCTTCGCTTTTCTAAATCGTTTCTTTTTCGCACCGCTAGAGTGTGGAACTCTCTTCTGGCGAGTGTGTTTCCCGAATCCTTTAACCTGAGTGTCTTCAAACGTCGTATTAACAGGCTAGACAACCTAGCAACAGTCCGTAATATCAGTTTCGCGGGGAGAGGTGATTTTGGCTCTGCCGGCTGCACCATTGGTCTCCCGGCACGGCCACCCATGTTGCTTTACATAAAAAAGTCAAGGACTTGTGTACGTGTCTTCCGGGTGAAAAGTGAATCGACTAACACTAACGCTTGTGTATCTATGTACTGTTCGTACTTCACGTTCACAAGAGGCGAGTAGTCCATAAGCTCTACACGTAAGCTATTAGATACACGCACGCATGCGTAACTTCCAAATAATGTTACTGCTAAACAGTTTTTTCTGCGCGAGTACACAAAATGATTTATCGGTCAGTTCATCACGTAACGAGAGCAGTATGCCAAGATACAACACGCCGCGACACACCGTGACACGCCCCGCCACGCCACGCACCGGAAGGAAACCAATATTCGACCGAGTCACCGTTAGTGATGTGCGCGGTGACACTTCCGGTCTATCGACTGTCGATAAGGTCATTAGGTTTTTCTCTACATATTACGCAGTATTTTTAATTGTCTCATGGCGATCTGTTTCAGTAAATTGAATTTTTGTTATATAAAAATGTAAGTTCAAGTACTAAGGTAGGTTTTATATTAAAATATTATAATTGTTTGCATGTAGTATGACAGCAGGATAGTAATATCTCCTCAAATCGTCCTCGAAAACAGTAAGTGTGTTGTGTGTGATACACATACCTAGTAATTAATAATACCTAGTAAATTATATAATATCGAATGTCCATGGGCGTCGTTAACCACCTTATGGGAGGCTCGGCACCACATGTCGCGCTTTCTATAAAAAAATGGTAATTTATACGTATTAATGTAAGTATAGCTTTTATTTAATAGGATCTACTTACATATTGTATTATTAATAAGTATTTTTATTATTAATTATTTTATCTTCAATTCTCACACTCTAGTCATTGGCTAGTCAGTCACTTATAATGTTCTTACGTTTCACTATATTAATCGACTCTCAGGCATCCAAAGGTACACCGGAAGAAATCTCTATAGGGGATAAGTCCGCCCTTGCAACTCATGAAAATGTTCTAATGTGCATATTTCTGTAAAATGTTTTTAGAGCTATAAAGTATTTTCTATCTACGTATTTGTAGATTACATTTTGATATCTGCAAAATTAAACAAAATATTAATAATGAAACCTGGGCAGATGGTCTGTTTTATAAATACAATAAATCAATGTTCTTATAAATAGCTTTTCACAAAAAGCAACCAACATTCTATAGCAATTTTCATCGACATCAGCCTCATCACTAGCGACGACCGATAACACGCGGCACACTGCGACCCGCGCGAGTGTCGGTCGAGTATCGACATTGCGCAACTACTTTCGACATTACCGCACACCACTAGCCGCCGGACCGGTCGCGTCGCTCGCGCATCCAGCCGGGCTGCGCCGGCGCACCGCGCGCACTACTCAACATGTGCATAGCTACACGCCGCTGCGGACCTTGACGTGTCGATATAGTGTACATACCATCACGCTGTATCCCGACAATCGGGCTAAGCAGAGTAATCGATGTTGTGCTGGAATAACTCTGGTGAATTCAGTAAAACAATGTTTACTAGAATATTAGGATAAGACAACTATCAAACAGCAAGCAAGGGACAAAGTTACTGGATGACTTCAGAAGAACCGTGCCAAGGTGAGAGGTGGCTAACTTGTCGAGCTTTAGCACCGAACCTTGCCCTTATCTCTTTGCGATAAAGACACGGTATGCACGGGGAGAAATGCAGCGGGCCTATTCTTTTCAAGTATCGGGCCAGAAACCGTCCGGTATCGCTAGTGTATTCGGCAATTTTTTTTATGAAAAGCCCGCACGGATCGCTTTCCCGAAAGTCCGATGGAAGATTAAACACAGCCAATAACACCACTCCTCGCGAAACCACGCTCAGAGAGGCGCCATGCCAGCTATTTAGGGAAACTTGGTTTTCTCGGGACATGTTATCATATCAGGTGAGAGCTGAAGCAACTATTGAATTGAGTCATCGCGACGTTGTTATGTTTACGAAAGCCTTGACACGATCTGTCACAACTGCTGAGCACCAACCAGAACACTCTCGAGGGACAGTTGAGCTGCGTCGCCGCCGCTCCGGCGAGCTTCCCAAGGCCGGTTGATATTTTTTTTTAATTTTTCTTTATGGAAACTGACACAGTTGGCTACATCACCTACAACGTCCGTGATGTCAGCCCATAACACCGGGTGAACTAGGTGCCATGTCAGTGCTTCCCCCTTTGGTCGTGCCGGCTACACTGAACTGGCCGGAAAACACAAACTATTTACTTATAGCCGTTTCAACCGTAAAAATGTAACATCCAATAAAATGTTTAAAAGGGCTGCCAAATTATATTTTCTATATTCCCAAAATTAGGTAAATACAAGTATATGTCCATCCGTCGTCTGTCTATAAATATAATAGTAATAAGTACGTACTATATATAACTATAAGTAAGTATAATAGAGTAATAAATAATATTAGAATAATGTAACCGCAAATATCTATGTATAATATATCTATAAGTGAATGTAATGTTCTTTGATATATTATTAATAAAGAAATCTATAAACTCAACCGACGTTTCATTCAGTGCGGTGGTACCAACCCGGGCGGGTTAAACCCTACAACCAAGTAAGATTAGGAGGGAAGGGACCTACAGTTTTACGAGGAATCCGAACCTCGGTCAGCCTCCAACGGTCAGCGGTCACCCATCCAAGTACTGAGCGCACCCAGCGTTGCTTAACATTCAATAGCGATAGTTGACTGTCTGCACCACTGAGCTATCGAGGCTGACAAATCATCAAAAATCACGTGTGTAGTAGGATTGTTATATACAGGGTGTCCCAGCTCGAATTTGCTACAGCTGTGGCGGCTACAGAATTCCTCATTAATAAGCTCCAAAGAAGCACAGTCGCATTTTTTCCTAGCACCTATACTCGTATTTTTCGTAATAATCTAGGTTTCATAGGTTAGGTAGGAAAGAGTTACCAAAACCATGTACACATACGTAAACCATCGGACCTTTTAATGGGGATTATCTCGAAAAATGAGAGGCCTATAAAAACAATTGTTCAGCTTTTTTTAAAGCTTATTCAACGAGGAATCCGGCGGTGTTGAGCAATTTCGGCCGAATTGGGAGCTGTGTATAAACGTCATTATTGCGGATGTGTAGAGTGGCATACAGATAGACAGGCATGTGGCAACCTTCACGCCTCCCCGGCGAGGTGCCGGCAGCGCGCTGTAGGCTGACCTTTGACGAGCGATCGTCTATAATGTCTATATTGACTCGGACGACGCTGGTTTGCTCTTAATAAACTTCCTCGAACTGAGGAGACGGTTCACCTGTGTTTCCTGTTCCTCAAAGCCGCTACTAGAACCAAGTATAAGTTGAGATGAAATTGAAAAATTTTGTTATTATATTATACGTTTTTAGATTTTTTTTTAATATTTTTATCGCTTTGGTAACAATTATTTCGATTAGCCTTTGCCCGTAAGTTTAATCGAATGAACTTCGGTTTATGCTTAAAAAAAAAACATCTGATGGCTAAGCCGGAACTTCATGAACCACTAAGCAACATTTCAAGTCAATAGGAATAGTTGGCACGTTGAAGAGTGCCAAACGAAAGTTAATAAATACATAGTAAATTGTACACTTAATACTTAAAATAACCGACACACACAAAAATTAAAACAATTCAATGAATTTTTCAGAATATGTACATCGAATTTAAGATATTGGTAAGCACCTAATAATCCTGCAGACATAATTTATGAAGTGTGTGAACAATAAAAAGTTGCAGAACACTTTTTTTTCTGTCGGAAATAACGTGCGTTTTCATGCACTGAGCAAATAAAACCCCGCGCGTGCGCGTTGAAACCTTTTGTATGGAGACTTACTCTGCACCGCGCGCCGCCGCGTCAACACATCTGCGCTTGCTGATAATTAATGTATTTTTGTTCCCTGATATCAAAACATTATACTCGTGCTCATGTGTATCCGAAAAAGTGACACTAAGTATTTATTAGATAAAGGTTCCAGTCGGTATGTACATAGATAGGTATACAATATATAATTTTGGTAACGTAGTACTTTAATTCAATTAAATTCAATTTCATTATTGGTCTCTTTGGTACATTCAGTCACCGAGCATTCAGTACACTTGTCTAAAATAGTATCTACATTTCTCTCTAGGTAGATATGTACTATGTGTCTTGTTCTACTTCAAACCTAGCAAAAATGAGGTCCACGTCAAAACATTTACAATAAAAAATAAAAAAAAATATTTAAAATAACTTTCGTCAAGCGTATAATGTTTGAGCATTTAGAAATGTATACATATAGAGTCATCTATATTTATTCAACTAAATATTTATAACATTCAAAAGCAAACGCGGATATTGTGAAGGTCTTGTAAAACTTGAGCCGAATCTCAAGGCGAATTAGGGTTGCTCATGAATCTAAATGTCCTCATAAACTAAATACAATTTAGATTAAGATTCTCCTTCAGACATCGATTCCAAAGAATATTATTGAATATAAATTACTCTCGATGTACGTGCGTATTATAAGGTTGCATGTATTCGAGAGAGTTACAATATGTGGATTGATATTATATCCTATAGTTAGACGATAATTTACATCGGACAGATCCGTTACTATAATTATAGGAGTTGCACGAATCAATATGTATCTACTGAGTAAAGTGTTGAACTAGGATTATTCTTTCTGTATTTATGTATATATTCTTTTCAATAAAATATTCTTCATTGAACATATTTTTACACAAATTAGGTACAATAGGTGAGCTTAATGCCGTGAGGCATTTTAATCTAACTTTATTTTTATTTTTATGGAAACTGACACGGTCGGCTACATTACCTACAACATCATCTTCATTTAAATAAATTTTCTTGGTGGGCAAATTCGAATGAAAGTGTTCAATATATTTTCAAACACTGGGATTTTACTTCCTTCCATAACTTTTTTATAGGAAACGCGACATGTGACATCGAGCCACCCATAAGACGTCTAACGAGGCCCATGGATATTCGATCGTATGCGAGGGTTGCGAATGCCATACCTGACTTTGTCTATCCACGCCCCTCTTGAAGATCTAAAATAAGGAGTAAGAACTAAGCTTGACTTTTAGTGTTATTAATTTTTACTTGGATTTATAGTTGAATATGTATATTATGTATGTATGGTTCTTTGTTGAACACCAATTTATATAAATTAGCCACAACAGGCGAGCTAGATTTAAAATGTATGTTAATAAAAGCTCTACATAAGGTTTCCTGTCTGGTTCTTCCATAAATACATTTGCATTGCTGAACGGGACACAGCAAAGATGATGACGAGCCATACTGAATTTGCAAGTTATGTTTCAATGAAATATTGCTAACGTTGAGAGTTCTAAATGGCAAATTAATATCTGAATTTGAATCGGAATAATATAGTCAGTCAGTCAGTCAGCGTGTAAGCATCCACTGCTGGATATACGCCTCTCCAATTTTCCTCCAGTCCTCCCGGCCTTCAGCGGTACAGAACCACTGCTTTCCGCCGACGTACTTGATGTCGTCGTCCCACCTGGCGGGTGGTCTTCCCACAATCCGCTTTCCAGTCCACGGCCGCCAGTATAGGACACGGTTACTCAAACGTTCGTCGCCTCTTCGGCTAACGTGCCCAGCCCACTGCAAATTGAGCTTAGCCACCCGGTGTCCAATATTGACTACTTTAACATAATCAATTTGTATTTAACTAATTACCCCATTACGTTTAAGCTTTGTCAAAATGTAGGTAAGGTCAGGGGAAATTCTTGGCAACATCATTAGGTAGTAGAAGGAATTCTGTGCGTCACACAAGAGCGAATATATTTTGACTAAGAGCGGGATAGCCGCGGAGAAAGGTTCTTTTTATGTTATCCGGTATGGGTGGCTGAGTTGGAGGGGCTAAAGCGCATGCTCCGACCAGCCAATATCACCTCCGAGGTTTTTTTTTTTTTATCGATAGCGCGACATGTGGCATCGTTTCACCTACAAGTAGGTGTCTAACGATGCCCATGGACATTCTGTGATGCACGGGGATTTCGAATGTCATGCCGGCCTGAGAGGAGCCTTTTCACGCCCCTTTTGAAAAACCCCAGGCTGTACTTGGGAGGAAATGATGAGCAGGGAGCGCGTTCCACATTTTCCCGGTTCTGTGAATAAAAGACCTACAGAACCGGTTGGTTGCGCATCCGTGGTAGGTCGATTGAATAAGGGTGCATCCCCTGCCCAGTACGCGTAGTACAGGTAGGTGCCATACCGGAGACTTCCCTGGATTGCTGGCTATACTGGACTAGAGGAGACACAACCGAGGCTGCTATGCGGCCATCTTACATCCAGTACGGTGGTATCAACCCAGTCGGCTACAATTTGAGCCTACCGGAGAAAGGTTCGAGTCTAGGTGACTTACGCAATTCAAAATCGGAAGCGCCGACCGCCGCCGCCGCCGCCGCCGCGCACAACAACACATATCGGAACGACATTTTCGCACCACTTTTATTTAAATAACTTAATGAACTAAACTTGAACTAAGAAAGCAGAGAGAGTGCGGTCGCGTCGCGGGCTGGCGCGTGCGTACTGGCTCGCGCCGCTGCCGCGCCGGCTGTATTTATAACGTGCGCCGGCGCAGGCTGCGGTGCGGCGGCGGCGCGGCGCGGGCGCGCCGGCGTGGATCGGGGAAAGGTTATTAGGATGTCTTATGGTTTTGATTGCGTGCAATTGTTCGACCTCTGGCGGTCGGGGCGGGCGGGCGGTTTCAACAGTAGAGTGAGATGTGTGGCAAACCTCAGCATCGCTGCCGGCTCTTCAGCAACAGATGCTCGGGCCAGAGTTTCTCAAATGCGGCCACGTGACCTGAGTCCCCGCGGGCCCACCACGTCAACATGCTTGAAAATTAAAGAAAAAGTACTTCATTCATTATTCACCAGTATGTAATAGAGTCACAAAAGGGTGGTTTAATACCTTGCGGCATTCTTTACAAACTAATCTTTGGGATGAGGAAAACTCGTAGGGGCAGACAAGGCAGTAGATACTGAAGAAAGGAATATTATTAAATATAAATAAAGAACTTGCTATCGATCCTTCAACACAGGCGGTGAGGGCAGAGTTTATGTATTTATCTATGTATGTTTGTATGTATGTTTGGGTATTTTTGACATTTTGTAAAAAGTTTAAGGACAACTGCTATGGACGAAAAGTTGTTTTATGAAGTACTACTTGTGTTAATAAAAATAGCGCATTGCGGTTGGTCGACTGTTTTAAGCAACCCTGAGCGCGGTCAGTACTTGGATGGGTGACCGCTCGACCGTTGGAGACTAACCGTGGTTCGGATTCCACGTAAACTGTAGGTCTCTTCCCTTCTTACCTTACTAGGTGGTAGGGTTTATCCCGTTCGGGTTAGTACCATCGGGCACCACTGCACTGAATGGAACGTCGATCGAAACGGCTATGTCAATAGTTCGTGTTTTCCGTTAAGTTCAGTATAGCCGACATGAAATGAAGGGAAGCACTGACATGACATCTAGTTCACCCGGCGTTATGGGCTGACATCACGGTCACGGACGTTGTAGGTGATGTAGCCAACTGTGTCAGTTTCAAAAACCCTAACCCTTAACCGGAACTTAAAAAAAATAATTACAAAAAAATACACGATTTTTTTCGATTTTTTTTGGTTTTCGATTTTTCAAAAAAAGTATTTCGAAATTTTGAAAATCTCATATCAAATACGTCTCGATAAATTCTGAGTCGATTGAGCCCTCACTGACCCTCGTAACCCTTATATCAGCAAAGTTATAAGCATTTTTGTGTATAACGCAAAATCGATCCATTAAACATTTCCAATGTTAAAATGCGCAGTCACACCGGGCTTGTAGTCACACGCGCCGTCGAACCACGAGTCAGTAAGCCTGGATGCGAAATACGGCATCGTTTGTATGAGAACCGAGGTAGCCGCCAAAGGGGTGTGAAGTCTGAGGCGGGAGCGGCGCATGGAACGCCGTGATTGGCCGAGCGAGTAGGTAGCCAAGTGACGCCAGTCTTCCATACATTTGAACGGGATTCATACAATAAGTCGCTCATTGTGATGATGATCGATGAAAAGATGAAACGGATTTAACAATATTTAACCCTTCTTTACATCAAGGGAATAATATACCTTTCTCTTAAATGAACAAAGGCAACGCCCCTTTCACAATTTTGCGAATTTGCAGATTTTCGCATAAACACGATCATAGTTCTAAGTTCTGAGATACCTCGGATACTTTATTATAAATCTACAATTGCGTATTCCATAATAAAAATTATCAAAATGTATGCGAAAATAGTTAAGCATAAAGATTAACTTTTTTTAGAAAACTGATACGGATGGCTCCATCATCGTAATAATGCTTCAGTTTGGTACCAGTGATGATGGGAGCCCAATATATAAATACTAAAATAAAACTACAATAAACTAAAATAATAAAAATAATCAAGATCGATAAATACATAAAAAAAATAAACAAACAAACCAAATAAAATAAAAAATATGAAGAAAAACCGGATTTAGACACATCAGCCAAGGCTGCCTGTCTAAAATAAATAAATATACCTAGGTGAATTAGGTACGTGCCTTGTCACCGATTTCCCCTAATCGATCCAGCTATACTGAATTGGATGGAAAACACGTAGGTACTACTTTTCATAGTGACTTCGACCGACGTTTATTTAGTGCAGTGGTACCAACACGGGCGGGTTGAACCCTACCATCTACATATACATCCTGTACATTTATATACGTTCTATACATTCTGAATCTCTGACATTAAAGGCAAACGTTTAAACTATTACGTCAATTATTTTTAATTCTCCTAAATATCCGCGATCTGATATTCCCGGTAGACGCATGACCTAAAGAAATTAATTCCTTTCTCCTTAGAGTCGCTCAAAAGTAAAAACCGGTAGGTACTGGTTGAATGAAAAAAGCGCGATATACGAATATTGAACGAGGAAACCTGCTGAGGTTGACTAGAAGAAATGTCCTTTGGCAATAAGGCAGAATGCATGAAATATCTGTATACATTTAACATACATATTTATCAATAAACAAAACAAATTACAAGAGCTAACTGCATCCAACACGATAGTCGACCTATGGTGGGTAAGCAGAAAAGAGCTCTCCATACATATTTACGCCGATGTTTGTTACTGAAATTCAAGCGAAAAATGCTATCAAATTGAATGAAAGTACTTACTCGTGAAAGGTGACTCCATCTGTGTTCAAGTTTGAATTTTTCGACGACTTTTTGCACCAAAGCACTGCACAATGAGGCATTTTGTGACAGACGCAGCGCACGTTCGCTCCGCCTGAGCCGGCGCTAGACTGACGCGCTGGCGCGTTTGCGCCGGCGCGCGGCTACCCCTGTCCTCCTATGTATAGCGCATCCAGGCTTACTGACTCGTGCGTCGAACTGACGACATTCAATATTTGTTTACTAGGAAACTTTAACAGTGAATTTATGAAATAAAAGGTGACTTTGTAAGCTCGTGCTAAACTCACAGACACTACTGCGTGTCACATAATGAAGAACCTTCGTATTAACGGGCTGGATAGTCTGTATGAGGAGAGGTGATTTTGGCAGTGTCGACTGCAGATTGATCTTTCGGCACAGTCACCCATGTTGGTTTACAGAAAAAAAAACGCCTTGGGCCCGTCTAGTACTGTGTAAACATGCGTACGTCAAAAGCCGCGGAAACCTCCAGGCGATGCCGATGACGCGACGCCTGCGCGATAAAATAGAACCTTTACAAAAACTCCTGTTTACATCCACTTGCTTGTTCATTACATTATTGCGTGCAAGTCCGTACCTTTATAAATACTAATACTAATAAACAATCATTTACGTCATACTGGTGTATTTACATTTTTGTAATAAATAAAGATCAGGGTTTATTCCGAGTGCAGGTCGTAGGGTCACGATCAATTTTGTACAACTAAGTAAGTTACAACTGCGGAAGTTAGTTATAGCGACATCGTCAATCAACCCAGTTGTCCTTAATTAACAAATTAATAACGTTGATGCTACGAGTCTCTCGTCTACCTGATTGGACGTAAGTAGGTATTGCGCCCACAGGTCAGTGATAATGACAGTGATGATGGTTTTGTTTTTTTTTTTATTTGTTTTTATGGAAACTGACACGGTTGGCTAAATCACCTACAACATCCGTGATATCAGCCCATAACACCGGCTGAACTAGGTGCCATGTTAGTGCTTACCTTCATTTTATGTCGGCTACACTGAACTTTACAGAAAACACGAACTATTTACATAGCCCTTTCTACCGACGTTTCGTTCAGTGCGGTGGTACCAAACGGGGCGGGATAAACCCTACCACCTAGTAAGGTAAAAGTGGAAAGGACCTACAGTTTAACGTAGAATCCGAACCACGGTCAGCCTCCAACGGTCGATCGGTCACCCATTCAAATACTGACCGCGCCCAGGGTTGCATTAATAACTGTCGACCGACCGCACCACTAAGCTACCGAGGCTGACAAGATCATCGAGATCTCTGATCTTAATATTTATATATAATTTTTTGACAATACTACATTGTAGTAATAATTAATGTAAGTAATTTACTTACTAATATCAATTACGTATCAAAAGACAAAGGCACAGGCAAGGCACACACCGTCTCAGTAAAATGGTTTATCTTGCTCTCAAGCTGTGTTCTCGATAGATTGTCGGCGATGTTATTATGTGGCTAGTCACTAAATGTTTTTTTTTAATAATATTGGTGTGTCTGTCTGTGGCATGGCATTGTAGCTCCCAAACGGATGGACCGATTTGGATGCGGTATTTTTTATTAGAAAGCTGGTTTAATCGGGATGGTGTATAGCTATGTTTGTAATCAATTAAATAATTAATAAAAAAATAATTATCTTAAAAAGTGAACCGATGTGCATGCAGTTTTTTTTTAAGTTTGAAATAAAAGTTAAATTGCAAATGTTAAAAATAATTTCCGTTTACATACTTAAAGGAGTCGGGGGAGCGATAAGTAAATAACATATAAAAACTCAGAGCTGCGCGGGAATTTACTTAGCGGTCCCCCGACTTCGGAAATTATTTTTAAACGTGCAATTTAACTTTTATTATTCCTTAAAAACGATAAAAAATCAGAATAAATTGATGTCGCTTACTTGGTACCGCCGCTGGCGCTGCCGCTGCCGCTGAGAGCGCGCGGTGGCATTCGCGGAATTCGTATATAAATCTTTGTTTAGTCGTTATGTAAAAACGTTAGTACATTATCGATTGCATAAGTGTAAGTGTAAAGCGTTGAATGTGATCGAGTAATGCTCTTCCGCGTAATCAATGCCGAGTGTGCTGTTGCCTCGAAACTGGAGCAGTTGGAGTCACAGCGTGTTATGCTGTGAGCTGTGTTGCGGAGGCTGCTGGCAGCTCCAACTAACTATTGGCAATAGCGACCGCTGCCACGGCGCAAGCGCGCCGCTCGTGGTTGCCGCAGCGGCGGAGGCGGCGCGGCGCCGGCGGCGCCCTACGAATAATACATACATACATATCACACACGCTAAATCCCGACAATCGGGGTAAGCAGAGTAATCGGTGTTGTGCTGCAAGAACTCTGGTCAATTACAGCACAACACCAACCACCACGTTTCGCAAAGTATTCGAACAAGATTCAATCGATCAAGCAGCAAGCAAGGCACGAAGACCAACCTGCTGCATGACTCGGTGGAAGTACCGTGCCAAGGTGAGAGGTGGCGATCCTTTCGCCCTTTAGCACGGCATTTTGTCCTTATCCCTTAGTCGCCTTTTACGACATGCATGGGGAGAGATGCAGTGAGGATATTCTTTTTAAGTACCGGGCCCACACGGTACAAATAATACAATATATAAATTGTTCATGATGGATGCTCTGTTCTCTCTCCCGCTGGAACGTGAGACTTGTATCATGCAGGGACAGTGTTCGAGCAACCCAAAACACTCTGTGCCAAAACTTGGTTTGTGAAAAGTGCCGCCGCGCCGCGCCGCCCTGCCTCCGCCGCCGCGACGAGAACAGAGCTCGACGAAATTGACTAGGTCCGGGTCTCGGTGCTATAGTTAGCTGAAACACTCGCCTACCCTTCTTAAAGGGAGGTAGTGAAAATGCAAAATAAATATATTTCTTACTCTTACTCTTACTATTACTCTTACTATTACTCTTACTCTTACTCTTATTCGGTGCTGACCACGTGGTGCCCACGCACGCCTCCTACGCCCATTTTGTTCAAGTGCAATCATCACAAATTAAAATGAGTGATTTGCCAATATGATAACAGAATTTATACATAGGTACATCTCAATTTCAAACTTATAATTTCATATGGCTGACATACTGCAAGGATCAATATTAAAACTGTTGTAAATACATGTTCTAGATATTATGATATTGTGCATGGCATCTAGAACTTGATTGTGTTAATCATGAAGTATCATTTCTTTAACTAATCTCAGCGTTCCCGCAGCAACACAGCCGGTGTTGTGTGTTGTGTCGTGTTGTGCCGGCCGGCTGTGTCGTGTTGTGCCGGCCGGCTGTGTCGTGTTGTGCCGGCCGGCTGAGCCGCGATGCGAATGTTGTGATAGGCATTCCACAAGTGTCGAGGTGTCGTTTGCAACACGTGGCTGATGTTGTAATTGTTTATAAATAATACTGTCGACAGGTTGCGTATGCGTTTATCGGCCGGTGTCGCGGTGCGGGCGGCCAATCGGACAATATTACAATTTACCAGAGTTCATTAGATTTAAGATTTTTAGACAGAAACGAAACCAATACACGATTATGTAATTTTGTGACGAATAAATTGCAAATATGTGTTAAAAAACACTATTTATCATGAATAAATATTCATTCATCTAGAAAACATAGAAAGCTCTCTCAAACCTATAAAAGTATTTTTTTTTTATTATTAACAAAATTGATTACCACATTTTATTAATTCGTATAAGTAATAAAATGATGTAATATTAATTTAAATGCACGTAATAATTAAAACGCATAATATAATTATAATTATTGGTTCACATTGAGAGCTCCAGAATAACCAAATAACTGTGTGTATGTATGTAACTACACACAAACATGCATACAGGACGTCTGTGTGTTCAGTCAGCCCCAACCAAATTGTATTCGAAAAGAAATTCTATTGATTTTTTTTATTTCCTAGAAATAAAAGAAATGACAGATTACTAGGCAGATTTGCCGGCGGCAGCACGAGACTGCAGTGAGCCGCCGCGCCGGCGCGCGGTGAGTTCATTTCATATCTCGCTGACGTCAACGCGTTAATCGCAGCGCCGCTCAAGCCGCGGCCCGCGGCCCGCCGCCGCGCCGCCTAGACTGTGCATGCAGTGAGGGCGGCGCGGCGGCGGCGGCGCGCGGCGCGTGAGTGTGCTGCATGTTGTGGTGAAATAAAAAACCGGCCAAGTGCGAGTCGAACTCAAGTCGAACTGTCACGGCTAGCGCTACTCACGCCATCTAGATAGCGTGTTAATGTCTAATGTCATTAGTTAATGTCATGCTTCATAATCTATTCGGTCCCGTACCGGATACGGGACCCTAAAAATTGGGTTGGCACATCATACATGTAACTGAGGGATGAAAAAAAAAATCGGTCCACATAAGCGTGTGGGGTATTGTCAGATAGGTCTTAAACAATTTTATAGAAGTTTCGAAATGGCTTTTTTTCTTAAGTCAATAGTTGGTGAGATATGCACTTCTAAAGTCGTAAAAAGGAGACCCCCCCCTGTAGTATATTAAATATTCGGTGGAAAATTCTGTAAAAATTTTAGATTGTAGAACTAAAAAAACACTTTCAATGAAAATTCGTTTGAATAAGATATGACGTGTAGTTTTTGGAATATGCGATATTTTCGACCCGATGCGTTTTTCCCGACCACGGAACCCTTCAATGCGCGTGGTACGAGTACGACACGCACTTGGCCGATTTTTTTAAAATATTATTGAATAAAATTTCATTGTATATGAGACTAGGTTTAGTAGGGATGCTAATGAGAGTTCCAACCCAAAAAAAATTGAAGTCCCTGGTGGAACCTTGTAACACAAAGTTAATTAGTTCCTAATGACTTCTGACGTCGTCGTAGAGGTAGGCATTTCATCATACATCATAAACCGGTCTTGAAAGTTTAGAAATTGGATAGGCGTGGTTATTTTCGTAGCTACCGAGGGTTCCGAAGCCATTGTTCAGTCGGATGCTCCGTTTTTTGCTTCGGGGGTTAAAAAAGACCGGTCGAGGTGTGATAGTCTAACGACCTTTTTTCCTTCGCAGATACCAGGTACCCACCTTACAGGATCTAGTGTCACGAGTGATTGGTAGGCCCTGCCAATTAGCACGACTGGCCGCGGGTGCGCTCGCTCTGCTCTTGACCCCGCCGCGGCGCCTCCGCTCCGCCCGCTGCATGCAACACCCGCCGCGTGTGATAGCTGAGTTTCGTCAGGCGGCGTGTTGCAACGCGCGCCATCTACCGAGCGAGATACTTTCACTCAAGGCCATCACTTTTGCGCATTCCCCATGCATCTCTATAGTCATTAGTCCAAGTTTACAGCAGGCAGAACCACCGTATTATTCTAAGATTTGGTTTGCAAATAGAACTGGTCAATTGCAAAAAGTTGGTCACTTAATTTGGAATCGATCAATTGATTAAAATTGTTTTTTTTTATAATTTACATTTTTATTGCATTGTTATATAACTGCGAGGTTTGTGATTTTTTTTTTCTAATTATATTAACTGGATGTAATAGGAATTACTTATATGTACTTACATTATTCATATTTCTTCATGCTTCTGATCTCTTTGTGCTTCTGACATATACGTTATGAACTTTGGCAGACCACACCCCTCCACAAACCACCACTTGGTTTGAGGTACGCACTTCCCGTTTTAAACCTACAAAATAAAAAATGTTAAACCTACAAGTGTAAAAATTTTTTACGCTAGCTTTTATGTAGAAAAATCTTTACACGCACGCAACAGTCGTGGGTTCGAGTCCTACCACCTCGCCTACTAGCCTACTACATACACCTAATCGGGTAGAATTGTTTTCTTTGTTTTCTTTAGCAATTTGTCAGCTCTCATTCTGATGCTATCGTGTGTTGTAAGAGGAATTGTTTGGACATAAAAGCAAGTGTAAATAATAATGACGAGAACTTCGAGGTAAAAATAAAGAAAGGCCGGGATAAGGTTTTTTTTTTATGGAAACTGGCACGGTTGGCTACATCACCTACAACATCCGTGATGTCAGCCCATAACACCGGGTGAACTAGGTGCCATGTCAGTGCTACCCCCTTTGATCGTGCCGGCTACACTGAACTGGTCGGAAAACACAAACTATTTACATAGCCGTTTCGACTGACGTTTCATTCAGTGCGGTGGTACCAAACCAGGCGGGTTAAACCCTACAACACCACACAAAGGTAACACATTTATTGTCCCGCGAAAGATTTTGCAATCGTCGGTCGTACTCGATACGCCTGTTTTTAACCACCGACGCGACGCAAACGGAGGGGTGTTATTATAAGTTTAACGTGTGTGTGTATGTGTGTATTTGTGAAAGGGTGTCTCTGCTGTGGCATCGTAGCTCCCAAACGGATGGACCGATTTGGATGCGGTTTTTATATGTTTGGAACACTTTCGTGGGAATCATTTGTGAATAATGTTGTATGAGACTCTATTGAATTTTTCATTGAAGAGCGTGAAAGTTGTTTTTTTTTTATGGGGAGCACGACAAATTGCGCGCGCCAGACTAACGCAGAGGTGTAGTCCGACGGCGCCCACGGGCATTCGTATATTTACGGGGGCTGCGAATACCTTGTCGGCCGGCACCTACCTTCATATTATGTTTGAAGGACCCCAGACTGTACATTAGAGGAAAGGATGCAGGTGGGAGTGCATTCCACATGTTAGCAACCCTGTAAATAAAGGATTTACAGGATCGATTTGTCCTAAGTGGGGGAATATCGACAGTGTGTGGATGCATTCCCAACCTGTTGCGGGTGGAACGATGGTAGAATGGGGATGGAGGGATCGCATCGTGCAGCTCCTTGGAACACTCTCCGTGGTACAGGCGATAGAACACACACAAAGATCCAACGTAGCTAAACGTAGGTTTATTGAAAGCGCGCGTTACGTAATGTGGAGCGCGCGCGCGCGGCCGACTCACCCGCCTCGGCGGCGGCGCCGCGCCGGCACGAGCGCGATGTGTGGATGAAGGTGGATCAGCAGGTTGCTCGGCGAAGGCTGTTGGCTGTTGCCGACATGAAGGCGGGAAAGGTTTCGCAGGAGTCCGGTTAGTTGCGATTGCCTTGTTGTGTTGGCTCACCTCACATGTGCAAGGTGGCTAACCTACTGGCAGACATAAAATAATAAAGTTCTATCAACATACATTTAAAACTATGCTAAAATGCACAACTCGAGAAAATGTTAAATTTTAAGTTATAGTTTATTTTAGGTAGATTAGAATGGTTTTAAAATGTGTTGCGAGTGTGTAATACTTCACATTGCTGTGCACGATCCTCTGTTATACAAACAATACTGCCACAATCATCCTTCAATAAATATATACTAAAGTTGATTACTTATTTATTTATTTATATTAGAAAACATACAGCCATTCACAATATTGATACACTTATTTTTTTTATGCCTAAAGTATGGTCAATTACACGTTTCCCTGATGAATTTTTTTATTTATGTTTGCGTAGGGAATCAAATTAGGTGTATAAAGGTGTGTGAGGTGTGGTTTTTTGTGGTGTGTTGTTGTGTGGTGTGGTGCGTAGTGTATGTGTGTATGTGTGAGAGAGGGTGAGGGTGTGTCTGTGTATTTGTGTCTCTTTATGTATTGAATTTGTATTTTTTTTATATTTAAAATTTATAATATGATATTAAGTATATTAATGTTTATTTGTATGCAACTCCTCATTCATACTAGCCAGTGATTGGTTGAGTGTGTTCACTATTTCCTTGAAAAGTTCATCTACATACCAGGTTCAATAAATACTTTAAATTATATCACGAAAATTTGCATAAATAACTGATATCAATAAAAATAATTATTATTTTCGTCGTAAAAAAAATTACCCTAAACTACCGCGCGTTGCACTTAATTTTGCACACAATTATATTATTATAATATAATATTATATTACCCATTCGAACATAGTGTAGTTCACCCTAATAACATCGCTTTGGCCTCGTGTGATCGCGCAAGCACTAGTGTGTGAGTGGGATAGAGAGGGAGGGTGGCGCGGAGTATTGGGGGCGAAATTAGAATTCGAACTGAGGTATTACGGGCTCGCAAAGGGAGGGTCTAAACATAACATTCAATGCGTCCGGTGAAGATTCTTTGTCAACGTTTTATTATAATAAACCAGCGCCCCTTGAGGAAATATATACTTATGTATAAGTTTGTTTTTAGTTTTTAGTGGTTTTTAGTTATAGTTTTTTAATTAGTTATATTTGTCTTTAAATTTTATTTAATAGGTACCTAGGTATAGTTTATTTATTAATTTTAATTTTTAAATTGTGAATAATATTATAATAACATAAAAAACTTTAAAATGCACCTGCGGCACTGACACTCATCCGATACCTTGATAATTGATACCAGCCTATCAGGATTTCCGAATTATTTTGTATGAGACTGTGTCTTTATTTTTTCCTCGATGCCTGTATGTAGAGTGAAGCTTGCCGAGTGAGACATTATTTGCAAGTTTATGTAGAATAAACAGCTCCGATGTAACCGGATCTCATATTACAGAAGCTACGAGCCCGCGTCACCGTCACCGTCACATCCAAGTCAACATTAACTCACATCATTAGATACGGCGGCGCGGCGGATTCACTACCCAAATCCTACAAATAACACAATCACACTGAAGTCATGCACAAACAGCGCGTCCACTTACTTAGTGGGCCGGCTTTGCATTCAGTGTTCACACATAGCTCATGCTTCGCGACCGCACAGGGCTGTAGCTAGAATTGTTTATCTCTATAAAACAATGATTGTTTTCGCCGCCGAGAGGACCCTCACAAATATGATTATAATTTTTTTTCATGCACATGCACTGACCAACCAATATCACCTCCGAGAAGGTAAGTGCCATACCGGAGACTACGCTTTAGATTTTTGTAGATACTGGACTAGAGGGGAACACAACCGAGGTAGTAAGTTGGTCAAGCGTAAGTAGGCAGAACACACCAAAAACAAAACTGTCTTTCGACTTTTAACTATTATTATGATTTTTTTCATGCACATGCACTGACCATCCAATATCACCTCCGAGAAGGTAGGTGCCATAGCGGAGACTTCCCTTCAGATTTTTGATTATACTGGACTATAGGAGAACACAACTGAGGTAGTAGGTTGGTCAAGCGTAGGCAGAACACACCAAAAACAAAACTGTCTTTCGACTTTTAACCCTCTTCGCAATATGATGCAGTCATTGTGAAAGTTAAACAAGTATGTTTGTATTGCGAAGACTGGTACATTCGCGTGAAGTTTTGTCGCTACTCCATGCATACCATCCATCCATACTGATCGCAGGGATATGTTTAATAAGTTAAGTTTTTAGGATGTATGAGAGTGGTAGAGGCGGCAGAGGTGTCAGGATCGAGACACGTGGAGATCCGTTGCCTCTGTCTACCCCATTAGGACCCTTCTAGCACCATCGCCCCGGCAGCCGCCGGTGGCGATGTCGAGCGAGGAGTCCAACCGACAATCGCCGATTCATTCGCTGTTCTCCTCACCACAGGCAGCTGCAGCAGTCGAGAGACTGCAGAACGTGCCAGCAGCAGTAGCGGCTTCGATGCCGCTCGCCCCTAGCCAGCAGTCGGTCGCGGCGACCCGCCTAACTTAGGGAGGACATAGTGACCGACCATTAAAACGCCAGCCAGCCGGCCACGGCGACCGCACTATTTTATATAGAGCGGACAAAGTGACGGCAGGCATCGCGCGGAAACCGCGCAAAAAGACCGGTAACGGTGTAAAAGTTGTATGACTAATACCTTTTTTCAGATGCAGATTACTACTACTACCCCACTGGGAAACAGGCGTGACGCTATGTCGTTAAAACGGCCTGAATGTAGTTACAGCGTTTCATGCCTCATACTTAGAGAAATAATTATTTGATAAGTTTTGCTTGGTTTAGCAAAACTTATCAACTTGGCTAGGGAGTGTGTGCGGCGAGCTGATTGGTTGTCCCGAATTGTATACTCTTTGTCCTCGGTCTCGTTGGTGCGGTCGCTTGTTGCCGAATACGTCCGAATCGAGCCAGCCGACCGCCAGCCGAATTGATATTGTTGCAAATATTTTTTTAGCTTGTACATTAATTAATCTATGACTTAGGTATCTCAAACATTTAATATTTAATTTGAATTTGCAAACATGTTCGTCTTGAACTACCTTTCTAATTTTACTTTTTTGTTGTTTTGAAAAAGGTATTCTCCTTTGTTCTTATTAAAAATATTTACTTACATATCTCACTAAATTCTATTTTAAATAGTGAAATAATGTTCCTACTCCCTGAAGCTGCCACACTCGCGTAGCGGCAGGCTACGACACAGGTCACACAGGTGAGACGAAGGTCGGTGGATGGTGGAGAGTGGTTTGTAGATAATATTAACGTTGAGGTTTTTTTTTATAATTTCTACTTTATTCACACTTACAACCTCAAGCGCATTTATAAGTACACAAACCTCATCAGAATGTGTTAAAAACAGCTTAGCATTACCATGTGCGTCATTTGTCAATAATATTTACATAATTTAGCTATAAGTATCCGTCCATCACAGTGTAATCGGTCATGGGGTTTGTGGTTTTCCTCGTGCATTTAAATTGCAATGATTTGCGTACATATTCTGGGAAAATAAAATTTGAGGACGGAAACAAGTATAAGACAATTTTCTCAAAATACATTCATAATTTATTTAAGTTTCAACATTCGCAAGTAGCTATTCAGCAAATTTAAATTCATCAGTACAGTAATAGATAGCGACGTTGTTATAGAGACTCGCACAACAATGATGCACCTACAAATAAATAACATTGTCTTTATCAGCTTCAAAGAAACGTATGTTGGAACTTTCTTTATATTTACGGTAGCCTTTCTGATAGCGGAGAGCGAACGAGTTGTCGGGGACCGCGGCCCTCGCCAGTGTCGACCTCCTGTTGTCGATCCTCAGGATACCAAAATGCACTATATTTTCATCTAACACTTCTTCCTTATTTTTATGTTTTTCTAACACCAATAGGTTATCCTTCGCTGGAAGCAAGAGGATAATATCTTTTAGCTCTTTTTCTGTTCCGATCCTAATTTTTGCTTGGATTGTTCCGTTCATCCCATTTGCTCCAGAACGGATCTGACTTCTGTTTGATGACGGATCAAGTTGTATTGGCAGACAGCAGTCGGTGCAGCGGATGGTGTTCTCGTGGTCAGTGAAGAGCGGGACCGGGAACAGTCGCTCGTTCAAGTAGAAGCGGTAGCTGCAGCGGTGGTTCGGGTCCATCAGCGCGCTGGCTTTCCTCCTCAGAATGTCTTTGGCAGAATGGCATTCGAAGAAGAATTTCTTCCTGAACTGTGTCACGTCGCTCATTTCATTGTGAACTGGAAGATCCTCGGGCTCCGCCACTGAATTGATGCGGGACATGTTTTCTGGAAGTCGTCCACTCCTGTGGCCGCCGGAAGAAGCACGAGAGCGAGTGGTCTCAGTAGTTTCGGGAATTGGGTCCAACGTCCTCTTGTAGTCGCCGATTGCGGCCCAGTTGTCGGTGGTGCTTCTCAACGCGTGGTCGGACGGTATTGTGAAATTATGATTTCTGTAGATCTCCTGCACTGATGAATTACTTTCAGTATAAATTTTTCTTGAACTTCTGCGAAGACCGAAAGGCACTTGATCGGTTATGGTAATATTATCGTTTTTTTTATTAATATCCCTTTCAAACCCCATGGACGTTTTTCTTTCCAGCAAGTTTGTATTGCTATAATTTTTTATTAATTCGTTGTGTGAGATTTTTTTCCTGTCGCCTACTTCCGCGTCGCCCAGAATTGTGGGCCGACTACTAATTTTACTCATCAATCCGTCATTATAGCTCGCATCTCCTCCGCTAAGACCGTGTGAATGTGGCCTAGTTCCTAGAGAGTTTTTCGCCATATTCCAATGTGAACCCGATGTGTCAGACCGACTGGATCGCCCGAATGCTTGAGCGTTTGAAGCAGACTTGTTCCTCCCAGAATTAGACGGTCTCAAGTCTTCAGTTTGCTTTAACTTGTAGCCAGAGGGGAGAACGCAGCGCGGGCGGTTGATTTGCCGCTTCCTAGATGGCGCCACCGGTACTACAACACACGAATGTTTTCGAACCGTACTCATGTCGTCTGATTATTAGGTATATTAGTGCACTCGTTATACGCTGTCTATAGTTTTTACAGGTAAAGTCACTTAATGCATTTAGAGTTTACAGTAGGTATTATTGAAAATAATGAGAAATCGTAACCACGACACGGCACAACAGAATACTTATAAAATTCGAAGCAACGATTACTTTCGAATAAAAACAGCACAGTCCCAGAACCCCAGAGTGTTCTTTCACTTCAGCACTACGGAAATGAGTTTAATATGCTCTTGTAAAATGAGTCAGGTGAACTTTTCGTATATGTAAACAAACAATAGGCTCAAAGTTTGACGCATGTTTGACGTCTCGCTCGACTCTCGGCTCGGTTAATATTATTAGTAATCTTTGGCGCGGCCGCGCGGTGGCGTTGCCGCGGTGACATGGTGCGAGCGACGACACGCCTCGCTCGCCTAACGGCGCGGCTGAATGGACGTACAAAATAATAATAAATTAATAATTTATTGTACGTAGACAGGTGGTGTTTTTATATTTATTACTAGCTGTGCCCGCGACTACGTCCGCGTGGACTTGATCTTTCTCAGCCTGTTATAAAACGCAACGTGACTCTGTCTGTCCGTTCGTTAGTATGATTCAATTGTTTTGGTGTTTTTTAATTGGGCAGGTTATAGATTTGATTCGACCTACATAAGTGAAGCCGCAACCAATGGTAATTTATAATCTCCAATAACGCTTCTCTGTAAACTATATTGGAAGTAGAATTTCCAGGAACGTGTGCATACAAATAATTATTTGAATAACTAATACGGGAAAGAGCCACGTATAGATGACCGTGCGAAAAGCAACTCAAACTTAGATCTAAGCCTGCTACCCAACCAATGACAGTAACCAATCAGTAAGTCACAGCCTCAGGTCACAGTCTCCGCAGCCCACAGAAGCCTAATGCCTAAGGCACGACCACGTCCACTTCAGAGTTCAGCAGACCTCGTGGCCGCACAGAAGCCGCTAAGATAAAAACACTTTTTTTTCATGGAAACTGATACGGTTGGCTACATCACCTACAACATCCGTGATGTCAGCCCATAACACCGGGTGAGCTAGGCGGTCAGTGCTTCCCTTCATTTCATGTCAGCTACACTGAACTGGACAGAAAATACGAACTATTTACATAGCCGTTTCGACCGACGTTTTATTCAGTGCGGTGGTATCAACCCGGGCGGGATAAACCCTACCATCTTACCTTAGAAGGGAAGGGACCTACAGTTTAATGTGAAATCCGAACCACGGTCAGCCTCCAACGGTGGAGCGGTCACCCATCCAAGTACTGACCGCGCTCAGGGTTGCTTATCAACAGTCGACCGACCGCACCACTGAGCTACCGAGGGTTCCGTTTCGCCATGTCATGGCTCACGCCATCTAGATGGCGTGTTATGAAATGCTTCATATGTCATGATTAGTTAAAATGCTTCAAGCTTCCTAGGACCTGTAGGTCCCTTCCCTCCTAATCTTACTTGGTGGTAGGATTTAACCCGCCCGGGTTGTAAATATTTTTAGGTGTAATAATTATTGTATCACTTGTAATATGAAAAATTATTATTAATAAAAAATTTGAATTTTGAATTTGAATTTGTTGGTACCACCGCACTGAATGAAACGTCGGTCCAAACGGCTATGTAAATAGTTTGTGTTTTCCGACCAGTTCAGTGTAGCCGGCACGATCAAAGGGGGAAGCACTGACATGGCACCTAGTTCACCCGGTGTTATGTGCTGACATCACGGACGTTGCAGGTGATGTAGCCCATCTGTCATTCATTAGTTGACTTATTAAATTTAAGGAAGAATTTTATCTGAAGACGACAAATTTGTCGAAATATCATAAAAAATATGTGTTTTTAGGGTTCCGTACCTCAAAAGAGGAAAAACGGAACCCTTATAGGATCACTTTGTTGTTCGTCTGGCTGGCTGTCTGTCCCTCAAGACCCTTTTTCTCAGGAACGGGAAGGCATATCAATTTGAAATTAATACCAAATATTAAGGTCTACGTTTCCTTGGAGGTGTAAAAAAATTTAGTTTCTAAGTCAACGCAATCACAAGATACGGCCATTTATGTCATAAATTTTGCTACCGGCAAATTAAATCAAAACCTATGGAGTACTTCCCGTTGACCTAGAATCATGAAATTAGGTACGAAGCAAGGTCTCATAGCACAAGTAAAGGAAAAAATCCGAAAATTGTAAATTCGTACTTACATCACCTAAAAAAAAAGTTTGCTTGTTTTGTATGTCAAGAGCCTTTTTCTCAGGAACGGGTCAAGGTATCAAGCTGAAATACCACCGGCGGCGCCGCGGCGGTGGCGGCAGGGAGAATAATAAAAAATAAAAAAAATTTTAATTATCATTAATTAATATTAATTATTATTAATTTTAATTTTACCGGCCTTCATTTCTTCAATTAATAGTACGTCAGCTCTCATTGGTTCGATATTAAGTCCCTCACTATGTGAGTTTGAGATTTCGTACTTCGAAGAAGCCGTTTCTGCTTGGAAGGTGCTTTGTCCCGACGAACAACCACCGTGTCCAAGCCAAGCTGTCGCCCAGTCCAAGTGGGATATTCCAATAGTCAAAATGAAACATAACATTCTCCTTGAAAATTGTAATGAAATTAATCGTGCACGTATTTTGGCGGTTTCAGAAAAAGAATCTGGAGCGTGGCTTGAAGCTTACCCATCGAGTCACCTAGGGACTTTAATTAGATCAGAAAACCACCAAAATTTCGGTTGCACTTCGTTTAGGCCTCAAAATTTGTGAAAGTCATATTTGTGTGTGTGGGTCACCAGTCGACATATATGGCCACCACGGACTATCATGTATCAAAAGTGCCGGTAGAAACTCCAGGCATCAAAATTTAAATTTTATTATTAAGTCCACGCTTCTGACAGCTAACATACCGTGCATCCTAGAACCTTGCGGTTATTCCCGGCTGGATGGCAAGAGGCCCGATGGTATCACCCTGGTGCCATGGGCTAAGGGTAGGTCACTGATGTGGGACGCCACTTGTGTCGACACATTGGCTCCAAGTCACGTTCGGGCCTCTTCAAGAGCGGCTGGCGCGGCCGCGGCCGGAGCGGAGAGCCTCAAACGCAACAAATATTCAAATATTATTCAAGATTTCGAATTTGTTGCGTTTGCGGTTGAAACCCTCGGTCCGTGGAGCAGTGAAGCCAAAAGCTTCTAGAAGAGGCTTGGGCCTCTGCTGGTGGACGCAACTGGCGTCCCGTAATCAAAGGCTTACTTCATTCAAAGGGTAAGCCTTGCCATCCAGCGGGGTAATGCAGCAAGCGTTCTAGGAACATTTGAAAATGCCCCTTTTGATAGTTATTTTAATGTTTGTTAGGTAGGTTTATTTCTTTAGTTATTAGTATTACTTTTTTGTTATTTATTAAATAAATATTATATTTTATTATTAAAATTGTTGCGCGTTTAAAATCACGCAGTCCAAAGCACAGGTTTCTTGGTCGTTGTTTTTGCGTCAACTGGCCGGTGACGAAATATTGGATTCATGGAACACAAAAAAATAAAATAATTTCAATTTGACAACGAAGAACTGTCATCTCGCCGTTAACTATAAAATGAATGTTCGTTCGTTCGTTCGTTCGTCTTCTATCCGATTATGATGAAACTTTCGTGGGTTGTTGTGCGCGCACCCGCGAATGTAAAGAAAACTTAAAAAAGTTCAAATTAGTTTAAGGCATGCTTTTCGTTACGTTCATTCTAATAATCGGCACAACAATCAACGCTGACGGCACGGCGGCGCGCGGCGCCGACGGAACCCTCGGTGCGCGAGTCAGACTCGCACTTGTCCGGCTTTTTTTTAATAATATAAATAATTATAAAAATAAAAACAGATAAAAACTGCACACACGAAAAGGTCTACTACCTACAGCCGTGTTTCTTTTCCATGACACTAAACAAAAGTTCCGCGCGACGACGCTGCGGAGGCGGGGCGGCGCTGCGAGCGACGACGCGCGACGCAGCGCTGCGGCCGGCGCGGCGCGGTGGTGGCGTGGTGCTATAAGATATTTTCTAACTTAACTTAAAAAATTAATATCTTTTGATTCTGTGGGTTGATTTTGCTGAAATAAACACTAAATGTTACTCGGAATAAAGCTTCATATTTTATAGTAATTAGATTTTGAATCCAATGAGTGGTTTTTGCGTCATGCGCGCACAAACGAACAAACAAACCAACAAACCGACAAACCGACAAACAGACAAAAATTTCAAAAACTATATTTTTACGTTCTATTACTTATTCCTTCCGTCCCCCAGTTATTGTTTTGCAAAAATATTTAATGTACAGACACGTTAAGTCTACGATTTTATTATATGAATAGATAGATAGATGTATAGAAGATGTGTATTTTAATATATGTAGGTATGTTATGTTTGAGGTATGTGGAATTAATGTGTTTTTTATCCTGTATTGTATTTAAAATGTGAAAATAAATATATAAAATAAAATAATAATAATTGAATATAATATAGCCGTACGTATCTATTATTATAATTTTTATTTAATTTATTAGGTCATAAACTTTTATTTCATTTTATTTAAATTCATCAAAATAACCTAATACAATACAATTTAACTACCTAAATTTATTTGAAAATTAGGTTATGAATAATTTTTTGTAGGGATAAAATTTTCCTTTTATTTTTCAAACATTTACAATATAATATATAAACTATTGAAATTATTAATTAAAATTAACCTAAAACAAAACTTACCTATCTAACAAAATAAAACTAAACATGAACCTATAAATAAAAAATTCTGAAATAATAATTCTTTCTAAATTTATTTGAATGGTTTTATTATTTTAAACAAGTCAATGTTTTAAACACGAATTCATACAAAATACAAAATAAACTTAAACTAATATAAATTTATTAAACCATATACTAACTAAAACTAAACAAACCTTTCGGGACACTACAACGATCCAGGTTGACCCACCGCCGCCAGCGTCATAGAGCTATAACGCATAGTGGCATACGGACGGACGGACGGACGGACGGACGGACGGACAGGTCGTAATTATAAGGGTTCCGTTTTTGTCATTTTGCTACGGAACCCTAAAAATGGTAGAAATTTTTCCAATACATTGACGATTCGTATCGAGGTATACGTATACATCTATATGTTATGGACCAAGTGATTAATTGGGCATTATACATAATGCCCGGGCATTATGAAAAATGCCCAATATGAGAGGGCAATATGATGATTACTGTTGAAATAATTAAATTGCCCGGGCATTATGAATAATGTCCAAAAATAATTTGAAATTATTCTTAATTAACGTGACATATATGTATATGTTATGGACCAAGTGATTAATGCGGGCATTATATATAATGCCCGGGCATTATATATAATGACAAGTCAAATCGGGCAAAGTGATTAATTATTACCTAAACTTCATTATTTATCATAGTGTCTGGTCATTATGAATACTGCTACCAAGAACCTTTGGTTTCTTGACTGCTACGCTATCGTCGGGCAATTTGATAATTTTGGTACATTCGGCAAGGCGCGGGCGCGGGCGCGGGGATAGACCATGTCTATGTGTATTGGACCTAGTTCTTAGGTATGAGGTTGACAGGAAAGTGGAATGGGTGAATGTTTTGGTGGTTTAAAAAAAAAATAACCAGGGTTAATTTATAGAAGATGCGTCGCGCGACGCATCTTCTATAAATTAACCCTAACCTAATGTTGAGGCGGCGCAGGTTTTGACATGAGGGCTATTTGTAGGTTTCATTGTCAGACATTAAAAGAATCTTAAATAAAACACTTGTTTTTATTATCCTGCCCAATACTCGTATTGGGCAGGAATAGCCCTCATGTCAAAACCTGCGCCGCCTCAACAGTAGGTTAGGGTTCGCTACGCGACGCATCTTCTATAAATTAACCCTGGTTATTTTTTTTTAAACCACGAAAACATTCACCCATTCCACTTTCCTGTCAACCTCATACCTAAGAACTAGGTCCAATACACATAGACATGGTCTATCCCCGCGCCCGCGCCCGCGCCTTCATGTTGCTCGGACTCGTTCTCCGCGCCTAAGCCCGCTCCTGTGCAGGCCTTTTGCGCGTCCCACGGCCTTACTCCAACCAGCCGAGTTCTTCCAGGAGGCGGCACACTCTCCTTGGGTCTTGGCACGCCTCTTGAAGTGTAGTAGGGCCTCCCAGCTCCTTCGCCCTTATGTCTGCCAACTCCTCGCACTCCAACAGCACGTGGGCGGGTGTCTCGTCCGCCTGCAGGCATGCTCTGCACAGTGGACTGTCCGTTACTCCTATTACATAGGTGTCTGTTAAGTGTACAGTAAGCATACCTATCACTATGCGTAGTTTTGATCTATGGACACGGAGCAGCGTCTTGGCGAGCCGGAGGTCCGGCTTCGCCATCGCCTCCCTCGCCTGTCTGCAGTCACTGCCCGGTGCCCATCTGTCTATGTGTAGTTGATACGTACGTTTGTGTATCCAACTTTTCAGTTGGTTGTGTGGTAGTGGTACTGCGTTTTCGATCGCGCCCGCGCCTTGCCGAATGTACCAAAATTATCAAATTGCCCGACGATAGCGTAGCAGCTATGATAAATAATGAAGTTTAGGTAATAATTAATCACTTTGCCCGATTTGACTTGTCATTATTCATAATGCCCGGGCATTATATATAATGCCCGCATTAATCACTTGGTCCACAACATATACAATATGTCACGTTAATTAAGAATCATTTCAAATTATTTTTGGTCAACAATAAATTATACAAACATACGTTTAATTGCTCATGGAAGCATTCAGGCACTTGTAACTTGCACTACAGTGGCACCAATATATATTAACAGTGGGTGGCCAAATTATTAGACTCACCACACTTAATGTCATAGTTATCAATACAAATTTGCTCTTGGGAAAAGAAATTCCACCTCCTAAACCTTTGAACCTAAATTATTGCAACTAGGTATTTTTTATTACTGATATATTTACACCTTAATCCAATGAAAGTCGGCTTAATTTGGAGACAAATTTATAAATACCGATTATTTATTTTCAGATCATTTAAATAATTTATGTATAGAATTAAAACATTTCGATGTTCTACTTTGTCTCTAAGTTAAGTCGATGTTCATAGGTTGAAAATGGTAACGTAGGTGTATGTCAAATATATCAGTAATAAAAAATATCTAAGTAGTTGCAATAGTTTAGGTTCGAAGGTTTAGGAGGTGGAATTTTTTTTCCCAAGAGCAAATTTGTATTGATAACTATGACATTAAGGTGTGGTGAGTCTAATAATTTGGCCACCCACTGTATACTTTAGTTTTTTTTAATTGTAATCCGGTATGGGTGGCTGAGTCAGAGGGGCCAAAGCACATACTCCGATCCGCCAATATCACCACCGAGAAGGTGCCATATCGGAGAATTCCCTTTGGACTGCTGGCTATACTGGACTAGAGGAGAACACAGCCGAGGCAGCTATGTGGTCATCTTACATCCAGTACGGTGGCACCAACCCTGTCCACCTAGTAAGGGGCAACGGAAGAGACCTACAGTGTCACACACACCAGATGGCACCGGTTCCGAACGGTGAAGTAGCAGGTGTAGTAAGGTATGCACGTACATTTTTCCGCCAGAAAAAAATTATTGGTACACGCCGACCGGATTCGAACCTCGGACCTCTCGCAAGAGAAGATGACGCTCAGACCACTCGGCCACGCGCTGTTCGAAGAGTTTGTTATATGGATCGGTATTCCTACGATTCGCATTTTCAAAATTCGGTAACTAGGTAGGTATGTATGAAGATTTCTGAATCCCGAAAAGTACCACTAAAGTGAATATATGCATGTGTATGCATGAATAATCTTAGCTACGCAGACGACATGGTGCTGCTGAGCCCCTCTGTGAAGGGTCTGCGGAAACTGGTTGGTATCTGCGAGCGATATGCCATGGCACACGACTTAACATATAATGTCAAAAAGACGGAGGTCGTCATCTTCAGACACGGCGTCGGACCAGATCACGTGCCCCCTATAACTTTGCGTAATTCTCAATTGATAATCGCTACAAAGTTTAGGTATCTAGGGCACGTGATCACGGACAGGCTGAGAGATGACGAGGACATGGAGCGGCAGCGGAGAGTTATCGCTATGAAGAGCAACATGTTGGCTCGCAGGTTTGCGCAGTGCTCCGAGGAGGTCAAACTGTATGGTTTGTTGCTACATCTATTGAGCGACATAATAAAACACGACTGATGCTGGTGAAATTATAATGTACACTGAATTAATGTTAAACAGTTGGCGCGTGCGCGGCCCGTGCCGCGGCGCATGACTTGCTGTGTAGGCAAATGTGCGGTTGCACCGTACATGCTCCCGAACGAGAGAGAAACGCAAAATTACAACAAACAATCTGTATGAGTTTACATAATACATGTTAGTAGTCTATGTAAGTAAGCACGATTATTTGAACGTTTGTTTTGAAAATATGGGAGAGGTGGCAATGTCATTTTGTTTTTTGGTTTCACTTTCGGAACGCGCTTTTTTGGTTTCACTAACAAAACGCGCACTTTCACTGAATTGACACTGCACACCGGGGTTGCTCCTGGAGGCGGCGGAGGGTTGAGAGTCGCCTCCCGCAGCCCTCGCCGCCGCCTCAGCCGTCGCTGACACGGCCGTCGCCGCCTGCGCTGTCGCCGGCGCCGGCGCCGCTATGTTGAGCTGATGACGTCGCTGCTGCTGCGTTCTCCTCCATACGAAGATTGCTCCGGCGATGATCGTCAATCCGAACATCCCGTAGATTAAACTGTAGTGGTGGATGTCGTGGTAAGATATGGATTGTTCTATCGGTCTCTCGTTCTCTTTCATTATTCGTATTTTGTTCTGAATTTGGTCGAGCTGTCTTTCTCTGCTGTCAGCTTCTGGATCGACAGTCGTATAGTTGGTTTCTTGAATGCTGATATTGATAAGGTGATTTATAGGTGCGATCTTTGGTATATATACATTTGAAGTGTAGGTAGTTTCGCTTTCGTGATTGTTGTGTGAGTATATGGTGAACCATTCACTCTTGATGGCGCAGTTTCGACCCATGCTGAGTATCCCCGCGTAGTTAAGCTAAAGAATTTCAACTCGGCGATCGCATATGACTCGAATTTTGCAAGGTTGGCAACAATAAAATAGGAATGTATTTATTGCGCTAAGTGCTGTCCAATTGTTTTCACAAGCCACGATATTAATTTTACATTTTTGTGTTGATTTATCGAAGATGCATAAGTCGTAATCAGACTTTATATTACTGATTGGTGTTTGGGTCTGACACAATCTTATGGAGGTGTCGTATAGAACACAATTTTGAAGGTCATTTTCCGTCATGGTTATAAATGTGTCCTTTTGTAAGTTCATTGCCATTATGTGTGTGACAGGACTTACGGTTTTCATTACGTCTCCGATCCTGTGTGGAATTGGGAATACTTTGTAGATTTCGTAGCTGTCGCGACTGATTAGTGGGATTTTTGTTTCAAAAATTATGTATTGCTTTGTCATTCGTGCTCTAACACTTAAAAGTGGGTATAATTTTCTTAATTCAAGGGTTGGTAGCGATAAATCGGTCGTTAGTTGTCCTGATATGATGTTTAATTCCTTACGTAGTTGCTCAGGGGGAATTATATGTATGTTGAATTTTCCGTTTTGAATATTCGTGACAGTCTCTACCAGTGTATCTTGAATTCCTTTTATATGTTGTAATATATTGGTAGCTGTGATTGATGATAATATAAATTCATTAACCATTTCTGTATTTTCAATCTCTGATTTAAGTTTTCTTTCTTCGCTTGCTAATTTGATAATACGTTGATTTATTGCCTTATGTTGTTTTGTCATCGTGTTTTCAGTTCTTTTCAATAAGTTGTACTCGGATTCTATTATGGATGTTTGATTTTTCCATAATAACTCCAGATGTCGCTCATTATGTCTAGTAAGGGCGATGTCCTTTGCATATTGTTCGGCGAAATGCTCATCCAATACTCCGAACAGACTGTTAGCTAGGTACCCGCCGGCGTTGATAAGGCCACGCTTCGACCTTGTTCGACTGAAATGCTGATTTTGCAGTATGCTGTTGTAATGCTCCAGTTCATTGTATTCGTGACGTAATTGTAATAGGATACGTTGACAATGTGATGTATTGTTCAGTAGTCGACATATGTTTTCAAGGTGAAGGTTGTACTTTTGAACAGCTGTTTTCCCTTCCCAATATGGGTTCAAGTCGTAATATACCACGAGTTTCCATTGGTCTCTGATGAGTTGCATGTCAGCCACTTTGTCAAAATAGAGACTTTGACTTTCATTCAGTGACGTTTTATTGAAGGAAGATGTATGTGATACAGTCAAAGTTGAGAAGATAAGAATGATTTGTAAAAGTGTAGTCAGTACTGAAGTGACGCTCCGTGTAATGATTCGCCGACGTGGTTGGTCGGTCGATGGTGTAGGTATTTGTTCTGCTGATTCGGCTTCATGTCGCGATGCTGAATTTACCGGAAGCAGGGATAATTTTACTATGGGGCGCTTGAGGATTCCATTTTTTGTTTTTAGCGAGACAACTCGCACGTACCCATCTTTACCTGGGTGAAGCTCGGTCACTCTGCCCAGGGCCCACTTTCCTGCAGGTAGATTGGCGTCATGAATTACGACAACGTCGTTGATTTTAATGTTTGTTTGTGGTTGTTGCCATTTACTCCGAGGTGATAACTGACTAAGGTATTCGGATTGCCATTTATTCCAAATGTCTTGAAATATTTTTTGTGTGAATTGCCATCGCGTTCTTTCATCTTTTTCCGTCTCAA
Organism: Nematopogon swammerdamellus; assembly: GCA_946902875.1. Classification (NCBI taxonomy): domain Eukaryota; kingdom Metazoa; phylum Arthropoda; class Insecta; order Lepidoptera; family Adelidae; genus Nematopogon; species Nematopogon swammerdamellus. The sequence continues at coordinate 18,680,670 of OX336356.1, read as the reverse complement.
TGATTGTTAATATCGGTCCACTAGCGAGGAAGTGTGATGGTGTTAAGTAGTTTAAATCATCTGGATCTTCTGTCAGTGCGCATAGTGGTCGGGCGTTGAGACATGCTTCTAGCTGAGCTAGCAACGTCGAGTAATCTTCGAATGTTAGCTTCTGTTCTCCTATCACTCGGCGTAAATGATATTTGAGGCTTTTGACCGCAGCCTCCCAGAGGCCCCCCGCATTTGGCCAGGAGGGGGCGTTAAAATGCCATTGAATTTCCATTTCACTGATATCTCTGAGTAGTTCGTTATTTATTATTTGTTTCAACAAGGAAGTCTCCCTTTGTAGTACTCTGCTTGCTCCAACGAAATTTGACCCGTTGTCGCTGTACATATGGCGTGGAGATCCCTTTCAAGCCGCCATTCGTTTTAGCGCTGCTAGAAATGCTGATGTAGACAAGTCCGAAACTAATTCCAAATGTGTTGCCTTTGTCGCCATGCAAACGAAGACGGCTATGTATCCTTTGCTCGTTTTTATTCCTCGACCTTTGTTGGCCTTTACTTCGACGTGTCCCGTGAAGTCTACTCCCGTATGATAGAAGGGGCGCGTTGGGTTGACTCTGGATGCTGGTAAATCCCCCATTAATTGGGTTTGATTGGTTGGATTGTGTCTCCTGCACCGGACACAATTTCGAAGCCATTTTTTGACTGCTCGATTACCACCGACAATCCAGTATTTTTGTCGTAGGTATGCTGCTGTCAACCGTGCTCCTCCGTGGTAGGTTTGCGCGTGTGCGTTATCTATGAGTAGATTGGTCATTTCACACTTGTTTGCGACGATTGCGGGATGTTTCATTTCTGTGCTGATGTGAGCATTCTCAAGTCGTCCGCCGACTCGAAGAATTCCATCTTTGTCTAGAAACGGGTTTAAGTTGCTGATTTTGCTTTTTCTGGGAATTAACTCTCCGTCTTGAAGATGTTTTATTTCCGTACCGAAGTGTTTTAATTGAACATGTTTCACAATAAAACTTTCCGATTTTTTCAACTCTTGTACTGTGAGGAAGGGTTGTTTCTCCCTTTGTTTTGATGTAGCTCTTAGGACCCAAGCTAGCACTCGTACTACTTTTCTAAATGAGCTATATTTTAGGAGTAGTTGGTGTATAATATTTTGATCGTTGTTTTGTATAACTACATTAGTTTGGGTTGATTTTCTTATCTCTTGATCTGTTTCGTATGTTTTTCTTTCAGATGTAATGTCCTTAGTGTAAGTCGAAAGCCAATTTGGGCCTCGCCACCACAGGGAATGATCTTTGAGCTGTGAGGCTGTTATACCTCGGCTGGCGCAGTCCGCCGGGTTTTCCGCTGATTTAACGTACTGCCAGCTTTCCGTAGGCATGATTTCTGTGATATTTTTTACTCTGTTTGCTATGAATGGTTTCCATTTTTCGGGACTTCCTTGGAGCCATCCTAGAACTACTTTGGAATCTGTCCAACCGAAAATCTTGATTGTATGATCTGTCAGGCATGCTGTAACCTTTGACATGAGTTTTGATAGTAAGAGCGCACCGCATAGTTCTAATCTAGGCAGTGAAACCTCTTTGGTAGCTGGTACTAGTCTCGACTTTGCTGAAAGTAGTGTTATCTGTGGTTTTCCATTATTGATTATCTTGCTGTATATGACGCATGCGTATGCTTTGTTTGAGGCATCGGAGAATCCGTGTAACTCTATGTTGTCCTTTTGCTGTGTGCCTATCCATCTAGGTATCTGTAGCTGATTGATATGTTCTAAGTCAGATTTAACTTTCAACAACTCCGTATTAATTTGATCTGGCAGGTTACTGTCCCAGTCAAGGTTTAGTTGCCAAACTGTCTGAAATAGTAATTTCAGTTTGGTTGTGACTGGTACGATCCAGCCTTGCGGATCATATACTTTAGAAATGTCGGACAGAAGAGATCTTTTAGTGGGAACTTGTTTGGAAATTTCCACCTTTGATGCAAACGTAAAAACGTCGTTTTCCGGATTCCAGCTGAGTCCTAGCGTCTTTTTTGATCCAGCTTCTTTAAAATCGAAATTTTCTTGATAAGTACCATCTTGAAGTCGCTCAGAAGTGTTTGATGACCACTTTCGGAGGTTGAATACTCCCACTTTCAGAAGATTAATGAGATCTCTCTGGAGCTGAAGTGCTGCTTCTATAGAAAAGCATCCATGTAAAACATCGTCCATGTAGAATGAATTTTCCAGGACTGTAGGTGCTTGACTTTCTTGGTAATGCTCTCGCTCCTCATTTGCTAATTGTTTCAGCGTCATCATGGCGAGGGATGGCGCTGCCTTTGTGCCGTAGGTCACAGTGGTGAGCTGATATTCACGTAGGACCTCGGCGGGGGAGTTTCTCCATATGATTTTTTGATATTTTTGGTCTTGTTCGTTGACCCATATTTGTCTAAACATTTTTTCGATGTCTGCAGTAAATGCTATAGGAAATTGTCTCCATTTCAGTATCAATGATTGAAGGTCTTGTTGTAAGTTTGGACCCTTTTGCATTAAATCGTTCAAACTGTACCCAGTCGACGTTTTCGCTGGCGCATTAAAAACTACACGTAGCGCAGTGGTCGTTGACTCTGAACGTTGCACACAGTGGTGCGGTAAGTAACAGTCAGTTTTATGCTGATCCGTCGATAGTTTCATGTGACCGAGCTGTTGATACTCCGCCACAAATGATTTATATTGTTTCGCAATAGTTTCGTTTTTTCCGAGTCGTCGTTCTAGTTGTTGAAATTGTGAAATGGCCATTGCTCTCGATGGGCCTAATTTTTCAGTGATGTTCTGTTTCATCGGAAGTCTAACTTCGTAGCTACCATTTTTCCTGCGTTGGGTCGTTGCTTGATAATACTCGACGCACTGGTAGTCTTCCGCTGAGAGACTCGTTTCCTCTGAGATATCTTCGATTTCCCAGAATTTTTTAATATCTTCAATATTGTTAATGATGACGTTGCAGTGTAATGTTGTCACATTTCCACATAGAATCCAACCGAGCCGCGTTGGTTGTGCGACCGGCAGACTTTGATCTGACTTGCTCAGTCCGTTTAGAATTATATTTGAATATATATCTGCTCCTAGAAGAAGATCAACTGGGCGGCTGACGTAGAAGTTGTGATGGAATCACACAAGGTAAAAATATATAAATATATAGTCAATAGTAATTCAAAGCTAAAATATAGAACATCAAAACGTTTCATTAAAATATTAACAAAATAATTTATATTACAATTTAACTAATCACCTAATAAATTCAAGCGTGACTGCACACTCCATGGCGCGAACGGCCATTACAATACGACGCGCAATTAGACAAACAAGAAATATAATAACATCAGTTGGTTCGCATATAAAACACTATAGAGCGCCGAGGCGGGGAAGGTAGCATGAGGTAATCTTGTCACGCGGTGAGAGGGGAACAAGACATGGGCGTGTACGAAACAGCGGAGAGGTGAGGTAAGAAGACGCGCGTCTTGCGGGCGCGGGGACGGAGATCGTGGTATCATCACGCCGTTGGAAGCGCGGCTTGAGGTAGCGAGTCAAGGAGCGCGAGTAGTGATTATTTCGCTGCGAATTGATAGTATGAAAGAATGAATTATTGTCAGGACACGAGCGTGACACGCCCATACTGCGGGGCCACTGTACGTTTTGTTCCTACGTGTCAGAAACGTGTCAAGCACATACTAATAATTTATTTTTATCTCCATACTAAATTTGTGTCAGGACACGAATGTGTCATGGCCATACTGTGGAGCTACGGTTCGATTTGTTCCTGCGTGTCCAATTCGTGTCGAGCCCATACTAATAATCTAATTTTATCTCCATACTAAAATAGAATCAGGACACGAATGTGACACGGCCATACTACGAGACCACCGTTCGATTTGTTCCTGCGTGTCACAACCGTGTCCAGCCCATACTAAAAATTAAATTCTATCTCCATACGAAATTTCGCGCTGTGACACGAACGTGTCACGGCCATACTACGAGGCAACCGAGCGCTTTGTTCCTGCGTGTCAAGAACGTGTCACGGCCATACTGAGAGGGCGCCGTTCGATTTGTTCCTGCGTGTCCGATTCGTGTCGAGTCCATACTAATGATTCAATTTTATCTCCATACTAAATTTGTGTCAGGACACGAATGTGACACGGCCATACTATGAGGTCGCTGGTCTATTTGTTCCTGCGTGTCTGGAATCTGGACATGACGGAGTTTATGGGAATTTGAAGTTTCGTGATCTGTGTGAAGATATCGCACAGGGTCTAAAATCATTTTAATAATTATTTATTAGTGATTCAAACTAAAACACTAAACATTTTATAAAAGGAAGAGTTTATAAACAAAGTACCAGTTATTAAACAAAATCATTAAATAAAACAAAACATCGCTTCATTGAGTATAACGCCAACATTCATTTTACGCATAAATATTCAAATAAATATCCGTTGGAGCATGCGCGCGGGGCGGAGAGAGGTATGAGGTAAACAAGACAAGGGGCGAGGTATTACCGAGCTGCGGGCGCGCGTGGGCCGCGGGGCGAGGCGGGGCGACCTGAGGTAATTTGTCAAGCGGTGCGGGAGGGGTTTTCGTTAAGCGGTGTTAGTATGAAGGAATGGTTTCGTGTCCTGACATGAATAAAACACGACGATGGTAAGGAGATTTCGATTGGTTTCTGCGTGTCCAGGTTCCGTACATGAATAGTATTATCAAACACGGAAGATGGTATCACGCATGTACAGGAATTAATATATAGACAATAAGAAAACTAACAACTTGGAACGTTAACATTTTAAATGAAAATACTCGAAGAATATAGACGATATTAAACAAAAATATATAAATAAAACACTCCGTTATGGCGCTAAAAGTCGACTTATTAATAGAGCACATGTAATAACATCAATTAATTTATATAACAAAAGCAACAGTTCTCTGCATGCGGAGATGCACAATGGGTGCGGGGAAGTGGTGTTAAAACCACCGAAGTAGAGGTAAAGCGCATCGCTGACGAGCGAAACAGCTTTAGGTACCATGTGGAAGGTACGAAGAGCGTTTGTTTTCCCTCCAAAATCGAATTTATATCGTGTCACAAACGTGTCCAGTTCATACTAAAATCATAAAATTATCCTCCATACAAAATTACGAGTCCGGACAGAAACGTGACACGGCCATACTACGAGGCAGCCGATCGATTTGTTCCTGCGTGACACAAACGTGTCCAGCCCATACTAAAAATCAAAATTCAATCTCCATACAAAATTGCGCTCCGTGACACGAACGTGTCATGGCCATACTAGGAGGCCACCGTTCGATTTGTTCCTGCGTGTCAGGATTGTGACACGAGGAAAGATTATAAAAGGAGAGGGAGGGGAGCGTGGGGAGTTCAGTCTGTTTTGGGAGTCGAAGGAGACGGTCGTGCGTATTTAGCGAGAGCCCAGGTACGAAAGTTAGTACTGCTCCGCTCGCGTGAGTTTTCGAATAAGTTCGGGAAAGAAGTATCGCTCGGCTTCGCTCGCGTGTATTTTCGATTGGGTTTTCCTAGTGAATAATTTCACTCGGCTTCGCTCGCGTGTATTTTTGATTGGGTTTCTTAGTAAATGAATTTGGTAAAAAACCCGGTGAATGAAATTAGTTTAATTTCGTGAATATTAGTGTGGGAATTTCTGTAAAGCTTTCGGAGTTGCAAATGAAGGTTGAGCTGGATTTTGTAATTTTGGGGGTGATATAGGAGTTTTCAACTAGTTTTACGGAAAATATTTTGGATGTTCTTTTTGAGCCTTTTGAGTTCTGGATGAAGGTCGAGCTGGATTCTGGAATCTTGACTGGTGATGGAAGGACTTCCAAAGAACTTTTACAATGACACTATGTCCGAACTGGCCTACCATGAGGACTGGTACATTGGGAAGGTTTTATTTTATATTAAAATATAGTGGACTGTGACCTGATCATAAATTTCACGCACATAAAGGAAGTCAGTGAATAGAGTTTGTTTGATTCGTGAATTTTAGTGTGGGAATTTCTGTAAAGCTTTCGGAGTTGCAAATGAAGGTTGAGCTGGATTTTGTAATTTTGGGGGTGATATAGGAATTTTCAACTAGGTTGCGAATTATGTTTTGGATGTTCTTTTTGAGCCTTTTGAGTTCTGGATGAAGGTTGAGCTGGATTCTGGAATCTTGACTGGTGATGGAAGGACTTCCAAAGAACTTTTACAATGACACTATGTCCGAACTGGCCTACCATGAGGACTAGTACATTGGGAAGGTATTTTAAAATATAGAGAAGATTAAAAGAAACAAAACCCGATCTTTAAATTCGTAAATCCTACGTATATAAGAGTGTTTGAACCACGCGTAATTATTAAAAATATGTCGAATTTAAATATGTAAAATCAGTGGTTTTACCGTATTTTTGATATAAAAGTATATTTTTATTAAGTGTTAACTTCGCGATTAGATTCAGTGGCGGGTGTTGTGGTTTCGTTTGAATTTATTATTTTACGCTATTCTATTTGTAATGGTGTTTTATTTAAGGTGATTTTAGTGAATCGTGTCAGACCGGTTAGGATAGTGGAATTCAAAGGTAAATTTTGTAATATATATGCACCTGCAACATTCTGGCTAGTTACGTTTTAGCACGTAGGGAGACTGCGTAAAGCAGGTTTAAACATACCTGTATAGGTTATATAGATTATGACCAGCACACAATTTTAATAATCCCTTAAGAAAATATTCCTAATTGATTTCGGTGAAAGGTGGACCCCTGACCGTATCATTTGGAATAAAACAATTTCTGTAGGTATATCAATAGATAGCCACAGAAATGTAAACCAGAACATATACACTATACACTCACAATTAAAAGCATACACTTCTGCCTTTAGGGAGGACAAAAGAATATCTTTTGAACTCCAACATAACACTACGAGGTTAAATTGGTAAATCTGTCTGAAGATGTATATTTTGTACAGATTAGAAAACGGGGACTCCTAGGAACAAATAATAAATTTGTAACTTAAGTACAAATTTATCTGCGTTGGGAGTCACGGGGACTGGCGATGGATAAATATCGTATGGACAGAGGGTCCATACGAATTTAGTGGAGCCAGTTCCACAAACCCCTTCAGGGGGGGATTCAATAAAAGTATGTATTGTTGAAGTCCTAAAATATAGAAGAAAATATAAAACAATAGATTTCATCTATTGAATAGCACAACAAAATTAAGCTAACAAGTAATACATTGATCAAAATTTAATAATAACAATAACACAAACATCAGAACACTTTTCATTTCGAATTTTGGCGGGTCACACAAGCTCGCAAGCGAGGCGCGTGAGCGTGCTGTCGAAGCGTGCACACAGAACACAAAGGGAAACCAGAAGGGTTAAATGACTATAGATGAATGAGCAATTAGTTTAGTAAGTGTTTTAATGTTGATATTAAAATTTAATAGAATAGATTTAGGAAATGAGAGTTAGTACTCTGAGTTATTACGGTACACAACGGCTTCCTAAAAGGAAGTAATAATTGGGTCCATTTTACAGGAATTATGTGTACGAATTAGCGACACTGTTTCTGACAAACCTAGAGATCACTTGAAAGCTATACGCTGGCCATATTTCGATTCTTTATATTCTAGTTGTTATAGAACTATAGAGTTGATTTTTTGATAATCCTGCCTTTAATAACTATAAAAAAACAATAGGTATAGGGGTGAGGTTATTACAGTAGTGCGCGTGACCAGCATATAAAAAAAAAAAATTATGTAAAAATAAGTTCCTTTTTTTAGTTATAGTAGTGTTATCATAAATCCAAGGAATTCAAAGGAATTTTAAGGTCAAGGTACGAAAGTTATCGCGGGTGTGCCCGTGACCATGGTTTAGGAAAGTTTAAAATGTGTAGATATATATATATAAACGTTTTGTAATGGTCTGACACGAGAAATCTTATTATTTTGTGCCAAAACGTAATTTGCGAGCGAATTGTATGGTTACGATTCGTAATGTAAGTCTAGGCGTGCCCAGTCTACTGCCAGTAAACATCGGAGCAGTTTCCAGCAGATGACATCTAACTATGGTTTGGTCCATAGCAACAATGTGAGTTATTTCATTATCCGGCGAGATTACAAAATAAGTGTTTCTTTTCAGAGGGAAAATGTTGTACGTAATTGTGAAATGATTTACATGACCTACGCAATTACATCGTCATAAGTATGTTATTAGCCATTTATTATAAAAAGAAATTTTAATGTCACTTGCATAATGATTATTTGTTCTATGGAAAAGTGGAACTGGAGAATTATTGATTGATGAGCGCTTGGCCAAGGCCACAGAATACTTGCGGGCGCAGGGCTGCCAAATTTTTGAAAGACTAGTGTGGACTGGTTTTAAAGATGAAGCATGTTTGGGTGCATTGTGTGTTTAGAGAAATTCGTGCTAAAGGGTTTGGGAAGTGTAATCTGACTTATTTAATTATATTGAAAAAAAAAAAGGAGGAAAAAGGAAAAATAATAATATGTGGTGCACGGGGTCGTATTATACAGATGTTGTTTATGTGTGTGTCACCTTATGTATTGAATTGTTTTGGAATAAAACGAACAGATACCAAGGTCCTTGTGGGGCAGCGTTGATTGCTCTGCTTGCCTGATCTGTCGGAGGGGGAAGCGTGTGTTGTGTGTATGTATGTATGATTTCTATTACTTTGTTATTATGTGGAAATTACAATCACGAAATTTGAAGTAAGAAGGTGGAATATTTTTGGCAACCCTACACAAGTTTGTAAATTTCGTGTTGATTAGGCCCATGAGGAGAGAACCATGGTCAAGAAAGATTGATTTATGGGTGCACGTGTTGCACTGTTTGTGTTTGATCATTAGTTTCGTTTGGCGTAAGTGTACGAATGATTCTTATCTCTTTCCCACTCGTATAAAGTGTATGCAATGCAAGTAAGAGTTAGAACGAGACAGTAGACTAGAGCGCTATTTTAGGCTTGCTCTTCTAGTGGGGTATGAATGAGAGAGAGGGAGATACGATTTATATACGAGACTAACAAAAGTTAGAGAATTTAGCCACGTGATCGGTGCAGGTGTTCGGTTTAGACAAAAAAAATGGAGAAGCGCGTGGTTTAGCTCAGATTGCTAATGCATTGATGCTTGTCTGGTTTGTGTACATTGGTAAAAGAGTGGAATGAATATTAGTATATATATAATTGTCAGAGGCAATGAAATAGCAGTGCTGAGAAAGAAAAAATTTTTTTTTCATGTTTAGGTAAACGAAATGAATAGTGAATGATGAGTAGGTAAATGTATGTTAGATTTTACTGTTAATTTTTTTGGGTAATTTGTGTATTTTTAAATGTGTGCATAATAAACTGTGCGAGTATCATACCACAGTGGGTGTTTGTATATGAAATGGTTTTACTTGATTGAGAATAAATCAATACATATTGATTTATTACTTCGTGACTTTATGTGTTGCTGTGCGATAAGACGACGGACTAGCCACCTCTCGTTTTGTCATGACTTACTCGAATGTTGTACAGACGGATGCGTTTTGTACTATCGTGCGTAGTTACTGGGAAAAGTGTCGCAACTGTACTTGCGACGTGCTACACCTCAGTGGTGAGTAGCTGTGACAACGTGTCTTTCGTTTTGTTGAAGATAAAGATTACATATTTATCTAGTATGAATGTTTGTGTACGGTTTGACTGGATGGATTGTCAACGCACGTTGACTAGACCGTTTTGATCATTTTGAGACGCCGGGACATACGCTCATTGGACGGATTGTTGCTATCTTAACATGATTCAAGTATACTATGCGGAGACTCTGTTGAGTTGATGACCGAGCAGGGCGTAGCTCGCGCGCGCGTCCTGCGGGCGCGGAGACAGAGTTCGCAACACCATCACGCCGTTGAAGGTGCGGCGTGGTTAGCGAAGTAATTGAAGAATAGGAAGGCCATTAGCGATGTTAACAGTAGTACGGTTCTTCTGTTGTGTCAAGTATTTCGTCGGGAAAACAATGCGCAGAAAATACAATTTATTTTGTCATGCACTGAGTCTTGGGATGTGTATGGGTTGAGTGATTGGCGTTGTGCCTCGGTTACTATAGTATTAAGCGGCATAGTATAGAATATTACAAGTTGTAAGATGCAGGTTTGTGCAAAAAAAAAAAAAAAAAAAAAAAAACGAATGATGAAATCGTTTTGCGGGGCCTACGCTGTCTGTTTGTATGTCTGCCTGTTCTACTAAAGTTGACATTTGTTTCAGGGTAAATGTAGAGTTCTGTAGAATGGTTGTGTCTGTCCGTTCTACTAGAATTGACAGTTAATTCGGAAGGAATGTGGAGTTCTGTAATATGCGTATGTAGATTTTGTTTCTGTCAGTGCTCCTGGAGTGCAATTAAGGGTTTTATTGTTGTGCTGTATCAATGTAAAGCATTGGGATGCTATGAGTTCGTTTTACGTCCGGGTCTATAGTGCCACTTGAACATTAATAATATGAACATGCCGTCTGCGGCGTCAGAAACTTGTAGTTTCATAAGAACAGATGAGAGGCTGGGCGGTTACAATTTGAAATTGCCGCCAGGCGAGGCGAAATTGTTGGGGCTCTTCGAGAGACTTTTTACCGTTGAATTAAAGACTTTTATCAAGTAATATGTTGAGAAGAGAGAGTAGTTTTACGCTAGTAGATAGAGGTGACTGTGAGTGAGGAGAGACTCTGCGGATGGCGAGTGACGGACTGGCCACTTCTCACCTTGGCACGGTTATACTGTTAGGTAGTGCGGGAAAAGGACCCTGTATCTTGTTGCATTGTGAATGTTGACTTGCCTGGATGCAGCTTGTTGGTATGTGTGGGAGATAGGTTTTATGGATGCCATGTCGGAGTGTTGGTTATCTGTGGAGTTGAATATACGTTAATGTGGTCAGCAGTATAACGCTGTTTATTTCACTGCTTGGGATGTGGGTTGGAATAAAATATATATATCAGTTTGTGATTGTATGTGTTTGTCAAGCAGTAATGTATGTAATTGGCTGTAGAACAGAAGTTTGATATTAGATATAACGGTTCAGTTAATTAGAACATTATAATTGTGCCAATTAAGATAGATAATGGAAGGGACTACAGTTTTACAACGATTCAGAAAGATGAAGTTAAAAGTGTTTATTGAAAATCAAGCAAGAAGGCTATTAAGCGCCTAGTCCGAGGCGACACGCAATAGAATTACTAGTTGATGGTTTGTTGCGGTGTGTTGTTGAAGGCGTATTTCACTATCAAACAGTGTAGATCCATTTTATCAACTTAGTTATGAATTGGAAATGTTGGATGGTATGTATTTGAGGAAGTATGTTTGAGCTAATGTAGGTATATGAATTCCGTGTTAATTGAAGTCATATATTTTGTGTATGGGAACGAAGCATAAATATTTGTCTAGTTGTAGGAGTTTGTTCATTTTATAAAAGCGAGTACATGGATATATTAGTATTTATGTATTCTTACAACGTGATTGGGAGTTAGAAGATAAGATAGTCGTATCTTGTCTCACTAACATTATTGGGGAAATTGAATGGATGTGATGACGGTCTAATAGAAAACGTATGCATTAACTTTTCTATGTAGAAATTCAATTCTGAAGATGTGTATTATTGAATTCCATTAATTACCTTATGTCAACGTATTGACTGGAAGTGGAGGTTTTCCTATATTAAGTATCCTGTCTGCGGATGTCGGAGCGAGACACTGTTGTCCAGAAAAAATTTTGCCTGACGTGCTCAGCCCATTGCCACTGGAGGTGGACAGTAGATGTTGCCTGTTTTATGGGTCGTTTGTATGTGAGCTGTTTGCTTGTGAAAATTACGTGAATGAAGGGGTGGGTCTAAGAGTTGCCGGAAATAATACATTGGTGCCACCATTTTGAGTAGAGGATTGATGCGGCTGTATGGTTGATTCGAGTTTGGTTCAGTTCAGTGTGGCCAGCATTAACGGGGTAGGTAGGCATTCGTGTGAAACCTGTTCCGCCAAATTATTAGAGCAAATAGCTTAGATATTATAAGTAGATTATTAATTTAATTTAAATACGATTTAGATTTTGAAAAGAATGAAGTGAGGTCGTACATTGGCCGGTCATTCATTATATTCACACAAGATGCAAAACCGTGACGGCATTTCAGTTCTAGGCTTTCTGAGAATCAATATGCGATTGGATAATCATTTAAATGTGGATGTTATAGAAAAACTTTATAGAAAATCCATATTCCAAACTGATCTTCTTATGTGGAAATCTGTAAAATGATAAAACTAGTATGAAATGCCCGGATATTTAATTCCACATTTTATCTTGAAAATCATTTAAAAATGGATAATTCCATATAAATGGTAACGTTGCTGTGGTTGTGTATTAACTGACTCAGGGCGCCCGGTTCAAAAATATTTGAAGGAATATGGATCTTATCGCGAACAATAAGAACCATTGATAGTGTTTGTTTTGCTTTCACAGCGTAAGGGGACCAGACTTGCGTACTAAAACAAATAAGTACCAACCTTACGGAGTGAATTTCGGAGTAAATCCGAAAAGGAGAAAAAAAGGGGAAAGAAAATAAGCCGAATGGAGAAAGATTTGGTAGGGTACTCAAATACTCAAGAACCCGGGAAAAAGGGAAAAAAGAAGGGAAAAGGGAAAAATTTAAAATTAGGAAATAAACATACCCACAGTTCACAATGTTCACATCATAGTGACATCTGAAAGGAAGTGGTTAAAAGGCAGGGAGGGAGTGAGGGGTTATGAAAAATGCTTAATGATTTTGCAGAAGCAAATTATACTTATACAATACTAGTATTATGTTTAGAAGTGAGTTTTGTGAAACATGGAGTATTCTATTTACTTGCCATCTATTGGTGTATTAGTGAAGTTTTGACATTACAACGTCGAAAATTCTGTTGGGCATTGTTATACATAGTGAGATAGGTGTCGCTAGAACAAAATAATTATACTTAAAATTCAAATTTAAACTTTTCTTCCCTTTTACAAAAGTGAACATCAGGGCCCCTGCCGTGCTGGTTTTGCTCGCGTGGCAGATTCGGGTTGCGTTCGACTCGATCGATCGCATGAGGCAAATTATTTTGGCACCGGCGTGCGGGTGAGTGCGCATGCGAGTGTTGTCCAAGTGACGAAATTATCGATCGAGTGTCGATCTACCAAACTTGCCACTATTAAATTTTACTAAATGTATTATGCTACCTAGGATGTAAAGCGCTCATTTTGTTAGGTATCAAACGGTCAATATAGTATGTAAACTATTTTCAGAATCTTTATGTTAATTAAAAGAGGAAAAAGAGTATTGACTAAATTGAAAACGCGTATAAATTGAACACCCCGATATTTAAGAGTGGCTATTTAGTGTTGGTAAAATTGCATCGTGGTAATACACGTGATGTTGGTTGTCGGTCGGTCAGCCAGCTGTGTGAGTGATGACGACATTCATTTTGAATCTCTTCCCCTCAACCCTCCGGCCTTCCTCCAGCCATATTGCCTAGCCACAGAGATACCCCGATAACGGTACTAACGAGGTGAGACGGCGGTGAAGGGCGGGGAAAGCGCATTTATTCGAGGCGAGGAGGTGCCTAGCCTATGCCTATATAGAAATTCCGACGGGTAATACATTGCTGTAGATATTTAACTATCTAAAAATAAATAACTCCTGTATGTACCTACCTATTATTACCATACTTGGTTATACATTACAGCCCCACTACCGGTCACCTATAAATTGGTTACATATGTGGGTACATATTTAGGTAGGTACTGTCAAATTGATATGAGACGTGTATTTAGAACACAAGACTTTATTACGCACTAACTACGGAACCGTGCATGTGAGCCTGTCGGTATTAGTGATAGTGGCCCCGCTGCGTCTCTCCCCGTGTGTGTCGTGGGGCGGCTGGGAAGTGGGGGCGTGATGCTGTGCTGAGGGACGGCGGGCTGGCCGCCTGTCGCATTGTCATGGTCCTTCCGCCGATTCGTGCGGAGGATGTGTCTTCGTGCCTTGCTTGCTGCTTGAAGTAGTTAGGTATGTGTAGCGCGGCACCGGTTGCTTTGTTTGCCCCGATTGTCGGGTTGATGGTCAGGATATAGCGTGTGATATGTGTGATGTGTTGTATGTATGTAGTACAGACTTTATTCTTATTTTATTTTAGTGATTGGTACATAAGTACCTACTTGTAATTTTAACTATATTATTTGAGTAAATACTTAAATAAATTAAAGGAATGAACAACTTATAAATAAAATATTACATATTTAAATACCTCTCCATTAAATTCAATGAAAGGAATCGTTAATTTGACATATAATCAATTTTGAGATTTTCTAAACTATCGCAGAAGTTGAACAAAATCAATCGAGTGTTTGGGTGAGCGTATACGTCGAAATAACTCGAAGTCCGAGCTCACATTTCATACAACATTACCAATAACTGTCAAAATGTGGTGGATCGACGTTCGGGTTCGAGTAGACCACGTGACCGTTTCGCGCGCTCACTCATTTGTACATTTGACAGATATGACGGTGCCAATTATGCCTACTCGTTCATTTTGCTCGAGCTCGTCGATCGAGTGGAATTACCACGGTCGGGCTGCTGAATGTATAGCCTAATAAATGACAATGTTAAAAGTATGAGAGTTACATTAATCCGAATTAGTTTAAATTTATATTATTTATTTAAGGTTTACCATAACTAAAGATCTTGAACTTGCTCATTGATGAGTATTTTGAAAGGAAAAGTGACAGCGTAAAGTTTCGGCGCAAATGTGTTTATATATTTTGTAGGGGGTTTTATCTAAATACCTTGGTTCGTATTAATCGGCATCGGCCTGTGTCGGACTGCTGCTGGACGTGGGCATTTCCAGGGGCTTCCCACCTCGCTCGGTGTTACATTTTAATCTTATTCTGCTCCTGCCTACCTATGGGGTTATAGGTTCACTTAACTGAAGGAGGAGCGTCCCATTTTATGCTTGGGCGTGGTCGACGATCGGACGTCTGTCTGCTTATTGATTATCGGATAAACGACGAATGTGCTCGGACAAAAAATTATACCCACTAGCAAACCATATTTATGTGAGGCGTGAGTTTTTTGTTTCACAGTGAGATGTAATGTTGCATGAAAATTTTAATTATTCGCCATCTATTGGTGTGTTAACGAATCTTTCTATTGTTTCAACGTAGCAAAGCTATACAGGTTTTATCGATCTTTATTATTCGGTTGTGGGATAGATGTCGCTAACACCACAATACTTTTATTTAAATTCAAGTTTATTAACAAAAATGTACTGCCGAACATAAGTTTTATTAAGTAACAATATTAAACGTATGTGAGTATATTAAACCGAATTGATTTTGAATTTATACTAGTTTCATTCATATTTACCATAAATAAAGATTTTGTATTTTGTATTTTACATGTTGATGTGATTTTAGGAAAACTGTTATGGGCAGGCGGGCGAGAAGATACTGTCACGGATCAATCACCATACCGGATTGCGTAGTTCTGTAGACCACTGGACAGTGGCAGACGTCAATATAAGGGAAAAAGGCGATTTGTTTGAGCACACCGCTCGTACACCTTAATATTTGCACCTTTTATAATTTCGAGAATTCATAATTGCCGCGCGGAAGCCGCGAGCACGCGTCTCCGCGAAGTGCAGCGGTGGCCGTTCGCTCGCGAGCGTGCGCCGGACGTGTGTGGGTCAGCCTTTATAGAAATGCATACATTTAGTATATTCGTCGAGTTCGCTGTGACTCCTCGTGGTTTAATGGAATCATACTATGAGTTGGAATCGGAGGGTTGCTGGTTCGAATCCGCATTTTACGAATATGTTTTTTTTCCTTTTCTAAGTTTTGTCTCAATTCCTGCAACTGAACTTAGTCGTTATAGCAAATTTTTTGATTATTTTAATTCACTAGCAAATTTAATACAATTTGAAATTGAAAATATTTGATCCTGTATAGGAAATAGATAAATAATAAAATTTTCTGTCATTTCATCATATGAAATAGTTTGTGAAAGTTGATCATTTTATTAGCATATCGGGATTTATTTTTATTGAACATGAACATATAAAACTCATTTATTTATCATGTTTTAATGAGCCTAAAAGTACCTACACTTCATCAACATTATGGAATAAAAAAAATAAAAAGTAAAAAAGAAAAAAAGATATCAAAGTAGGTAAGTTGCGGTTGCCATGCTGAGAAACCACCATCCGTCGCTGCCATTGGAGTACTTTTAAATAGGTATATACAGTAGAAATTTAATGTTTTAATGTGTTTTAATTTCAGGAACTTCAGGACGAATCATCGGGTTGGATTACAATTATAGTTATTTAGAATAGGAGAGGTTCTTATAGGTTCATCTTCGCTGGGGTTAATCGAATTAACGAAACATGGAGTAAAGAAGAAAGAGCTTGAGTTTGGAGTGTCGTCTGGTGTTGGAAGAAGGAATTATATTATAGACTAAATAGTAGGAAGTAAAAAGTCATGTAAATATCTGATGGGTGTAATATAGTGCTAGGTAGAGTACCTAATTATTTTCACGATTGCAGATTAGAATTGGATCACATTTATGGATGATCAACATTTGTTGGATGTACTATATAGATAGTTATAGTACGACGGGTGTACTGTTTGGGTTTCTATGTACTTTATTAAGTAGAATAAGATATATCCTAAACTCCACTCCTCACCTTATTTTAGGATATAGGGCGGTAATATTAGAGTAGTGATAAGGTTCCGTTCATAATTTACTATAGTGAGAGGTAAGGTTGGTAAAGATGTGTTGGTAAAGAAGTGTAAGGGTATGGTAAGGGTTGGTAATGGTAGGATGCGGTAGGGTATGGTATGGTAAGAATACACTTTATTTAATTTAAAATTATGTGAAACAACTTATTGTTACACATAAACATTACACTATACAAGAACTTCCTTAACTTCTGTTATCACTTATCAGTATCACATTATCTATCAATAACTTTACCATGTTAAAGGTGCATTGTCGGGTGCGAGCGTGTTGAATTATTGATAGGCATAGTTGTGGGGTTATATTCTCATAAATACTGTAAATAAACACTAGAGTGGTGCTCATTAAATTATTGTTAAAATAAATAGATTCATGAGGGTTAGAAATTTAAAATTAAAATTCACAGAGTAAGTAAAGTCATGCGGGCGAAAATAAAACTAAAATCAATAAAAAAAAAAAAAATATATTAATTAATTATAAAATAAAATGATCTTGGTGAACGGAAATAGGAGAGACGCATAAAAAAAAAAAATAATAATAAGAAAAATAATAAGAAAAAAAAAATAAATAAAAAAAAATCATAATAATAAAAAAAAAAAAAATAAAAAACTACGCATGCATAGCCTAAGCCAGAGGTGGTAAGGTATGTTATGTGTTCTTCACGGACCCGTTCTGTCCTGCCGAACTGCTTGCATAGCCTAAGCCAGAGGTGGTAAGGCGTGTATTGCATTGTAAACGGTGATGTACTGTTTCGGTCCTTACGATAAATAATAATAATAATAATAATTCTCGTCTCCCGTTGCCGGCGAGAGTGCCGTCTTTGTTTTGTCTGTTTGTATAAATTTTGTATAGGTGTTTTATTTTGTAGTTATATAAAATTAATGTAAATAAGTATAAAAAAAAAAAAAAACGGGAAAGCAAATATGACAAAATAAAAAAAATAAAATGCTGTTCAGTGAGAAGAGTTATACTAAATTTCTTCTGAACAAGAAGTAACAAAAATTTAAAATAGACTTGTTGACTTGAGTGGATGGTTTTGGATGTTTGTGTAAAATACGCGAGTAAACCTGCGGGTATTATAGTGTCTGTACTCTGTAGTGAAATTTCCTTCTAATGAGAGCAGCGCTCTAACCTGAAGGGACCTTTACAAGGAATCAGGATACTTTGGCTTCGTTTGGTTTTCCCATACATTGCTTCGAAAATAATGTTAAATTAAATTCAGTGTGAAGAACACACAATTTGGGACTTAGAAAAGGTGAGGTGAAAATGCCTTAAGTGCAGAACTTTACATTTTACTGAGTCTGACTCACGCTGGGGAGGGATTATGACATCGTCTACTAAAGGCGTTCCGAACACACAAAAAATGGAGCGTTGGAAGTTCAGGATGACATTTTCTGGTCTATGTACAGTGAATGAGTGTAGTATTTGGTTTGAAATCATTAACCGGAGCAATGTTGGATGAGTTAAAGTAGAATCGTTTACAAGCATACCGAGTCCGTCTATTCGTCAATAGGTGAGTTAGGATCCAAAATGATGCATGAGTCGATTTCGAAGTCTTTTGAAAATATGTATCCCGACTACTCTGCCTTTAATGGAAGCTTGTTGTGCTAGGATACATGCATAGCCTAAGCCGGAGGTGGTAAGGTGTGTTATGTGTTCTTCACGGACCAGTTCTGTCCTGCCGAACTGCTTGCATAGCCTAAGCCGGAGGTGGTAAGGTGTGTATTGCACTGTAAGCGGTGATGTTCTGTTTCGGCCCATACGGTAAAGGGTGAGACTAGAGGTTCCTGCACTGTTGGGAAATCTGTTAGAGGCAGAATATAGGGATCTAAGGCTTTGAGGTGATGACTTTTACCTAAATTCCTAGATTTATTAATAATAAACTAAATCAATTACACTAAAATATTTGTTTAATGTAGTATTGGCACGAGCTGCAAATGGAAGATAAGGGAAAGAGTGCAAACATGGTCTAAGCCGGAGGTGGTAAGGTTGTGGTATGCATTCTAAAAATCTTTTCTCTTTAAGCTAAGGGAGATAAATCCTAAGCTGAAGGGTAAGAACTTCCTAAAGCACGTGGACAGATGGTGGTGAAAAAAAAAAAAAAAAAACACAAATTAAAAATTATAGAAGAAGGGGGTCTCTGGAAGGGAACTTGAACCCTAACAGTGATAAATGATTATATATACAAACTTCTTGGAAGGGAACAATAAAAACCCTAACAAAGAAGAAGTAATTTTTCAAGATCATAATGTATATAGCTTCTTAACGAGATCAAGTGTCACGGAATGAGGTTCCGTTGACTTTGCTTCGTTACGAACCTCTATGCGGGCGTCTGTGATGGAATCACACAAGGTAAAAATATATAAATATATAGTCAATAGTAATTCAAAGCTAAAATATAGAACATCAAAACGTTTCATTAAAATATTAACAAAATAATTTATATTACAATTTAACTAATCACCTAATAAATTCAAGCGTGACTGCACACTCCATGGCGCGAACGGCCATTACAATACGACGCGCAATTAGACAAACAAGAAATATAATAACATCAGTTGGTTCGCATATAAAACACTATAGAGCGCCGAGGCGGGGAAGGTAGCATGAGGTAATCTTGTCACGCGGTGAGAGGGGAACAAGACATGGGCGTGTACGAAACAGCGGAGAGGTGAGGTAAGAAGACGCGCGTCTTGCGGGCGCGGGGACGGAGATCGTGGTATCATCACGCCGTTGGAAGCGCGGCTTGAGGTAGCGAGTCAAGGAGCGCGAGTAGTGATTATTTCGCTGCGAATTGATAGTATGAAAGAATGAATTATTGTCAGGACACGAGCGTGACACGCCCATACTGCGGGGCCACTGTACGTTTTGTTCCTACGTGTCAGAAACGTGTCAAGCACATACTAATAATTTATTTTTATCTCCATACTAAATTTGTGTCAGGACACGAATGTGTCATGGCCATACTGTGGAGCTACGGTTCGATTTGTTCCTGCGTGTCCAATTCGTGTCGAGCCCATACTAATAATCTAATTTTATCTCCATACTAAAATAGAATCAGGACACGAATGTGACACGGCCATACTACGAGACCACCGTTCGATTTGTTCCTGCGTGTCACAACCGTGTCCAGCCCATACTAAAAATTAAATTCTATCTCCATACGAAATTTCGCGCTGTGACACGAACGTGTCACGGCCATACTACGAGGCAACCGAGCGCTTTGTTCCTGCGTGTCAAGAACGTGTCACGGCCATACTGAGAGGGCGCCGTTCGATTTGTTCCTGCGTGTCCGATTCGTGTCGAGTCCATACTAATGATTCAATTTTATCTCCATACTAAATTTGTGTCAGGACACGAATGTGACACGGCCATACTATGAGGTCGCTGGTCTATTTGTTCCTGCGTGTCTGGAATCTGGACATGACGGAGTTTATGGGAATTTGAAGTTTCGTGATCTGT
This sequence comes from Nematopogon swammerdamellus, assembly GCA_946902875.1. Classification (NCBI taxonomy): domain Eukaryota; kingdom Metazoa; phylum Arthropoda; class Insecta; order Lepidoptera; family Adelidae; genus Nematopogon; species Nematopogon swammerdamellus. The sequence goes on along the minus strand of OX336356.1, from coordinate 18,660,408 downwards.
GTGAAGATATCGCACAGGGTCTAAAATCATTTTAATAATTATTTATTAGTGATTCAAACTAAAACACTAAACATTTTATAAAGGGAAGAGTTTATAAACAAAGTACCAGTTATTAAACAAAATCATTAAATAAAACAAAACATCGCTTCATTGAGTATAACGCCAACATTCATTTTACGCATAAATATTCAAATAAATATCCGTTGGAGCGTGCGCGCGGGGCGGAGAGAGGTATGAGGTAAACAAGACAAGGGGCGAGGTATTACCGAGCTGCGGGCGCGCGTGGGCCGCGGGGCGAGGCGGAGCGACCTGAGGTAATTTGTCAAGCGGTGCGGGAGGGGTTTTCGTTAAGCGGTGTTAGTATGAAGGAATGGTTTCGTGTCCTGACATGAATAAAACACGACGATGGTAAGGAGATTTCGATTGGTTTCTGCGTGTCCAGGTTCCGTACATGAATAGTATTATCAAACACGGAAGATGGTATCACGCATGTACAGGAATTAATATATAGACAATAAGAAAACTAACAACTTGGAACGTTAACATTTTAAATGAAAATACTCGAAGAATATAGACGATATTAAACAAAAATATATAAATAAAACACTCCGTTATGGCGCTAAAAGTCGACTTATTAATAGAGCACATGTAATAACATCAATTAATTTATATAACAAAAGCAACAGTTCTCTGCATGCGGAGATGCACAATGGGTGCGGGGAAGTGGTGTTAAAACCACCGAAGTAGAGGTAAAGCGCATCGCTGACGAGCGAAACAGCTTTAGGTACCATGTGGAAGGTACGAAGAGCGTTTGTTTTCCCTCCAAAATCGAATTTATATCGTGTCACAAACGTGTCCAGTTCATACTAAAATCATAAAATTATCCTCCATACAAAATTACGAGTCCGGACAGAAACGTGACACGGCCATACTACGAGGCAGCCGATCGATTTGTTCCTGCGTGACACAAACGTGTCCAGCCCATACTAAAAATCAAAATTTAATCTCCATACAAAATTGCGCTCCGTGACACGAACGTGTCATGGCCATACTAGGAGGCCACCGTTCGATTTGTTCCTGCGTGTCAGGATTGTGACACGAGGAAAGATTATAAAAGGAGAGGGAGGGGAGCGTGGGGAGTTCAGTCTGTTTTGGGAGTCGAAGGAGACGGTCGTGCGTATTTAGCGAGAGCCCAGGTACGAAAGTTAGTACTGCTCCGCTCGCGTGAGTTTTCGAATAAGTTCGGGAAAGAAGTATCGCTCGGCTTCGCTCGCGTGTATTTTCGATTGGGTTTTCCTAGTGAATAATTTCACTCGGCTTCGCTCGCGTGTATTTTTGATTGGGTTTCTTAGTAAATGAATTTGGTAAAAAACCCGGTGAATGAAATTAGTTTAATTTCGTGAATATTAGTGTGGGAATTTCTGTAAAGCTTTCGGAGTTGCAAATGAAGGTTGAGCTGGATTTTGTAATTTTGGGGGTGATATAGGAGTTTTCAACTAGTTTTACGGAAAATATTTTGGATGTTCTTTTTGAGCCTTTTGAGTTCTGGATGAAGGTCGAGCTGGATTCTGGAATCTTGACTGGTGATGGAAGGACTTCCAAAGAACTTTTACAATGACACTATGTCCGAACTGGCCTACCATGAGGACTGGTACATTGGGAAGGTTTTATTTTATATTAAAATATAGTGGACTGTGACCTGATCATAAATTTCACGCACATAAAGGAAGTCAGTGAATAGAGTTTGTTTGATTCGTGAATTTTAGTGTGGGAATTTCTGTAAAGCTTTCGGAGTTGCAAATGAAGGTTGAGCTGGATTTTGTAATTTTGGGGGTGATATAGGAATTTTCAACTAGGTTGCGAATTATGTTTTGGATGTTCTTTTTGAGCCTTTTGAGTTCTGGATGAAGGTTGAGCTGGATTCTGGAATCTTGACTGGTGATGGAAGGACTTCCAAAGAACTTTTACAATGACACTATGTCCGAACTGGCCTACCATGAAATGAAGGGAAGCACTGACATGGCACCTAGTTCACCCTGTGTTATGGGCTGACATCACGGATGTTGTAGGTGATGTAGCCAACCGTGTCAGGTTCCATAAAAAAAAAAAAAAAAAAAAAAAACCATGAGGACTAGTACATTGGGAAGGTATTTTAAAATATAGAGAAGATTAAAAGAAACAAAACCCGATCTTTAAATTCGTAAATCCTACGTATATAAGAGTGTTTGAACCACGCGTAATTATTAAAAATATGTCGAATTTAAATATGTAAAATCAGTGGTTTTACCGTATTTTTGATATAAAAGTATATTTTTATTAAGTGTTAACTTCGCGATTAGATTCAGTGGCGGGTGTTGTGGTTTCGTTTGAATTTATTATTTTACGCTATTCTATTTGTAATGGTGTTTTATTTAAGGTGATTTTAGTGAATCGTGTCAGACCGGTTAGGATAGTGGAATTCAAAGGTAAATTTTGTAATATATATGCACCTGCAACATTCTGGCTAGTTACGTTTTAGCACGTAGGGAGACTGCGTAAAGCAGGTTTAAACATACCTGTATAGGTTATATAGATTATGACCAGCACACAATTTTAATAATCCCTTAAGAAAATATTCCTAATTGATTTCGGTGAAAGGTGGACCCCTGACCGTATCATTTGGAATAAAACAATTTCTGTAGGTATATCAATAGATAGCCACAGAAATGTAAACCAGAACATATACACTATACACTCACAATTAAAAGCATACACTTCTGCCTTTAGGGAGGACAAAAGAATATCTTTTGAACTCCAACATAACACTACGAGGTTAAATTGGTAAATCTGTCTGAAGATGTATATTTTGTACAGATTAGAAAACGGGGACTCCTAGGAACAAATAATAAATTTGTAACTTAAGTACAAATTTATCTGCGTTGGGAGTCACGGGGACTGGCGATGGATAAATATCGTATGGACAGAGGGTCCATACGAATTTAGTGGAGCCAGTTCCACAAACCCCTTCAGGGGGGGATTCAATAAAAGTATGTATTGTTGAAGTCCTAAAATATAGAAGAAAATATAAAACAATAGATTTCATCTATTGAATAGCACAACAAAATTAAGCTAACAAGTAATACATTGATCAAAATTTAATAATAACAATAACACAAACATCAGAACACTTTTCATTTCGAATTTTGGCGGGTCACACAAGCTCGCAAGCGAGGCGCGTGAGCGTGCTGTCGAAGCGTGCACACAGAACACAAAGGGAAACCAGAAGGGTTAAATGACTATAGATGAATGAGCAATTAGTTTAGTAAGTGTTTTAATGTTGATATTAAAATTTAATAGAATAGATTTAGGAAATGAGAGTTAGTACTCTGAGTTATTACGGTACACAACGGCTTCCTAAAAGGAAGTAATAATTGGGTCCATTTTACAGGAATTATGTGTACGAATTAGCGACACTGTTTCTGACAAACCTAGAGATCACTTGAAAGCTATACGCTGGCCATATTTCGATTCTTTATATTCTAGTTGTTATAGAACTATAGAGTTGATTTTTTGATAATCCTGCCTTTAATAACTATAAAAAAACAATAGGTATAGGGGTGAGGTTATTACAAAGTCTGGATCTGCCAGGTTTAGACTCTCCAGGTGTGACCATGATGGTCGGGGAAACGTGTAATTTGGTAGATTTTTTATCAGGTTGTTCATTATAACGACATCCGTGTTGAATGAATAGTCGCTGCATATTGATGAGCAGGTTATGTTTATTATACCTTTACAGTGGTTTTGTTTTGTACCTATGCCGGTTATCGTGCCCTTGTAACTTCGTCTGCTGAGGTTCAGCTGCTGTGCTGCATTTTCTGAGATGAGCGATGATTGAGACCCTTGGTCGATAAGAGCTCGCATTTTAATATACGATCCGTCCTTTGTTTGGACCTTGACAATGGCTGTGGCTAAAAGAATTTCGCACATGTTCTGATGTTGCGAAACATGAGTGCTCGCCTTCGGGGAATTTGAATTCTTTGGCGCGACGAATGCCTCGTGCAGAAGTGTATTGTGAAATCCGTTGCATTGACGACAACGATGTTCGGAATTACATATTCCGTCGTGTTTGTGTAGGCAGTTTTTACATAAATCGGTTCTTGCCACCTCCTTACGTTTTAAATTTGCTGGCATGTCGATGAACTGTGGACATCGGTAGATTGCGTGTGCTGCATTGCACACGGGGCATGGTGATTTCCATGAATGAAACGGTTTTTTCTTTGATGAATTTTCTTCATAGCCTGAGTAAGCTTGTTTGCCGTATGCGGTTTTCTGATTATTAATTCCTGTGTGGGCTTGGTTGTAGCCTGATTTTTGAGTACTCGGTTCCGGTTTTTTCCTTGAGCCTTCTAATGCCTGGAACTTGTTTTCGAGAAATGCCAGGAATTCCTTGATTGTAGGCAATTCTCGCGGTTGTTTCAAGGAGGACACGTACTCGTTGTGTGTGTCGGCATCCAACTTTTGAGATAGAATGTATACGAGGAGTGGATCCCACGTACTTATGTCTACGCCCAAGTTCTTGATGGTGTTTAGACTTTCCGTAGTACAGTCGTGAATGCGTTTGACCTGATTTACCGAACCCGATTGAGACATGACAGGGAGCTCCGTTAGAATTTTAATGTATGACGTGAATATTAGCTTCCTGTTGTTAAATCTATTGTTAAGAATTTCCCAACTTGTTGCGTAGTTTTCCGAACTGATATTTAGATGTTGTATCAAACGTTCCGCTTCACCCTTGACCTTACTTTTAAGGTATTGAAGTTTTCGGGCGGTTGGGATAGATGGGTTATTGTGGATGGCTTCCACGAAAAGATCTTTGAATGAAACCCATTCTTGGTAACTACCTGAGAATGTTGGTATTTCCAGTTTTGGGGTAGACTCGTCTCTGTGAGCGGCGTTCCACCTCTTGTTATTAATATTTTTGACTAATGCATTGTATGATTTTTCGTGGTGTGAGTAGGCTTGTTCGTACTCTTCATTATTTTCGTTTGACCAACTGTCGATCTCCCAATGTAGAGAGTCGATGGCTGACCAGCGAGATTCGAGCTTCTTTAGAGCATCCTCGAATTCCCATTTATCCTTGAGAGAATCGATGTCTAAGCTTGTCCTTGTCCTATCGAAGGCCTTGAAGTTGCTTGCCTGTTTTCGTCTTATCTGGCTCTGTGTGGCCAGCAGATTCTCCATGATGAAAACTTGAAAGATCTTACTTGTCTAGATGTTGATGATGAAGAAGGGAGCCCGGCTGCCGGATCGTTGCTGTCGACGATCCCGTGTTGCAGGCGGGCACTGAACCCTCCTTCTGGCTGCTGATGGTCTGGACTACGCGCGCGACGATGATCTGTCTTTCACACGTAACGCGAGGTCCAGTGAGCTCGAAGGACCATTTAGATGTATGGTTTGTTGCTACATCTATTGAGCGACATAATAAAACACGACTGATGCTGGTGAAATTATAATGTACACTGAATTAATGTTAAACAGTTGGCGCGTGCGCGGCCCGTGCCGCGGCGCATGACTTGCTGTGTAGGCAAATGTGCGGTTGCACCGTACACAAACTAACCCTGTTTAGGGCGTACTGCCAGCCGTTCTACACCGGACACTTGTGGTGCAGCTACACGCAGCGAGCGTTTAACTCGCTGCGTGTCCAGTATAACAATGCTCTGCGTTGCATGTTGGGACTGCCGTGGCGGTGTAGCGCGTCTGGCATGTTCGCCGAGAGCGGGTTGGATGACTTCTTTGGTGTGCTGCGCAAACAAAAGGCAGCGTTCCTTTATCGAATAGATAAAACAGAAAACGCCATAGTACGTAGTTGTCTACGCGATCTGTTTTATAAAGACTTTATAGATATATAATTTGTGTTTATATATTAGACTGTAATTTATTGACGGCAAGTTTTATATGACTTGTATTTTATTTTATTTTGTTATTTTTTATAGTTGGAATTGCACCTATTTTATAATCTTTTTATCATTCTTGTTTTTAAACGTGTTCATTTCAGATTTTTGTCTGTTTATATTTTATTGCGAGATTATGTTTATCTATTATCTAGATATTATATTATAGATTTGTATCATTTTAATTCTAGTTTTAAGGTTTTATCATTTGACTATAATATAACGATGTACTTATTGTTTATATAATGTGTGGGACTTGTACCTGAAAATAAACGTTATTATTATTATTTATTCGTTTATTGACACATTTCTTTTTTATATTAATTTTACATAAAAAACTTAAATCTAAAATTAATATAAAATAACAAAATGGAATTTCCACCACCGGCGGCGGGGCGAACCCAGACTACCGATGGTCGGACCCGAGAGAGAGAAACCTTCGGACATTATTATTATTATTATTCCATGTATTTATTTTCACGTTTTCTTATACTAGTATACATATTTATATTAATTCTATACAATTTTAAAAATACATACAAAATTAATACAAACAGACGAAAAAAAAAAATTGAAAACGGTAAAGTTCCGCCGACGGCGGGAGACAAGCCCCAAGCACGCCGGCGGGTGCAGGTCGTGGCTACGGAGCTCTCCGGGACGACGCGAGGCAAGCTACGAGCGATAGGTGGTGGTACTAGACACGTAGGCCACCACCACCCCCATCTCGGAGAGCTCCGTATCCGTCGGACTGCGGGGCGACGTCACGCAGCTCTTCTATTCTTGTCAGGCCTCTCGCGTGCGTCGCTGTGGGTGGCGCACGGCGCTCACCGGTAGCGGAGGCTGCAAGCGGGACACAGGGCCGCGATAGCCTCAAGCTAACCGGTGGCGGCGGACTTCGTCCCGTCGTAGCTGGTGTGGCGGGGCGCGTCCCTGGTTCGCCATCCTCACCGGCAGATGCGGGCGATGGAGTAGCAAACCGTGGTGTATTGGGTGCGCTGCTGGTGTTGAAAGAAGCGGCAGGTCTTGTCACTGGATCCTCCGGCACACCGCGAGGAGGGCGAGGCCTCGGGCGAGGCGCTGTTGACTTGGACGCGTTGCATCACTTGTCCCTCCTCTGACACAGCGGGGTGGTGAGGCGCTGAGGCGGTGTCGCCGGTAGTCCACTGCCGAGGCTGTCGGCGACTGGTTTTTATAAAATTTTCATTTTTACAGAGAAATGTTTTCCACCCTGTCAGTCTGACAGCTTTTCTTTTATTATTATTATTATAAAGTAAGCTAGACGATCAAATCTCTGTGAGGTACCCACGAGTATCTTGCCCGGTTCTTCCTTAGTAGATTGCATGGCTGAACGGGACGAAAGTAAAGTGATGACGAACCACTTTGAATATGCATATAGTATATTGTTGATGTTGTGTGTTATTTATGCCGAAATAAATATCTGAATCTGACTTGGAATCATTCAATCAAGTATTTAAAGGTAGGCACAAAGAAATTGTATTAGAAACGTAATACAAACTCTTTGGGTAGGCATTGAAATGAAATGAAATGAAATGAAATGAAATGAAAAACGTTTATTTATCGCCATTTTGCATTACAATTTTAAGAAACAAACACAATCTAATGATTTGGTAATATTGGCGACAAATTTATATAACGAATTATAAGGCATTAATATAACGAAATATTTAACACACTACGTTGAAACGAAAAACACTCCATATACCTACTGTAGGCATTCGCAATCCCCGTGCATCACAGAATGTCCATGGGCATCGTTAGGCACCTACTTTTAGGTGAAACGATGCCACAAGTCGCTATCCATAAAAAAACCTAGTAGTAGGTAACTATTATGCCCCTTTCTAGGTTTTTTTTTTCAAATTGTAGCCAACTGGGTTGATACCACCGCACTGAACGCATAGAATGGTCGCTTAGCAGCCTCGGCTGTGTTTTCTAGTTTTTTAGGGTTCCGTACCTCAAAAGAGTAAGAAAAAGCACCCTTATAGGATCATTCTTGTGTCTGTCCATCTGTCTCTCTGTCTCTCCGTCGTACGTACAGACAGACGTCTGTAACAGTTTATTTGCTCCAATCTACTGGACGAAAAAGTTTTGGGGGTCGATTTTGAAGGACAAATTAGAAAGTGAAAAAAAAATTTTTTTTTTTTTTCACTTGCTTCATATCAATGAAAAGGGCTCGTTATAAGGAATACAAATACACACACACACAAATACCACAAAATGCAAAGTTTAAAAATATTAAAGGAAATATAAAAAAATCGAGCGTGTTTAGATCTAGTCTAACAATCCCAATTATTTATTATTATTTTTTTATGGAAACTGACACGGTTGGCTACATCACCTACAACGTCCGTGATGTCAGCCCATAACACCGGGTGAACTAGGTGCCATGTCAGTGCTTCCCCTTTTGATCGTGCCGGCTACACTGAACTGGTCGGAAAACATAAACTATTTACATAGCCGTTTAGACCGACGTTTCATTCAGTGCGGTAGTACCAACCCGGGCGGGTTAAACCCTACCACTAAGTAAGATTAGGAGGGAAGGGACCTACAGTTTTACGAGGAATCCGACCCTCGGTCAGCCTCCAACGGTCAGCGGTCACCCATCCAAGTACTGACCGCACCCAGCGTTGCTTAACATTCAATAGCGACAGTTGACTGTCTGCACCACTGAGCTATCGAGGCTAACTTATCGGATTACATAAAAAAAAAATCAACACCTATACATTAAATGAAATCAGTTTTTAAATCAAAGATATGAAGGGGAAAGATTGATTCATGTTGGATGTATACACAAGTACTCTGGACGAGAGTAGCTACTACGTGACGCGAAAGAAGATCCGATCCGTGTCTTTTGGTACAGTTCAGTATGGTCTGCAGAAACAATTCGGTACCATTGTCTATCCCTTTCTGGCGACACCGTTTGGGATTTTGAGTATTGTGTGTTGAAAACATTGGCCACACAGACTGTAAAGCTCTGTCTTTCTACTCACTGTCCGTCGCGTCGTCGGTCTGCTGGCTCGATGCGATGGTACCACACCGAGAGTGGTTTGGCGAGGTGTATGTACGTTGTGGGAGATTTGACTTCGTCGAATATGTTACTGGTTTCTAGGCACTGCAGCCTTTTATATTATAAAAAAATTATTCATAAAATAAAAAATACCAATAGATCTCAGTTTCATTTGAGACAGGTAACCTAAAGACGGCCCTAGCTGGCTGTGTACTAGTGTGTACTGTATTTCCAAGAATCGGTTTCTCCCGATTGTGGTTTCTAAAGCACTCTGAATTTTACGTTAGAAAAAAAAACGTTTTCTTCAATAACGCAATTGGATCTATTTGACTCGACAGACCGTGTACAGTACCGTGTGGGGCCGGTACTTAAAAAGAATAGCCTCACTGCATCTCTCCCCGTGCATGTCGTAAAAGGCGACTAAGGGATAAGGACAAGATGCCGTGCTAAAGGGCGACAGGCTCGCCACCTCTCACCTTGGCACGGTACTTCCACCGAGTCATGCAGCAGGTGGGTCTTCGTGCCTTACTTGCTGCTTGATCGATTGAATCTCGTTCGAATGCTTTGTGAAACGTGGTGGTCGATGTTGTGTTGTAATTTACCAGAGTTCTTGCAGAACAACACCGATTACTCTGCTTACCCCGATTGTCGGGATTCAGCGTGTGTGATATGTATGATTCGACAGAAAAATTGAAAAATCTGCTCCCGAAAATTCGGAAAACTCATGTTTTCGTGCCGTTCATCGTGATAGAGCCATGTAATTTTACATAATAGATAAAAAATACCTTCCCGTCAAAGAGAGTATTATTAATTTTATTAAAGGTTACACCTACAATTAAATATTTATTGATTCTGCACTTACGTCCTGCAAAAGCACAGTGGTTTACGAGAAAAATAAATTGGGAGAAATCGATTTTGGTAGGGCAGGGTGTTGAACACTACCACCTTGGTAAGTAGGTGGATGGTAAATAGATGCAGGGAAGGGAGTCACAGTTTTATGTCGAACGGTCACACATCCAAGTTCACACCTTTGATGTTCACGATTGCACGTCGATTTATCGCACCAACGAGCTGCCGAGGCTGGCTGTAGGTATATTTTTTTCACTACCGGTTATTATACCAGCCACCAAATTACCATTCAATTATATATCTGAGAAACTTATACGATAGAAACTGATGAACGGGTTAAAACAAAAACTATGACGAACCATACTGAATGTGCATATGTCTCAATGTAATATTGTTATTGTTGTGTGCTCTTTATGGCGAAATAAATATCTGAATCTGAATCTGAAAGGTATTAGTACAATATTTGCTCTGCAGTGTACAACATTAGAGAAAGTCCGCAAAATGGATTCCCTACAAGCTACTATTAAAATCTATTCGCCATACATCTGTGGGAGAGATGATACATTTTCGTACACGCATCATAAAATTAAATGTTCACATGTTATATTATCATCGCATACAAAAACAATAGAACGATAACAATAACCGTTCCAAATACGATGTAAACTTGGGTGGTTGCACCCATTACCACCGAAGATGCGTCGGAGGTCGCCAGTGCGCCGGCGATGTGACCGTGATGGCTACTCGCGCTCAGCCCGCAGGAGGGGAGGGGTTCCGCGCGAGCTGTCACAGCAGCTGTCACGGTGACAGTAGCGATCGATGCCGCTGTGCGTGCGCGCAGCTATTGTGTGGCAAAGCTGGAGAGTGAAGCGCGAGAAGAAGAGGCGCTGGAAGGCGCTGCGTAACTTTTTTGCGAAAACAATTACGAAGTAGAAAATGTCGCCGATTAGAGTTTATGCTTGGAGTGCGGTTGGAATCATTCTGATGGTAAGCTTAGCTTTATTTTTGAAAAAAAAAATCCATATTCCCCTTTATATATGCTATGCCAACATATGCTATGCCAGAAAATACATTCATGATTCCTCTCTCAATTCCGACAATCATAACTATGACACACGGGGTAAGAATAATGTACAACTAATAAGACATAGATTAGCTAAAACTACAAAAAGCTTTATTTGTAATAGTGTTAGATTTTATAATAAACTGTCTCCTAACATAAAACAATTGGATGACAATAATTTTAAACAACGGATTAAAATAATGTTAATTGAAAAGAGTTATTACAGTATTAAGGATGCATTAACTGACCGTCATTTTATCTAAAAGTCTGACTACTATTTTTCCCACTAACAAATTTTGACAATTCGATACACTTTGTATCATTTAATTTTTAATATGACTTATTACATTTCTTTGTAATAAACGTAAACTAATTGTTTTATTTGACTTGATATAACATGAAATATCAAAATTGACGATGGCACTATACACCAGATATAGGTAATTTAAATAGGCAGTGTGGTCAGATTCTTCAGTATTCATGTTTATGCTGTAAATATTAATGCTCTTGTGAGCGGTAGTATGGGTTAATTATTTGTAAGTTACTATAATATAATACTTATAAGGTACTAACAAAACATTGTGACTTGCGAAGTTTGTTTGTCAGTTCTTCTTCGCATTGAATTTAGAACTGGCGGAATTTTCGACATGTCCAAGCGTAGGTTACCTACCTGTGGATGAAATTATACAATAAACAATAAACAATATGGTATAGAAAATCGGATTAGTAGTTATATAGGGTGGTTCATTTTTCAGTTCAGTTCAAACGAATGTTTTATGTAATCTGGTATGGATGGCTGTTCGGAGGGAACAGAGCACCACGCTAAGAAATATCACCTCCGAGAAGGTAGGTGCCATAACGGAGACTTCCCTGGATTGCTGACTATATGGACTAGAGGAGAACGCAACCGAGGCTGCTATGCGGCCATCTTACATCCAGTACGGTGGTACCAACCCAGTCGGCTACAATTTGAGCCTACCACCTAGTAAGAGGCAAGGGAAGGGACCTACAGCTTTACACTGGCTCCGAACGATGAAGCAGCAGGTGTAGGCATGCACGTAATTTTTCCCATCAGAAAAAACTCATTGGTGCAAATCAGCCTGATTCAAACCTCGGACGCTGAGATCAAGAGTCCAAGCCAAGACCGCGACGACCACCCGCCGCTTGATGTTTACGGTAAATACCGCCATAAAAATGTCGATTGATCCTGAATTTTTTTATTTTTATTAAAAAAATTACAAAGGCCAGAGTGATTCATTTGAGCTCCAGAGTCATCCCAATCATTATTGTAACTGTAGACCAAGTGGACGTAAAAAAAAAGTATACAGCGAAGTTTCTTGCCAGTTCTTCTTCGTTATGATAATCGAACTGGCAAAATGCTAAATGTTAAATGTTAAAATATGACGAATCCGAGTGCAGTGTACTGTCTATGGATGATGTGATGAATAAAGAATAAAGAATGCAGATACAGATGTAGTCATTACTGAAACCGCTGTATGTATAGATGATGTAACGCCAATAATCTAACAGGAACTTTCTGTGAACAGGAATGACCGTGAAATGATACGTCAACAATTTAAAGGGAGGCAAAATTTTTGATTTCAATAAAAACTAGCCGTAGGGATGTCGGCTCCCTTAGTGTGTTCTATCGCTTATTCCATGGGGAGTGCTCGGAGGAGCTGTTTTACGCGATCCCGCCGTCCCCTTTCCACCTCCGCACCACGCGCACTGGGCAGGGATTGCATCCATATACGCTGGACTTACCGCGCATGCGTACCAATCGATTCTGCAGATCTTTCCTGTACAGAACCGGTAAACTCTGGAACGCTCTCCCTGCTCATATATTTCCCCCCAAGTACAGTCTCGGGTCCTTCAAGAGGGGCGTGAATGGGCACCTGTCAGGCCGGCATGGCATTCGCAACCCCCGAATACGACCGAATGTCCATGGGCGCCGTTAGACACCTTATGGGTGCCTCGGCGCCATATGTCGAGCTAATAATAATAAATAAAAAAAACTAAATTACTTCATTACAAATAGAGGTGCAGGGCACGACAACATTTTTTTAAATTTTGTTTAAACATTCTTGATGACTAGTAAGTTCTTGTATGCTAGTGTTTGTCGATAGTACTGAGTGCTTGCTAAGTTTGATTTTGGAGCCAGATTTTCAAATTCAGCCCTGAATACAGGTGAAGCTGATCAAAAAATCTTATATCTTGTTGTTTGTGTTATTATTAGACTGCGAATATTAGTGACCTTATAATAGTATGTAAATATAAATGTGTTGCCGAAAAGTCTTTGAACTCGAGGAAACCAGTCTAAGTGAATTGAGTTCGGTAATGGGATGTGTTTTGTTCTCACATGATTCTGACGGAAATAGCGAGGCATCGGCGTCGCGTGGGCGGCTATAACTGTAGCGAAACCTGGAATGGAAATGCTGTTAAAGTTTTAAACATCTTAGAATGGCTAATTTTGATTTTGAGTTCAGGAAACATGAAAAGTTTGAGGAAGAATGCGTGTGACCATTTTCATATCCATAAATTTAGTATTTTAATTTTTCTGCTGTAAATGAAGATACTAATAACTAAATAATTAAAACCTAACTAACAAATGTATAACATTGATAAAATTAACCTAATTAATAAATAAAGAAAAACTAAATACTTACATTCAAGATTACTGAAAGTAAAAAACTTCGTCCAATTCCTCCGACTCCGCCACAGTACCCAATACGCTGGCTGCGTTGCCCCTTTGAATGGCTAGGCCTATTTGCTGAAAAAAGAAAATAAATTATATTTTAATTAACCCGTGAATGGATGTAAATGAAAAAAAAAAAACTACTTTTCCAACTAACATAACAATTAAAGTAAAATAACACTTCTTACGTCATAGTCAGGTAAAACATAGACCTAATTCCATCCACGTGGAAACTAATGTATTGCTTTTTACTTACCGGAAACAAAACAAAAAAATTAAAAACAATAGGTGCTTCAGACGTTCATACAACATTTATTTTTTGCATACGAGGTAATGTAATGAATGACGCAGTTCTTAATTTTTTTTATTTGTTTTGGTCTCCATCTGAAACTTAACTTTCGTTATTTTTCACATTATTCAGAAATATTTGGGGGAAGCAATCATTTCGCACGTACAAAGTCGTTTAACGAAACTTTTTTATTTTTTATTTAGATGGACGCAAAGCCGAAAATGAAGAGAAAAAAATACTTCGCGACCAGGATTCGAACCTGGAACTCCGGCTTGAGCCGCCAGCGCGTTACCAATTTCGCCATCCGGTTGATGACATATTCTCTTTAAATTTCTAACCTTCTATAGTAGGTGTGAGCAATCTCCTCTCTCTCGCAATCTTTTTAGGGTTCCGTATCCGTCGTATGAGACCCTATTACTAAGCCTACGCCGTCGGTCTGTCTGTCTGTCCGTCTGCGTCTGTTGTTAAGCAATCCTGAGCGCGGTCAGTACTTGGATGGGTGACCGCTCGACCGTTGGATGCTGACCGTGGTTCGGATTCCACGTTAAACTGTAGGTCCCTTCCATTCTTACCTTACTAGGTGGTAGTGTTTATCCTGCCCGGCTTGGTACCACCGCATTGAACGAAACGTCGGTCAAAAAGGCTATGTAAAATAGACCATGTTTTCCGTCCAGTGCAGTGTAGCCGATATGAAAATCAAGGGAAGCACTGACATGGCGCCTAGTTCACCCGGTGTTATGGGCTGACATCACAGATGTTGTAGGTGATGTAGTTAACCGTGTCAGTTTCCATATAAAAAAAATGTTCTAGTCCCTCTGACTTGAACTGAAGTTACACAAACATTTTCATTTTCTACCGTTCAAGTATCTCCGCCACTCCCCAAGCACACCTTGCGCGCGCGCAGGAGCTATATTTCCTCAAGCTGAGCGCAGGACACGTCGTCCGTGTCTAGGACAACAGGAGGTCCCTGTCCATCACGCGCAGTCGACTCACAGACGTGACTGGCCTGCCAACGCGCACGAGGCATTGAGTCCAAGGATTATGCTTCTCAGTCCGGGGCGTGGACAGTGCGTGTCATCTGCTCATCTGGCTGGACAGGGTGATTCAGCTATTACTACCAACATTTTAAGGGTGTTTCTGAAGCTAGTTTTTCTTCAAAATAATAGTTCATGATGCGGTGTGATGTGATTCGAATTTATACCCACAATTTTTTTTTATGTAATCCGGTATGAATGGCTGATTCAGAGGGGCCAAAGCACATGCTTCGACCAGCCAATATCACCTCCGAGAAGGTAGGTGTCATACTGGAGACTTCCCTTTGGATTGCTGGCTATACTGAACTAGATGAGAACACAACCGAGGCTGTTATGCGGCCATCTTACATTCAGTACGCTGGTACCAACCCAGTCGGCTACAATTTGAGCCTACCACCTAGTAAGGGGCAAGGGAAGGGACCTACAGTCTTACACACAGAGTTCCGAACGGTGAAGCAGCAGGTGTAGAAATGCACGTAAATTTCTTCGTTAGAAAAAAATCATTAGTACATACCGACCGGAATCGAACCTCGGACCTCCGCACGAGAAGCCGACGCCCAGACCACCCGGCTACCTGTCGCCTCAAATGGTATAGGGAACAGGAAATGTTTTTTTAGATTTCCAAAAAAAATCATAGAACTAAGTTTTTAATTTGCGCTCCTGAATCACCCCTTAAAATGTTGGTAGTAATTGCTGAATCACGCTGTATAGGTACTCAACTGATCGTTGATTTGCATAGCGTGTCCTACTCGTGATATAGAAGTTCGGTGGTCATCGTTCCTTCCGCATGCCTAAATTATTGTTTGTAAATATAATGAGCGTAACAATTTGTTCCTTATAATATTATGTAGATTGCATTGTTGAACTGGGCAAAACAAAAATAATGGCGAACAATACTAAACATTCATTGTTACTTAGAAGAAATATTATTAACTTTGCTTGTTCATTCTGACGTAATTAATATCTTTTTTTATGTAACCCGGTATGGGTGGCTGATTTAGAGGGGCCAGAGCACATGTTCCGACCAGCCAATATCACCTCCGAGAAGGTATGTGCCATATAAGAGACTTCCCTTTGGATGTGCTGGCTATACTGGACTAGAAAACACAGCCGATACTGCTATACGGTCATCTTACATCCAGTACCGTGGTATCAACCCAGTCGGCTATAATAATATTGGCTTACCACGAAGTAAGGGAACATTTAACCTAATGCCGCTTTAAATTATACTTCCAGATATGCCATTGTAACGGCCGGACCATATTCATGAGGGAAGAATCAGAGACAGTGGTGAGCAAGTACACAACTCTGCCGCCCACAGTGAAGACGGCCCCGCCCCTAGATGTGTACCAGCAGCTCGCCAACAACATCGCCGAGCGCATCACATCCCCCATCTATCGCTTCCTAGGCTACGACACAAACACCATCACCACCGTCAAACCCACTTTGGAACATCTCGAGCTCGTCGACGAAACTCCGGAAGAGGCCACTAAGACCGACGTCAAACTTGTCGACAATGAAATAGGAACGGGTAAAGATGTCGAGGAACTCTCCGCTGAAGCGCTTAAGAAGACAGATCAGAACAAACCGGAGAAAGTGACGTTGTATTCAAGCTACCTGCCGGTCAGAATGAATGACAAAGCTAACCAAGTCGATGCGAACTCAACCAATCTCCTGCCGGACGATGACGAATTCGATTTTGATGAGTTCGAGGACAAGGACAAGAGGCAACCGAGCAGTGGATTTGTGTATTTTCTGGAGTTGGTCGGGAGTTTCTTGACGCTGGCCTGGGGCGCTATCGTCGCTTACTTTCACCCAAATACGAGTTAAGATCATAATTTAGTGAGGAGTTTAATATTGTACGTAAGATTAAGTCAAATTTATGTGAATGTATAGTCAACGTTAACACTGTATTTAAACATTTTAATTATAAGTGAGTGCGAAGAGTGAGTGTACCATGTCAATAACATCTAATTTTATTCTCTCCGTACCGTACGTTGTTAATTCAACTTGTTTCATTTTGACTGAAACAAGTCTGAATTGGGTATGTTAGTGTTGACAACGACCTAATAAAGATATACGTAAAGGTTCTCCTGTTGCTTCCTATTGGTAACGCAAACACGTCCTTCATAACACGAATCCCGACGAATTTCCTTTCGGGGGTAGTTGTGCCTTGCGGTAAACAGTTCCTCCGGGGGTTAAACTACTCCGTTGGGAGTTAGATTGTTCCGCACGGACGACACTTGCCGCAAATTCTCATGCAAATGTCGCCATCAACGACTCATTGTGTGTAGCTTTGTAGCTACACTCATCTACTCGACGCGAGGTTTGCTGTTGCAAAATATACTACATATATTTATGTAACTTCACGCCTGTTCGGTAATGGGGGTAGGCAGAGACAACCGACATCCACGTGCCACGAGGAAACAGGCGTCATCTTATAATTGTTTTTTATTGAAACTGACACGTTTGGCTACATCTCCTAATACATCCGTGATGTCAGCCCATAATACATTGGTGAACTAGGTACCATGTCAGTGCTTCCCTTCGGTCGTGCCGTCTATAATGAACTGGACGGAAAACACGAACTATTTACATAGCCGTTTCAACAGACCTTTCATTCAGTGCGGTGGTACTAACCCGGGCGGGTTAAACCCTACCACCTAGTAAGGAAGGGAAGGGACCTATAATGTTACGTGGAATCCGAACCACGGTCAGCACGCAATCAATTCACCTGGGGATTTTCCTGAAGTTTTCTGACACACCTACGGATGGGTTTAGGATATTTTGCCGCGAAGCGAAGCCGCAGGAACATCTTGTGCCTATGCATTAATAGTAAAAATTTCACACAGGCCTAAAAAAAAGTGTTCTCAATTTAAAACCTGATTTTGATAAGTTACGTGTGATTGATCAAAACACTTTTATTATCTATCAGCTCTACTTTTGAAACTATCTACATTTAATCAATTTCTTTAAATAAGTATGGGCTGATTAAGTATTGTAAAGAAAATATGGTTTACTGTTGAACTGTGAAATGTTTTATTGTCAAATGTTACTCTAGCTAGTTGTTTAGCTTCAGTATGCTCTTGGATAAGATGGCTAGTTCACGTAGACGCTGTTTAAATCATCCGGATGTTCTCTGTTATATTTGTGAAGAATAAACATTGCAATGTTGTCATGTGTTTTGGCTATTTTGGTATTAGAATTCAAGATAAACACTGCGCTGCATGCAAGACATGTACTGAGCATTTGCGACAGTGTGCAAATGGAAAGAGAAACTCTCTAAATTTTTTTACAGAATTTTAAATTTAGATAACTATGTGGAAGAAGAACCTTCTAACCTCAGCCTCCTCGTCCAGAGAGAAAATAGTGATGGTGATAGCGATTTTGAAGAAGCATCGTCATGTCCTCAACTTTTCACTTAAAGCGATCTAAGTGATGTCATCAGGGACCTGCTGGCTCTTTCCAAAGAATGCTCGAGTTGCTGGCTTCGAGATTGAAGGGAAAAAAATGTCAGGCAGGTGGGACACTCACATGATGGCAGGCTAATGCTGGAATCTGATGCGGGACTGTCCTCACAAATCGTATTCAAGAATATCTTTAAAAAGAATTTTCTTTCAGTAGAGTAAAGTTTGGAAATGTATATATTTTCTATTAAAATTGTATTTTCATACAAACCTATTTTTAATTATCTCATTTTAAATTATTAATCTACATACAAAACATACCTCAAACAGGTCTAATACTTTTTTTTGGTCTAACACTTTTGGCACCAAAAACTTTGTAGGCCAGTGTTATATGTGCACACAATTTAGTTGTAGACATTGGGCTTTTGGGAACCCATCGTTTTCAAAATCGTTCCTCTGTCGCATCGAGTAGAATAATTGTCTATCAGCGAGTGTGTTTCCCGATACTTTCAACGTGGGAGTCTTGAAGCTGGATATCGCTTCCACAGTTCGCAAATCTGCTTGTAGGGTGTCTCGGAAAGCCTGGTTTCGCGAGGTCAATTTGGCCGTCTCGAGTAAATTTGATCCCTCCGCACTCCTCACTTACTGTTTTCATTAAAACTAGGTAGGTACCTATCATTTATTGTTTATTTATCCTCTCTATTGGCAGTACACTGCGCTCAGATTTGTCATATTTACATTGTTACATTCCACCATTTCGATTATCACAGTGAAGAAGAACTGGCAAGAAACTTTCCGGGATTTTTTTTCAATGTGCACTTAGTCTACTTTACAAAAATGTTTACCACTACCTAGACACGCATTTTTTTTTAAATATAATAATATCATATGAAGTTATGTATATACCCACCACATGGCCTGCCACATGAACCAGTCTCCACAAACAGCACCCGTTCAGGAGCACCACACCGGAGCCAGCCATCGCCTCCCTCAACCATATTGTAGAGAATATACCTACTTTAACGGGATATAATTTATGGAACCGGTAAAATTTAATTGCGTTTACTATTGATGGCTGAGTTAGAGGAGCATCTGCCAATATCACCTGCGAGACGGTGCCATACCGCAGACTTTCATTTTGATTACTGGCTACACTGGACTGCAGGAATGCTCACGATACAGACAATTAAGTCAATCAAAGCTCCTGTACCGGCGTTACTCACTCGCCGATGTGAGTATGAGAAACGATCTCACTCAACCAATCAGAAGGAGTTCGGTGAGGCATCCGGACCGGCTATTGGTTGAAATATGCGAGTAGTTAGCGAGTGAGTTAACGCCGGTAGACCCACAGATCGGGCATGAGCTCAAAAAGTGTCAAGTAGTACCCGAAACCGACGAGCACGTTTGAAGAACATTATGAGAGTGGAAGAGGAGGCAGAGGTGTGTCACGATCCTCTACACGGCACGTTTCCTCTGCCTACCCCACTGGGAAGCATGCGTGTATGCGTATGTATGTATGTAAGTAAATATGAGTGTGTCGGTGCGACGACGCGAATAATTGTCGCATCGTTTGTGATGCTCTGTGCCGTGTCCGCTGACCCCCGAAGCCTTGACCGTCGGTCGTGGTCAACTTGCCCTCGCAGAGATCTGGGTTACGGTCAATCTTGTCAGATAAAACAAGTCGAATCTTAATTGGGATCGAGACGCTATCGATTCGAGACATCGATAGAGAAGACAAGAAAGACGGACAGAGCTATTCGTAGGTACGCCAAACAGAGATTATTAACTAAGAACTCGTAGGTATGCCAAACAGAGATTATTAACTAAGAACTCGAAGGTATGCCAAACAGAGATTATTAACTAAGAACTCGTAGGTATGCCAAACAGAGATTATTAACTAAGAACTAGTAGGTACGCCAAACAGAGATTATTAACTAAGAACTCGTAGGTATGCCAAACAGAGATTATTAACTAAGAACTTGTAGGTATGCCAAACAGAGATTATTAACTAAGAACTGGGAGTGTCCTATTTGATTTCCTACGAATAGACCTACCAGGCGGGACAGTGCTATTCGCAGGTATGAGGTATTCGTAAGTACGAACTGCACTATGCGAGGTGGTTTAAAAAAAAATAACCAGGGTTAAATTACTTAATTAATTAATGTTGAGGCGGCGCATGTCGTTTTTGTTACGTTTCCTTGAAAACTCCCATAGTGCAGTTTGCATACCTGCATGCAGGTTTACCTACGAATAGACATTCCCGATCGGACAGGGCTATTCGTAGGTATGCCTGCATGCAGGTATACCTACGAATAGACACTTCCAAGAAAGACAGTGAAGCGATAAATGCCCCTCAACAAAAAAATGTTACGCATATGATAATCTTATTTCGCTCTAATCAAATTTTCTTTTTGCGAAAACGGAATGAGTTTTGCTGTCTTCAAGTGTGAATTCGCTGAGAATGTATTACATATACATGAAGTGCTGCTTCTTTCAATTGCAGAGTTGATTTCAAATTGTATCTCTCATATCTCCATTGTAACGTTTTCGCTGAAGAGGGGCTGGAGGACCAGTTCCATGTACTGACGGAGTGTGAACTTTGTGAAGACAAATCTAAAGAATGATCTGGCCCGGAAGCCCAATACGGCTGAGTCCAAAGATTCTTGATTGAGACGCTTCTTTGAAATACACAGACAGGGCACTGTGCGACCCGTAAGGACGTGCTAGTTAAAAAAAGACATACTTGGATTAATACATTTTTTTTATGGAAACTGACATGGTTGGCTACATCACCTACCACATCCGTGATCCGAGGCTCACATAAATTAATATGTAGATATATAAAATATAATTTATAAATAAATATACCTATCTACATACTCTTCATATAAGGTAGCCGGGAGTGGATGGATGAGAAAAGCGGAAGAGTGCGTGTGGTGGCGCGCCTTGGGAGAGGCCTATGTCCAGCAGTGGACCGATACAGGCTGATGATGATGATGATGATACTCTTCAATTTAGGTATTTTGTCGGCAGTGGTATTACTCGAGTGGTGGTATTCTGGCATAACGTAAGTCTTACTGTTCCGAGAACTTCGCCCAAAAACCGACAATGTCGTTAGCGGAGCTTCTATTCATTTTTTTTATAGACACTGACACGGTTGGATACATCACCTACTACATCCGTGATGTCAGCCCAGTCGTGATCTCATTTCATGTCGGCTACAATGAACTGGACGGAAAACACGAACTATTTACATAGCCGTTTCGACCGACGACGTTTCATTCAGTGCGGTGGTACTAACCCGGGCGGGATAAACCCTACCACCTAGTAAGGTAAGAAGGGAAGGGACCTACAGTTTTAGGTTGAATCCGAACCACGGTCATCCTCCAACGGTCGAGCGGTCACCCATCCAAGTACTGACCGCGCCCGGGTGTGCTTAACAACAGTCGACCGACCGCACTAACTGAGCTACCGAGGCTGACAAATGATAAACTAGCCTAGCTACTTATAATGTTACTTATCCTTTTTCACTCAAGCATTTTCGTATTTACTGGAACACAGAGCAAGAAGCCTCCGCAGTCTCAGCTCATTTGGTGTGTAGGTCGTTCGTTTGGCGGCCGCCGCGCCGCTAAGCCCCGGCTCTCTTTGTGTTCAGTTTGCTTTCATCGGATAAGAGATTGTGGGTGGCTGTAAATGGGTCGGGATTTCTTGAAGATATTCTATCGTATTATTTGGTACTAGCTTTTGCCCGCAGCTTCGCTCGCGTGAAATTCGTATTTAAAAAGAAGGAAGTAAGTAAGTCCGCTACCGTACCTTTATTTCGGCGCGCGGAACAGTTCGGTTTGTGTCAGAGTCATAGGCGCCGACTACGTGGGTGCTCGGGGGCTCGAGCACCCACGAGCGGTGAGTAGTGGGTGCGGAGCACCCACGACGATAGATATAAAAACTGATCAGTAATAGGATTTGAGCTACGATAAAAGTGCCTTATTTACTTACAAGCCTTTGAGCGGCCACATTTACACATTCGCACTAGTGGCGCGACGAATAGCGTACGTTATAGTACTCCTATATTATTCTATACCATGCAATAGAATATAGGAGCACTACATGTGTAGGTTCATCGTGCGAATGTGTAAATGCGGCAAATGCAAAACATTGTGCGAACGTTTTGCGACGACGCTGCCAGGTGCCGGGAGAATTAATGAAAAATTGGAGAAGCATATGTCCAGCAGTGGACGGCAAAACTTGGATGATTATTGTTCAATAAAAAAAAAATTGCATGAGCACCCACGAGGATTTCTAAAAGTCGGCGCCCCTGGCCAGAGTCACACCTTAGCGTAACCGGAACGGAATTTTATTTAGCCTATCCTGTGTCACGTATAGTTAAATGTGTTTGTACTAAGTTACATAAAATTCGAATGATCGGTTTAAGAGTTATGATGGAACATACATACATACATACAGAAAATATTTCTAAAAATCATCAATTTCGTTTTAGTATCATGCATAGAGTCTACAAACGCAGTATCTCATAGAACAAAGTAACTTACTCCATGACCATCCCTTACACATTTATTATTAGTATTGATGATTGATGATTGATGAATTGATGATATATACGGGTGTTAAAACGGCGAGTACATTAATTTCGCCAGAGCAATACTCATGATTTTCCTAGACAAAAAAGCAAATGAAGTTTTTCTCTAAAGTCTCTCGTTTTCGAGATATTAATTTTTGAAATGTATGTTTTCGTCTAGTGTAACTTAACGCGTTGTTGCCGCTCCGCACCCTCCGCCTGCCGACCTCCAGTCCTCCACTCACAAAGCTAACCCCCGCCCCTCCCGCCAACACCTAAAATAATCAATTAATTTTTATGAAAACAGTAACTTTTTATTTAAAGGGAATTCAGAAAAAAGTTATTTGACTTTTTTGTTACTCTTGATCCCAATAATCATTTCCTAAATTTAATGTACTCACCGTTTTGACACCCTGTATATGTTTACAAGTAGGGGAGATGGATGTAATACCCATGGATGGATGGAATCCTTTAACCTGGGTGTCTTCAAAAGTCGTTTTAACAGGCTAGACAGCCTAACTGAGCGTGGTTTCGTGAGGAGAGGTGTTTTTGGCTCTGTAGAATTCGCCATTGGTCTCTCGGCACAGCCACCCACGTTGGTTTACATAAAAAAATTAAACGATTGAAAAGAACAGCTTTACTATTAGGTGCCGTGTTCGTGCTTCCGTTTGGTCGTGTCGGCTACACTGAACTGGACAAAAATACGATACCAAAATATCCGTCGAATAGAAGTCCCGCTTGCGCTCTCCGCGGAGTCACCGGCTAGGTCTCCGGTATTGCACGGCTGATCGGAAGTGAGATGGGATTGTCGGAGTATGTGCTTGGTCCCCTCTGACCGAGCCGCCCACACCGGATTACATAAAAATATATAAAAAAAAAAATTGTGAATAAAAAAACTGCCCAAGTGCGAGTCGGACTTGCGCACCAAGGTTTCCTTACCACCAGTTAATTGGGCGGATTTTATAACTTTTTGTTTTATTTTAGGGTACACGTAGAGTTGCACTATAATCACACCAAGTTTGACGGCAGTTTCTTGTATGAAGACTTGGTATGAAGACCATTAAATTTTTTACTTTTCCTTTTTTTTATTTTTTCTCTTTTTTTTCTCTTTCTTTTTACTTTTTCTTCTTATTTGTAAGGATATCCGTCATAATAAGTAATAACACATATTCTGTAAACAAACATTTCAAGCTGCTAGCTATTACGGTTCAAAAGATACAGCATAGGACAGACAGACAGACAGACGGCGACGTGGGCTTAGCTTCCGTATTGATACGGAAACCTAAAAAGGAATTTATTTGGTTTAATTAAAATAATACACTTAATTTTACGTTTACATAGTTTTTATTTTCGAGAACAACATTCTTTTGGCATACATAATTGGTCTAAAACTTACATAGAATTATAAAAGACACAAAAAAAATCGTCCGAATGGACGGACGCAAATATTCCATACAACACGTTATTATTCTGTATAAAAACGTGGTGGTCGGTGTTGTGCTATAATTTACCAGAGTTCATGCAGCACAATACCGATTACTCTGCTTACCCCGATTGTCGGGATTCAGCGTGTGTGATATGATGATGATAACATGTTGTCATAGTGTTGCGTTGCGATAACACAACTCCTAGTGCGGCGGCGCCCGCGCCCGTCGCGCCATCCGCCACACTTTACGTATACCGTACCGTACGTACACCACGTGTCATTATCGTTTTATTCTAACTATACTATTAAAATGTTATTAGTCCACTTAAAAATAAGTATGTACCTACGCATCTGTTCACACGTGTTCCACAAGCTTTTAACTTGCTTCTTGATTCTAGTTCCATAACTGACATTTAAACAATATTGTCTACAAGTCCATCATATATGTTTTTTTTTTACTCAAAAGCGGAATAAAATATTGAAATTTATTTATTTCGACATTTTTATTAAGTAAATAAAAAAAAAGTGCTGTTGAAAACGTCAGTTTTACTTAATGGGTTCGTCTCCTAAATTTAGGATTTCCATATATAAAAGTTAACAACAGTGAAAGTTTTATTTTGATATCTCATAAAATTACGAAGTTTTTCGCTTTCAAAGTCGGCCCATTTCGGCCAATGTCGGAAAATACAGCTCGATTCGCGCGTGACGTCACAATCAATACACAAGTACCCACCTCGAGAGTGGAGCTCCGTACATAGCGTCACGCCCACAGTCACGCCTGTTTCCCGGTGGGGTAGGCAGAGACAACGGATCTCCACGTGCCACGATCCTGGCACACCTCTGCCGCCTCTTCCACTCCCATAATGTTCTTCATGCATGCTCGTCGGTTACGGGTACTACACACTTGACCCTTTTTGATCATATGCCCGATCTGGTCCAGGTACGTGCGTCTAGGGCGACCCTTCCCGACTCTTCTACTCACACTTGCTTCATAAATTTCTTTCGTTAGTCTCCTATCATCCATTCTTTCAACATGACCGAACCACCGAAGTATTCCATTCTCAATTCTTGTAACTAGGTATATCTTCTTTCAGACCACAGCGCTCACGCACTACACTATTTGTCAATCTATCTTTCATAGTAACTACTCCACACATACTCCTTAACCCATTAACGCCCAAAATGAAAAAGCAAGTAACTTTTTCGTTTCATTGCTGTTTATTACATTGAAAGGGATGAAATAAAAGACTTATAAAGAAAAACAGAGGAAAATCTAAATATGTGTCAAGTTATGGGGGTGTACACAGCTGTGTACAATGGGCGGTTTAATGGTGGAACTGCCCAAGGCAAGGTCGCTTTACACATAGCGTTTTCATGCATAGTTCACAACGCCAACGGCCTCTGTTGTGATAAATTACACACGTCAGCGGCTATTCAATACTCTCCGGGTTGTGGCCATCTTTTTTCCTCTCCGGTCCATGAAGAACTGCTCTGTCGAGGATGGACGGCTCTTGGTTTTTGGTGGTCGCAAGTACGCCCGTGCGATGGTCCACCTAAACGATAACTGGTCCATGTAAGTCACCTCTTCATCAGTCTTGCTAAGTAAAACGTGCAGCCGCCAATCATTAGAATAGCCATATCTAGCCAAGTAAGTAGATATGACCCACCACCATTTTCTTCCTTTTATAGCCACACGGTATAGATCGATGGACTGATTCATCTGGTCTACCCCGCCCATTCCTTTGTTGTAATTTATAAATATTCTTTACGTCCACCGTTTCTTTTGTTTCCTTGCGCCATCTACATTATCAAAATTTTATCCCAATGTCACCACGCTGTTGTCCTTCCATGCGACAATCGTTATTTCGTTTTTGGTGTCAAATCGGTAGTCATAACTCCGCTCTAGCTACTTCTTTCTTCATAACATTTCTTTTTCCTGTTGTTCCTTATTGTGTCTGTCGCCCTATATATAGCCTAAGAGACGCAAATGCATGATTTGCGTCTCTTAGGCTATATATAGGTATAACTGGAAGTTAGTAAAAAAGTTGTCAAAATGCACAACATGATCTTCAGGAACAACAGGCATCTTTGCAAGCCAAGACTTCACAACACTCGCACCGAGACCTACTGCAGATTTTGTATTGTTACCCTTCTTGCCACAATAAACATCAAATGTGTAGCAGTAGCTATCTGAGCTTGTTGCTCTTTATACGTCATTGGTTGCAGCCCAATTTTTATAACAAAATCGTACAGATTTTCTTCCTGATCATCTTCATCTTCACCCAATATTGATTCACTGGCATGGCACCTAGTTCACCAAGGTGTTACAAGCTGACATCACGGATGTTGTAAGTGATGTAGCCAACAGTGTCAGTTTCTATAAAAAAAAAAATATATGTATAGAAGCGCCCATTGTACACGCTTGTGTACAGAACAACAAAATGATGTCCAGTACACTGTTTTTCTAATAAATTATCTTATTTATTGTCTCACAAGATATAATAGAGTCCAATTATTCATTCTAATAAAAAATAAACCAAAATATTACATTTTAAACCATAAAAACGAAAACATAACAACTAACATCAAAATTGTTGCTCACAGTCCGTGACAGAAATTAAAAAAACAACAACATGGCATCGCAACTCCGACGAAATAACCTATTTATGAGTACACTAGGGTCATCTAGTTTCAAATTATTGTATAACATCCATCATAACTATCGACAAGACAAGTCGGATCATCACACTAACTGCTGTACACAGTCGTGTACAGAGGGCGGTAATGGGTTAACGCGCGCATTTCCACAGCATTTATCCTGCTTTCATGCTACGTCTACCATGATCAACTTTCACTCCCGTACATAAGTCTAGAGGCCAGCACTCCAACCATGGACAGCCAATATGGAGCTCCCTATATATGTAAGTATTCTATGTCCCTATGCTCTCACTCACTCTGTAAGTCTATGTAATATTTGTAACTTCGGCTCCATTTATGAAGCTCCTACAAATTATTACCTCAACTCATAACTCCAACTAAGCTCGTTTATCTAAAGTTACCAACTCCACCGAATTCACAGACTTTACAACGAAAGATATAACTGGAACGTATGTTTACCGAGCGAATCCTCGACTTTGGCGGAACTTCTCGTCCGACTCCCGCGGGGAAGTTTAGAGCGTTTCACGCTGCTAGACGCTCTGTATACTTTGACAATTCTCGGAGATAATACGTCTAAAACTGGTCATTCACGACAGATCATGGCAGTCAGCATGCCGGTTGACTGACATGCCAATCAGTCCGACCTTTCAGCGTTGGCCGGACCACTGAACATAGCCAACATCGAAATATGAGTAAATTGACAGTACTTCGGAAACCCCATGCGAAACTGTTTGTTATAGCTTATTAGGTGGTAGGGGTTTGTTTATACAATCAAATGCTTTCTGAGTCGGAGAGGCCCGAGCACATGCTCCAACCCAATACAACCACCCAAGAGGTGCAGTACCGGAACTTTCCCAATGTGTTATTGGGCTTAACCTGTCTGGATTGATACCACTATTTTGGTTTTTTTTTTATGTAATCCGATATGGTTGGCTGATTCGGAGCGGAGGGGCCAAAGCACATGCTCCGACCAGCCAATATCACCTCCGAGAAGGTAGTTGCCATACCGGAGACTTCCATGGATTGCTGGCTATGCTGGACTAGAGGAGAACACAACCGAGGCTGCTATGCGGCCATCTTACATCCAGTGCGGTGGTACCAACCCAGTCGGCTACAATTTGAGCCTACCACCTAGTAAGGGTAAGGGAAAGGGAAGGGACCTACAGTTTTACACCGGTTCCGAACGGTGAAGCAGCAGTGAATTCACGTAAATTTTTTTCGTTAGAAAAAACTCATTGGTATACGCCGACCGGATTCGAACCTCGGACCTCTCGCATGAGAAGCCGATGCCCAAACCACTCGGTCACCCGAAAATACTTCGTGTTTTCTGTCCAGTTCAGTGTAGCCGGCACTACAAAAGGGAATTTCATGGCACATAATATTTCCGACAAGGGAACGGTGTGATTGGCTGACTTCAGGGATGTACGCGATTTAGCCATCAGCGACCGACGCGGACGACTCCGCCACCATGATCGCTCGTGAACGGATGAGCGTTTAAAGTCTGTAAACAAGCGGCTGGAGGTATCTGATCTCCGAGGAGAGCAGACTCTCGTCCTTCTTCAGCTCGGCGACCATCTCCTTCGCTCTGTTGTTGGCGTAGTCGTGCTGGCAGTCCTTCCGCTCCAGCATCCTGGCGAGCACGTAGCCGAACTGGCTGCGCGCGCCGCCGCTGCCGGCCTCCGAGATCTCCCGGATCACGGACTCGCTGAAGCCCTGCGCATGCATTGTATATGTTGTCACCAAACCATCTGTCTGCACTAACAATCTTCGGAGTCGGTGCACCCCAAGGGGGGGACTCAGAACGCCTTTATGAGTACCTCCAAGAGGGGGCCGGACCGCAGTCAATGCGCGTCACCGGGACCAAATTGGTGGTATCCCGGCAGCGGGCCTCCCTGCGTGCAACGACTTCCAAATGATTGTTCCATGATGCAGTCGTGACACAGTGCGGGTGCTATGGCCGCAAGGCTGGTGCGCTCGGGTCAGTGGCGGGTGAATATGTCTGCACTAACATCATCATCAAAACCCATCGACTTCATAAAATCTGTCTTGCTACTGGCCGCCACCACAGTAGCCTCGGCTGTGTTCTCCTCTAGTTCAGTTACATAGCTAGAAGTGCAAAGGGAATGTGGCCCCGATATGGCAGCGTCTCGTAGGTGATAATGACCGGTCGAAGCAGATGCCCCTCTAATCCAGCCACCCAAATTGGATCCAAGAAAAAAAGAAATCCTTCTCTATCGCTTCAGTACACAATTATTTTTGTAGCTCTCACCGATTGCAGTAAATTTCAGGTTAGTTGTTTTTAGTTATTTAGATGACTCGTACTATATAGGGAGTGGCAAACATTTTTGTAAATGTAGACTAAGTGGACGTAAAGAAACGTATCCAGCGAAGTTTCTTGCCAGTTCTTCTTCGCTGTGATAATCGAACTGGCAAAATGCTAAATGATGACGAATCCGAGTGCAGTGTACTGTCTATGGATGATGAATAAAGAAAAAAGTATAAAGAATAGTTCATTATTGTATATTAGTTAGCATTTATAAGCCTAGAATGATAAATACAATTTGGCACCAACCAAACAAGTAACGCTTTTTCAGCTTTCCATAGTACGCATGCACAGTGTAAAAAAATATATTTTATTCTTCACGGCTCGTGAAAAGCGGCGCCTCGGACGGCGGCGACTTCGTTCCGTCCTAGATACAGCGAGCAACAGCTGTTTCTATTTCACGACATTTCTTCGAGGCCTCATTTGTGACGTGTGGAGTTCAAGCACAAATCATTTTGGTTCAGTATGAACTTATATATTTTTTATGAATCCAGCAAGTGTAGCCGGACCGAGGGACCAAAAGTGTAGTAGACAAAACCAAATTTATTCCGCTATATCCCGACAATCGCGATAATCAGAGTAATCGCTGTTGTGCTGCAAACACTCTGGTGAATTACAGCACAACACCGACCACCATAATATATAGGTATAGGACAAGACAATTATCAACCAGCAAGAATGCATGAAAACTATATTTTCCTAATACGGTTAATCACGCCATAGGAACCTACCGAATTACTTTTCAAAACCAAATCTTCCGTCTACCGGTGAGTGTGTTCCCTACCACATTAGTATAACCAGGGCATCTTCAAAAGGCGTGTCAATAAATTAGACGACAACCTTTTTGTCCGCCTCATAGCCGGCATGGCGCCTCTCTGAGCGTGGTTTCGCGAGGAGAGGTGTTATTGGCTGTGTCTGATCTTCCGTTGAAGTATTGGGCACAAAATCCCGCACCGGATGACAAAATTTTTTTTTACCTTTTCTCGCGATACCACGCTCATTGAGGTACCATTTCAGCAGATAAGAGGATCCTTGTTGGTTATATACCCTGCTGTAAGAACCTTGATGACATCATCCCCATGTAAAAATATTCTGGGAACATGATCGCGGGTAGTCAGTCCCACCCACCAGCAGCGAAGCGACAATGAAAAGATGTTGAGTTACGATGGGCTGTCAACAATAAAAGGGCGCTGAGCCTCTCTGCGGAGAGTGTTGTGAAGTGATGTGAGTGTTGTGAAGTGTTGTGAGTGTTGTGAAGTGATGTGAATGTTGTGAAGTGTTGAGTGTTGTGAAATGTTGTGAGGGTTGTGAAGTGTTGTGAGTGTTGTGTAGGCAGGTTGGATGCGATAGGAAATTGAGAAATATCTAACACAACACAGAAAATCGAAAAAGTAGGAAAACACAAGCAAATTATCGTGAGCAGTAAGAAAGGATTCATCACCCATCCTCAGGGGGTTAAATAGGGATAAAAGCTTGTATAGAAATGTGTCAGTTTTAAATTTGAAACTATGGAAATTGGTGTTGAGGCTTCTGTTTATAAATGAAAGTCGGTTGCATGCATCAGCGTTATAGGAAATTCATGGGAGGGAGGGATGGTTAGAGGGAGAGAGAGAAGGAGGGAGAGAGGGAGGGAGAAACGAAGGGAGAGAGGGAGAGAGAGAGATCCTATGTAAATAGTATGTGTTTTCCGTCCAGTTCAGTGTAGCCGACATGAAATAAAGTGAAGCACTGACATGGCACCTAGTTCACCCGGTGTTATGGGCTGACACCACGGATGTTGTAGGTGATGTAGCCAACCGTGTCAGTTTTCATAAAAAAAAAGAGTGGGAGAGAGAGAATATATTGCGTCGACCCAAATTGAGCCTAACCTTCAATTCCGCGAGCGAATCCGCGGGAAAAAAGCTAGTCATAAGCATAAAATTCACAAGAAACTCTTAAGTCAACGGTTTTATGCGTATAGATTATAGACGCGAATAAATTTCACTGTCCCCAATAAAAGTGACGAAAGGGAAAGGACGAGGGTGATCTGGGAAATGCTGTAAAATTGTAATAGCTATCGTTAACACGGGCGGCAATTGGGCTCAGAGGGACGTAAAATAGTCAATGATGAAAGTTGCGGAATTGATGGACATTGAATACTTAAACGTAGTTATTAGCTCTTCCTATTATTAACGCTCTGATGTATTTTGTCCCAGAAAAGAGTTGACCTTGAATATTCAAGAAATTCTATTAATCGAAGAGCAGAAAATCGTATTTTCCCAACTAAAAAATAAGAATTAATGGGTTTAATTTATTTTTTTCATCTTACCCCAAAGTCAGATAATTTCTGCCTCTTCGCCTCTCTGCTCAGCAAGTCATACAGCAGCAGCATCCTCAGGTTGGAGTGGCTCAGTTTCTGCTTGGGCGGCGTCGCCTTGCCCAACCCTTCGTCGTTGATGTCGAACGCTCTCTCGTCGTTCGGGTCGTGAGCCAGCTTCAACATTTCCCTCAAATCCGTCGATATGTACTGCAGGTTGTTCTCGTTGAGCTCGTCTTCTGCTAGTTCTAGAGTGGAATCTTCTGCTGCTCTCGAAATCGCATACTCGTCTTCGAGAAGATGCGGGTCTAGGGGCTCGTAAGTTTCGGGCGGTAGGAGCGTTTCTCTAACAGGAAGACCCTCAACGATAGGCTTAACTATACTGTGAGTTTCTGGAGAGAGAAAACTATTCGCATCCTTTTGATTTTGAGGTTTGATGACGGTATACTCTTCGGCGTCGTTCTCGACCGGAAGGAGGATGTACTGTGGCTTGGTGTTGAGTCTTTCGTTGGGTTTGGGCGGTCTCTCGGGCGCGTACAGTCCCGGCCTGTGGTAGGGCGTGGTGGCCTCAACTGCCGGAATGGTCTGCGTTGTGAGGCTGAAATTTATAGATTGATTTCAAATTATCATTACGCACGATCACGATGTTAAAAATCCTGTTTTATATCACACAAATAAACGACCGCCCTGTCGTAGCCTAGGTTAGAGCCATCACAGAACCCATTCAGAGAAAACTGCATCCGACTTAGGTACGCAACTTTACTGATTAAACGGAGGTAGGTCGAAAATATTATGTTATGGACTAACAATATACCCATTGTTTAAGATGAAACATGGAACTGAGTTCTGCCTCTAGGGCCTAATTTCTTTCCCTGTAGTACTGAGACTGTGCTGTAGAGAACAGAGAAGTGTTACTAAATAATAGTGATTTTCTGTTATAACACGGTAGATGTAGTAATTGCGTATTCTATATTAATGCATTGATAGAGGATAACTGAAGGGCTTTCTATTTGAGAATAAATTGTACGAAAGATGGTCGCATAGCAACTACGGCTGTGTTCTTCTCTAGTCTAGTATATCCAGCAATCCAAAGGTAAGTCTCCGGTAGGTATGGTAACTTCTTAAGGTGGGTACTCACTTAGTGGTGTAGCATGTACTGTATTAAATACGGTATCAAGTGAGTACGTCGGCGCGAGTTTGGGGCGAGCTGAAAACATAGGCCAGGAGGGCTCTTATAATTTTGCTCGTCGAGACCAATCCGGAGGATCGTAGCCGGATACGCGGTGATTACGGACGAGTCGTACCCACTTGTTAGGTTGATACAGTATCAGATACATTGCATGCTACACCTCTATGTGAGTGAGTACCCACCTTCAGAAGTGACATTAGCACTGGTCGGCTTGTGCTCTGGCCCCTATAACGCAGCCACCCATACCGGACTGCATAAACTTAGAATCAGTAGTTTTCACCTGACACCGACAGCCATGGACCAGCCTCCGCCTTGCTGCGGTTTCCAAGGCAAGCCCGGCCGTTGCGGTTTCTGATAAGCCGGTCTATTGGTGACGGGAGTTGTCACAGCCGGTGCCTTGGCCGTGGTAGTGGTTGGCCTTGGTGTGGTAGTAGTTGGCCTTGGCGTGGACGTGGGGGCGACAGTCATGGACCAGCCTCCGCCTTGCTGCGGTTTCCAAGGCAAGCCCGGCCGTTGCGGGATCTCGTAAGCCGGTCTATTGGTGACGGGAGTTGTCGCAGCCGGTGCCTTGGCCGTGGTAGTGGTTGGCCTCGGTGTGGTAGTGGTTGGCCGTGGCGTGGACGTGGGGCGGGCGGTGGAAGGCTCGTCCTTGGTCTCGTAGGCCATCTGGTCTACGAGGTGCGCGATCACCTGCATCACTACTGGCAGGTACGAGTCCGACAGCATCACTTTCTGTTGAGCTGTCTCCACCTGAAGTTTAAAAGAACATTTATTGATGTTTTGAGATTAATTGTTTTAAGATCTTTTTTATCAGGTATAGGTGACTGAGTCCGATGGTCACATGCTGCGACCAGCCAATATGACCTCAGACAAGGTGCCTTACAAGAAACCTCTATTTGGATTGCTGGACATAGTGGACTAGAGGAGAAAACAGCAGAGGCTGCTGTGTGGCTGTCTGATCCAAAGACCGAAAAAATAAATTGAGTTTTCAAGTTGTTACAGTACTGACTGCAAGTGACATTTTACAACAACGTATTGTGATAAAACATAGACCATGTAATAAGAAATAATGTTTATAAGTTGAAATTGACTATTTATAGGTTGACATTATACCTACACACCACACGCTGTACCCCGACAATCTGAGTAGTCAGAGTAATCGGTGTTGTGCTGCAAGAACTCTGGTAAATTAAATCACAACACCGACCGCCACATTTATCAAAGTGTTAGGACAAGATAACTAACTATCAAGCAACAAGTAAGGCACGAAGACCCATCTGCTACATGATTAGGTGGAAGGACCGCGCTAAGGTGAGAGGTGGCCTTCCTGTCGCCCTTAAGCACGGCATCTTGTCTTTATCACTTATCCGCCTTTTACGACATGCACGAGGAGAGATACAGTGGGGCTATTCTTTTCAATTACCGGCCCTACACGGTACTTGATGTTTTAATGATAGTAGTTAATTACAAATACTTGAGCTATAGAATACTTGTTAGTTACTTCTAAAAATACATATACGATGTTAGTACTCACGTACGGGACAGCACAGAGCTGGGTTAGCAGCGCGAGGCAGCCCAGCCGGAGCAACATGGCTACCACTCTGCACAACACAACAGTTACCAAACATTTCATAAGGATGGAGGAGACATCAACTGTCGTTCAGTTGTGTGTGGCCAAAATTAGGGACAGAGACCGAACAGAACGACAACACGGGCACTTTGTAACAGAGCTACTTATCGGTGGTCGCTTCCCGTTTCGAGAGCGTTTCCCGGAGCATTTTCAAATTTAGAACATGTACCGGTCGCGCGGGCACTTTGTTCAATTCGAACTACTTCGCTTCCAGTGTTAATGTTTATAGACTCTTGCAAATGATCCCTAATTTTGGCCACATAGTGAATGATTTGTATACATATGGTATACCGTTGAAAAGGGCATAAACTAGCAAACTTTTAAAAAAAAAGGAAGCTCTCAATTGCGGTCAGTTTTTTTTTAATTGAATTAAGAAATTAAGATTCTGTTATATTATTACTCGTCTTTCGACTTTGGGAGGTCATAAGTTCTTTTCATGGTATTAACTTCATCAAATAATATTTTTCTAGAACCCTTGTGATTGTATCAGCCCGAAATAAAATTTATTAGATTTTACGATGTATCCTTATACATCGTAAAATCTAATAAATTTTATTTCGGGCTGATACAATCATAAACCAAAAAGTTACAATTGTTAAAAGCTGGGATTTTGGTAATTTTCAAAAATAAGGAAAAAAATCGTATCTCTATACCACGTGACACCTGACAAAAGGTATCATAAGTCAAAACCTTGCAAATGATCCCACTTACCTACAAAAAAAATTTGTCGGTCGATGTGCCAAACATCCTGTATATTATATTACATTATCTAAATACCAAATTTCATCCAAATCATGTTTCATGTAGCTTAAACAGACTTTCACTTTCAAAGAATGTCCGTCTTCAGCGTTGATATTCTCACAAATCAGTCACGTCAAAAAAAAACGTGTTACCCACAAAATAAGCTTATAAGCAGAGTTCACAGCGGCTAATGCTTGTGTTGCATGGCTCACCTGATCTGGTCTCATGTTAGCAAATACGCGAGTGTGGATCGTTAGCGCATTCATAGCACGAGATGGTTTTTGATTTGATCCTTTGAATGCACACAACTTTGTTTGAATGTATTCGTGATGGTAATTATTGCATGTGAAGGCACACAAAAGAACGCACACTTGTTAAACGACAGGTAACATGTTTCATCGCATTTTGCCGCTTCTAGTATTGAGTTAGGTCACAGATTACTTAATAGGGACTTGTTAGGACCTAACACTAACCTAACCTAACAGTTAGGTGGTCTATTTCCGTCTGGTCTATTGTTATTTTATATGCGATCCGGCAATCCGGTATGGGTGGCCGATTCAGAGGGGCCAGAGCAATACTCCGACCTGCCGATGTCACCTTCGCGACCGAAGGCGACATACCGGAAACTTCCCTTTGGATTGCTGGCTATATGAACTTTCGTCCAGTACGGTGGTACCAAACCATTCGGCTACAACTTGAGTCTAACACCTACATAATAAGGATTAAGGGGCAAGGGAAGAAACCTACAGTTATGTTCCTACTGCTAGTGTCGTTATGCCGCACTATGGATCG
Source organism: Nematopogon swammerdamellus (assembly GCA_946902875.1). NCBI lineage: Eukaryota > Metazoa > Arthropoda > Insecta > Lepidoptera > Adelidae > Nematopogon > Nematopogon swammerdamellus. The sequence goes on along the minus strand of OX336356.1, from coordinate 18,624,485 downwards.
AGAAACGGCCTCCATAGTATTAGGAGATTTTTTTCGCAAACTTCATTTTTTTTTAAAAACTGTTTTTGTTATATTTAGGGTTACATAAGATAATACGAAATATATAGTTGTAGTGATATCAGTCAAGTAGATATTTTATTAAAAATACTTGAAGTTTTCAGTTGTATGGGACGGAGAATGTTTAGTCGATTTTTTCAAAAGTCTTTCGAGGTGTCGCAGATCTTTCAATACATCATGAAGTAGACCACGAGTGTAATAAGACCACATAAAAACTGTAACCCAATTCGACCCGGTATAGAAAATATCTAAGTCCGAATTTATAAATTTTCGTCTATTTTCCTTATACATTATTTATGGTTTAACTTAACAATTAATTACATTTTCTTATTTTTTGTGATTGCCAAGTGTGTAAGTTATACTAATTGGTATATTATGTAACAACTATATCTACCAATGTGGTCGAAAATACCCTCCAATATTTGTAGCGTTTTAAATGTTTATTTGGTATTCATAATTGATTTGAGGGCACATTAAATAAACAAATATGTGAAGACGCGTAGCTTGACAGTACGTATGTATGTTAGGTTCAAATATATAAAGTATATATATATATTTTTTATATTTTAAAATTTGCAATGTGTGGGACGGAGAACATTATATTTATTTTGCCGGACTACAAAGATGTGTCAAACTCTTATTAGCAAGGTTGTGTCGCACAACATAAAAATAAACACAATCAGTAAAAAAAATTTAGAAAGGTGCAACCTTCCGAGTATCGACAGGTCAAAGTATAGCATTTTTTACCTTTTTTTCTTTAACAGTAATTTTTGGTTACATTATGATTGTACAATTATTAAGCAGGTATGCAAATATGTGAGGCATATAATTCTATATGTACAGACCATTCCGATTAACAGTGTAAAAAATAGCAATATTTTTATTTAATAAAACTGAAAACATTATAGTACATTATTCGAAACTGTTAAGAAGTAACAAAGTCTTAACAGTAACGTGATGTTGAACGTGACGGAAAAGAGGCTGTACAAAAAAAAACTGTGAACGCACTTTCTCAAGATGTTAAAAAAATTTCTATTCAAAATTATTCACCAAAATGAATTTTATAAAAAAATTGTTTTATATAAAATTTGAGCCGGTATAGAAAATATGTAAGTCCGAATTTGTAGATTTTTGCTTTCTTTCCTTTAAATATAATTTACAGTTTTAGAATAGAACATAAATATAAGGCTTTGCAGCTCATTCATTATGACGACGCATTAGATACTAATTACCATTCGGTAAGACGAAAACATTCCCACATCCCTGTTTGTGAAACCCCACTATATTTGTAAAAACCGGTTTAGTACATCAGGTGGTGTCCTTTGGTCGCGAATTTCAGTTTAGTATTTGTTCAACGCGCGTAAGGGACGGATCTCTCCTTTCGAAACGAGTTATCGCTGTTTTCAAATACTTTCCTTCCTGCATTATTACTTGAAAACTAGGTACATTTTCGGTTCGAACTCTAACATTTTACAAAATGAAAGAGTTTAAATCAAATCTGAAACTTTTTGTTTTCTTAAAAAACGAGCAAGGCCTCTCCGACCCAAACATACTATTTGACAAGTTTTCCGTTCATATATCTGATGAAAACCGTGATCAATTCAAGTGTTTTTGTAAAACCTACTTGTCTAATATGTATAAAAAGTGGAAAAGTACAAATTATTTGTTCAGTTTCTTCAAATGCAAATTTGAAACATGGTTGACATCAGACATAAAGTGGTCCGAATATGTTCAAAACATACCTCAAGAACCAAGACATGAGAAAGCGGAACCATTCGTGCCGCAATCACCAGCGAAACAGCATTCAGAAGCTTCAACATCTCCTAAACCAGAGTTCAGTCCTCGAAAACAATTCCACGAACTTCACTACCAGCAAAAAAGGCGCAGAACCGCACATCTGTGTACGGAAAATGACTTCGACGAGCTCGCATTCGCTGCGGTGAGTAAAGGTATTAATACGGAAAGACATGATGTTGCTGAGGTGCTTAAGTTTCTTCTGGAAAATTCAGATGAGGTTGGTAGAATAAAGGAATACATTCAAGTTAAAAAAAAAACAATACTCGCCGGAGAAAGCCCTCAGCCTGCTGCGAACTACGGGCAACGGCAATTGAAGCAGGAGTTGAACTGTATCCCTTATACTATCAGCTCCAAAAAAAAGGTCGAGTGTTACCGTCGGAAGGAAGTTTCAAGGTCACGGAATTGGAAGCACGTGTTTTTGCAGCATACAATAATGCAGGAAGGAAAGTATTTGAAAACAGCGATAACTCGTGTCGAAAGGAGAGATCCGTCACTTACGCGCGTTGAACAGATAATAAACTGAAATTCGCGACCAAAGGACACTAATTACCGGTTTTTACAAATATATTGGGGTTTCACAAACAGGGATGTGGGAATGTTTTCGTCTTACCGAATGATAATTAGTATCTAATGCGTCGTCATAATGAATGAGCTGCAAAGCCTTGTATGTATGTTCTATTCTAAGATTGTAAATTATATTTAAAGGAAAGAATACAAAAATCTACAAATTCAGACTTACATATTTTCTATACCGGCTCGAATTTTATATAAAAAATTTTTTTTATAAAATTAATTTTGGTGAATCTTTTATTTATAAGTTCGGTTTATTAATTTGTTCTGTTTTTATTCAACCTTGTATTTATTTTGGTGAATAATTTTGAATAGAATTTTTTTTAACATCTTGAGAAAGTGCAACTGTTCACGATTTTTTTTTGTACAGCCTCTTTTTCGTCACGTTCAACATCACGTTACTGTTAAGACTTTATTAGTTCTTAACAGTTTCGAATAATGTACTATAATGTTTTCAGTTTTATTAAATAAAAATATTGCTATTTTTTACACTGTTAATCGGAATGGTGTGTACATATCTGATATAGAATTATATGCCTCACATATTTGCATACCTGCTTAATAATTGTGCAATCATAATGTAACCAAAACTTACTGTTAAAGAAAAAAGGTAAAAAATGCTATACTTTGACCTGTTGATACTTGGAAGGCTGCACCTTTCTAAAATTTTTTTTACTGAGTGTGTTTATTTTTATGTTGTGCTACACTACCTTGCTAATAAAAGTTTGACACATCTTTGTAGTCCGGCAAAATAAATATAATGTTCTCCGTCCCATACATTGCAAATTTTAAAATATAAAAAAATATATATATACTTTATATATTTGAACCTAACATACATACGTACTGTCAAGCTACGCGTCTTCACATATTTGTTTATTTAATGTGCCCTCAAATAAATTATGAATACCAAATAAACATTTAAAACGCTACAAATATTGGAGGGCATTTTCGACCACAGTGGTAAGTATAGTTGTTACATAATGTACCAATTAGTATAACTTACACACTTGGCAATCACAAAACATAAGAAAATGTAATTAATTGTAAAGTTAAACCATAAATAATGTATAAAGAAAATAGACGAAAATTTATAAATTCGGACTTAGATATTTTCTATACCGGGTCGAATTGGGTTACAGTTTTTATGTGGTCTTATTACACTCGTGGTCTACTTCATGATGTATTAAAAGATCTGCGACACCTCGAAAGACTTTTGAAAAAATCGACTAAACATTCTCCGTCCCATACAACTGAAAACTTCAAGTATTTTTAATAAAATATCTACTTGACTGATATCACTACAACTATATATTTCGTATTATCTTATGTAACCCTAAATATAATAAAAACAGTTTTAAAAAAAAAATCAAGTTTGCGAAAAAAATCTCCTAATACTATGGAGGCCGTTTCTCGATCCATAGTGTGCCGGTAGATTTTTCAATCAGAAAACTTATTGATTCACGTCGATGGGAATCGAACCTCGGATCGAGAGTCAAACGCGAAGGCCGCGCCGAACATCCCCGGCAATTTGAGCAGTTTGCAGTTTAATTTGTAACTTTGAAATGTTAGCTATGAATAGATAATTGTTATAATATATATGAATAGAAATGAATATAGAAGTGGACAGTCTACACGTTGTGGCCGCAGTATTCACAGACCGCGGAGCTCCCGCCGACAAACTTAGGCCCACTTGCACCAACACAAATTTAATATATAAACCAGTTTAACTCGTTAAACTAGCACCCGTTGTATGTGTGAACCGCGTTTAAATCCATAACTCGCTACTTAACTTTAAACTCGTGTTGGTGCAAGACGCGCTAGGTAACACTTTGTTAGCTTCTAAATTTGTTATCATCAATACTAATAATAAATCTGTAAGGGATGGTCATGGAGTAAGTTACTTTGTTTTATGAGATATTGCGTTTGTAGACGCTATGCATGATATTAAAACTCAATTGACAAAATATTTTCTGTACGTATTTTTTCTTTTTTTTTATGGAAACTTACACGGTTGGCTACATCACCTACTACGTCCGTGATGTCAGCCAATAAAACCTTGATGAACTAGGTGCCATATCAGTGCCTCCCTTCGGTCGTGCCGGCTACACTGAACTGGACGGAAAACTCGGACTATCTACATAGCCGTTTCAACCGACTTTTCATTCAGTGCGGGCGGGTTAAACCCTACCATCTAGTACGGTAAGAAGGGAAGGGACCTACAGTTTTACGTGGTATGTATGTATGTTTCTCCATAACTCTTAAACCGATCATCTTATTTCGATGAAACTTATTACTAGCACATTTAATTATACGAGACTGAGAATGAAATGAAATTCAGTTCCGGTTACGCTAAGCTGTGCCTCTCATGCAAACCGAATTGCTCCCCGCGCCGAAATAAAGGTACGGTAGCGGGTTTACTTCCTTTCTTCTTTTTAAATACGAATTTCACGCGAGCGAAGCGGCGGGAAACAGCTAGTTGATAATAATTTAACACGTTAAAACATTATTCAAATGAGCCTCGAATACAGTTACAATACAACTCTGACAACGGCGGCGACGACGGCGCGGCAGATTTATTCGCGAGAGTTTTTGTCAAAACATTCAAAACTGACGCGACGCTCGGAGACGCGCCGCCGCCGGCGCGGCCACAAAGAACATTCTTCGTTCTAATCAGTTTCGGTCCAAATAACACATTCAAAATTGGCTCCTTATTTCTTGCCACCCAACCCATCTCCGCAGCACTCGTCTAAGAGAAACTGAACACTTATTTTGTTGTTGACAGTGCGGGCTTTTCGTTTCTCAAAATCGTTCCTCTACCGCTAGGGTGTGGAATTGTGTGCCCGCGATTGTTCTTCCCGATACTTTGAACCTGGGACTCTTGTCCGCATATTTTTATTTCTGTTTGCCACATGCCCTATTGTCACGATGTAGACAGATTCTGTAGTAGCCTTTCCTGCTAGTATTCTCTTATTTAAATTTAAAAATGAATTTCGAAAATCCAATTCTGAATAATAAAATGCTATCGAAATTCCATTTTTTATATTTTTCAAATTTTTTTCTAGAGAGGAAGAAAATGGTGTTCATGATTTGGAAGGGAGCTTTCCTAGCGTTCGCATCATGGTGTGAGAGAGATCACAATATACCTGGCAAAAGGCCAGCTATCTGAATCTAGTCTAATTCGTTGTGGCACTTTAGCTACTATATGCGAGTGTCCTATGTAGGGTGTTAGTGTTTAAGGTCCAAATGAAACACTATGATAGCTGTGTATAAACGTGTAATAAAACGACTGAGAATTATTATTTACTCAAAGCGACTATACTTGACTCCGTGGTGTGATCGACTGCCAGGGCGGCGGGCCGAGGCGAGCGCGGACGCACGCCGCGCCAGAGGGGCGCGGGGTGCGTGTGGCACTTTAGCTACTATATGCGAGTGTCCTATGTAGGGTGTTAGTGTTTAAGGTCCAAATGAAACACTATGATAGCTGTGTATAAACGTGTAATAAAACGACTGAGAATTATTATTTACTCAAAGCGACTATACTTGACTCCGTGGTGTGATCGACTGCCAGGGCGGCGGGCCGAGGCGAGCGCGGACGCACGCCGCGCCAGAGGGGCGCGGGGTGCGGTAACCGCGTCGCATCGGACCGATGTGTCGTGTCCGGCACATCGTCAATGTGTACTCCGGCGGAGTTATTGGCTGCACGATGTCTCTTGGACCTTTTCTTCATCTCGGGCAACGACATGCTGGCTGGTGCCCGCTTGACTTATTCGCTGCGTAAGCAGGTTAATTTTCCTGACTGAAGCTCTTCGCGTGTGTGTTTTAGTTTGTCTTTCAGGATCTCTGTAATGTTATTTTTCCATTTAGACCGCCCTGATGCACAGGTGCTGTTCTCATTTTCTCATAAGGAAGATGAGTCCAGCACGAGAAAACGTAGAGTTTTCTGGCGCTAATTTACTCATTTTCCACAGCCGCTCCGGTACCGGCTCATCAGCTAAGTAAGACTGTCCTTCCGGATGCCCGGCTCTTCTGCCAAGAATGTGCTAAGCAGTTGGATGTAGAGCTGTTCCGGCTACCAGTTCTCTGCCGCTTGACGACATTCCATTGACGAAAATGGACATTATCTCTTTGCCTTCGGAGGTCTTCGTCAGCTCACCCGGCTACATTTAAAGATATGTGAAACTTATTAGAAACGTAAAATACCGAATTCATGTAATTAACATTTAAACGTTTAAGTTTTAATCATTAAATTGTTAAAATCTTACAGATTGTTTGAATCATCAGAACTCGCCTCGCATGCCATCCCCTGTGATTCTCATGTTCTTTTCCTTTTAATTATTTGAGTGATGTGATTGATCTGAGTTCCTAAATCTAATGGCCTACAGCCCCTTAATCTTCTTGAACTCAGAACAATTCCACATCTCTCTCTATTTATTCTTGTGACACTATGTAATCTATGTATGAGGCATAATTAAATAAGGGACTGACAGAAAATGACTTCGCCATAAGGTTGACCTTTTGTCCGACTTTTATATGTTACTTACGAGTAGGTGACTTACGATGGCCATGGACATTCTGTGATGCACGGGGATTGCGAATGCCATGCCGGCCTGACAGGAGCCTTTTCACGCCCCTTTTGAAAAACCCCTTGTACTTGGGAGGAAATATACTATCTAATTTTATTTTTCAGACAAAATACAACTTTTCAACTACAAAATTATTTCACACTTCACAAAATATTATTTCATTTTATTAAAAATTACCCAAAGGTTGACTGAAAGAGATCACTTGCAGTAGGAAGTCCGCCTTTGCGCACTATTTTATTATTTTCTCGATTATTTTCATTTATGTACGGTGTTTGTTTCTATTGTGCGTGATAGAGTTTGTATTATATTCTACTATTATTTTAGTATGTTGGAAAAATATACCGAAACACAGATTGGTTTCACCGAGGGTTCCGTACCAATACACTATCTGAGATCATGTGATCGAAGCACATAATATCTTTGCGTTATGTATTTACAAAAAACATGTGTTATCTTTTCATTCAGTTCGGGATCCTTAGCGCGAGCCCGTCTCGCACTTGGTCGGTTTTTATTATTTGTTGTTTTACTTTAGAGTTTGCACTATAATAACACCAAGTTTGACGCTTGTATGTATTAGCTTTTTCACGATAGAGCAAAAAAAAAACAAAAAATAAAAAACAAAAAAACGTTGAAAAAAACACGTTTCTTTTATTCATTATTATTACATTCCCCTTAATTTTTTCCTTATTATTTTGTACAATTTGTTAGGATATTCGCTAGAATAACACTTATTTTGTGAAAATTTCAACCGGCTACCTTTTACCGTTTAAAGGATACAGCCACGTAGTAATAGGGTCGAGTACGGAACCCTAACAATCCTGTGGAGACAAGTGTGTCCTCAGTAATAATTGCACAGCACATACATAATCTACCGTATGCGATAGTGGGAGCATCCCAACACACTCACTTTAATTTGTACACCTGTTATCACTCTGCACTTCCTTAAAGATCTGCACACTCGTACCGCACTTACACTGTTCACTTCGCGGTGGTGCCAACATGCGCGTGCGTCGAATCGCGGAGAAGGCACTGGCGCTGGCGACAGGCTTCTGCGCCGCTGCGCTGGTCTCGCGGCGCCGCCGGGGCGGGGGCGGCGGGGAGCGGTGCAGAGGTGCTTGACCCTAGCTGGACCAGCTAAACCAGTAGCCAACATGCGGATTGGATGTCTTGAGAGCGAATGTATACCCCGCTACTATGTGCGGCAAGTAAAAGTAAGTAAAAATTTTTAGATGTGAAATTTAAAGGGAATTTCTATTATGTAAAATTTATAGAAGATTTTCTTTAATTTAGTTTCTCATATTTGATTTTTAGGGGTCCGGGAGCTGTATATTTTTAACGTAGCCTGTTGAAATTTTCACAAAATATGTGTTATAGCGAATATCCTCACCAGTTATAAAAAACAAGTAAACAATTATAAGAGGGGTCCCCTCCTATAATAGAAAAACATTTTTGCGAATTTATTAGAAAACAGTCAAAATTCTGAAATTAACCGGGCTCGGATATTGGCAGCGTCACGATAGGAATCGGGTGCGTGGCTCAAGGCATACCCCTCTCCACACCTTGGCACCTTGTTAGATAGAACTACATTAAGAATTTCTATTGCTCTCAGAATCGGTGCCAAGGTGTGCCAGCCTCATTCTTGCGTCTGCGGAGCCAGTGTCGATTGTTTAGGACACGACGGTCTTGCTTGCCAGCGGAGCGCAGGAAGACTGGCGCGCCACGCGCGCCTATAAAAACATCTCTAGCCTCCGCTGGTATGCCCTCCCTACTGGAGCCACCAGGCATCTCACGCTCGGACGGCAAAAGACCGGACGGTATGACGCTGGTTCCTTGGACGAAGGGTAGAGCCCTGGTGTGGGACGCCACGTGCGTCGATACGCTGGCGCCTTGCCATGTCTCCGCTTCCTCGCGATGAGCCGGGACAAGCTGCTAAAAAAAAATACAAAGTATGAGTCCCTATAAACCCTCTTTGAGTTTCTAGGTTATGCGGTGGAAACCCTTGGTGCGTGGTCACCGGACGCACTGGCTTTTGCCGAAACCATCGGCAAACAGCTAGTGGATAAGTCCGATGACGTACGTGCCAAGGCTTTCTTCATACGCCGCATAAGCGTAGAAATTCAAAGAGGGAACGCTATAAGCGTCCTAGGGACTATGGCCAGGCCTCACGCACTCTATGTACTTGCGCGCGCTAACTACCTACCGCCCGACGGGCCGCCGGCGGTCTATTTCAGTGAAAATTCGTCAGCTGCGCGAAGTATACATAGACGCTCGCCCAAAGCAATAACCACTTTACACTCGATCGTTAAGGTACATTTTCGCACGCAGCGAGTGGCTACGTGAAGCAGTAGGCTATTAAAGCCCGAAGGTAGGAACATTTTCTATGGAGTGATTTATCTGTTACGAAGTAACTATTAAGTAATCTGTGCTATGGCTGCCTCGGCTGAACTAGAAGATTTTTTTATTTATAGGTTCTTGTTAATTTTTCTTTTGTTAGATAGGTAAGTTTTGTTTTAGGTTAGTTTTAGTTCAGATATTTATTACTTTTTTGATTACTTAATTACTTGATTAAATAAATACTAATAATAAATCTAGAGACAAAAGGTAAAATGTCATTTCATCACAAAATAAAATAAAAATAATACGTATACATATAGGTACATATTATATACATATTAATATATACATAATACATATTTTATTAAACTCAAAACAAAGAAACAACAACCAACACAATTTATAAAGAAATAAAAGATTTCCTCTATAGGGGCCAAACACATTGTCCCTAGGATGGGTGCAGCATTCCCCCTCTGAATGGCGATTGAAACACGCTGACGGAAAAATGCTGCAGGCTGCAGCTCGCCGGTCACCTGAACATTCCTGTCGATAGCATCGACAAATATGTTCGTTCCTGCCTTGCTGCGTTCCTGCCGCTTCACTAGTTTTATGGGTTAGCTTCATTGTCTTAGCTCGGAACTAGTCGGATGATTTACGGCTCGAAGGCTCGGGACGGCTTAATTCTACTATATAGTCTCCCTTGAAGCCTACTAAAAGTGCTCCATGTTCCATAAATGGCTAATATCCTCTCCTGTTTACCAAATAATATGATTAAAATCTATTTCGTCCCTAATTCTCCGCTCAACCGAACGCAAGAAAAGCGATTATCAAGATGACAAGGCTATCGAGCTAACGAACGACTCCCACGCAGCTAGGGGCGGGCGGGCGAAATGTATGAAGCGCTCTAGGTATATCTATGAGGATAATCACAACACTGTTGTGCGGAGACTGGATGGACACTGTGCAGTTGGACAAGCAGTTGATACAAATTACGTATCAAAGTTTGAGAAACGCTCTTTACACCTGATACGCTTAATTAATAAGTCTTTGTAGTCCTATCAGCAAAATTTTTAATCTTGCTCTCAAGTTGTGTTTTCGATAGACAGTTAGGCGATGTTATTAAGTGGCTATAGTCACTAAAATACTTGTCTTGCGGCCAATACTTACGGAAGGTGATACATAGCACCATCGAATTACCGAAGCTGACTGAGACCTATTCGTGTTTCAGTACAAATATGGCACTCGTTTTAGTGGCGTTTTCTTCCGGTAGCCTTGCGTATCTAATCATAGGAAATATAATGTATTATAAGAATCACAAGAAAAGCGAGGTCGATCTCTGCCTGCGTCACCCCCGCATCGGTGACTCAAGAACCGCTGTGCCAGTTTGTAGGGTTACGCGCTGCGCAGGCAGCCTTATCAAAGACGCATTAGCGTCTCCATCTCACCACTAATCGAGTTCCACCTATAATGGAGGTTTGTGGCCTCAATTTCTACTCGAGGCGTATAAAATACAACGCAAATTAATATAATTTGGTCTAGAGTCTTCGGGACTACTTTAGTTAGGGTAGGAGGCCGCTCGAACGTTGAAAGAGAGAGAGAGAATTTATTAATTACATTTTAGTGAAATGATGGAATGAAGATCAATTATGGACGACGGAACAAATTCAATTAAAATTTAGTAAACAGTCGATAGTGATCTCCTCCGATCTGAAACAGAGCTGGTGAGTTCACACCAGAAGAACAACATGCAGACATATTGGAGTGAATCATACCTTACTAGTGCTGCCCGAATTCGCACATTCGCCCAGATGTGTCGGGAATGCTATCTCATACATTTCATTTAGTAAATTGTAGACCATGCCCATTGACAGGAGATATTATGACAAATACTTACAGTAAGTATATTAAAAAGTTTTAGTAAATTCAATGAACATTTATTAATGTTAGGTGTTAATTTCTCAAATCCAACATATGTCCATAAAAAACTCTACTCCTAACAAGAAAATATAAAGTAAGTTTAGGTTTTTGATTTGTTAAAAAAACAACAACAACGAATCGACTGGCATCTCGGTCCACCTGAGGGATATCTGCTAATGGGGTTTTTGACGTTTTTATTTTTAGTTTATATTCTTCACATTTATCTAACAGACTCGCAGAACGAGGGGTGATGTCGGCAATATTAATGTGGGGTCTAACATCCCGGAATACCGAAAACATGGGCGTTGAACCTTCGATTAGAATGTAGAAATGCGCCGCGGGCGGCGAAAAACTACAGCGACCTTCCCGGCAAAAGCTTCCGAATTTATCCAAGCAAATTTTCAGAGGGCCCTAACCTCAGACGACGATTTTCTAGTGACGTCAACCTGCTAAGGCTTCTCCTTTCCTCTGATGCAGGAACCCTAAATCGGGAATATCGGCGAGATAAGAAGCTTCGAAGAAATAAAAGTACTCGAGATGCCAGATCTGAGGATAGCACCAGTCAAAACGGCTGTTCTGATCTTCGATGATGGAATTCGCATTTTGCGCTACCCAAATCCACGGACAGAAAACATTGCGATGGCTGTAACTTGGTAAGATCAGCGTGGAGTGCGAGTGTCGAGGGCATTCAGAATATTGAGACTTACCGGTCTGACTTAAAAGTAGCATTGACTTACTTGCAAGTAGATGACATTTTGTTTGGAAGTAATTCGCTTCGTAATGGAGGTTCGACGCTAAGAGTAAGTGGTGGGGAATTGGGGATGTAAGAAGGACCGAGGAAAAATTCTAGTCGAATTCTTCGCGAATGGGCTCGAGCTTGTTTAAAATGAAGTAGTAGTTAATATAGGAGCCACAATCGTTTGTGGATGAAACTTTTGGTCACATTCGACGATTACCTTCGCATTTGTTCTTCAGGTGTGTAGCCACCTGCAAAGAACACGTAGATGAGACAAGGGAGCTGACGAGGTGCAGACGCCTGGCAGCCGACGCTCTTCACTAACGTTCGGTGTCGCTATCAATCATTGCATTAGTCTAACAGCACTGAGCCTGTCTAAACCTATTTAGCGGAATATTTGATACGACCAACAATATAGAGTTTTATTTTTGTACGGAAACTGACACGGTTGGCTACATCAATTACTACATCCGTCATGTCAGCCCATAACACCTCGTTGAACTAGGTGGCGTGTCAGTGCTTCCCTTCGGTCGTGCCGGCTACACTGAACTGGACGGAAAATACGAACTATTTACACAGCCGTTTCAACCGATCTGTCATTCAGTGCGGTGGTACCAACCCGGGTGGGTTAAACCTACCTAGTAAGGTAAGAAAGGAAAGGGACCTACAGTTTTACGTGGAACTGAACGTGGAGCTGAACGGCCGGCAACATTTGATGGGGTGTAAAACCGTTATGACGTAGTGTCTGTGTAATCGTCTCGTTTTTTGCTCGTGACGTAGCTGCCTGCCGACCGCGCCAATCTTATACAGGCGGATACCCACAAACTGACATGTAATTACTATTTTGATGAAATTTGAAATTTATTTTTGTGATATTTTCAAAAAACTGTTTTCGTATATGGCAAGTGATACATCGCTGGAACCGGATCGACTTGTAGATTCTAAAAATATTTGAAAAAAAAAATGGCACGCGCGCGCCCTCTGGTAGTTTACGGAATGTCCTATGTTGAACATCAGATTTCGCCGATTTCTGTAAAGAAAACGTATATTATACTTTACTATTTCTAAAAGTATGTTTCTTTACGAGTATTCTGATATAGATATTGTAAAGGTATGTTTTGAATTTATATTAGATGAATTTTTCAATTTTTTTTTTTGGGATTTTTTTTTTTAACTAAATTATCTGGTACTTCTAAACAAGGTAAGCCTCACTGTTTCACATGGATTTTAGGAAATTTTCTAGGCTTTCTAGGCCACAAGAGTTTATAGATCTGACTTTATTAGTTTCCGAAATATCTGCGTTTATGTCGAGGTCGGCGCGCAAGGTCGCGCGCGCCGTACCACGGGCCACGCCCATGCGGGAGCTAGACCCGCTGTGGGCATATTATAACGCGGGAGCTGACAGGTTAAAAAGTAAAAAAAAAATGATCTCATATTTTTTTTTTAATTGTAAGCTCGACATATGGCGCCGAGTGGTTCTAGATCGCGGGACACTTCGGGGTTACCCATTAGTCGCACGGCTCGACGCTGGATCGAGTCCAGAGGCGCAAGCTGGTATTTGGCGGAGCCATCCCACAGGTTCGAGCAGTACTCCAAGCAAGACCTTTACGCGGCAGGTGGCCGAGTGGTTTGAGCATCGGCTTCTCATGCGAGAGGTCCGAGGTTCGAATCCGGTCGGCGTGTACCAATGAGTTTTTTCTGACGAAAAAATTTACGTGCATACCTACACCTGCTGCTTCACCGTTCGGAACCGGTGTAAAACTGTAGGTCCCTTCCCTTGCCCCTTACTAGGTGGTAGGCTCAAATTGTAGCCGACTTGGTTGGTACCACCGTACTGGATGTAAGATGGCCGCATAGCAACCTCGGTTGTGTTCTCCTCTAGTCCAGTATAGCCAACAATCCAGGGAAGTCTCCGGTATGGCACCTACCTTCTCGGAGATGATATTGGCTAGTCAGAACATGTGCTTTCGCCCCTCTGACTCAGCCACCCATATCGGATTACATAAATAAAAAAATAAAAAAAACCTGATCTGCGATTTATACAGGAGCAGCTTTTGGTCCGCCCTGAAGTACCGTCGCACCTTATTGAGTACGCCCAGCTTTTTAGAAGCAAGCTTGGCCTTCCCCTCGATGTGGGGACGAAAGTTCAAGTCGTGCGACAGTTCGACTCCGAGGACCCCGAGGTGATCGCTTAATTTGAGTGACGTGCCTTGGAATGAAGGAGCCGGTGTGAACGTCGCTCTCTTCGCACTGAACGTGCAAACTTGTGTCTTGGAAGCGTTGAACCCGACCAAATTACTACGGCCCCATTCGGAAATAGAGCCGAGTGTATGTTCGAGCTCAGACACAAGTCTTCGTCTCTTCTCATCCACAACATCCCGACTGGATGAAGGGTGACTGGTGTAGGATCCGTGTGCCGTACTGTCATCTGCATAAAAATGTATGTTGCCCAGAGACAGCATATCATTGATGTGCAGAAGAAACTGCGTGCGTGACAACACAGATCCTTGTGGTACGCCGGCGTTCACTGACATGGCGTCCGACGAGCAACCGTCCACTAGGACCTGAATGCTACGCCCATGTAGGAAGTCGGCGACCCAGTCACAGAGGCCAGAAGGTAGTCCGTAAGCCGGCAATTTGCCCAAGAGCGACTTGTGCCAAACCCGGTCAAATGCCTTGGCAATATCCAGGCCAATTGGCAAGGATTCACCATGACCTTCAAGCGATTCCCCCCAAAGGTGAGTGACGTACGCTAGGAGATCACCAACAGATCGTCAACTTCAACGTAGCTAAGACGCAAGCTTGTGCCTTCTCTACTAAGGCTGATCCGTTTCCCCTCCAAGCCACTTTCCAGGGCAGCCAAGTCCCCAATGATGGTAGTCTGGGCGTCCTGGGTATGGAGGTGTCCAGGGACGTTGGATTTCGATCGTTCATAGAGTCCAAGGCGAAACTAGCATCTTGGATTCTATTCAACGATGAGCCATTCGCCTCATTGGCGATTCTGTACTCACAAAGGACCTTCAACCTCTAAAGCACAGACGGATCGTTGGATCATTTAGCCTGTTTTATCGGTACTACTATGGCCGCTGCTTTGACGAAATTGCTTCCCTTATCCCTCCTCCTCCTGTTCGCCTTCGCCAAACCCGCCATACTCTCGCGGAACATCCCTTTGTAGTGGACAAAAGAGTACTTCAAACTGCACGATTCTCTAAATCGTTCTTGAGCCGCAAGATGTGGAACATGCTTCCGGGGAATATCTTTCCCCACTCCTACAATCCACGGATCTTCAAATCGCGGGTAAATAGCCTTTCCCCAGCGACATTACTCCACCTCCAAGCCGGACGTACACCTCCTTGGGGGTGATATTGGCTGCGCCTGAGGATTCGACCTCGGGCACAGCCTAGCCTAGTTCGGAAACAATAAAAAATTCAAAAACCGCTCAAATGATTTCGATAAAACTCAAATATGTTGTTACACTCGACGAGACGCTTCCGACAAGGTATGACACATCTCGCTAGGACTGCGCAGTCCAAAGTTGTCAAACTAACCAATCCTAACCCAACCTTTTGAGTAGGGGAGGGGGCTGGGGGGTCAAACTCTGGAAAACGTTTGGGACCATTATTATAGACTCCTACACCAAGTTTCGACTCGATCCGACCTAAAATGCAATCGCTATAGAGCGACAAACATTTTGGAGCCCACATTTCAAACGCCAATAATTCAAAACCGCTCAAATGATTTCGTTGAAACTCAAATATGTTGTTACACTCGACGATACGCTTCCGGCGATGTATCACACACCTCGCTAGGACTGCGCAATCCAAAGTTGTCAAACTAACCAATCCTAACCTAACCTAACCCAACCTTTTTCGTAGGGGAGGGGGCTGGAGGAGTCAAACTCTAAAAAACGTTCGGGACCATTATTATAGACTCCTACACCAAGTTTAGAATCGATCGGACCTAAAATGCTATCGCTATAGAGATACAAACATTTTGACGCCCACATTTCTAACGCCAATAATTCAAAAACCGCTCAAATAATTTCGATAAAACTCAAATATGTTGTTACACTCGACGATACGCTTCCGGCGATGTATCACACATCTCGCTAGGACTGCGCAATCCAAAGTTGTCAAACTAACCAATCCTAACCTAACCTAACCCAACCTTTTTCGTAAGGGAGGGGGCTGGAGAAGTCAAACTCTAAAACACGTTGAAGACCATTATTATAGACTCCTACACCAAGTTTAGACTCGATCGGACCTAAAATGCTATCGCTATAGAGATACAAACATTTTGACGCCCACATTTCAAACGCCAATAATTCAAAAACCGCTTAAATGATTTCGATGAAACTCAAATATGTTGTTACACTTGATGAGACGCTTCCGACGAGGCATCACACATCACGCTAGGACTGCGCAATCCAAAGTTGTCAAACTAACCAATCCTAACCTAACCTAACCCAACCTTTTTCGTAGGGGAGGGGGCTGGAGGGGTCAAACTCTAGAAAACATTCGGGACCATTATTATAGACTCCTACACCAAGTTTTAACTCGATCGGACCTAAAATGCGATCGCTATAGAGCTACAAACATTTTGACGCCCACATTTCAAACGCCAATAATTCAAAAACCGCTCAAATGATTTCGATGAAACTCAAATATGTTGTTACACTCGATGAGACGCTTCCGACGAGGCATCAGACATCTCCCTAGGACTGCTCAATCCAAAGTTACATTTCGGATCGAAGATCTGAAAATAGTGTAGTGAATTAAACATCAAGTTGCTCACACAATTTAGTCGATTTTCAAATTACGAAAACTTACTTTCGAAATAGACTAGGTAGAGAGGTATAACTATATATTCGGATAGATATCGGGGAGAACAAAAATTCTCCTCCCCCCCCACTCCCAATTTCCCCCTCCACCAAAATTTCATCAATTTTACTTCCATTTAAACTGTCAAATGTCAAAATCTGACAATGTCAACTTGTGACAGAGATCGAACTGTCAAACTTTGTAGTACATGACAACTGTCAAATCTGTCAATCTGTCAAAGTTGTCAACCAAAAATCTGTCGAGGTCTGTCAAATGTCAAAATCTGACAGTGTCAACTTGTGCCCTATACCCAAATCTCAAACTTTGTTTTTCATGACAACTGTCAAATCGTTCAAACTGTCAAGCTGGAACCCAAAATGTACATTTGACAACCCCGTTTACGCTTATAACTCGGACCCCTTACTAGTTAGACCCAATAAACTATCTCCCCAAAACCCCAAGATGCCATCAATTCACTCCGATTTACACTGTCAAATGTCAAAATCTGACAATATCAACTTTTGACAGAGATCAAACTGTCCAACTTTGTCATACATGACAACTGTCAAATCTGTCAAACTGTCAGACTATCAAACAAAACAACCACCCCTCCCCCCCGCTGCGTTACGTTACAGTTACAATCCAAAGTTGTCAAACTAACCAATCCTAACCTAACCTAACCCAACCTTTTTCGTAGGGGAGGGGGCTGGAGGGGTCAAACTCTGGAAAACGTTCGGGACCATTATTGTAGACTCCTACACAAAGTTTAGACTCGATCGGACCTAAAATGCGATCGCTATAGAGATACAAACATTTTCACGCCCACATTTCAAACGCCAATAATTCAAAAACCGCTCAAATGATTTCGATGAAACTCAAGTATGTTATTACACTCGATGAGACGCTTCCGGCGATGTATTACACATCTCGCTAGGACTGCGAAATCCAAAGTTGTCAAACTAACCAATCCTAACCTAACCTAACCCAACCTCTTTCGTAGGGGAGGGGGCTGGAGGGGTCAAACTCTGGAAAACGTTCGGGACCATTATTATAGACTCCTACACCAAGTTTTGACTCGATCCGACCTAAAATGCGATCGCTATAGAGATACAAACATTTTCACGCCCACATTTCAAACGCCAATAATTCAAAAACCGCTCAAATGATTTCGATGAAACTCAAGTATGTTATTACACTCGATGAGACGCTTCCGGCGATGTATTACACATCTCGCTAGGACTGCGAAATCCAAAGTTGTCAAACTAACCAATCCTAACCTAACCTAACCCAACCTCTTTCGTAGGGGAGGGGGCTGGAGGGGTCAAACTCTGGAAAACGTTCGGGACCATTATTATAGACTCCTACACCAAGTTTAGACTCGATCGGACCTAAAATGCTATCGCTATAGAGATACAAACATTTTGACGCCCACATTTCAAACGCCAATAATTCAAAAACCGCTCAAATGATTTCGATGAAACTCAAATATGTTGTTACACTTGATGAGACGCTTCCGACGAGGCATCACACATCACGCTAGGACTGCGCAATCCAAAGTTGTCAAACTAACCAATCCTAACCTAACCTAACCCAACCTTTTTCGTAGGGGAGGGGGCTGGAGGGGTCAAACTCTAGAAAACATTCGGGACCATTATTATAGACTCCTACACCAAGTTTTAACTCGATCGGACCTAAAATGCGATCGCTATAGAGCTACAAACATTTTGACGCCCACATTTCAAACGCCAATAATTCAAAAACCGCTCAAATGATTTCGATGAAACTCAAATATGTTGTTACACTCGATGAGACGCTTCCGACGAGGCATCAGACATCTCCCTAGGACTGCTCAATCCAAAGTTACATTTCGGATCGAAGATCTGAAAATAGTGTAGTGAATTAAACATCAAGTTGCTCACACAATTTAGTCGATTTTCAAATTACGAAAACTTACTTTCGAAATAGACTAGGTAGAGAGGTATAACTATATATTCGGATAGATATCGGGGAGAACAAAAATTCTCCTCCCCCCCCACTCCCAATTTCCCCCTCCACCAAAATTTCATCAATTTTACTTCCATTTAAACTGTCAAATGTCAAAATCTGACAATGTCAACTTGTGACAGAGATCGAACTGTCAAACTTTGTAGTACATGACAACTGTCAAATCTGTCAATCTGTCAAAGTTGTCAACCAAAAATCTGTCGAGGTCTGTCAAATGTCAAAATCTGACAGTGTCAACTTGTGCCCTATACCCAAATCTCAAACTTTGTTTTTCATGACAACTGTCAAATCGTTCAAACTGTCAAGCTGGAACCCAAAATGTACATTTGACAACCCCGTTTACGCTTATAACTCGGACCCCTTACTAGTTAGACCCAATAAACTATCTCCCCAAAACCCCAAGATGCCATCAATTCACTCCGATTTACACTGTCAAATGTCAAAATCTGACAATATCAACTTTTGACAGAGATCAAACTGTCCAACTTTGTCATACATGACAACTGTCAAATCTGTCAAACTGTCAGACTATCAAACAAAACAACCACCCCTCCCCCCCGCTGCGTTACGTTACAGTTACAATCCAAAGTTGTCAAACTAACCAATCCTAACCTAACCTAACCCAACCTTTTTCGTAGGGGAGGGGGCTGGAGGGGTCAAACTCTGGAAAACGTTCGGGACCATTATTGTAGACTCCTACACAAAGTTTAGACTCGATCGGACCTAAAATGCGATCGCTATAGAGATACAAACATTTTCACGCCCACATTTCAAACGCCAATAATTCAAAAACCGCTCAAATGATTTCGATGAAACTCAAGTATGTTATTACACTCGATGAGACGCTTCCGGCGATGTATTACACATCTCGCTAGGACTGCGAAATCCAAAGTTGTCAAACTAACCAATCCTAACCTAACCTAACCCAACCTCTTTCGTAGGGGAGGGGGCTGGAGGGGTCAAACTCTGGAAAACGTTCGGGACCATTATTATAGACTCCTACACCAAGTTTTGACTCGATCCGACCTAAAATGCGATCGCTATAGAGATACAAACATTTTCACGCCCACATTTCAAACGCCAATAATTCAAAAACCGCTCAAATGATTTCGATGAAACTCAAGTATGTTATTACACTCGATGAGACGCTTCCGGCGATGTATTACACATCTCGCTAGGACTGCGAAATCCAAAGTTGTCAAACTAACCAATCCTAACCTAACCTAACCCAACCTCTTTCGTAGGGGAGGGGGCTGGAGGGGTCAAACTCTGGAAAACGTTCGGGACCATTATTATAGACTCCTACACCAAGTTTTGACTCGATCCGACCTAAAATGCAATCGCTATAGAGATACAAACATTTTCACGCCCACATTTCAAACGCCAATAATTCAAAAACCGCTCAAATGATTTCGATGAAACTCAAATATGTTGTTACACTCGATGAGACGCTTCCGGCGATGTATCACACATCTCGCTAGGACTGCGCAATTCAAAATTGTCAAACTAACCAATCCTAACCTAACCTAACCCAACCTTTTTCGTAGGGGAGGGGGCTGGAGGGTTCAAACTCTAGAAAACATTCGGGACCATTATTATAGACTCCTACACCAAGTTTTGACTCGATCGGACCTAAAATGCGATCACTATAGAGCTACAAACATTTTGACGCCCACATTTCAAACGCCAATAATTCACAAACCGCTCAAATGATATCGATGAAACTCAAATATGTTGTTACACTCGATGAGACGCTTCCGACGAGGCATCACACATCTCCCTAGGACTGCGCAATCCAAAGTTACATTTCGGATCGAAGATCTGAAAATAGTGTAGTGAATTAAACATCAAGTTGCTCACACAATTTAGTCGATTTTCAAATTACGAAAACTTACTTTCGAAATAGACTAGGTAGAGAGGTATAACTATATATTCGGATAGATATCGGGGAGAACAAAAATTCTCCTCCCCCCCCACTCCCAATTTCCCCCTCCACCAAAATTTCATCAATTTTACTTCCATTTAAACTGTCAAATGTCAAAATCTGACAATGTCAACTTGTGACAGAGATCGAACTGTCAAACTTTGTAGTACATGACAACTGTCAAATCTGTCAATCTGTAAAAGTTATCAACCAAAAATCTGTCAAGGAGTGTCAAATGTCAAAATCTGACAGTGTCAACTTGTGCCCTATACCCAAATCTCAAACTTTGTTTTTCATGACAACTGTCAAATCGGTCAAACTATCAAGCTGGAACCCAAAATGTACATTTGACAACCCCGTTTACGCTTATAACTCGGACCCCTTACTAGTTAGACCCAATAAACTATCTCCCCAAATCCCCCCCCCCCCCCCCCCCAGATGTCATCAATTCACTCCGATTTACACTGTCAAATGTCAAAATCTGACAATGTCAACTTTTGACAGAGATCAAACTGTCCAACTTTGTCATACATGACAACTGTCAAATCTGTCAAACTGTCAGACTATCAAACAAAACAACCACCCCCCCCACCCCCGCTACGTTACGTTACAGTTACAGTGAAAGGTTAGGTTGGGCGACGAAGCCTTATACTAACCTAGTATTTTTGTATGGAAACTGACACGGTTGGCTACACCACCTACAAAATTTATTTATAATTTTTTTTTATGGGAACTGAAACGGTTGGCTACATCACTTACAACATCCGTGATGTCAGCCCATAACACCGGGTGATCTTGGTGCTACGTCAGTGCTGCCCTTCGGTCGTGCCGGCTACACTGAACTGCACGGAAAACACAAATGTGGTGGTAGCAACCCGGGCGGGTTAAACCCTACCACCTAGTAATATAAGAAGGGAGTCATATCCCTTTGTCGCCTTTTACGACATACACGGGGAGAGATGCAGTGGGGCTATTTTTTTAAAGTACCCGCCCCACACGGTTCATTCGTGATGTCAGCCCATAACACCGGGTGATCTTGGTGCTACGTCAGTGCTGCCCTTCGGTCGTGCCGGCTACACTGAACTGCACGGAAAACACAAATGTGGTGGTAGCAACCCGGGCGGGTTAAACCCTACTACCTAGTAATATAAGAAGGGAGTCATATCCCTTTGCCGCCTTTTACGACATACACGGGGAGAGATGCAGTGGGGCTATTCTTTTAAAGTACCGGCCCCACACGGTACATTCGTGATGTCAGCCCATAGCACCGGGTGAACTTGGTGCCACGTCAGTGCTTCACTTCGGTCGTGCCGGCTACATTGAACTGGACGGAAAACACAAACTATTTACATAGCCGTTTCGACCGACCTTTCATTCAGTGCGGTGGTACCAACCCGGGCGGAATAACCTACCATCTAGTAATATAAGAAGGGAGTCTTATCCCTTAGTCGCCTTTTACGACACACACGGGGAGAGATGCAGTGGGACTATTCTTTTAAAGTACACACTTGACCAATAGCATTTGTGTTTTACAGCTATTCCTAATTTGTTCACACTTGCTTGACCAACCGTTGCTAAATATAAATATTTTTCGTTATCTGTATATTGCAAACACCCTCTATGTATCTTTCGAGAACAGGTCGTCGACTTACTAATACTAGCGCACGGCTGCCGGCTGACGTCATTGTGTGCATGTGTGCGTGAGCCACTTCAGTTTTTTGTTTGATTTCAATAGGCCAGTGTTATTATAATATGTTCAGTGAGTGCTCATATGACATTGACATATTGATAAACATGTCATAGACTAATTTATTAGTGGGATATAACCTTTACGAAGTGTTGTATTATAGCCAAAACATCGCTCCAACGGGAAGTAGTTTTCTCACGCACTAGAAAGGGATTGCGTTGGTTTTTTATTTTTCAAAAAAAATCTAATACGTAAAATGTTATGATTTCTTCTATTCAATATGGAGGACACTTGGGGGCAGACGACAATGGCCATACTTTTTGTATTTATTGCTCATTTTCGATAATAACAGCACTTTTTTGTACCATTCAAAATTCTGCCGCCGGTACAAATTACGCGCCGGTTGGCTCATGGTTGGAGGGCTCTGGTGAAATATTTATCAAGAAGATATTTACTAAATTTGATGTAGGTTTATTGCAAATGTATTTTAGTTCTATTTTAAAACAAAAAAAACATACGTTATCGATTTACTTTTTGAGGAATCTTCATTCTTTCCTTCCGACTCCCGTAAATCATTCATTTCTAACTTTGCCTATTTTTCTATGCATTACAATTGCGAACCAATTAGCTCAAACCTATCTCATATGAAAGATAATTTCATCTAGATTACAATGACGTGCAAATTTATATAGGGTTCTGAAGGAAATTTCATAGTTATGATTTTTTAATGGAGAAAGCGCGGAAAATGTTTCGCGCGCGGAATTGTGTGTTTACCCGGAACGTTACGTGGAAATTCGCGCTGGCGAGGAGCTAAGGGTTAATATAGGAGCCACAATCGTTTGTGGATGAAACTTTTGGTCACATTCGACGATTACCTTCGCATTTGTTCTTCAGGTGTGTAGCCACCTGCAAAGAACACGTAGATGAGACAAGGGAGCTGACGAGGTGCAGACGCCTGGCAGCCGACGCTCTTCACTAACGTTCGGTGTCGCTATCAATCATTGCATTAGTCTAACAGCACTGAGCCTGTCTAAACCTATTTAGCGGAATATTTGATACGACCAACAATATAGAGTTTTATTTTTGTACGGAAACTGACACGGTTGGCTACATCAATTACTACATCCGTCATGTCAGCCCATAACACCTCGTTGAACTAGGTGGCGTGTCAGTGCTTCCCTTCGGTCGTGCCGGCTACACTGAACTGGACGGAAAATACGAACTATTTACACAGCCGTTTCAACCGATCTGTCATTCAGTGCGGTGGTACCAACCCGGGTGGGTTAAACCTACCTAGTAAGGTAAGAAAGGAAAGGGACCTACAGTTTTACGTGGAACCCGAACCACGGTCAGCCTCCAGCGGTCGAGTGGTCACACATCGATCCAATGACCGCGCCCAGGTGTGCTTATGATCCGACCGACAGTCGACCGACCGCACCACTGAGGCTGACAGGTGTGCTGAGAGGCGTGCAACTTATGGTTTTTTTTATGGAAACTGACACGGTTGGCTACATCACCTACAACATCCGTGATGTCAGCCCATAACACCGGGTGAACTTGATGCCACGTCAGTGCTTCCCTTCAGTCGTGCCGGCTACACTGAACTGGACGGAAAATACGAACTATTTACACAGCCGTTTCAACCGATCTGTCATTCAGTGCGGTGGTACCAACCCGGGTGGGTTAAACCTACCTAGTAAGGTAAGAAAGGAAAGGGACCTACAGTTTTACGTGGAACCCGAACCACGGTCAGCCTCCAGCGGTCGAGTGGTCACACATCGATCCAATGACCGCGCC
The DNA here is from genome assembly GCA_946902875.1 of Nematopogon swammerdamellus. Lineage (NCBI taxonomy): Eukaryota > Metazoa > Arthropoda > Insecta > Lepidoptera > Adelidae > Nematopogon > Nematopogon swammerdamellus. The sequence continues at coordinate 18,600,256 of OX336356.1, read as the reverse complement.
CAGGTGTGCTTATGATCCGACCGACAGTCGACCGACCGCACCACTGAGGCTGACAGGTGTGCTGAGAGGCGTGCAACTTATGGTTTTTTTTATGGAAACTGACACGGTTGGCTACATCACCTACAACATCCGTGATGTCAGCCCATAACACCGGGTGAACTTGATGCCACGTCAGTGCTTCCCTTCAGTCGTGCCGGCTACACTGAACTGGACGTAAAACGCAAACTATTTATTTACATAGCCGTTTCGACCGACCTTTCATTCAGTGCGGTGGTACCAACCAACCCGGGCGGGTTAAACCCTACCACCTACTAATATAAGAAGGGAGTCATATCCCTTAGTCGCCTTTTACGACATGCACGGGGAGAGATGCAGTGGGGCTATTCTTTGAAAGTACCGGCCCCACACGGTACATTGCATTTAACATTTTCTAAAGACGTCTATAGATAGACCGTCACTTCGAACATCGAACTAATCGACTAAGTAAAGTATGCAACAATTTCCAGCGCCTTTAGCGTACGATGTCATGACCTCATACAGGTATAATACGTCTATGGATGACCTACATTCAAGTGAAGATTCAAAGATGTTTATTTATTTCGGAAATCCAAACAATTACATGGATATTACAATGTAATAGTTGAATGTGATTTCATAAAGTCAGTCGTGTGTAAATACCTAACATATTTCTTCAGTTTTCAGGTCAGATCACAGAGCATCACATACCTACCGCCCGCGCCCCCTACTAGAGGCGCCCTAAGCGATGATATTTGAAACCCAATAACCGTACGCTGAGCTGCTAGCGCTTCGTATGTGTGTGTGTGTGTGCTAGTATCGACACTACACACAAAGAGGAGCAAGTTAGGCACACGCACAAAACAAATGCACACGCACAACACACATATGTAAGTCATAGGCCACGCCCACAGGTTTCAACGCCGTTGTAGATAAATCGCGCTCACGGCGCCTCTAGTAGGGGCGGGCGCGCGCATTTCATGCTCTGTGGGTCTGATCGACCGGCTTGGTTAAGACGGCCGCCGATCGTTGTTCTGTTGTTTTTCTGTAGAAAATAAGCCGGCGTCTTCTTCTAGCCCCACCCGTCATAATTACTTACATATCACACACGCTGAATCCCGACAATCGGGGTAAGCAGAGTAATCCGTGTTGTGCTACTCTGGTAAATTACAGCACAACACCGACCGCCACGTTTCGCAAAGTATTCGAACAAGATTCAATCGATCAAGCAGCAAGTAAGGCACGAAGACCCATGCACCTGCTGCATGACTCGGTGGAAGGACCGCGCCAAGGTGAGAGATGGCGAGCCTATCGCCCTTTAGCACGGCATCTTGTCCTTATCCCTTAGTCCTTATCCCTTAATGATGATTAAAGTGATAATCGGTAAATGATTTGGTGAGACTGCAGTTTCGACAATTCAGTCAGCGTGTGTGTGTCCACTGCTGGATACACGCCTCTCCAACGTTCCTCCAGTCCTCCCGGCCCTCAGCGGTACGGAACCGCTGCTTTTGGCCGACGTACCTACTTGATGTCGTCGTCCCACCTGGCGGGCGGTCTTCCCACACTCCGTTTTCCTGTCTATTGCCACCAGTGCAGCAATTTCGGCCGTTCGAACAAGGTGAATTTAGAAGCCTCTACCTTCTAAAAATGTAAAAATATATCTCATAAAAAACAAACATAACATAAAATAATATCTTAGTAAGTAATAATATAAGTTTCCTATAACTATTAAATTAAATTATCTAAAATATATTGATTATTACATGCAGGAAGTTAATGATCAGAATAAAAAAAACTAAGTAAATTCGCTAGAAATACGGTGGCAAAATAATAATAAAAAAAAAATTCTGTCTTCTCCATTTCTGAAGGACTTTCTGTTTTATAAGGTTCTTCTAAATAAGAGCCATACATTTCCTAAAATGTCTTAAGTACCTCAAAATCTATGAAGATGGTAAAATGTTAATTTTTTTCTAATTTCGACTCTTTTTTGTGTTCCGCACCTCAAAGGGGTGAAAACGGAACGTACTGGTCTGATGCGTCTCATGCGTCCGTCCGTCTGTCTGTCCGAGCGTCGTAACTTCTAAAACGGTTGATCGTTCCAAGTGGAAATTTGGTACGAAATTAGAGAATATTATATTGCTTAAACTCTAGAAGATATTTTCAAAATATATAAAAAATTGCCCCCACAGTTCGGTCGAATGTAACAATGAATTAATACAAATATTTTGTTTTATGTGGCAAGTGGCACATATTTCAAACCGGGTCAATTTTTATTTATAAAATAAAATTTTAACAGCAAAATCTTCGAAAAAGTGCAAACGTTCTGGTGAAAATATGGAATGTACTCCCGGTGAGTGTGGACTGTACTTCAAAAGGCGTCTCGATAAAACGTCGACAGACGACAAGCTTTTCGTCCGCCTTGCCGCGGGGAGTGGTATTATTGGCTGTGCCTGAGTGTTCGACAGACTCCCGGACTCCGGGTACAGCCACCGTGCCAGTGTCCTTATAAACAATCTTTATTGTAGGTATGTTGTATGAGCTCAAACTTGTTTTGGCCGGATTATTCGCCAAAGCGGCGGCGGCGCGGCGGCGGCGGCGGCGCCGAAGTGGCACCCGCCCGCCCGGGCGCCCAATATATCTGCGCCTCAACATTATTATGTCCTCGGCCCAACTTGTAAGAACGAGTATTCTGAGTTGAACGCTCGCTAGAATCTTGTTTTTTCCAAGTTTTGTGCAAAATCACAGAACACAAAACGTGTAGAAGTAGCACGAAGTATTTATTTTCACGTTTTCTTAATCGTGTATATATTTATATTAATTCTATAGAATTTTAAAAATACATACAAAATTAATACAAACAGACAAAAAAATAATAAAAGAAAACGGTAAAGTTCCGCCGACGACAGCGGGAGACAAGCCCCAAGCGCGCCGGCGGGTGTAGGCCGTGGCTACCGAGCTCTCCGGGTCGACGCGAGACTAGCTAAGCACGAAGTATTATTATTATGAAGCAGAAGCAGTGTAAGCAAATGTTTGATACTTGCAAGTGAAAATTTTACATATTTAGACAAATTCATACATACATAATACATACATACCACAGGCTGTATCTGGCAACAAGCGGGGTTATGGGTGAGGGGGATATTCTGATCGACGGTGAAGTGATCGAACAAGTGGAGGAATACGTATATCTCGGACAAATATTACGGCTAGGTCGACAAGGCCTACTCAAGGAGATAGAGAGACACATTCAACTGGGTTGGGCTGCCTTCGGAAAGCTGAAGTTCGTCCTAAAGTCTGATCTACCGCAACGGGGTAATCAGAGTAAACGGTGTATGTGCAGAGTTGTGCTTCAAGGACTTTGTTAAATTACAGACAACACGGAGCACTATGTTTCGAAATTTATTCGGACAAGGAGTAAGTAAGGCGAGAAGACCCACCTGCTGCATGAGCATGACTCAGTGGAAGGACCGTGCCAAGGTGAGAGGTGGCTATCATGTCGCCCTTTAGCACGGCATCATGTCCTTGTCGCCTTTTACGACATGCAGTGGGGCTATTCTTTTTATGTCCCGACCGCACATGGTAGACGAATTCTTTGTTCGGTAATCGTTTTTATACTGCAATGTACTCTTAGCACAATTATTAAAGCACTTGTGTACTGTTTTAGCTTGATGTTTTCCGTGAGGGTAATGACAGGCGACTGATATAGAATTTGTTCAAGTGCGCGGAGCTACGCTTACTTTCCGTAAGCACAACGAGTCATCACATCACGCTACCTCTACTAGTTTTATATGTTCTGTATGCAAAATAAACAAAAGTACATGCTCAAGCATCGTGCGTGCGTTCACCCCGCCCACTACTGTCACGTGCGAGCCAACATCACCTCTTCTAAACACTTTAAGTTTACCATGGATATTCATATGGTTGGTGTTTGCTTTACCATGGTTATTATTCGCAGTTCGCGGCGCGTGCAGTCCATCTTCAGGGCGAGTGCCTGGCTGCGGTCGGGCCCGCGGTTAACAGAACACTGCCTGTCGAACGCGAGGCGAAGATTGTAGTTGCAGCTGTGGGAGGCACCAATTCGGCTTGAGCTGCGTTCCGCACCTCCGCCGAGGAGCAGAATGTACTGACTGACGGTGTCATCCTGCTGCTGCTGGTGCACACTGTCAGACCACCTCTTCTACTACACCCGTGATGTCACCCGTCCCACTTGGTGAGTCTAGGTGCCACGGCAGTGCTTTCCTTTAATCGGTCGGAAAAGATGAGTAGTTTCACAGCCGTTTCTACCGACCATCGCTCAGTATTGTGGTACTTATCAATATTTAACGGGTTAAACCCTACTTTGTTGTATTGTTTATTGAGCATTCTTATGGCAGTTAAACTGCACTCGAACTTGCCACAATTTGTTCTATCCCACCTCTGTAAGGGGAATGACCTAAAATTTTACATGGAATCCAACATAATTGTTCAACACATGGACTGATCACACTCGGAAAGAGAAGTAATTTAGTACTGCGTTGAACCTCTTTAGTACCCACTGCATTGTCCGCCCCCTACATGTTTTCCACATCCTAAAGGTTTGTTCGTAAAGAATGCTGCAAGGCATTAAACTCGTCTTTTGTAACCCTTTTATACAATGGTGTACAATAAAGTATATTTTCATTCATTTCAAGTAAGCGCCCAACTAACATTATTTTAAGACAGGCGTTGAGGCCCATTCATATACAGGTTAAGGTTCTTTAGTGACTTTACAATAGCGTTAGTAAGTGCTATAAGGGTGGGACAAGAGCTCTAACAGTAGTGACGCGTTATATTAATCCAATATGCCACTTTAAGTTCTAAATAACCTGCCGTTAGCACCAATTTGTTTGTTCGGCGGTGCATGCCAATGGGAATCGAACCCATATCCCTCCGCTTACCGAGCAAGGCCGCTCTCCCTCGGTCGCGAGCCACACGGACATCACAAACAGGAGAAAGACAACGCTCATTTTGCTGAGTAACGAATCTCTTCACCGACAGAACAGAAGTTGGCATCGAGACCGACAAACACGATACTATTGGAATTATTTGGGACGAAAATCTGGCTGACACGCAAACCCTTAATCGCTTACTTTTCTTTTCCGTTGTATTCTTCGACGAATAAAACTTTTATGTTGCTTCATGTAATTAAAAAAGCTGACCAAGTGCGAGTCGGATTCGCGCACCGAGGGTTCCGTACCAAAGTAATGAAAAAATGAAATGAAAAAATGAAAAAATTTCCAGTGAAGTTTCTTGTCAGTTCTTCTTCGCTGTGATAATCGAACTGGCGGAATGTTACAATGTAAATATGACAAATCTGAGCGCAGTGTACTGCCAATAGATGCTAAATAAACAATAAACAATAAACAACAATAAACAACAATAAACAATAAAGCACAATATATTTGACAAAAAAAAGATTGTTGTTTACAGGTGGGCGGTGCGGGCGGGGCACGACGGGGCAGAAACGACCAAAGCAAAGCGATCGCTTCTTAATTTCTTGGTAGCTTCTGTTTCAATACATACCGTCGTGATATGGCGGGTAACGAGGCAATTCGCCGACGCACCGAAGTAGTTGATATTGGACACCGGGTGGCTAAGCTCAGGCGGCAATGGGCTGCAAGTCAGCCGAAAAGATGACGACCGTTGGAGTAACTGTATTTTACATTGGCAGCAGTGGACAGGAAAACGGAGTGTGGGAAAATCAGCCGCCAGGTGGAACGACGACATCAAGTACGTCGCCGGAAAGCAGTGGTTCCGTACCGCTAAAGGCCGAGAAGATTCGAGGAGAATTGGAGAGGCGTATGTCCAGCAGTGCACGGTTACACGCTGACTGACTGACTGACTTCTTTCTCGATCGGAATTTCCGTCAATTAACGTTTTTGCACCGATACAGACCGACAGCGGACGTAGGAATGGTAGGTATTCATTATCTCAACAATTTTATTCACTCCAGTTGTCGGTGCAAGCGACGCGACGTTGTCTCGCGTCGTCTGTCGTCGCCGCTAGAAATGTGTCGTTAGAGCTGTCAGGTGTTATACTAGTGGTATTTTGTTCATCTAGATCCATACCATAATACCTGCTACCTTCACCCAGTGGCGGGGCAAGACCTAAATTTAATGTGGGCAAGATATATTTTGCGAGGCCCTCTCTGATGGCACTAGAGGATGGATTTAATAGATTTTCACTGTTGAAATGGATTTCCGGTATACCGATCAAATCAAACATTTTTGTCAGCATACCTTTCGTCGATAAAAGTAAACATAATAAAATTTCAATAATACAGCCTTCACTGCCTCTGTCCTACTTTCCCATCTTGTGTCTGATAAAGATTTTTTGGTAAGCTTTAGTTTGCCTATGATTAGATCTAAACATGTTTACTCGGGGTCTCTTTTAATAGATCTAGCTGAATATTTTTCATGAATCAAAGCTGCCTGAACTTTCGAGGCGCGAGGCCCCTCGGGCCGCGAGGCCGTGGGCGGTCGGTCGCCCACGTCGCCCACGCCTTGCGCCGCCTCTGCCTTCACCGATACCCTCGCAAAATGCTTTAGCGAATGCCGCTCTAAAACGTTTTCTATAGAAAATTCATTTTATTGAAAATTCCAGACGGCCCTGGAGATTGTACAGACCATTTTACGAGCAATTTTGATAGGGTCCATGGAGCGGAGTCGTTCAGATATTACGTAGGTAAATAGGTTTGTGTGTCGGCGAGCGAAGACGATGCTTCACCTTCGGGGACGCTGGTAGCCGACAATGCCAAATTTATTCACGGCGAAGATAATAATGCTTCGGCAAACTTGCCGACATCTCCATAACAAAGGTAGGGGCGGGTATTCCGCTTTCGCTCGCTCTCCGAGCCGCCACTCGGCTATTGTTCGGTTTGGGGTCGAGCGGCCGCCAAAGGTCTTGTATCGCCGCGTGACGGAGACAAAATTTGGGCCGATCCGGATTGCTGACTCTTGTGTTATTCAATGACGCTTTTGTTCTGTTGTAGTTAGGCTATACGCACTGGATATACAATGTTGGCACTCGCTACCCCTCTCCCTACCTTCTAACCGTCTAGATAATGCCACAACCTTGAATCTCTTGCAAAAATAACAGAATGAATATTGGAAGCGATCCAACACAGACGTATCGTAAGGTCACTGAGCCTGTTTTATCGGTACTACTATGGTCGCTGCTCTGACGAACTTGCTTCCTTTATCCCTCCTCCTCCTGTTAGCCTTCGCCAAACCCGCCATACTCTAGCGGAACACCCCTTTGTAGTCGACAGAGGAGTTTTTCGAACTGCACGATTCTCTAAATCGTTCTTGTGCCGCACTGCAAAGGTGTGGAACGGGCTCCCAGTGAATATCTTTCCCCACTCCTACAATCCACGGATCTTCAAATCGCGGGTTAATAGCCTTTCCCCAGCGACATTAGTCCACAACCAAGCCGGACTGGCGCCTCCTCGGCGGTGAAATTGGCTGCGCCTGAGGCTTCGACCTCGGGCAATACCATCCAGTTCGGAAGCAATAAAAAACAAACTTTAATGGATGTTTTGAAATTGGTTTTTTTTTATGGAAACTGACACGGTTGGCTACATCACCTACAACGTCCGTGATGTCAGCCCATAACACCGGGTGAACTAGGTGCCATGTCAGTGCTTCCCCCTTTGATCGTGCCGGCTACACTGAACTGGTCGGAAAACACAAACTATTTACATAGCCGTATGCTAATGTCACATGGTTCCTTTTCATAAATCTCTACCCAATTATGTTTCTACAAGCCCTTTTTTTAGTTAATAATTTATCCTTAAGGCCTGAAGTGATCTCATGGCTCAGATACCTTTTTTTTTTTTGTTTTATGGAAATTGACAAGGTTGGCTACATCACCTACAACGTCCGTGATGTCAGCCCATAACACCGGGTGAACTAGGTGCCATGTCAGTGCTTCCCCCTTTGATCGTGCCGGCTACACTGAACTGGTCGGAAAACACAAACTATTTACATAGCCGTTTCGACCGACGTTTCATTCAGTGCGATGGTACCAACCCGGGCGGGTTGAACCCTACCACCAAGTAAGATTAGGAGGGAAGGGACCTACAGTTTTACGAGGAATCCGAACCTCGGTCAGCCTCCAACGGTCAGCGGTCACCCGTCCAAGTACTGACCGCACCCAGCGTTGCTTAACATTCAATAGCGACAGTTGACTGTCTGCACCACTGAGCTATAGGTATGTTTACCCGGCTACGGCGAAGCCAAAAAGAGGGTTACGATTTTGGCAGCATAATACGACACGTACCACTCAGATTTTTAAGCGGCGGGTGGCCGAGTGGTCTGGGCATCGGCTTCTCATGCGGGAGGTCCGAGGTTCGAATCCAGTCGGCGTGTACCAATGAGTTTTTTCTGACGAAAAAATTTACGTGCATACCTACACCCGCTGCTTCACCGTTCGGAACCGGTGTAAAACTGTAGGTCCCTTCCCTTGCCCCTTACTAGGTGGTAGGCTCAAATTGTAGCCGACTGGGTTGGTACCACCGTACTGGATGTAAGATGGCCGCAAGCAACCTCGGTTGTGTTCTCCTCTAGTCCAGTATAGCCAGCAATCCAGGGAAGTCTCCGTTATGACCTTCTCGGAGGTGATATTGGCTGGTTAGAGCATGTGCTTTGGCCCCTCCGACTCAGCCACCCATAACGGATTAAATAAAAAAAAAAAAAAAAAAAGAAAAGCTGCTGAAGCTGTGACGTCACTCACTATGGTGGTCTAGAACAATAAAAAAGGTATGGACACCGAACCCTATCCTCGCCAGCGTAACACGATATAAGTAAAAGCATAACTTGTTTCATTGGACGGTCGCGCGCTGACCCATCAGTCTGTCATCGGCTGCATTCGCAAAAACCCGTTTAAAATGCCCGCATGCTCTGTGTTTACGTGTAAAAACACTACAGCCACGTTTAGTGTGCACAATAGTGGAATATCTTATCATCGGTAAGTACACTCCGCTCCCCGCAACTCGGCGACGCTAGTTCTCATACAAGCATTTGACAGTCCGGCGTCCATACCTTTTTTATCGTTCTAGATGGTGGTAGCATGTAATTGCATTCCACGGACCTGCAAACTTGAATGGACCGTTGTATTTATGTATGTATGTATGTGTTTGTTTATCTCGCAGAGACTAAGGCCCACTTGCACCAACACGAGTTTAAAGTTAAGTAGCGAGTTATGGATTTAAACGCGGTTCCCACAGTCAACGGGTGCTAGCTTAACGAGTTAAACTGTTTTATATATTAAATTTGTGTTGGTGCAAGTGGGCCTTAGGGTCAATTGCGCCAACACGAATTTAACGATAGAAATCAGTTTAACTCGTTAAGCTAGTACCCGTTGACTGTGGGAACCGCGTTTAAATCCATAACTCGCTACTTAACTCTAAATTCGTGTTGGCGCAATTGGGCCTTAATGTGTATTGTATAATTTAATCCATATTAGGTAGGTTCTACCCTACGCTTGGACATGTCGAAAATTCCGCCAGTTCTAAATTCAATGCCAAGAACACTGGCGGCCGGTCCTAAAGTGCGCCCGTGCGCCGCACTACCATACCACGAGAAGTCTTCACTTCACTCAAACTAAATAATATCTCACAATACAACATACAAACATTAAAACCATAAAGATCGTACTCCAAATAAATACGAATGTGAATTCGACCTTATTTTATAGATCGCAAGGCACGTTTTTGCGAGTAAACCCGCGCCCCGTGCGGAATCGAATAACGCACGCGGGTCTCCCATCTGAATGTACGGGGATCGGCAAAACACCGCTGGCGCGTGAGACAAAAGATACTTCATAGAAACAGTATGGGCCGAAATGGAGTTCTGCGTGCGGCGCACGAGCGCCAAACAAGGGCGCTATATCGTGAATAGCCGCGCGTGCGACACGTCGCGAGCGATTCCTTTGCACGAGTCCGTCTGCCTAGAGTCAGCGCGCTGTCATGTGATGTGATGTCACATACCCGTTAGCGCGAATATTTAAAATGGGATATGGTTAGGTTTTGTGCTTTCTGTCACGTGATACTGTGAATTAAGTGGTGCCGATATTTGCCTAAGAGTTGGTTAAAGGTAAGGCTTTACAATCAGGTGATCCCGGGTTCAATTCCTACTTTTCAAATATTTTTTTTATACGTAAATTTTTTATGTATTTTTGGGACATTGCTATTGTTTTCTTTTTGGAAGCTGCAGTAGTGTTGTGTCCTAATGGGTGTGTTCGTAAAGGTACTATAAATGAGTTAAAAAACTTGTTTGGATTTTTTTTCTTGTTTTTTGCAACTCATTGAGTGTCTTGAGAATATTCATACTAGGTACGTACATAATACAACGCAGGCGTTTAAAAAATTCGGAAGTCGCGATCTTAAAATAACATGACGGGAATGTGTTGGGAAATTTGGTATTTAAGAGGTACTTAGGTACTTAGCGCACTACCGGTCACTGAAGTCACCAGCCGCCACTGGCCAAGAAGAACTGACAAACTTCGCAAGTCACAATGTTTTGTTAGTTAGTACCTTATAAGTATTATATTACAGTTATAAATTAAGTTACAATAATTTATCTAACCCATACTACCGCTAACAAGAGCATTAATACTTACAGCATAAACATGAATACTCAAGAATCTGACCACTCTGCCTATTTACATTACCTATATCTGGTGTATAGTGTCATCGTCAATTTTGATATAAACAACCACAGAGCATCAAATGCGCGCGCCCACAGATCAGAGAAGTTCTGTGCGCGCGCCCCTCCTAGAGGCGCCCTGAGCGCGATTTCTCTACAACGCCGTTGAAGCCTGTGGGCGTGGCCTATGACTTACATATGTGTGTTGTGCGTGTGCATTTGTTTTGTGCGTGTGCCTAACTTGCTCCTCTTTGTGTGTAGTGTCGATACTAGCACACACACACACACACACACACACACACACCCCTGTTTGTTTTAAGTACCATGCGAGGACCCCCGTTTTACTCATTCAGACCGAGGACCTCTCCGTATCTGGACTATACGAAGTCGTACGATGACCTCGACAAGACAGATGTGCGCCAAATTTATTCCTGGAAACGCTCAAGCGCTTAGTGTTTCGATATCTCCTACTCTTTCTAACTTGAATTGTAACAAACAAAGCGAGGACACAATATACACTCGCAAACCTGTCTGGCGACGTCCATTCGAGGACTTTGTGTTAGGCTAAACGAGGACCTTCGCGACCTGTCCAGCCATGCCATTTTGAGGACCTAATAGCACACCAATTCCTGAAACGTTGTATTATGCGAGGACCTTGTGTTAAATTTTCTACTATCAAACAGGGGACATTTTATTCTGATTTCTTCTGTACAAAACGAGGACCGGGGGAAGGGGAAGGTGAAGGGGAAGGGAAGAACGCCGCTGCCGCGCCGCCGCGCCGGTAGAGGAATAGAACAAATCGTGCTCCCATCACAGTCAGTCGGTCGTCAGTCGCTTCGCCCGACATCTCGGTTGTTATTACAGTACCACTGCATTCAATAAAATATGTTTGAAGCTGCAAATGTACGTGTTTTTCCATCGATGTGTTTTCCATCTTCTAGTTCAATACAGCCGTGCTCAGATAAAGGAAGGTTCTGAAATGGCACCTAGGGTTCCTTCGGCATAGTTGTGAGTTGGGCTAATATCACCACAGCAGGTGTAATATTCGCACAATCATGTCCAGCTCTCAAATATTGCTAATGATAATAATATTAGCTATCTGATTATTAGAATGATTAATATTTTTCAATAAGTTTTAATCCCCATTGTTTTCGTTCTAAAATTCATTATTATTTATAAGGCATAACAAAAATATTAATAGTGGTTTCATATTGATGGGTTGGGCCAAACATGGTAAATTATCTATTGTTATTTTTTTTTTATGTAATCCGGTATGGGTGGCTGAGTCGGAGGGGCCAAAGCGCATGCTCCGACCAGCCAATATCACCACCGAGAAGGTAGGTGCCATACCGGAGACTTCCCTAGATTGCCGGCTTTACTGGACTAGAGGAGAACACAGCCGAGGCTGCTATGCGGCCATCTTACATCCAGTACGGTGGTACCAACCCAGTCGGCTACAATTTAAACCTGCCACCTAGTAAGGGGCAAGGGAAGGGACCTACAGTTTTACACTGGTTCCGAACGGTGAAGCAGCAGGTGTAGGTATGCACGTAAATTTTTTCGTCAGAAACTCATTGGTACACGGCGCCGACCGGATTCGAACCGCCGACCTCCGCCGCCGACCGCTGCCGCATGAGAAGCCGATGCCCAAACCAATCGGCCACCCGCCGCTTTTGAATTTTTGAAAAGTTTAGGAAAAAAAAAAAACAATACACACTCAGCAAAACGTGTCCAAACTGAGGACCCATGTGTGAACTTCACACATGGGTCCTCGGATTGGTTAAGAAAGTGGACTTGAGTGTAAATCGAAGTGTGTAAAATACGACGGTGGCGCCGCCCTGGTGGTCACAAATTTTCACACTCTGACTAAAATTATGGCGACCAAATCGAGGACCGTTTCCGATTTCCGTATTTCTTAGACAGAAAGGTTCAGAATCGCACGGAGAATACGACAATGGTGACCATTCAAACCGAGGACCCAGGAAAAAGTCCTCGGTTTGAAAATGTCCTCGTATGTGCCTTGTGTATTCAGGTGCACGTCCTCGGATAGTACTTAAAACAAACACACATACGAAGCGCTAGCAGCACTGCGTGTAGTTTTTGGGTTTCAAATATTATCGCTTAGGGCGTCTCTAGTAGGGGGCGCGCGCGGTAGGTATTTGATCCTCTGTGTAAACAACTTATCCAATTTCAAAATATGAGGTAATGTTGGATTTGTCTCTATGGTCCGCGTGCCATAGGCTTTTCTCGTAAATAAAACTAACTTAATTCAAATGAACAATTTAATTGTTTTTTACTTAATCCGGTATGGGTGGCTGAGTCGGAGGGGCCAAAGCGCATGCTCCGACCAGCCAAATCACCTCCGAGAAGGTAGGTGCCATACCGGAGACTTCCCTGGATTGCTGGCTAGGACTAGAGGAGAGGCTGGAGAGGCACAGCCGAGGCTGCTATGCGGCCATCTTACATTCAGTACGGTGTTACCAAGCCAGTCGGCTACAATTTGAGCCTACCACCTAGTAAGGGGCAAGGGAAGGGACCTACAGTTTTACACCTGTTCCGAACGGTGAAGCAGCAGGTGTAGGTATGCACGTAATTTTTTTCGTCAGAAAAAACTCATTGGTACACCCCGAACGGATTCGGACCTCGGACCTCTCGCATGAGAAAACGATGCCCAAACCACTCGGCCACCCGCCGCTAGAAATGAGAAGGTTCCGATTACTTTAGTCGAACTTACCCCGAGCGACCCTGTGGACTTCACTGAAATGATAGCAGATGACCTGTCACATCACTTCACGTCAAAGTGAAGTCAGTGGTTTGTGAAAATTATACACTAGCTGGAAGTCTGTGATCTCTAAAATAATATTCAATCCCAACGAGGCAACGAATAAGCATCAATCTCGCACAAATTTCTTAAAATGTATTTTATTTGCGGACCAACATAATTGGGTAGAGTTAAGCGAAAAGGAACCATGTGAAATTTTTTCTCAAAATGAGTTAAATACAAGAGGGGCTAAATAAAGTGCTAAAAAATGTTTTGCATTAAAGAACCATGTTGTTTTTCCACTACAAACCCAGCGAGGGCAAAGGTTCTTTTATGCACAAATGTCTATATGTATGAAAAAGCAAGAAAAAGGTCCAGCAAATAGAACCAAGTACTTGGCTCTGTTTTATTTTTAAATATTGCTGGTATAAACATAAAAAATATATGGTCCAAGATTTGAAGAAAAGAACCAAGTAGGTACTTGGTTCCACAATTAAAATAAATTGTTCCTTATTTTATACATTTGTGAATAATCAAATGGAACCATGTACTTGGGTTTATAATGCTTATCAATATTTCATTCTTCTCTATAGAATTTGATAAAAAAATAGAATGGAACCATCTGCACTTTTCAAAATTACAGTGCCTACATAATACAATATTTTGCTTTTTGAGTTTAAATAGATGAACATTAATAGTCATCAATTAACTATATATAAATTATAACTTCTGCTCAAAAGAATAAAAATGTATTCAACGTGAACTTTGAAGCTCATTTATAGCGAAGTATGCTAATGTCACATGGTTCCTTTTCATAAATCTCTACCCAATTATGTTTCTACAAGCCCTTTTTTTAGTTAATAATTTATCCTTAAGGCCTGAAGTGATCTCATGGCTCAGATACCTTTTTTGTTTTTGTTTTATGGAAATTGACAAGGTTGGCTACATCACCTACAACGTCCGTGATGTCAGCCCATAACACCGGGTGAACTAGGTGCCATGTCAGTGCTTCCCCCTTTGATCGTGCCGGCTACACTGAACTGGTCGGAAAACACAAACTATTTACATAGCCGTTTCGACCGACGTTTCATTCAGTGCGATGGTACCAACCCGGGCGGGTTAAACCCTACCACCAAGTAAGATTAGGAGGGAAGGGACCTACAGTTTTACGTGGAATTCGAACCTCGGTCAGCCTCCAACGGTCAGCGGTCACCCATCCAAGTACTGACCGCACCCAGCGTTGCTTAACATTCAATAGCGACAGTTGACTGTCTGCACCACTGAGCTATCGAGGCTGACACCTGGTTATATTTAAATCTCATTGCTCGGATCCCACGTCAAATCGTAGGTTTCTTTCCTTACCTTTAATATAAATATATGGTAGAGTGTATGTATGTATATATTCTTTATTGAACACCAATTTATAAAAAATAGGTACAACAGGCGAGCTTAATGCCGCGAGGCATTCTATTCTAACTAACCTTTGGGATGTGGGAGAAGTACATGCAGGCGAACAAGAATAGTTTGTGGCAATAGTTTGAGTGCAGCCTGTTCAGTTTGCCAAAATGAGAACGCAATAGAGTTATTAAATCTGATATATGATATGATACAACACTACAATTATGATATTAAATTTGGTTTGAAATCTACGTTTGCGGAAATTAACTCGCTGTTAAATCAACTACATGCGATAGGAAAATTAAAATAAACACGTAATAATTTCACGTGTACATTTAATTACATCTAACATTAATGCAGAGCAGTGCGTCTAAACAGAGCGTCGTGAATCCTCGAAGCGGCGTCTACAGTGGTCCTGTGGATCTTGTTGAAAACGAGCACCGGTCCGGCCGCGAGGTTGGGCAGAGATATCACTCTGTTTATATACGGCTGATAGTTTATATTCCCAAAAGCGTTATTTATACCGCTCGTAACACCCTTCTTGACTCCGTCAATATAGTTAAAGGCGTTCTCAGCTAGGAAACTCAAAACATTCAAGTTGGGATTGACTGTCTGTATAGGGTTGACTTCCTGAGGTTTGCTGGTTTTGTCTTCATTTTCAAATTTGATGTGAAGTATGCTGAGATATTTTGGATTTGTGAATGGTTGTAGATCAATAATGGTCGAGGCGTTAGGCTCCTTTGTGGAAGTGATTGGATTTGCGATAGGTTTCGATTCACCAACAGTTGTATGAGTGGATTCGGTTGTCGAAGCTGTTTCATTGTTTAGTCCACTTTGGGATACAATATTTGTGAAGTTGAAGGTTGCGTTTTCTGAGTTATTTTCAGTGATTTCATATTTGAGTGTGTTGTCCCTGCCTTCTGGAGCGTCGTCGTCGACTTCTTCGGGTGATGTGTTGAATTGTTCGGGATCAGCACTATTGATTTCGAGTCTTGTTTGACTACTGTTTTCAGTCCGTTTGCTGTCTTTTACTGTTTTTGTTGTACGATAGATTGATTCTTGGAACGTTGCTTCAATGAAGAAAATCTGTAACATTGATTATAATATATGTTATATTAAAAAAAAAAACACAAAAATGAGAAGTTTATCAATTCGACGTTTACGTACGTAGGTACGTGTTCTAATGAGTATATCCCTATTGCTCATAAGATGGGGGCTTCAAAAGGGATGGCGATAAGTTACACGACGAACGACCTTTTTGCCCTCCTTATACCTGATATGGTGCCTCGCTGGTTGTGGCTACGAGGAGAGGACTGCTGTTATTGACTCTGCCTGATATTCTTGATCTTCCGACTATTCGACACAACAACCCACCCATGCCAGATTTTTTTTAAAAACATATTTTCTTTATTTAACTTCAGTAAGTGCTCCGACACACCCTCTGTCCTTAACACCCCCTATACCCAAGAATGTCCCGAATTGAATTTTATGAAGTGTTTCCCGCCCATATTATCCCGACATGAAATGAAGGGAAGCACTGACATTCACCTAGTTCACCCGGTGTTATGGGCTGACATCACGGATGTTGTAGGTGATGTAGCCAACCGTGTCAGTTTTTATAAAAAAAAAAAACACATTTTTGCCAATGAACAAATCACAAAAATGAAACAGAACAAAATACTTACCAATATAAAGCAAACTCGACCGTCCATTTGTCCTGTGTAAATGATTTAACGGAGAAGCAGACAGCCTGGATCGACAACCGCTCTACAAATAAACTGCTGGAATCGACTACTTGTGTTTTATTTCTGTAAATACTGAACGGGCGCGGATATTTCGGCCGTCAGATGCGGGTCGTATCTGTACCCCGTCTACTTTCGCTGTCTAATTTATGGCTGTTTTTATTAATGAACATTAACATGCCATTAGCTTGATTTCAGGCGGCGGGGAAAGCTAATTTACTTGTCAAACCACGAGCTTCGAATTGGTGAATGCAGACACTTTCCTTGTGAGAACACTTTCCTTTTTTCAAAAAAGTTCCTCTGTCATATGTAAAGCGGCCAACTTCATAAAATATGTCAATGTGGGACATTCTTGGGGATAACGGGTGTGAGTGTGACGGACTGAGGGTGTGTCGGAGCACTTACTGAAGTTATAATTTAGATTTAAAATCATATTTCTCAATTCTGGGTTTTGGTTAAGAATGCCATAAAAGTTTTCACAACTGCCCATATAAAATTTAACAACAAGCATTGCACGTAACGTTTCAACTTTAAAAGACGATTTTTCCGATGTCCATAAGCATTCATCAACGAAAATACTAGTTCAGTAGGTGCGTTCGTCCCTGGCAAACAAAGAAGGTACTGGACGATGGCCAGGCAAATTTTGAATGACGCTTTAGGCGTTTTGCGGGACTATTTTATTTATTGCATCAGTTATTATCAGTTATTGCAATGTGGGATTACAACTGCTATTGCGGGACGGACGGTCCCGCAGAATCCGGGACGGTTGGCCACCTAAGTCGTATGGCGTAAATAATAATGACCTTCCACTTCCAATAAGTGTGTTCCCACTGCTGAGCCTGTTCAAAAGGTGTGAACGACCTTGTGCCGCCTCATAGCTGGTAAGGCGCCACGCTGCTGACGTGGTTTCGCGAGGAGTGATGCTATCGAATGAGTGAGTCTGATCTTTCGAACGAGAACGGGCACAGTGATCCGTACCAGTCCTTTGTTAAAAACTAGCTTTCGACCGCGGCTTCGCTCGTAAGCCTATGTTCATCCGAAAGGTCCATTCTAAATATTGGTCAATGAATTTTTAAAACCGGATGAGTATTTTCGGAGATTACCTCCTACATCGGGCAATCCCACATTTTATTTTGTGGTGGTGCCTATTTTTTTGCGCGGTCATCAACCAAATTTCGTTACTTTAGTTCAGAATAATGTTACAAACAAAACTTCTTATGACATATGTATGCCTAAACTCAGTCCGAAGGAAGTTATAAAAACTAAACCTGATGAAAATGCATAGAAACATAATATTATTCGAAATTCTGACCCATATAACTTCGTTCGGACTGAGTTTAGGCATACACATGTCATAACAAGTTTTCTTTGTAACATTATTCTGGACTAAAATAACAAAGTTTGATTGATGGCCGCGCGAAAAAAAACTATGATAAAAAAGGCACCAATTTTAGGCACTGCCCTTTACAAACTTTACCTCTTTATAATATTAGTGTAGAAGAATAGATTAAGAATGACTTATTAAGAAATTAGAGTCGAAATAGGATCAGAATTAAATAAATACAAAGCTATTACATATTAATATGTCAAGCGAAGAAGTGAAGACGCGCAACAGAGAGATGCTCAGAGCTTCAACAAGAATAGATAATCTCTTAGTTAGGATATATTTACATATTGTTCACACCGCCGACGAACACATTAAATCTATAATTAAGTTCATCGTTATATTTTGCCTGTGCTTTTGATGAGGCGTTTTTATCTCTGGCTAGTTTTGTTAGGGTCCCGTTGCAAAATGCGAAAAGGGACCTTATAGGATCACTCTGTCCGTCCGTATGTCGATCACACGCAGGTATCTCCGGATCTACTGAACCGATTTTGATTAAACTTACACCAAAATACACAGAATTTTTGCTCGCAGATAGGCCATAGATCAATTTGTCTAATAGTTTGGTGGAAGGTACAGGGTACCCCAAATTGTGAACAAACAAAAAAAGAGTTTTTTTTTTCAAATAATTAATTTTAACAAGTGTTAGGGTAAACTATTCTTTTCATATTAAGCAAAATTAAATGGACCTACATATATATATGCATTGTCTTTAAGCAATAAAAAATTCATTTCAGTTCATTTCACTGTGTGCGGTCACGCGAGGAGTGGTACTATTGTATGTTTCTGATTGCCCGATGGACTCCTGCGCAGGCACAGTGACTAAGCCAGTTTCCTTAAAAAATCTTTGTCTCATGAAACAACTTAAAAATATAATACAGTTTCTATCCAGTAATGAAATTAACATCTCCTTTTTGCCGAGCAATCTTTCACAGAATCAATCTTGTTTAAAGTCAAATAAACATAGCAAAACGCGATCTATCGGAGCGCCAATAGCTGCGCTAACAGTTTGATAGCAGCGGACAGATGGAAGATGTTCCGCAGACCCAGCTGGTGAAGGTACGTACACACCGGTCGGAGTTAAGCGTCGTTTACATTAGCAGAGTTAGCGGTAGAGCGGTGCACCACATACTGTTTCGCCTTTAGTTTTGCCCTAATAACTCTATCGTTGTTTGCAGAGTAGCTTTTCACAAACAAGTCAGTAGGTTTATGTTGAATTATTTGTTTTCAAAAATCTTGTTGCGAAATGTTCATAAAACTAGGTACCAATTAATTTCATTGGACAGTGATTGGTTGATAAGCAAGTACAACTTCACAAGTAAAAAAAATAGGTAAAAAAACTTTTAAGTTAAACGGTTTTATTAAAAAAAACTAGAAAAAAAACATCAGCTGTACAAAAAACTAGAAAATAATAAGGACACAAGCCTGGGCCTTCTTAAGATTTTACGTCTAGGTAAGAAATCGTGCAATACTAGCGTGCTGTCTTCTCATGTCGGATGCCAAAGGGCACATTGTGTCGCTGCGTCAGCGGAATAAGTAATAAATTGAGACTTTTAACAGACTAATATAAAAACGTGGGGCGCATGTTATTTATTACGTATATTATCCGACATGAGAAGACAGCACGCTAGTATTGCACGATTTCTTACCTAGACGTAAAATCTTAAGAAGGCCCAGGCTTGTGTCCTTATTATTTTCTAGTTTTTTGTACAGCTGATGTTTTTTTTCTAGTTTTTTTTTAATAAAACCGTTTAACTTAAAAGTTTTTTTACCTATTTTTTTATTTACTCGTTTTTAGTTTGACTTTTCGCTCGTATCATTTATTACGCAAACTCCTCATCCTTTCCAACTCTCTCATTGCATCTTTGTTACTCGGTTTCTTACCTGTCAATTTCTCACAATCAAGCTCCTCAATACATAGCCCTTCTAAAGACTTTACGCGACTCAATGCAACATACGCTTGACCCTCCTCAAATATTCTGGAGCCCAAATACACGACAGCATGGTCAACAGTACTGCCCTACATTTTATGGACAGTGGAGGCCCATGCCAAAATTTTCGGTAACATCCGTCTCTCAGCTGTTCCATAATTAAACTTTGCTGGAAACTGTATGGCTTTAGGATGAATAAGGTGCCCGCCGTCCCTTTCAAAATCAATTTGAACAGATGGTATGTCTGTTTCATTTTGCGTTCGACAAGTATGGGACACTCGTCCAAACAAACCAAATGAGCCCAAACTCGAGGGGATTACTAGTAACGGTTAGAAAATTCCACTGTACACCTCCTGACTCCATCATCAGACCCTCGTCACCAAGTGTATTGGTAGAAGTATGGGACACTCGTCCAAACCAACCAAATGAGCCCAAACTTGAGGGGGTTACTAGTAACAGTTCAAGAGTTCCACTGTACACCTCCTGACTCCATCATCAGACCCTCGTCACCAAATGTATTGGTAGAAGTATGGGACACTCGTCCAAACCAACCATATGAGCCCAAACTCGAGGGCGTTACTAGTAACGGTTGAAGAGTTCCACTGTACACCTCCTGACTCCATCATCAGACCCTCGCCACCAAGTGTATTGGTAGAAGTATGGGACACTCGTCCAAACCAACCAAATGAGCCCAAACTCGAGCTGGTTACTAGTAACGGTTGAAGAGTTCCACTGTCCACCTCCTGACTGCATCATTAGACCCTCGTCACCAAGTGTATTGGTAGAAGTATGGGACACTCTTCCAAACAAACCAAATGAGCCCAAACTCGAGGGGGTTACTAGTAACGGTTGAAGAGTTCCACTGTACACCACTTGACTCCATCATCAGACCCTCGTCACCAAGTGTATTGGTAGAAGTATGGGACACTCGTCCAAACCAACCAAATGAGCCCAAACTCGAGGGGGTTACTAGTAACGGTTGAAGAGTTCCACTGTACACCTCCTGACTCCATCATCAGACCCTCGTTACCAAGTTGAAATTATCATAATATTGTATTGTCACGAGAACTCAATGTGTGTGCAAAGTTTCATAAAAATCGGTTCAGTAGAAGTAGTTCAAAAAGTTGTCGCAAGATTTGAAACAAAGATAGAAACAAAGCCACAAATATACGGAGTCAAGCTAAAAAAAAAAAAAAAAACCCTTTAATAATTAATAAAAAAAAAATGCTCAAACTCTTTATTAAGGAAATGATAATTAACGCTATGTTTTATATGCTTGCTTTTACCTAACTGTTCATCCCGAGGCCGACTCGGCGGGAGGCGACATTGAGGCCGTTCAGCATGTGATTCAGCTCCTCCAGCGATTCGCCTATCACGACTATGTCATCTGCGAAGCGTAGGTGTGAAATGTACTCGCCGTTAATATTAATGCCGTGCTTTCCCCAATCCAGCAGCTTGAATATATCTTCCAATGCATTCGTAAACAGTTTCGGAGATATAACATCTCCCTGTCTGATTCCACGATGCAATTGGATAGGTTTCGTCTGCTGGTCCTGTATTTGTACGGTCATTGTCGCGGCACTATAAAGACATTTCAGCAACTCAATGTATCGCCAATCGGTTTGGCATCGCTGTAAGGATTCCATAACAGCCCAGGTTTCGATAGAGTCAAAGGCTTTCTCGTAGTCCACAAAAGCGCGACACAGTGGCCGATTATACTCTTCGGACTTCTGTATAATCTGCCGTAAGGTGTGGATGTGGTCTACGGTACGGTAATTTGGACAAGACGAAAGTCATGTTCAACGAACACGTCGTCCCGGGGCACGTAACAGTTGGAGAGGCGACCCTCGAAGTTGTACAGAATTATGTCTATCTTGGACAAACCATCCAGCTAGGCAAGCATAACTTTGACAAGGAGGCCAAGAAGAATTCAGCTAGGCTGGGCGGCATTTGGGAAGCTCCGCCACATCTTTTCATCCTCCATCCCACAGTCATTAAAGACGAAGGTTTTTAATCAGTGCGTTCTGCCAGTAATGACGTACGGAGCGGAAACGTGGACCCTGACGATGGGCCTGGTCCACAAATTTAAAGTCGCTCAGCGAGCTATGGAAAGAGCAATGCTCGGCATTTCTTTGACCGATAAAATCTGTAACGACATGATACGTCAAAGAACAAAGGTAGTCGACATTGCTAAGAAAATAAGCAAGCTGAAGTGGCAGTGGGCTGGGCACATCTGTCGCAGACCCGACAACCGATGGGGTAGACGGGTGCTCGAATGGAGGCCACGTACAAGCAAACGTAGCGTAGGACTTAGGTCTATACTTAAGTAACGAAATGTAAATGCAATCTGTAATGTACTAATATTTGATAGAGAAGAGCTGACAGCGCTGCGAAGCATAGTTTATTGTGTACAGCTGCAACAGACACAGTGCCAGTAGGACGAGCAGGTACTGTTGTGTGATTGCGAGTGGCTACTGCAGCGGTAGGTAGTGCACTCACAGCTAGCTCTACTAATGTAAACTAGGCCTTTCGAGCTCGAGCTAAAAATGGAGAGGTTCGGAAGTTGCTCACGACCACACCGACAACGTTGCCATGGCGACGGCGGCGCGCGCAAGCCTCCTCAGTCGTCGTTTCCATCTGGCTCCCTTCAGACGTGCCCGCTGTTCCGAAAGGGGAGTGTTTCGTTTTAAACGAAAAAACTCTAGCGGTTTGAGGAAGTTAGTTCGGCGATGGTGCGGTGTGCGGTGCGGGTTAGCGCGGTGTGCTAGGTTGTGTTCGGGTGTGTTCGGGTGTGGTGCGCTCGTGTTCACGTGTTGTTATGGTGTGCAGTGGGCGGCGCGGCGGCGGCGGAGCATGTGCGACAGCGGCTACGAAGGAACTGCGGTGAGAATAATTATTTTACGTAGAATTCGTACCGTGTGGGGCCGGTACTTTAAAAGAATAGGCCCACTGCATCTCTTCCCGTGTATGTCGTAAAAGGCGACTAAGGGATATGACTCCCTTCTTATATTACTAGGTGGTAGGGTTTATCCCGCCCGGGTTGATACCACCGCACTGAATGAAAGGTCGGTCGAAACGGCTATGTAAATAGTTTGTGTTTTCCGTCCAGTTCAGTGTAGCCGGCACGACCGAAGGGAAGCACTGACGTGGCACCAAGTTCACCCGGTGTTATGGGCTAACATCACGGATGTTGTAGGTGATGTAGCCAACCGTGTCAGTTTAAATAAAAAAAAAAATAAAAAAAAAAAATTATTGCGCCCAAAACATTTTGCAAAAATATTCACGGCTTGTTTACTTACATACCATACATACCTTCGTACCTAGATGGACAAGTACCTATGTATATTTATTTATTTGTATATACAATTTTATATATTTAGCAGTTTATATACGACTATATTCACACAAATATAGCTTTTATTTAATTAGTATGTACTTACATGCATTCTTATTATGTACTAATTATCTTATTTTCAATTCTCACACTCAAGATTCAACTACATTAATCCAATTTCAAAGATACAAAGGTTGACTAAGCGCGTCTTGCACCAACACGAGTTTAAAGTTAAGTAGCGAGTTATGGATTTAAACGCGGTTCACACATACAACGGGTGCTAGTTTAACGAGTTGAACTGGTTTATATATTGAACTTGTGTTGGTGCAAGTGGGCCTAAGTCCGTCTTTGCACATGGTGGTTACTTATTTCTGTAACATCTTTCTTGGAGCTAAGTATAAAGTATTTTCTATCTACGTACATACATACCATCACGATGTGTTCCGACAATCGGGGTGAGTAGAGTAATTGGTGTTGTGCTGCAAGAACTCGTGTAAATTACAGCACAACACCGACCAGCACGTTTAAAAATATAACAAATGATGACCGTGCCGCTGCCGAGATGAGAGGTGGCCCACCTGCCACCCTTTGGCACGGCATCGTGTTCTTTTTTCATGTAATTCGGTACGGGTGCCTGAGTAAGAGGGGCCAAAACAGCCAATATCACCTCCGAGAAGGTAGGTGCCATATCGGAGACTTCCCTTCGGATTGCTGGCTATACTGGACTAGAGGAGAACACGCAGCCGAGGCTGTGGAACATTGAGGAGGATTATTACTACTTTCGGTGCAATTTCGGTGAACATTTGATGTTTTTCGATTGAAATCCGATTTGACTTGAAACCGACGAGCCACGAGCAGAGCCGCGGGCACCGCTAGTATTGTTTTGTATTTTTTTATATAATCCGGTATGGATGGCTGAGTCGGAGGGGCCAAAGCGCATGCTCCGACCAGCCAATATCACCTCCGAGAAGGTAGTTGCCATACCGGAGACTTCCCTGGATTGCTGGCTATACTGAACTAGAGGAGAACACGACCGAGGCTGCTATGCGGCCATCTTACATCCAGTACGGTGGTACCAACCCAGTCGGTTACAATTTGAGCCTACCACCTAGTATATTGTTGTATATTATTGTGTTCCTAAGCTGTTTTTGTTTCCAATAAAATAATAATAACCTTAAAATCTTGATTAATATATTTTTATTGTTGTGATTTTTTTCCTATGCCTTTTATTCAAATGGTATTGTGTTATTATTAAGTTTTAAAGTATTGACGAAGGCAATTTTTTGCTCGAACCCAAACATTTTACTTATAATTACCTAGCTGATAATAATTTATATGTGTTCTATTCAATGTGTGTGTAAATGTTATGCCTGACTTATTCAAGTGTACCGTGGTACCAAAGGAATCAATAAATATGAATATGAATATGAAAATAAAAAAATAATAGAATAGCCTATGAGCACAGTCACCCACTCACACACAGAGCAGCTGGTCACGAGTTCAGACTTAGCAAATACGACGCTCTTTATTTTACTAAGCGCGTCTTGCACCAACACGAGTTTAAAGTTAAGTAGCGAGTTATGGATTTAAACGCGGTTCACACATACAACGGGTGCTAGTTTAACGAGTTAAACTGGTTTATATATTGAATTTGTGTTGGTGCAAGTGGGCCTAAGAGTTTAGCGTCGCTCTAACTAAACACTGTGCGACTGTCGGTGAACGCTTGTGCGGCTATTTGCGCTACTATTTAAATATAATATATGTGATAATGTTCATGCTCTTACCCCATTCAATTCTATTCCTTTATTAATCTATTTGGTACATTATTTATTACACTTAGGCCCACTTGCACCAACACAAATTTAATATATAAACCAGTTTAACTCGCTAAACCAGTTTAAGCTAGCACCCGTTGACTGTGGGAACCGCGTTTAAATCCATAACTCGCTACTTAACTTTAAACTCGTGTTGGTGCAAGTGGGCCTTAGGCCCAATTGCGCCAACACGAATTTAGAGTTAAGTAGCGAGTTATAGATTTAAACGCGGTTCCCACAGTCAACGGGTACTAGCTTAACGAGTTAAACTGGTTTATATCGTTAAATTCGTGTTGGTGCAAGTGGGCCTTAGTCAAGTCAAATACTGTATAACATTTTTCTTATTCTATTTCGAAAATGTCTTTAGATCATAGTCCTTGCAGTCCCGTTGACCTAGAATCTTGAAATTTGGCAAGAAGTAAAGTCTCACAGCGCAAGGAAAGGAAAAACAATCCGAAAATAGTTAATTTGTAGTTGTAAAATATAAATAATTGTTTTGTTTGTTTTACTCTATTGTGCAAACATTGGTGTGGTTATAATTCAAACTCTAAAAAACAACAAAATGAAAAAAACCGGCCAAGTGCGAGTCGGACTGGCGCACCGAGGTTTCCGCACCACAAAAAAAAACATTAAAGAAAAGACGTTTCTTGTATGGGAACTCCCCTTAATTTTTTACTTTTTCTATTTTTTATTATTTGATTCTGTGAAAATGTCAATCGGCTACCTAGGGCGGACGGACTCGCGGACGGACGGACAGAGGCTTAGTAATAGGCTTCCGTATGGATACGTAACCCTAAGAAAGTGTGTTAATGTCATTGAGATAATTACCAGAGGATGCGCTACGAAGGAAGTTTCAAAGAAATCAAGTCGCCACAACTGGATGTATTTTTTTATTTTATTGTAAGCTCGACATATTATGGCGCCGAGGCACCCATGAGGTGTCTAACGGCGCCCATGGACATTCGGTCGTATTGAGAGAAGGAATCGTATGAGAGAAGGAAGCGATCGGGAGAGGGGAAGCTGATGTTGAGGCGGGTGGCGGGCGTTGATCGCGATCTACCGACCTAGCCGAACTCAGTTGCGGCTGGATCGCCTCAACTCGGCGGCACAACGCCTTGCCCGAGTGCACTCTCAAGAAGTACATCTCTATCTCTTCTCTATCTCTACTTCTTATGGAACGTCTGTCTGTATGTATGTTTGAGGTAAATTCCGGAACCACTGAACAGATTTTGATGCGGTTTACACCAATGTAAAGAGTAGTTCTCGAGGCTCACTATAGGCTATATACCATCACGCTAAATAGCAATAGGGCCGAGCAGTATCAAAGAAAGTATAGTATGAACGGAATAATAATTTTAATTAATAGGTCGTAGAAAATGGGTCAGAACGTTCCGAGATCGGATGGAGAGGGGAGAGAAGGACAGAGGGGAGGGGAGGAGGCGAGGGAGGGAGGGAGGGAGGGAGAGAGAGAGAGAGAGAGAGAGAGAGAGAGAGAGAGAGAGAGAGAGAGAGAGAGAGAGAGAGAGAGAGAGAGAGAGAGAGAGAGAGAGAGAGAGAGAATATAAGAGAAGCGATCGTTTATTATCATATTTTGTGTTTGAATCGGATTTGCTGTTAAACCGAGTCTACCGCGAGCGAAGCCGCGGGCAAAAGCTAGTATTATATATATATCTCAATGATTGAAGCTTTGAAACCTGGGTTCAAACTAAACAAATACAGCGAGCGAAGCAATCCCTGCGGACAAAAGCTCGGAAGCTGAATTTGGCTAACTTCACGAAGGCCTCATAAAAATTATTACTTCATATTTTTCTTTCAGATATTTCTACAAAGTAGCTTATTATATATTAACGAATAACTAATATTTAAAAAAAATGTCTTACTTAAGTACATAAATACGCCGTTAAAAGTAAGAAAGAATTCGAAGCACGACTGCTTCTTGCAGGAAAGAAAAATAAAATTTGGAAACCCATTTTCCGACGCCCCGGCACAAATTCCGTTCCCTTCGGAGAAATCTCTTCAAATTGAAATCACTGTAGGGAAATATGATCGGAAAGCAATCAAGTCATGGCAATACTGCTGTCATCGCCTGAACATACACATTTTTTTCTTATTGAAACTGATAGGGTTGGCTAAATCACCTCCAACATCCGTGATTTCAGCCCATGACAACTTGGTGAACTAGGTGCCATGTCAGTGCTTCACTTGGGTTGTGTCGGCTACACCCGGTACGGCGGTAGTAGGTGTACGGCTATACCAAAAAGACCAAATCAATACCATACCATACCATACCACCCGAACTAGGACGAAAAATACGAACTATTTACATAGCCGTTTCGACCGATTTTTCATTCAGTGCGTTGGTACCAAATCGGGTGAGTTAAAACCTACCGCCTAGTAAGGAAAGAAGGGATGGGACATACAGCTTTTACGTGGAATCCGAACCACGTTCAGCCTCCAACAGTCGAGCGGTCACCCATTCAAGTACTGACCGCGCCGAGGTGTGCTTATGATCACGCACGACCAACAGTCGCCCGACCGCACCACTGAGCTACCGAGGCTGACAATCGTTTACATTATTCAAAAGTGTTCGTGACTAACCAAAGATATTTGTGGAAGTGGTAGGGTCGGGATGGGACGCCCTAGACTCACGTACCTAGACCAGATCGGGTATTTGTATTCCAAACGGTTAAGTGCGTGGTATGTAATTATAGCGTTTGAAGTGATATCTCCGGCATGGCGCCTTTTCGGAGCTGATTTGTCTAGTCGGAGCATGTTTTGTGGCCACACAGCGGCCCACACCGGTTTGCAATGGAACGAATGATTTCAGCATCTTCGGCTAAAATGTAGCTCTTTGTCTGTTCAGAAATGCATAATGGACATTGCCTTTATCTTCAAATATTTTCAAACTTGTCTTCTGCGACCGACGAATGAGTGGTTACTACCCGCATTCCGTTGGCGCGGTTTTTTCTAAGCGCTCGAAGCGAGCGCATTGTCATTCAAGCATTCGTTCGATACAAATTCATATTTTTTTTTTCGAAAATATTATTTGCGATCTCGCTGCCGCTCCCGCCGCCGTCGAGCCGGTCATCACGCTTCTCCATCAGTGCGTGTCGGTCTTCATGAGTGTAAGCCCAGGGTCCTGGTGAAGAGCTGTCCCGCACGCATCCTGCGCCCGCCGCCCGCGGAGAACCAGGTACGTGGCCCTCTTTCGTTCGGTCGCATCTCATCCATACATTTCACTCACCTCATTGTCATTTCATTCATTGATACAGTCCACAGAGCACGAAATACCGCGCGCCGCGCCCCCTCTTAGAGACGCCCTAAGCGATAATATTTGAAACCCAATAACTGGACGCAGTGCTACTAGCGCTTCGTATGTGTGTGTGTGTGTGTTAGTATCGAAACTACACACAAAGAGGAGCAAGTTAGGCACACGCACAAAAAAATTCACACGTACAACACACATATGTAAGTCATAGGCCACGCCCACAGGCTTCAACTGCGTTGTAGGGAAATCGCGCTCAGGGCGTCTCTAGGAGGCGCGGCGCGCGGTATTTCGTGCTCTGTGATACAGTCCATTATTAAAAATTCCAGCTTTCGAGTTCTGCTTGGTCACCAAGGCAGAACTCCCCTTCAATGTCAATATATGAGACATTTTTTGACAAATAACAAAATAGTCATATTTAAGTCGAACAGTTATTTCCCCGTTAAGAAGAAATTAAAATTGGTAACCGTTCTACATGTGTGCAATTATAAAACATGTTCACATAACACGCCACACAACACTACTACACACAAACACGCACACACACACACAAACACCATTAAATTCTCTCACGCATAATCCCACACCCTCCCATACATACATACAAACAAAGACTACACCCTCACTCAAATACTGTTGTAAGGTTAATAATACTACACTATGCTTAGGTAATTTTATTAGTTTTTAACCGACTTCAAAAAAGGAGGAGGTTCTATGTTCGGCTGTATGTATTTTTTTTTATGTATGTTCAGCAATATCTTCCCCAATTGTGAACCGATTTCGATGATTCTTTTTGTGTTCGGTTCAGTCTAGCTCCAAGGTGGTCCCATTTTTTTTTGGTCAAGATCGTTGGAAAGCGAGGCGGAATCGCGAGGCCGAAGGCCGAGCGATTCCGCCGAGTACATTAATAGCAAATAAAAATTACTAAAAAAACTGTGAAATAAAAAACTATTTAAAAAAATATAAAAACCGCCTTCAAAAATGTATGAAATAAAAAAATAAAAATCGAACCCTAGAGTTGAAGGCGGTGGTGCTAAAGCAAGCAAAAATAACCGACCGCCTTCAACTCTAGGGTTGGATTTTTATTTTTTTATTTCATACATTTTTGAAGGCGGTTTTTATATTTTTTTTGGTTGTAATATTTCGTTTATTTGTTTTGTTTGTTCTTTAATGTGGTTTTTTTTTGTATTGTTGGACAGAAAATTGGTGGACAGAAAAAAAAACTAATGTAAGCACCAGTAAAATAAAATAACTGTACTACCCGCTGTCCTCTGCAGCACATTCTGCGGACTAGTGCATTGTAAGTGTATTAGGTATTTATTATTGAATAAAGAATTTTTACTTTTTTACTATAGTGGGTATTTGCTTTGCCAGTCTCCAAAAACTCTCCAAACAAAAATCCACAATCGCTGTTTCGAATTATAATACTTACTTCTTTCTATATACACTTTCGACTCGAAGCTACATAGTTCGTGCCGAGCATCAATAATTCGACGAGTATTCGCGCGAAACGCGAAAACATTCGACAGTTCCAAATTCGAATTGGCACGCTGAGCGAACAACGGAGGGCGGTTGGCAGCCATTTGGACTGTGCTGGTCATTTCGTGGATTTATTTTAAAGATGAGATGACCTGGATGTAGATAATTTATGCATGCCATGAATTCTAATTGCTAGACTGTCGAAAGTCATGAAAGTTATTATGGACAAAACTAAATTACAATTTAAGTAATTGACTACCTAAATTATAATTCTCACACTGCAGTGTGATAATTGTAAATACGAAATCACTACTAGAGTCGCAACTCTGTAAGAATTTCGGCTCCCAGTGTCTTCTACCACTTATTCCACGGGGAGTGCTCAGAGGAACAGTTTGGCACATTCCCAAAGTCCACTTTTCACCTCCGAACTCTGGGCAGGGCGAGGGGCAGGGATTGCATCCCAACACGTTGGACTTCGGAATCGGTTCTGCAGAACTTTCCTTTATAGAACCGGTAATCTCTAAAATGCTTTTCCTGCTCATATAAATTTCCCCCCGAGTACAGCCTCGGGTTCATCAAGAGGTGAGTGAAGAGGCATCTCTCATGCAGGCATAGCATTCGCAACCCCCGCAATCCGAATGTCCATGGGCACTGTGATGGGCACCCTTGGCACTCATGGTGGGTCGGTGGATAGGTTTCCCATCTTGCGGCGAGTGTGTTTCCCGAATGCTTTAACCTGGGGAAAGGTGAATGAAAGGTCGGTCCAAACGGCTATGTAAATAGTTTGTGTTTTCCGTCCAGTTCAGTGTAGCCGGCACGACCGAAGGGAAGCACTGACGTGGCACCAAGTTCGCCCGGTGTTATGGGCTGACATCACGGATGTTGTAGGTGATGTAGCCAACCGTGTCAGTTTCCATAAAAAAAAAAAAAAACCTGGGGTCTCCAAACGTCTCGTATTAATGGGCTAGACAGCCCAGCAACAGTCCGAATGCAGATGACACCTCACTGAGTGTGGATTCGCGAGGAGAGGTGAATATGGATCTGCCGACTGCACTATTGGTATATAGCCACTCAAACTGTACTACTTGTATTTAATTTAATTTAATTTATAATTTGTAAATACTTTTATTAACAAGTGCGTACTTATATACATGTAGCATATTGCACTGGCAATTAGCGCGAGATTCTATACTTTTGCCATAGAGCCAATTTAGAGTTAATTTTCAAATTCAAAGTAGTATTTTCCAATGTTTCGAATGTGTCGTTTTACCTTGTCGATTTTGTTTGCAAACATTGCTCAGTTCAGACCATAGAGTAATATTGTTATATAGTATTCGATGCTCTGTGGTTCAGACCCACACTCCAAAATCTCCAGATGTATTATAATATTGTTCATTCAATAAATGATTTCTCTTCGCATCGTCTAGAAGACTATTATTTCTCAAGAGTATTCACTGGAGCAGGAAGCTCCAGTACAATATTATAGTTTATCACAACGACATTCTACTTTCTGGACGGGCCCTCATCATACATTTCACCATTGATGTCTAATTTTATAGATCGAACGTCGCGCGATTTAACCTGTACTACGTTTCGTCTTAACAAGTGTGCGTGCATTCACACACAGTATTGTGATACTCACACAAGCACACACTTACATCATATAGTCGTTTCATGTCCGTAAACGGCGGGCATCGGAGCGCGCCGCGCCTCCTGCCACGAGATACTTTCGTGTTTGCATTTTACACACCGCCATGCTGTCACGTGACGCGATCCCTACGACGTTACTGTCGCGTTCTCACTTGCCTACAGATGATAAGAGTGAGCGAGAAAGTTGTCATCGCTCGCCCATCGGCGCGATTGTCGTATATCCGCTCACTCTTATGATCAGTAGGCAAGTGGGAACGAGAACGCGATAGCTACGTCACACAAGTCAGCATGGCTTCTTAACACGTCATAACATGCTCAGGCGAAACAAACAACAACGTTTGTCACTGTTACTCTTGCATAAAACACAGCTTTACTCTTTCTCGTTCGCTCTTTATATTTAATTACGTATACAAAAATCTGTTTAACATAAAATTTGAGAAAAAAACCAGCAAAATAAATACTTACTGATGGAAGGAGACGCCATTCTTTACGTAATTTCGATCTGAGCTGTTACAATACTTGTAACAGCAACCGGGCATGCTGAACACACGCACTTTTGCGCCACAGACTCGGTACAGTAAGACTTACGCTCAACACGCGCTGCACACGCCGTATGAAGCGGCTGTCCGTGAAATCTGCAATTTATGCAGTTCTCGTCGAGAACAAATTTTTTCGGGAGTAATGTATGGGATGGGCATATCTCTAAATATACATCAATGCATTTCACCGGTAGAAAGGTGCGATTGGAGATCTTCTATATATTGCCAATATTTAAAACGGCGTAAGTGCGCGAGCGCCTCATACATCACGTTACGTTTCCGCTCTGTGAACGTCGATAGAGTAAGACGGTTAAATGGCAATTTGATACGTATAAAGGAGAGACAACGATTGGAGAGGGTGCTGAATGCTCACCAAGCGCGCCTCAATTCGGTGCGTTGTAAGCCACTTCCCGATAATTTAATTCGTTGGTTTATCATAGTTATATTCCTTATATTATATTTTACATTCCCACACTCAAGTCATTTGCTACTACTACCTACTTATATCTCACATCATACAACTCTCAAACATCCAAAGGTTGACTGGGAGACATCCCTGTAAGTCCGTCTGTGCCCCTCATGTATCTAACATATCATATGTTATTGTAAAATGTCGGCAATAAAGTATTTCTATTTATCTATTTGGTTTCATAAAAAAAGCGTGTGTCCCACCATCAGGTTACCACAAATAATAAGGAGTTGACAAGAATAGTTTTGGGTGTTGAGTGAAGTAAAGGAGTGAAGTGTGGAGGCGTGATGTATAGGTACCTACTATAAGTACGTGTCTGTGAAGGCCTCTTCAGTCTGCAGACTGCTAACGGTGTCCGCTTTCACTAGCGCACCCTACTTTGAGACAATACACTTTTCCAATATCTTATATTACACTCAGGCCGCGCGCATAGCTCCGTATAGTTCGTGCTGTTTTGTTGGTTATATACACAGATCAGATTTCTGTGGTTATATAGGTGTAAGTTCAGCCGCGATAGCTCAGTGGTGCAGACAGTCGACTGTTGCTATTGATTGTTAAGCAACGCTGGGCGCGGTCAGTACTTGGATGGGTGACCGCTCGACCGTTGGAGGCTGACCGTGTGGTTCGGATTCCACGAAAAACTGTAGGTCCCTTCCCTTCCCTTACTCGGTGGTAGGGTTCAACCCGCCCGGATTGACACCACCGCACTGAATGAAACGTCGGTCGAAACGGCGAATCCCAACTGACGAGAGTAATAATATAATTTATTTTATTATACATTATATCATATTTTTTACATTCCCACGCTCAACTCTTTTGCTACTACCGCATATACATATTTCACAAGAAACGTTTTCCAAACATCCAAAGGTGGAGCGAAAGAAATTTCTCTGAGGGATATGACCGCCTTTGTCTCTCATCTCATTATTATATATCGTCTCTCATCTCATTATTATATATCGTGCTTATTATTTCTGTAGAATGTTTTTGGAGTAAATAAAGCATTTCTATTTATCTATAAAGCCCTTTTGAATATGTACATATTTGATTCCACTCCGACAGTCGACGACGGTGGTCTACCGCACCGCCTTCGCGTCTGCTCATTTATTTATTTAGCAAAGTTTAAAATCTACAGCTTCGTACTCACGGAGAAGAGATGTGAGAGGAGTTGGCTTAAGCAAACTGAGTACATCGCTACCAACTGGGGGCATCCGTCATCGATGTTTTTTTAATAGAAGACTGTTGGTTCATGCCTTACTAGGTGGTAGGGTTTAACCCACCTGGGTTGTATCACCGCACTAAATTAAAGGTCGGCACGAAGCTGATTTCTAAATAATTCGTATTTTTCTTCCAGTTCAGTGTACTCGACACGACCGAAGGGAAGCACTGACACGGCACCTAGTTCACGAAGGTGTTATGAGCTGACATCGCGGGTGTTATTGGTAGTGTAGCCGACAGTGTCAGTATGTATGGACACATAAAAAATAAAAAAATGAAGAAGCGACATGTTGTCAGAGCCACCCGGTGGTCTACAGACATTTGGTCGTATGCATGCGGGTGTTGTATGCAATGCAGGCCATGCTGGCCTGACAAATGCCAGTTCACGCATTTGAAGGACCCGGGACTGTACTGGTGGGCGTGGTATAGCATCAATAGCATCCACAGAGCACACGTGTAGTAAAATGCTGTGTGAATGTGTGAAGAAGTGTGTGACGAAATGTGAATACCAAGGCGTTTCTCCCCCGTTACTTCCGGCTCTGACGACGCATGTTTGACTAGATATTATAGCTATCAACCGCTCCTCTCACCTTCTGTCTCCATGTTAGTACCTGAATTAGGGCATGTTCGTATAATTTGGGTTCTAGACGGCATAAAATAAGGGAGACCTTTTTGTGGGACTAGTTGGTCAGTCCGTTCCGTCCGTTAGTTTGCTACAGGCCTTGTAACTTCCAAATGGCTAATCGTTGTGTAACTTAAAATTTAGAACCTCGAGATATTGCATAGAAACAGCAGCGCACCATTCACCCGGCCAATGACCGGCCTATATTATATCGTCCACCCATGACAACGCCATCTATTATTCGTCATCATCATTTGACAAAATTTGACTGATAAATTATACTTGTGCATATTTTAAAATTGTATTATCTGATATTATGTTATGAGTTATGTTATGAGTGATGGATGACGAATAATAAAAGTCGATCGGTTCTGTATCCGTCGTACGGGACCCTATTACTAAGTCTACGCCACCTGTCTGTCTGTCTGTCTGTCTGTCTGTCTGTCCGAGGGCTGTATCTCTTGAACCGTAATAGGTAGCCCGTTAAAATTTTCACGGAATTTGTGTTAATATGGCCGATATAACAACAAATAAGAAAAATAAGAAAAAGTAAAAAATTCCCCATAGAGGAAACAAAAAAGTGTATGCGCGCCATCTACCGAAAAGGGTATGAAGCATTTTAACTAATACATAGATGGCGTGAGTGGCGCTGACCATGACATGGCGATACGGAACCCTCGGTGCGCGAGTTCGACTCGAACTTGGCCGGTTTTTTTAAATTTATTATGTACAAATTATTATAAAAATACTAAGATATAAAATACACAAGAAGCCGAGTTCATTATTTAATCACAAGAAGATTGGTCAAGCGAACACGAACTTGAAAACGCTCCTTTTGTAAATCAGATCAAAGAGCCCGAGGGGACCTCTGTTCAAGTCGGATTGTCTCGTTTGATCTAAAGCTGTTTTATGGAAACTGAAACGGTTGGCTACATCACCTACAACATCCGTGATGTCAGCCCATAACACCGGGTGAACTTGGTGCCACGATAGTGCTTCCTTTGGTCGTGCCGGCTACACTGAACTGGACGGAAAACACAAACTATTTACATGGCCGTTTCGACCGACCTTTCATTCAGTGCGGTGGTACCCTACCACCTAGTAATATAAGAAGGGAGTCATATCCCTTAGTCGCTTTTTACGACTTACACGGGGAGAGATGCAGTGGGGCTATTCTTTTAAAGTACCGGCCCCACACGGTACAAAAAAATTGGTTGTCTGTAAAGTCGGTTTACGGACGATAGTTTTACGTGATGACGTCATAAAGTGGTAAGACTACTGGGAACGGTTCTAAAGTACCAGGGCAGAATAAATTGAAAGGAGGATAAGTGTGTGGTTACCTTCAGCAAAACTTTTGTGATGTGGACTTTTTCAGCAATTTGCAGTTTGACACATATGGCGAATCATTCTGTACCACTTCAATCGATTTCGATTATTCTTTTTTATTTAATATTACTAAAAATAATGAAATAAAAACAGTTTTAAAAAATACGAAACCGACTTCCAAACAAAAAAAAACCTAGAACTAAAAAGTGTTAAATACCTAATATTTGGTTCTCTGTCGTTGTATTGAATCGCAATACATGAATCGATATTGTGATGCATATTCGGACCCTTGTTTCATGAATATTCTAAATTTGAAATCTTTTCCGACCGGCCAGATACGCTTAATATATTATGGTACGAGTAACCTCCTTTTAATTTGTGCTGCCCTGGTACTTTAGAAGTTTCATGAATATTCTAAATTTGAAATCTTTTTCGACCGGCCAGATGCGCTTAATATATTATGGTACGAGTAACCTCCTTTCAATTTGTGCTGCCCTGGTACTTTAGGAAGTTTCATGAATATTCTAAATTTGAAATTTTTTCCGACCGGCCAGGTTAATATATTATGGTACGAGTA
Source organism: Nematopogon swammerdamellus (assembly GCA_946902875.1). Lineage (NCBI taxonomy): Eukaryota > Metazoa > Arthropoda > Insecta > Lepidoptera > Adelidae > Nematopogon > Nematopogon swammerdamellus. The sequence continues at coordinate 18,564,068 of OX336356.1, read as the reverse complement.
ACCTCCTTTCAATTTGTGCTGCCCTGGTACTTCAGAAGTTTCATGAATATTCTAAATTTGAAATCTTTTCCGACCGGCCAGATGCGCTTAATATATTATGGTACGAGTAACCTCCTTTCTATTTGTGCTGCCCTGGTACTAGCCGACGCTTGGGCCGATTGTGTCTCTCTATCGCTTGTTACGCGCTCTCGCTTGCACACACAGGCTCAGATGGAACGTGACACTTTTTCGTGTGTGCAGCCGGTGTTCATCAATTTATAAGACGTGACGTGATCACGTCAAAAAAAGTTATCTTTTTTTTAATTATCTTTTTATTGACATTTTCATTTATTTATGCACAATTATTTGCTGTAAATAACAAAAACCTAAACATGAACTTATAAAAATAAAAAAAATCTTCTAGTTCGGCCGAGGCAGCCATAGTCCCTAGGACGTTTATAACGTTCCCTCTTTGAATTTCTAGGCTTGTGCGGCGTATGAAGAAATCCTTGGCACGCACGTCACCGGACTTATCCACTCGCAATTTGCCGATGGTTTCGGCGAAAGCCACTGCAACACCTAGTTATCTTGTCCGAATACTTTGCTAAATGTGACGGTCGGTGTTGTGCTGTAATTTAAAAGAGTGCTTGTAGCAAAACACCGATTACTCTGCTCACCCCGATCGCCGGGATACAGCGTGTGGTATGTATGCAGATTGTCCACTTGTCTGTAGGAGATTTATACTGCGCTCAGCTGACTGTACTCTTATCTATTCATTTAGACTTCTGGAAGAAAAGTCGCCTCGCGATCGGCCAGATCTCTGATCAGATCGATGAGTAGGTAAAACAATATAGTATTTTATTTATTACTCATCAATGCTCTTAAATCTTATATCCAGTTGATTATATATGTAAAGTATATAAGTATGTATGTATAGTATATAAGAGTTGACGTGCATTACAATATAATTTTTTTATTATAAATATTATATAAGTCAGGATTTAAATCGGTTGTACATGTATATATGTACAATTTGTCGATATATGTATGTAATTGTCTTTTCTTTAGTACCTACTGCATTTTGATAAAAATATATGAGTTGTTTTAACATATGTAGGTAGGTATGTACAACATTCTGAAGAAAAGGTGTTGTAAAAATAACTTATTGTTTTATTTAAAAAAAAAACAAATTACTTACATAAAAAATATTATTTTATTTTGCTTACTCGACCATTAATCTCCCTCACAAATTTTACCGTCAATAAAACTCTCTTTTGACTCGCCTGAACAATATAATGCGCCTTTCACTAAATCAAATGTGTCATTTCATTACCTACAGCTCTCTTCACAGACATGTGATCCGGTAAACACTTTCCCAACCGTTTATTTTCCTTCCGATGCTAATGCGGGTCGCTAGCTACCGACGACGACGCCCCTTGCTCCTCCTGAACTCAGATCCCAAAACAATTATCCTGAAAAAGGTCCTTAAAAGGCCCCTCCCGACGCGCCGCCGGAACATTTCATTAGGGAAGGGTCGAAAAGATAGATTTGCATAGGCGGATCTTTACACGCGGCCGCGCGTTAAGACGACTCCAGCATTGATATTCTAACCCTAAAGCCGTATTCACACGTCGGCAAGCAATGCAGACGTTTTAGCGTCATCTCTCTTTAATTGCTTAGTTAGAAAGAGATAAAGATAAAATATTTCAATAAGTACCTAACATGTGAATACACAGCATAATGGTCGAACTCTGACTATCTGGCGTCTTACTTCTGGAAGAGCGAGTTTAAAACAAACAATTTAATAAAAAATTAAAAACAGTTTTGAAAAAACATTGAATCGACTTCAAACCATAAAAAGTATTAAATAATATTTGATCTTGAGTAAAGGGCGGTACAAAAACGCAAAATACTTCAATTTTTCCACACAAATTTTCAGGTGTGCTTTAAATATTATATACTTTTTAGGGTTTGAAGTCAGTTTAAAGTTTTTTTGATAAAACAGTTTTTTTATTTCACTATTTTTAGTAATATCACATAATATTAAAATAGGTTGACTTAGGTTGAAGTAGATGAATGAAAAATTCCTTAGTGCGAAAGTGTTCACCCCTAATTTCCCACCCTCAGGGGTGGTATTTTTTCTCAAAAATTATGAAAGGACCACCCCTGAGATATAGTCTACTCATCAAAAAAATAATCATCATAATCGGTTGAGAATTGGCAGAGAAATAGAGTAACATAAAAAAAAACATACAGGCGAATTGAGAACCTCCTCCTTTTTGGAAGTCGGTTGAAAAATATATATCGCACTTTACGATTAGCCCACCTGTATTTTAGGACGCTAATTGCCAACGAATGATAATCTAGAATACACATATTTTCATAAAGAAGCCTTTTGAAAATATTTACATTCTAGAATGGCTTATGCGTATAGTGGGCACCACACGTCAGCCAGATCCAGGTCTTTACAGAACCGGTAAATTCTGGAACACTCTCCCTGCCCATTTATTTCCCCCCAAGTATAGTCTCGGGTCCTTCAAGAGGGGCGTGAATAGGCACCTGTCAGGGCGGCATGTCATTTCGCAATACGACCGAATGACCATGAGCGTCGTTAGACAACTTGCTTGGCCCCAAATGTCGTGCTTTCAAACACAAAAAAAGAATTAGTGGTTTCCACAGAGCACGAAATACCGCGCGCCGCGCCTCCTAGAGACGCCCTGAGCGCGATTTCCCTACAACGGCGTTGAAGCCTGTAGGCGTGGCCTATGACTTACATATGTGTGTTGTGCGTGTGCATTTGTTTTGTGCGTGTGCCTAACTTGCTCCTCTTTGTGTGTAGTGTCGATACTAACACACACACACACATACGAAGCGCTAGTAGCACTGCGTCCAGTTATTGGGTTTCAAATATTATCGCTTAGGGCGTCTCTAGGAGGGGGCGCGCGCGGGGGGTATTCCGTGCTCTGTGGTAGTTTCCATTATAATAAATTTAATGTAAAATAAAATAAAATTTTGAGTACCTAGATATTTTTAATACATTTAAGATATTTTAAGCTAAGCTTCAGTTTTTTTTTGTGTTCGAATTAATTTAATGTCCTTAAAAATAAAGCTTGTCATTGTATATATTTAAGATTAAATAAAAACAAAGTTTGTTTAAAGCTAAAAAGACATCCCCTTAAATGCTTAACCTTTACCTAAATACGTTTTTTATTCCGGTTTCAGTTTGAACAGAAAAGCTTCTCAATTCCGATGGAAATATCGGCTCGTAAATTGGTAAAGTTTTAATTGCACCCGTTTATTCGAAGACCTTCTGGAAACCACGCTCGCCGCTCCTCACATTGAAATATTTTCTATTTCTAGCACGTATTCATTTAAGGTTACGTGGCGTGGGGTAGGTGGTGTGGTGTTGGGGTAGAGTAAGTCTTCGATTTTGCGTTACATGAATGGGCTTTAAGGCACCATACAACATACATACATACCTATCACACGTTTTTTTATGTTATCCGATATGGGTGGCTGAGTCGGAGGGGTCAAAGCACATGCTCCGACCACCCAATATCTCCTCCGAGAAGGTAGGTGCCATACCGGAGACTTCCCTGGATTGTTGGCTATACTGGACTAGAGGAGAACACAACCGAGGCTGCTATGCGGCCATCTTATATCCAGTACGGTGGTACCAGCCCTGTCGGCTACAATTTGAGCCTACGACCTAGTAAGGGGAAGGGAACGCTGGAAAGGGATACGCTGTATCCCGACAATCGGCGTGAGCAGAGTAATCGGTGTTGTGCTGCAAGGACTCTTGTAAATTACAGCTCAACACCGACCGCCACGTTTAGCAAAGTATTTGGACAAGATAACTATCAAGCAGCAAGTAAGGCACGAGGACCCATATTCTGCATGACTGGGTGGAAGGACCGTGCCAAGGTGAGAGGTGGCTAACCCGTCGCCCTTTAGGACGACATATCGTCCTTATCCATTAGTCGTCTTTTACGACGTGCACGGGGAGAGATGCAGTGGGGCTATTCCTTTAAGTACCGGACGTTATGTCCATACGTTTTTATAATAAAATTTAATGATTTTTTTTTTAATTGCTTGAATCTGTCATTGTCATTCTTTATATTGTACGTACAAGCACAGAATAGAAAAGGTACAAGTCTCAGCGTACAGAACAAAGTACAAGTTTTACTTTTTAATGGTTTCAAACTGTAAAGATATTGATGTTATAATAAATAAATAAATAAATAACTAAACGTATCAACTAGAATGTGAATGGCTGTACTGTACGTTTTTCTTCTATAAATAAAAAATAAATAAATAACGGTTATTTTAAAAATATCTCCCTTGAAACTATCCTCGCCCATTTGCACGTTCGAATTTCGAATTCAATCAACCGCTTTCACGATCGACATAAATAGCAGATGCGAATTGAAATTAATTCAAATGCACCGGTGACGTCTATTCGATTCCGGTTTTAATCAAACCCTCCACCCACTTTCAACTACAAAATCTACCGTCATAGACATATGGTCTACATTTACGTGGCAACTGATAAAAAGCTACTGCTTGCTTGTTGAAACGATTTAATTCGAAGGGCAACTCTATTTCACTAGACATTAAGGTCTCAATTTGCTAGACATGATAATTAAGCTCACTGTCAGAAGAGTGGCTGGAGTGTAATCGAAGTTTCCGGACGGTGGTGGTGGTGGGCACGAAGTATCGGATGGTCCGGAACGGGTAATCGACGAGCGCATTTCTTTTGAATTGTTGATTGTTCCGTGTTCGTTTAGATACGCTGAACAATTTCAGTCCAGTGGTGGAGTGTGCATTAGTGATAGTGATGCAAAGGATAATGAATTGATCGGATACCAGATATCCCGGATCACCAGATATGCGGTCGTCGGATATCGGATACAAAACATGGCACGAAACTGCAGCTGGAAACTGGTACGGTTGGCTACATCACCTACAACAACACCCCTCGATGTCAGCCCCATTGGTGAACTAGGTAAGCACCTTTGGTTTGAGCTGGGCGGAGATCACAAACTATTTTCATACCCGCTTCATGGCCGCTTCGAACGACTTGTCATTCAGTGCGGTGGTATCAACCCGGGCGGTCAACTGCTGCGGTTACTAAGGTAACTTGATAAAATCAATAATGGGATTCTCTAGCTGCGTTTAACCGATCTATTCTTGGATGCATAGGAATACTAGACGAGACAAGGACGGCAACATACATCTATATAGCTCCGTCCCTCTCGGTGCAGTCTTGAGTGGCTACGAATAATTACTTACGTTACGCCCGTCCGCTCGAATAGATTTTAGGGATGGGAAAAGAAACGGAACCGTTTTCCGGAAATGGTTTTCGTCGATTCGATTCCGGCGTTTTAACATACATACACGCTATCAGTATGAAATTGATTGGAAATTTTGAGGAGGTGGAGGCTCTAAATCAAATGCTATTTCAGGGAGCGGTGGTGGTGGAAGTAAATACTCCCGCCGAGACGGCCGACCGCATTGTGGCCTGCGAAGTTTGTCAGTTCTTCTGAAACGGAATCCAGGAGTATGTTACCTACTTATGGATTGAATTAAAGCAATAAACATATATATAACATCTAAATATCATAAAGGACTACATAACCGGTTTTACGAAATCTAGATTCCGGTTCTTTCCAATTTCTGAATAGTCTACCTACAACCTCGATCGCGGAGCGAGCTAGCGGGCATTGCAGAGGGGAGAGAGCGGGGTGGAGAAGTTGAGGAGAGGGTGGGGGGGGGGGGGGGGGGGGGGGAGGAGGGAGTAGAGATGTCATTATGAGAAATATCCAATTGGATGTGGGTGGGAAACAAACTTTGTTCGTCCTCAGTTTTGTCGCCATGGCCACTGATCCGCCTCCGACAAAATGTATCAGAAAAAAGATTTTCGACATTTTCTCATAATTATGTTTTTTCGATACTTTGTCAGCCTGGTTATTTGTAAAATAAAATATAATATAATTAAGGATTAAAGCTTAGTTTGACTAATGTAGTGCCACCAGTAGAAATATTTACTAGAAATGGACGAACGGGAAATTGCATCAATTAAGTTAGGCACGTTCAGCAACTAGACTTGATTGCAAAACTGACATCCGAGAGTAGTTCTCTCTCCACTGAGGTAATTGTCACAGGCTGCTGCGCTAACTCCAACCTGCGCTAACGAAGCACCATGCCCTACTCTACTACTCACAGCCCACAGCTAACTTCACTCTGAACCCGACTCGACGCTCTCGTAACTTCGTTGATAGCACCCCCGGATATATGTAGCCGGGACATTCACAAAACATATACGTGAGATAATTTTACAAGTTTAGTATCAAAACAGGCTCGACCATGAGATTTTTTCGATACTTCGCCGTGTTCAAGTGTCGTATTCAAGTAAATATTTCTATGGCAATTTTAGTACCAACTGGTCCCCTAGAGGCGCTGCATCGTTTCTCCATAAAAATATTTACTTGAGCACGACACTTGAACACAGCGAAGCGTCAAAAAAGAACTCATGATCAAGTTTCAGTTAAATTGTAGGCTAAGCTTGATAACAATCAACATGAGTGCCAACCACACAGAGAGTAGCTTGGGAAGCAGGCCTCCAGTATTAAATAAATATGGCACATTATTTCCTGACATGTTAATTTGTGATAATTTTACATACTGTATTTTGATTGCAATGTTTTGTAATAAAATTGAATTTGAATATTTAGAAGGCCTGCTTAATTATCTTGCCCCTTTGCACGTCGCACGATTTCATTTGTTCGTATGGGCGACACTGAAGTGGACGGAAAACACGAACCATTTTTATAGCCGTTTCGACCGACCTTTCATTCAGTGCGATTGTACCAATCCGTACGTATTGAACCCATGGATCTAGATGCACGGACAAACCCTACCACCTAGTAAGAAAGGGATGATGTCTACAGTTTAAGTTTATATTTTGTACCTATGTAAAAAATTTAATTATTCAGAGGCAGGTATACAACAGGGGTAAGAAAAAGTTAATGCTCGTCGCCCCATACGAACTTTTTGCTTCTTAAATCATTACGCGCGGGTACATTTTCACTTTCTTGTAACTCGAGTAACGAATGAACTCCGCCAACATTATGTATGATTACGGCTTCGAAAACTTTCAACCGCGTTATTACCCGGTGTAAACTCTGCCTTATATTGTTACATTTGATGAAACTTTTTGATCTAATATTATTACACGAGTTTTCATCTTCTTATGTCTTGTCTGTCTGTCTTTTGTCTGGTTCGGTAGCTCGGTGGTAGATTCGTGATTTTAAGCACACCTGGGCGTGTTCAGAATTTGGATGGATGACCGGTCGATTCGTGGTACAGTTTCCACGTAAAACTATAGATCCCTTCCCTTCTTACCTTACTAGGTGGTAGGGTTTGACCCGCCCTATTTGGCACCACCGCACAGAATGAAAGGTCAGTCGAAACGAAATTAATATACCTAATAGTTCGTGTTTTTGGTCCAGTTCAATATCGCCTGCACGACCAAAGAGAAGCACTGACACGGCACCTAGTTCAACAAGGTGGTATGAGCTGACACTACGGATGTTGTAGGTGATGTAGCAAAAAGTGTTAGTTTCCACATTATATAATATATATTAATTCCTTACTACGAGCCCTTTTCATTGATATGACACATGATGCACTTGAAAAAAAAATATTGTTTTACTTTCCGATTTGTCACCCATAATTGCCCCCCTAAAATCTAAATTCGTTCAGTAGATTCGGATTAAATAAGCTGTGACAGACAGACAGACGGACACAAGAGTGATCCTATAACCTATAATGGTTCTGTTTTTTTCCTATTTTGAGGTACGGAGCCTTAAATTTTTCTATGGGCATCGTTAGACATCTGTGTACTGTTATACTGTTCCCTCTTTAGTACTGCATTGTCCGCCCCTACTTGTTTTCCACATCCCAAAGGTTAGTTCGTAAAGAATGCCGCAAGGCAATAAACTCGCCTTTTGTAACCTTTTTATACAATGGTGTACAATAAAGTATATTTTCATTTCATTCATTTTCATGAGTGGCGCGACACGAATGTCGCGGTTACAATAAAAAAAAAAAAATTGGTTGTCTGTAAAGTTGGTTTACGGACGATAGTTTTACGTGATGATGTCATAAAGTAAATCAGTTCCGGCGGATATTTACCATGTAAAATTAATTTAAGTACATGATAAAGATGTGATAATAACTAATAAAAAATATGAGAAAATAACGACTATTAATTTTTGTTTAATTTATATTTAAAAACCTACATAACGCCATCTACATGTTCAACGTTGCAACAATTACCTAACTGCTAAATCAAGTATACCGCTGGCTGAAGTACCTATTTTATTTAATATTGACGCTAGATGTGGACGCTAGATGTCGCTCCATGAAATTCACATAGGTACTGTTGAGAAAATTTGCAGCGATAAGTACACGGTCGATAGCCCGCGTGGATAACACGTCAGTGATGGTGGCAGGGACCGCGGGTTCGAGGCTCGCAAAAGACGGAGAAATATATTTTGTATTTCCTACTATTGTATATGCCTCTCTATCGCGCTCTCGCTTGCACACACAGGTCTCTATCGCGCACTCGCTTGCACACACAGGTTTAGATGGAACGTTACACTTCTTCGTGCGTGCAGTCGGTGTTCATCAATTTATAAGACGTGACATCATCACGTAAAAAAATATAAATTCATTGATCATTGTTACTCAGATATTTTTAGCATTTCGTAGTAAAACCTGTGACTTTATTAGTTTCGCTTCAATATCTACCCACGTTACAAGAGTTTCAGCACCCTTTTGCTGTTGACATTGGGCTTTTGAGAACGCATAGTTTCTCAAAATCGCTTCTTTGTCGCACCGCCAGGGTGTGGAACTGTCTTCTGGCAAGTTTGTCTCGCGATACTTTCAACTGGGCATCCTGTAACGTCGTATTAACAGGCTAACTAGACAGTGCAGCAATAGTCTGCAAATGTGCTGGCATCGTGCCTCTGCCGTTTATTACTCGACCTTATTACTAAGCCTGCGCCGTCTGTCTGTCCGTTTGTCTGTCTGAGGGCTGTATCTCTTGAACCGTAATAAGTAGCCCGTTAATATTTTCACAGAATATGCCTAAAAAGAATAGCCCCACTGCATCTCTTCACATGCATGTCGTAAAAGGCGACTAAGGGATAAGGACAAGATGCAGTGCTAAAGGGCGAGAGGCTCGCCACTTCTCACCTTGGCACGGTACTTCCACCGAGTCATGCAGCAGGTGGGTCTTCGTGCCTTACTTGCTGCTTGATCGATTGAATCTTGTTCGAATACTTTGCGAAACGCGGTGGTTGGTGTTGTGCTGTAATTTACCAGAGTTCTTGCAGCACAACACCGATTACTCTGCTTACCCCGATTTTCGGGATTCAGCGTGTGTGATATGTATGTATGTATGTGTTATTTATTATGGTCGGTATAACAAAAAATAATAAAAATAAGAAAAAGTAAAAAATTCACGGGGATACAAGAAACTAAAAAAGTGTATGCGCGCCATCTACCGAAAAGAGTATGAAGCATTTTTACAAATACATACATAGATGGCGTGAGTGGCGCTGACCATGACATGGCGATACGGAACCCTCGGTGCGCGAGTTCGACTCGCACTTGACCGTTTTTTTTTCATAAACTTGCTCATCTTCAAATTTTCCATCATTAATGTTCCTTAAAACCTGTAAGTGTGCAACTCTATCGTCTAGCTAGGTTCTGAGTCTTGTCGAATTTATATTTAAAAATATCTTAAATATAATCCTCTCAAGCCTCAGCCTTTTTCCTCGAAGTGTTCGAGCTTGTCCATTAGGAAACTATTTAAAAAGATATTAAAAGAGCCGACCTAAGTCTTCGCTAAGTAAGCCTCTGCTAAGTAAGGTGCAAGTTAAGCTAAGTTTTAACGATACTTCTTCGAGTCGACCGGAATCGGGATTAGTGTTCGCGAGTCATTAGGAGAGGTCGCCAGGTCCTGTTACTGTGACTACACTTCGCTACTGTGCGGAAAGCGAATCTTGAACTATGAACGTATATTTTCAATATTTATTCTTGTCTTTTATTTATAACTCTACGACGACGGGTGTCCCAAAACTCAACGTCAAGCGGGAACCAGGGAGTAGGCCAGTTTATGAGCACCCAGGGAAAAATAAGAAAAAAAAAATCGGAGTCATTTGTTTTTTTTTTATGATATGAGCATTTTTGAGAAACGTTGAAAATTTACATTTTTAGGTACTACGACTACAAATTTGCAAATATGATTGTTAAAAAAAAATTATTGGTAGCCTAAATAACCCTGCTATTGATCAGTATCCCAAACAAAATCAGGATGCCTGTAGTTTTACCAAAAAAAAATTTGCAGTTTAATTTTTTTTTTTTTAAATAAATGACTCCGATTTTTTTTTCTTATTTTTCCCTGGGTAGTCATAAACTGGCCTACTCCCTGGTTCCCGCTTGACGTTGAGTTTTGGGACTCGGTGTATATAAAAGAAAGGTATTTCTGTCCGTCTGCAATTGGTAAATTCTAAAACTGCTGCTATTAACTTAACTTGCAGTTTCGGTAATGGAATCAGCCCTTTTTTTATTGAAAGCGCAGCGACGCCCATGGACATTCGGTCGTATGCGAGGGTTGCGCATACCATGCCCGCCTGACAGTTGCCTTTCACGCGTCTCTTGAAAGACCCGATGTCAGCCTCGAAGGACTATGTCAGCCTCGGTACATCAGTAAGTGCGGTCGGTCGACTGTTGTTAAGCAACGCTGACCGCGGTCAGTACTTGGATGGGTGACCGCTGCCGACCGTTGGAGGCTGACCGTGGTTCGGATTAAATAGTAAACTGTAGGTCCCTTCCCTTCTACCTTTCTAGGCGGTAGGGTTTATCCCGCCCGGATTGGTACCACCGCACTGAATGAAACGTCGGTTTAAACGGCTAGGTAATAAATAGTTCGTGTTTTCCGTCCGGTTCAGTGTAGCCGACATGAAATGAAGGGAAGCACTGACATGGCACCTAGTTCACTTGGTGTTATGGGCTGACATCACGGATGTTGTAGGTGATGTAGCCAAGCGTGTCAGTTTCGATAAAAAAAACAACATATATCATAAAATCATAATTCATAAGTCGTGTCTAAAAAAAACAATTTTATGTAAACTAACAAGTCTGTAAGTAATGCTCCTTTTTGAGTCGATTTAGATTTAAATTGTATTGATTAGTTTCAAAGCACTTCTCTTAAGTGCTTACGAATAACTTTCTCGTGAGTTTTCGATTATATTTCTATAAATTTTGGCTTCAATATATAAATTTTGCGTCGAAATTTCGCTGTAGGTAGATGGTGGAACATTAGACAAAGGGCTCTACTGAGAATTATAGCCACATATCTAAATACGGCTAGATGACGTGTGGGGTGGGGTCAACTAGAGCCTGTCGCCGCCTTATTGCTAAAACCACTGGTACCTAAGTTACCTAGATGCGCCTTTCCCGAAAAAGTATGTTATCGACCAAAGGAGCTTATAAGCTTCTTTCACAAGACAGCAGCTTCACAAGGCGTAGCACATGCGTGTTAAGTGCACGTCAGTGCCGAACGTCAGTGTGCTACATGCTGCTTTAGGCATTGTAACAGCTCAGCAAGAAAAGGAAAGGAGTATCCTTCCATAAGTAAGTACAATTATTTTGATGTTTTTTTGCTAATTTTATAATAAAACTGATATTTTTTTATATTTGTAATTAGTGTGGTGAGCGAGCGAGAAAGAATAAAGTGATGTTTTGTGCAAGAGTGACAGTGACAAACAGTGTTGCTTATTTCGCCTTTGCATCTTATCGTATTAAGCTCAAATGTGTAAAACATCTCGTGGCAGGAGCCGCTGAGCACTCCGGTGCCCGCCATTTACGGACATGAGACGGCTTGTATGATGTAACTGTGTGCTTGTGTTGTATAACTCATCTATCGTCCCGTGTCCGCAAATACACGAGTGAGAAGCGTTAGCACATTCATAGCATTAGATGGTTTTTAATGTGATCGGTCCATCAACTCCATGGATCGGTCGAATGTATTCGTTTCTATGTGAAAACACGCACATTTGTTTAGTGACAGTTAAGAAGTTCACAGCTCTTAGTACGATGGTTGATGCCCTATCAGTCCCTTTTCGATTGTTTCAATACAGATAAGTATATTATCATCACGTAATTTTACACGTGGGAGGAGGTTGGTTGGCGAAGTCCACGAAGGGAGAACTCGAACGTTATGTTATTTGAACAGAGAAAACACCAGTGACTGCAAACTGTGAGCGCTCCGAACGACTCACTGTTGAAATTCGAAATTCAAATTCGCATATTCGCCGGAATCCGTTGATTGTTTAGAATATTTGCTCAGGAGGTTTACATTAGCTTTTCCATAACAGTAAACCAGCTTTAGTCGGCGCGGCTTCGCTCGCGCAAAATTGGGTACACAGATGTTTGCTATTATTCGGAAAATTCTAAATCATCAGTCTTGTGTAATACCTTCTACTCTGCTTACTCGGATTGTCGTAATAGAGGGCGTGTGGTATGTAAGCAGGTATGCACATAAAAAGCGGTCAAGTGCGAGTCGAACTCGCGTGGAGAGGGTTACGTGCCATTCCGTTTTCCGTGTGAACTTTAAGACTTTGGATTTTCGTTTAGGTTTTCCTGTAAACTATAAGAGAGGCCCAATGTCCCTGTATTCCAATTTTTTTTTTATTTTAGACGGGAATGCTCGATTTGTTTATATTTTTGTTAATTATCTTTTAAACTGTACATTTTCAAATTATAAAAAAATATATATTTGTATTTCTTACTAGCTTTGCCCGCGGCTCCGCTCGCCTCTTACGACAGCAAATCTCTTAGGTAGCAAACATGTTTTGTTAAATTTCTCGAAAAGTAATACTATAAACATATGTTTTTTTTCTTACGTAAAGTCAGGCGTGGTAAGTGTTTATTTGAGTGTGTATGTAATCCTCCCGAAGTTAATGACATGACTAACGAAACACCTTATATAAGGTGCCTATTTATTAGCTGCAAATGTGTGGAAGGGTTACATAACCACCATAAAATAAAAATAAATATATGACGACCAACGAAGGCAGCCTTGCTCGACATTGCCCGCATTGACAGGAGATTAGCCTGGGGTCACCCCTCCTCCGCGGCGGCGCGGCGCCCGGTGGTGGAAATTTAATTTATATTCGTTTTACGTATCTATTTGTATTTTTATACTTTATATGTGAAATTAATGTAAATTTAAAAATGCGTAAATAAATTAATGAAATAATAATATTCCATAATATACCTCAAATAAGTACGTACTAGTTAATTAAAATCTATACATGGATACACATAAATTACAAGTTATAAGATGTAATCCCTAAATAATATACCTACATAATTTAATTAAATTCTTGTTACTTGGTTGGTGTATAATTTATATTATATTCACTTTGATAATTTCATTTCAAACTGTTCTCAAAGCTAAAATTCGATCATACTCGTACATAAATAATGCTTTTTCTAACTCAGAATATACAAAATGGTGCCACTCATCGCCTCGCGCCCGAGCTCGCGCCCCATCCAATCACTCCGGAGGCTGTGCGGGAGGCTGCAGATGACGGATTGCTACCCCCGCCCCGCCCGCCCCCTTCCCCTAACACTTCTTCTCGCGACCCCCACACTTGCTACACTTGACCCGAGCCAATCGTCTCGCTCGAACCAACTGGAACGAATAACTCGAACTGTCGCGTGTTACATATACATGTAACACATATTCTGTGAAAATGTCAACGGGCTACCTATTACGGTTCAAGAGGTAAAGCCTTCGGACAGACAGACGGACGGACGGACAGACAGACAGACAGATGGCGTAGGCTTAGTAATAGAACCCTAACAAGAAGACACTCGCTCTCATGTTGTATGTATCTAGGAGAAGTTTTAGAGGAATAACACCAGACATTACTATAGTAGTAATATTACGGAGTAACTATTTACTTATTTATTTATTTATATATTACACAAGCTGTGCCCGCGGCTCCGCCCGCTCTCATATTTCACTTCACTGCTAACCTCATAAGCCATTTAGCATGATAGTAAGTAGCCTATAGTTGATGGGAAGAATCAAGGTATCCGTAGAATTTTGTTTTATTAAAATCGGTTTAGTGGTTCTCGAGTTATAAGCGGACAGACAGACACTCAGACAGACAGAAAGCAGACGTTGGATTTTATTATAGGTAAGGATCTTACATCCTATTACTTTAAGTGAGCTAAACTTGTATAATATAATATACCCATATAATTGGTTTCTCGGAAATGGCTCTAACGATTTGGATGAAATTTGGTATTTAGATAACGTTATTTTTTTTCAAGTATATCTAGATAGGTGTAGACGCCGAGCGAAGCTCGGTCGCCCAGGTACTTATTATTACAGGGCAAGCCCCAAAATTGACCAATGTAGAATCTATTTCCAAGTTAGCTCAACGTTTCTCACCGCGTACTTTTGAAAGACTTTAGTATTGCAGTTGCAATAGAGCTCAAATCAGTAGAGTGACTCCGTACAGACTTCCTCCAGAGCTAACATCTCTCGCTATTTACTGTTTAGACAGCAGCGACCGCCCAGCGCGGTACGTAGTCCAGACACGACGGGACTCACACGCTAGGTTGACGCTGGCGATGATTGAAAAAAAAAATCACTACCAGGTGTAACTGTCGCAGAAAAGTGTGAATGTTATATTTTTTACAATAATTTTACATTCTTAATTTTATTGTTTGACAAAATGTATGCTCTCGAAATATTTGTAGACCAGTGCGATGTAAGTCTAAAAATACAGCGTCTTAAATAAAATAACATTGATTAAATGACGATGATATCAGCCACACTCGCCGACAAACAACTAACACACGCACCGCGCTCGCCAAGATCGCGCTGCTGTGAACAGGGTTACCAGATGGTTCAGTTGAAAAAACCGGACATTTTTCATCAAAGGGCCTTTGATTTTCCAGGTATAAAATTAAATTTGATTGAATGTACTAAATGTTTCACGACCTTTACTTTTGAAAATGGATGGTAGATAGAGTAATAAATAAAAGGGTTGAATTGATCGAAGTTATCTGTTTCTGCAAAATCAAAGAACACAGTAAGATTGTATTAAAAAGTTCTGAAAAAGTAAATATTTGCGTTATATGAAGAAAAAGCCGGATGTGTTGGTGTCCGGTTTTTCATTATTTTGGACACCGGACACAAGCCTCAAAAACCGGACTGTCCGGTCCAAAACCGGACATCTGGCAACCCTGGCTGTGAAGGATCGTGTAGAATTTATAGAAGTTTCCGAACGAGCACTTTTGGGGCATCTCCATTTTTTTTATCTGAGGGTCCTGTATAGTTGCCGCAGTGCAGTTTCGGGGCTGTCTCGTCCACACACACACACGTTCCAGTTGAGCCCGTCACTAGAAATCCTGTTTCATCGAAATTTCCTCAAGTTATGTATATTTACAAAATGTAGCCAATCCATTTTTCCATCTGATAGTCAGTACTATATTATATATAATTCATTAAGAATTATTTTTGATGTGAGTGGTTTATTTATTGCACAAGTTAAAAATTTCTGCCAAAAATATGGGCATGATTTGGCTTGGATTTGGTTTTTTAATGAGAAAGAGACACTTGAATTTCCATATTATGATAAATTTCAATCTTTTATTTATGAGTTGTCTTCTAAATTGTTCATTCCCTCAAAAATAACAGAACTATATAAAATTTAAGGGGGAAAAAGAAATAATACATATGCGTATAAGCGTGTTAGTGAATCAAATTGGTCCCACGACAGTTTGTATATAACTGGTAACACGTTCATGGGACAAATTTGTGAATTATTGTGCATGAGACGGTGGCGTCTCTATAAATTATTATTAGTCAAGCTGGGCCAGTCACAGTCGAGCTGTCGTACGTACGCAGCACATAAGTAAACAGAGCACAAGTTATGGAGGCAATATAATGTTTTAGGAGGCTGTATTTTCCGAGTCGGTAAACTCTCCCTCGTGCTCCGAGTTATGTAGGACTGGCGGAAATGATAAGCGTACTTGCACTTGAGTGGGTCACTTTGCATGTATGAAGTAGCAAAATAATGAAAAGTAAATTAAAATTAATAAATGTATGTAATTAGCTAATATGAGTGGAAGAGCCGGGAAGGGTCGCCATAGACGCACGTAACCAGACCAGTACCCTAATCACGAGATTTAACCTACTACGCTACGCTACGCTACGCCGTGTTCTCCGCGTCATTTTGTATGGAGAAACGGAGTAGCGCCTTTAGTGATAGATTTGCGAACTTCGTTTCTCCATACAAAATGATGCGGAGGAGTCGGCGTAGCGAAGTACGCGGTGTAGGTTAAATCTCGTGATAAGGGCTGATAAGATCGGGCTTATGCTCATACATGCTCGCCGCAACCGACGAGCATGTATGAAGAACATTGTGAGAGTGGAAGGGGCGGCAGAGGTGTGTCAGGCAGGGTCTTGGCACGCGGAGACCCGTTGTCTCTGCCTACCTACACCATTGGAAAACAGGCGTGTTGATATGATTTTTTTTTGCTGTGCCGAGCGACCACTGGTCACCGAAACAGCCAAATCTGTGTCACCTCGTATGTATGTAAATTAAAAAAAAGAAAGAAAGGATTATGGAAATTGGATTTGGATTATACAGGATGTTCGGCACATCAATCGACAAAATATTTTTGTAGCTAAGTGGGGTCATTTGCAAGGTTTTGACCCATGATACCTTTTGTTAGGTGTCACATGGTATCAAGATACGATTTTTTTCTAAATTTTTTAAAATTACCAAAATCCCAGCTTTGAACCCTTGTAACTTTTTTGTTTATAGTTGAAATATTTATTTACGGCTTTACTCACGGTTTTTGTATCGCGTTGCCGCGACGTTATAGATATATTTTTTGTTTATGATTGTGTGATGTCACGAAATAAAATTTATTTAATTTGTTTCTTTGCGTTAGAAAAAAATATCATTTGATAAAGTTAACACCATGAAGAGGACTTATGTATGACCTCCCAAAGTCCCGAGGACGAGTAAAAATATGACAGAATCTTAATTTCTTAATTAATAAAAAAAACTGACAGCAATTGAGAGCTTCGTTTTCTTTTAAAAAACCACATGACATGTGAACTAGCTAACTTTTTAAAAGAAAACGAAGCTCTCAATTGCTGTCAGTTTTTTTTAATGAATTAAGAAATTAAGATTCTGTCATATTTTAACTCTTCCTCGGGACTTTGGGAGGTCATAAGTCCTTTTCATTTTGTTAACTTTATAAAATATTTTTTTTCTAAAACAAAGGTACGCTCTAAAATCCAACAAATTTTATTTCGTACTAATACAGTCATAAACAAAAAAGTTACAAGGGATTAAAGCTGGGATTTTAGTTATTAAAAAAATATGGAAATAACATCGTATCTCGATACCACTTGACACCTGAAGAAAGGTATCATGATTCATGAGTCAAAACCTTGCAAATGACCCCACTTACCGACAAAAAAAAATTCGGTCGATGTGCCGAACAACCTGTATGTAGTTATTTGTTATAACTATAATTGGACTAGCTGAAAATCAGCGCATAACGCTGATCAAGCTACCAGTTTTCCAAATTTGTGTCCACCTAGTGCGTAACACCTAGTGTCACCACCTCCACCTAGTGCGTAACATTAGATAGATGGATAGAAAATTCTTTATTGCTCCAGTAAACATTAAACAGTAACAAATACATCAGAAAATTTACATAAGGTGCAAAGGCGGACTTATACCTTACAGAGATTTCTTACAGTCGACCTTTGGATGTTTGAGACTCGATAATATAGTGGAATGTAAGTAGGTAGGTAGTAGCAAAAAAGTTGAGCGTGAGAATTGATAAAATAATAATAAGAATACTTATTAACAATACACATAAGTACATGCTAGTAAAATATAAGCCATACATGTGTTAATACATATAAATTACTAAATTAAACATTACCTGTACGTTACTTTTAGGATCTACTCATTATTTCGTAATGTATACAAATGAAAAACAAAAAAAAAGTTTTAAAAAACATAAAACCGACTTCCTAAAAAAAAAAGGAAAACTAAAAAACTATTCAAAATAAAAATATAAAAACCGCCTTCAAAAATATATGAAATAAAAACCTAAAAAAAAAAAACGAACCCTAGAGTTGAAGGCGGTGCTAAAAAGGCTACACAAATCACAAAGGATATTATCATCCACTCATGTTTTCTTTCATGCATCATTTTTGCTTGCTTTACAAATCACAAAGGATATTATCATCCACTCATGTTTTCTTTCATGCATCATTTTTGCTTGCTTTAGCACCGCCTTCAACTCTAGGGTTCGTTTTTTTTTTTTTAGGTTTTTATTTCATATATTTTTGAAGGCGGTTTTTATATTTTTATTTTGAATAGTTTTTTAGTTTTCCTTTTTTTTTTAGGAAGTCGGTTTTATGTTTTTTAAAACTTTTTTTTTATTTCACAGTTTTTTTTAGTAATTTTTTGCTATTAATGTACTCGGCGGAATCGCTCGGCCTTCGGCCTCGCGATTCCGCCTCGCTTTCCAATCCGATCTTGACCCAATTAAAATAGGACCACGTCAGCTTCGATAGCTCAGTGGTGCAGACAGTCAACTGTCGCTATTGAATTTTAAGCAACGCTGGGTGCGGTCAGTACTTAGATGGGTGACCGCTGACCGTTGGAGGCTGACCAAGGTTCGGATTCCTCGTAAAACTGTAAGTCCCTTCCCTCGTAATTTTACTTGGTGGTAGGGTTTAACCTTCCCGGGTTGGTACCACCGCACTGAATTAAACGTCGGTCGAAACGGCTATGTAAATAGTTTGTGTTTTCCGACCAGTTCAGTGTAGTCAGCACGATCAAAGGGGGAAGCACTGACATGGCACTGGTGTTATGGGCTGACATCACAGACGTTGTAGGTGATGTTGCAGAACTTAGTAGAATGGACAGACATAAACGTGTTACGGAAGCCTACTTTTATTATAAAATAACCGTCGGAGGACCTTGGTTGAAAATTGTAAAATTTAGTAGAACGGATAGACATGCATATGTTACGGAACCCTACATTCATTTTGCAGAACTTAGTAGAATGGACAGACATAAACGTGTTACGGAACCCTACTTAACAGTTGCACTCCGGGAGTGCCGGCAGATCCCGTGCCACTCTAACTTAACCCTTAACGCAATGACTTAAGGTTTCATTTTAAAAATGACGCTGACGCGATGTCGCGAGTTATACATTTTTACCCACCTAAAAAAGTGCCAAGAGCCGCTAAAGAAGTTTTCACTTCAAAACCTCAGGGTTATCCCCTTTCAAATAAAAAAAAAAAGAATTTTCAAAATCGGCCCACAATTGACGGAGTAATCGCGTAACAAACATCCAAAAAAACAAAACATACCGTCGAATTGAGAATCTTTTAGGTCTAAAGTAAATTTCTCGTGAAGACAAATGCAACGAGCCCAAACACGATGGGTTTATCATGTGTAGTTTAGGAGTTCCTATGGCCACCTTCTGTCTCCATCATCAAACCAGCTCGATGGTACTCGGTACAGTAGGTACTGGCCAGGTACCATAATAAATTAAACGCCGGTCGGAAAAGATAAAAAAATTTCAAATTTAGAATATTCATGAAACAAGGGTCCGAATATGTATCACTAGTATATCGATTCATGTATTTCAACAGGACAGAGAAAATTTCAAAATATTAGGTATTTAATACTTTTTAGTTTTTTTTTTTTTGTTTTTTGGAAATCGGTTTAATATTTTTTTTAAAACAGTTTTTATTTCATTCTTTTTAGTAATTCATTCATAACACACGCTGTATCCCGACAATCAGGGTAAGCAGAGTAATCGGTGTTGTGCTATAAGGACTCTGGTAAATTACAGCACAACACCGACCACCACGTTTAGCACAGTATACGGACAAGACAACTATCAAGCAGCAAGTAAGGCACGAAGAACCCACCTGCTGCATGACTAGGTGGAAGGACTGCGCCAAGGTGAGAAGTGGCTAGCCTGTCGCCCTTTAGCGCAGTATCTTGTCCTTATCCCTTAGTAATATTACACTTAGTTAGTAATATTACATAAAAAAGAATAATCGAAATCGAATAATCGAAATCGATTGAAGTGGTACAGAATTATTCGCCATATGTGTCAGACTGCAAATTGCTGAATAAGTCCACATCACAAATGTTTTGCTGAAGGTAACCACACACCATACTAATTTATCAAACTGAAAATTGCCGAAAACGACCACATCACAAGTTTTGCTGAAGGTAACCACACACCATAGTATTATGCTGATTTTTCGAAAACCACTGAACCAATTTCGATAAAATTGAAATGGGACCACCTCGGAAGTATGACCTAACTAACAAAAAAAGAATTTTCTAAATCGGCCCTCAATTGACGGAGAAATCGTGTTACAAACATACAAAAAAATAAAAATAAAAAAAAAAATAAAAAAAAAAAACATACAGACGAATTGAGAACCTCCTCCTTTTTTGGAAGTCGGTTAAAAAGTAAATTTTCTTTTTTTTTTTCTTACTTCCACGAAACCTTAATAACAATGAGACTAGGAAGCGGCCGCCGGCGGCCGGGCCGCGCGCGACACACAGTAAGTAAGGGCTGGTCGCTCGACGCGACGTGGCGGCGCGAAGGGTGGGCGCGTGATTGCCGCGGCAAGGGCGGAGGGGGCGGGGGTGGGGGAGAGTAGCTCGTTTATGTGCTCAAAGGACTGAAATTACAGGCCCCTCCTTACCTTTGTCGCTGTGTAGAGTTTCCTTTTTCTAATAAAATTTGACGAACTGAATTCTGTTTCATTTCAGATTCAGATATATATTTCGCTATAAAGAAAACACACAACGGTTCTAACAATATTTCGTTGATCTGTATGCATATTCAGTATGCAGTTCGTCATCATTTTTAGGGTTCCGTACTTCAAAAGAGAAAAACAAACCGATCCCTTATAGGGTCACTCTCGTGTCTGTCTGTCCGTCTGACGCAGGTTATTTTCTCCGAATTTACTGGACGAAAAAATTTGGTACATTGATTAATACATATATATATATATATATATGTATATATATATAGAGTTTGATGACACAATCACGGATGTATACAGAAAGTTCGGCACATCGACCGACAAAAAATTTTTGTAGGTAAGTGGGGTCATTTGCAACGTTTTGACTTTTGACCTCTGATACCTTTTGTCAGATGTCACGTGGTATCGAGATACGATTTTTTTTCGTTATTTTTGAAAATTTCCACTTTTTTGTTTATGATTGCATCGGCACGAAATATATTTTTTAAATTTTATTAGGTGTACACAATGTAGGTATCCTTGGTCTAGAAAAAATATTATTTGATAAAGTTAATACCATGAAAAGGTCTTATGACCTCCGAAAGTCCCGAGAACGAGTAAAAATATGACAGAATCTTAATTTCTTAATTCATTAAAAAAAACTGACAGCAATTGATAGCTTCATATTCTTTCGTGCCGAACACCCTGTATAGTAAGTTAACAAATTTAGATTTTGGGGGACAAATTAGAAAGTTAAACAACTTTTTTTTTCAAGTGCATCATATTATGACGTGTCAATGGAAAGGGCTCGTTATAAGAAACAAAATATATTTTTTTATAATTTTAAAATGTATAGTGTAAAAGCTAAAATAGAAATAGAAAATAGAAAATATACGAGATGTCAAATATAGAGACCAAAATTTAAAACAAAATTACCGGAATATAGGACCTCTCTTATACCAATTTTACAGGAAAACCTAAACCCAGACAATTCTAAGTCTTAAAGTTCTCACGAAAAACGGAATGGCACGGAACCCTCTCGGAATTTGTGCTCGTGTCAAATTGTTTAAATTGTTGTTAATCAATTGTTTGGCCGAGCCACAGCTGGTCATAAATATGTGTCTTTATCCCGTGGTACAACAGGTGTGTTTCCACTTTTGGCCGCGACTGTACTCTCCTAAATAAAACAGTGTGAATAGGCGTGGAATCCCCCTCCGTCGTTGTCTCACGAGCAACGGCCTTCCATCCAGCTAAATCGGTCGAAAGTTCCCTCCACCGGGGGGCGGCGGCGGTGGAATCGGGTCAAAGTCACACACAAACACACCCTCAGCTCACCGGCCGCGAGCACTCCCTCTCTCACACGTCAACCCCCTTATGGCTGGTTTACAAGCTACGAGCTGGGGTGCGAGTTGGAATCTTATAATGCGATTTACTGTTATAGGTACAGTACAGTACAGTAAGTTTTTTTTATTTTTTTTTATTGATGCTGACACGGTTGGCTTCATCACCTACAACATCCGTGATGTCAGCCCATAACACCGGATGAACTTGGTGCCACGTCAGTGATTCCCTTCGGTCGTGCCGGCTACACTGAACTGGACGGAAAACACAAACTATTTACATAGCCGTTTCGACCGACCTTTCATTCAGTGCGGTGGTACCAACCCGGGCGGGTTGAACCCTAACACCTAGTAATATAAGAAGGGAGTCATATCCCTTAGTCGCCTTTTACGACATACACGGGGAGAGATGCAGTGGGGCTATTCTTTTAAAGTACCGGCCCCACACGGTACAGGTACATCGTGTGGGGCCGGTAGTTAAAAAGAATAGCCCCACTGCGTCTCTCCCCATGCATGTTGTAAAAGGCGACTAAGGGATAAGGACAAGATGCCGTGCTAAAGGGCGACAGGCTCGCCACCTCTCACCTTGGCACGGTACTTCCAACGAGTCATGCAGCAGGTGGGTTTACGTGCCTTACTTGCTGCTTGATCGATTGAATCTTGTTCGAATACTTTGCGAAACGTGGCGGTCGGTGTTGTGCTGTAATTTATCAGAGTTCTTGCAGGACAACACCGATTACTCTGCTTACCTCGATTGTCGGGATTCAGCGTTTGTGATATGTATGTATGTATGTACATTATGCGGGTATTTACATTTAGTCTAGAATTATTTATAAAGAATTAACTGTAGGCGAGTTTTCTTGCCTACTTTTAGAGTTCCGTACCTCAAAATAGGAAAAAACGGAACCCTTATAGGACTACTCTTGTGTCTGTCTGTTCGTCTATCATACATTATTTTCTCCGAAACTACTGGACGATACAAGTTGAAAATTGAAAAGTTGAAGATTGACGGACCAATACCAATCACGGACGTATAACGTAAATGAACTAATTTCGATTTTGGGGGCAAAATTTTGGGGAAAAATAAAAAAAAAATCAAGTTCATCATGTGACATATCAGATGAAAGGGCTCGCAAAAATGCACATTTTAAAAGATATAAAAATAATTATACGAAAATCGAGCAATACACTCCCTCTTAACTGTCTGGTCGACAGCTCGCACTGTGTAAACCAGCCGTCACACACAGCGCAGCGGTACACTCTACCGGGAAGTGAATAAGGGAAAATGGATTAAGCGCGCGTGCAGAGAACACTCCCTCTTAACTGTCTGGTCGACAGCTCGCACTGTGTAAACCAGCCGTCACACACAGCGCAGCGGTACACTCTACCGGGAAGTGAATAAGGGAAAATGGGTTAAGCGCGCGTGCAGAGAACACTCCCTCTTAACTGTCTGGTCGACAGCTCGCACTGTGTAAACGAGCCGTCACACACAGCGCAGCGGTACACTCTACCGGGAAGTGAATAAGGGAAAAATGGATTAAGCGCGCGTGCAGAGAAGTATGTGTTAGTAGGCTTGATGTAAACCTTGACAGCTTTTGGTTGACATTAGCTTGGTACTCTGCAGTGCTTTCCTGTAGAAGCGGAGATTACACTTTGCGCCACTTAATGTGTGGCAAGGGCGGACTTATTGCCTTAAGCAATTTCCTCCAGTCAACCGGAAAATCATAGTAGAATAAATTTAACATAAAAAAGTAAAAGGCGACTAAAGGATAAGGACGAGATGCCGTTCTAAAGGGCGACAGGCTTGCCACCTCTCACCTTGGCACGGTCCTTCCACCGAGTCGTGCAGCAGGTGGGTCTTTGTGCCTTACTTGCTGCTTGATAGTTATCTTGTCCAAATACTTTGCTAAACGCGGTGGTCGATGTTGTGTTGCAATTTTCCAGAGTTCTTGCAGCACAACACCGATTACTCTGCTTACCCTGATTGTCGGGATACAGCGTGTGTGGTATGTATGTAATAAATATAACAAACTAAACCGTCATAAAAATCAATTGGAAATAAATAAAACTAATTAAAAACCGACCAAGTGCGAGTCGGACTCGCGCCCCGAGGTTTCCGTACCACCAAAAAAAAAACACGTTTCTTGTATGGGAACCCACCTTAATGTTTTACTTTTTCTATTTTTTATTATTTGTTGTTATATCCGCCATAATAACACATATTCTGTGAAAATTTCAACGGGCTACCTATTACGGTTCAAGAGATACAGCCCTCGAACAGACGGACGGACGGACAGACAGACAGACAGACAGACGGCGTAGGTTTAGTAATAGGCTTCCTTACGGGATACGGAAACCTAAAAAACGAAAGATCGAATATTAAAACTGGTCTGGGCACGAGTGACGCGACGTGGGCCATGTCGCTCGATGGGAATACTAATGAGCTGTCTCAGGCGCTCGAGCGGGCGCGTGCGGAACCCCTGAAGCAGCGCTCATCAAGGCCATCAAGATAACCTTGTATCGAATTATCACTTACAGCTTTACGAGAAATATCAGTCTGCAGAAACTGATTTTTAGGGTTCCGTATCCGTCGTACGGGACCCTATTATTATTATTATTTTTTTTTATGGAAACTGACACGGTTGGCTACAACGTCCGTGATGTCAGCCCATAACACCGGCTATTACTAAGCCTACGC
Organism: Nematopogon swammerdamellus; assembly: GCA_946902875.1. Classification (NCBI taxonomy): domain Eukaryota; kingdom Metazoa; phylum Arthropoda; class Insecta; order Lepidoptera; family Adelidae; genus Nematopogon; species Nematopogon swammerdamellus. Next base: position 18,539,137 of record OX336356.1, on the reverse strand, counting down.
CGTCTGTCTGTCTGTCCGTCCGTCAGTCCGTCTGTCCGAGGGCTGTATCTCTTGAACCGTAATAGGTAGCCCGTTGAAATTTTCACTGAATATGTGTTATTATGGCCGATATAACAATAAATAATAAAAATAAGAAAAAGTAAAAAACTCACGCGGGTTCCCATAGAAGAAACCAAAAAGTGTATGCGCGCGCGCCATCTACCGAATAGAGTGTGAAGCATTTTAACTAATCATGACATTTAACTAATATGAAGCATTTCATAACACGCCATGGATGGCGTGAGTGGCGCTAACTATGACATGGCGATACGTAACCCTCGGTGCGCGAGTTCGACTCGCACTTGGCCGGTTTTTTGTACTGTGTAATAATAATGTATGTATTTCAGTTAATTTAATTTCATATAATAATTATTCATGCTTGAATTCTTACCGATTCAGTATAATTTATTTCGCGAGAAGTGTTTTCTCTGACTTCACTCCCACGCTCGCTTCTCGCTCTTACACTTCTGTTTCGCAAAGGGTATGCAAATCAAATGTGAAATAAATTCTCCAACATTTTCTAAGATCGTCCGTTTATATTATAATATCAGACACAATGGGTATGCATTTAACTTCACGTAGCTCAGATGTGATTGGGGAAGCGTGCGGATGTGTGAGCGTAAGCGGGGTTGGTTGGACAGACAAGAGCTGAAGAGGGTTAGCGTCACAGAGTAACGAAAACTTGATAGGGGTCGCGATTTCGGGTTTGCCCGAGATTACGATCCAATTTTCTGATTTAAAATTGTAATCCGCAAGGCTTACTCCGCTAGATTGTAGAGTTATGCATTCTCAAATTGGTACCGCCACAATAAATTAACGCCATTAGAAATACAGAAGAAAATTGCCATGCGAGGGTAATGAATTTCTTGTCTTCTGCTTTTCCAGAAGGGAGTCATCATTTTGGTCCTATGGCGTCAGTTTTTTTTAGTTAATTATATGTTTGTATTAGTGTACATACATCATATGTTCATACGTTTTTAATTACAAAAATGAACACTTCATTCAAAATAACATTTCAGAAAGAAAGAAAGAAAATATATTTATTCACCATAAGATGCAGTACACACAATAATTTTATACAATTATACACGAGTATGGTGAAACGGAAACCGCTCAGCTGAGGCGCAGTAGGACTGCGCGCTGATTTTCAGCGGCTCCCGTTTTAAAATAATAACTACCTAATATCGGAATTACCCACTTACTACCCACTTACTACCTTTGCCCACTTACTAGGTGGCAGGCTCAAAGTAGGCTCAAATGTTAGCCGACTCGATTGGTACCACCGTACTGGATGTAAGATGGCAGCATAGCAGCCTCGGTTGTGTTCTCCTCTAGTCCAGTATAGCCAGCAATCCACGGAAGTCTCCGGTATGGCACCTACCTTCTCTGAGGTAATATTGGCCGGCCGGAGCATGTGCTTTGGTTCCTCCGACTCAGCCAAGCAGTCTGTCTGCTCCTGCTATTTTCGCTTCTACTACTCACAATTCACAACTCTGTAGTAGGCTGGTATTACCTACTCCTCACATATGGGAGTATATTCGAAGACAAACATTTTCGTTATCTGGACGGGTCTGGCTGTTCGCTGGTGCTGCCTACCCCTTTCAGAGATTCGTACATTTCAGTGTTATCCACGACTGGACAGCAGACGTCTCTCGGATACAATACCTTCGCTATAAAACTAGTGTTGTAACGAATGCCTATTTTTTCCACATTCGCTAATAAATGCGAATGCGAATACGAATATTCTAAAATGATATTAGCGAATACGAATACGAATACAAATATTGAAAAAATGTATATGAAATCTTATATCCAAATGAAAAAACATTTAAATTTTCTATTATAAATGTAGATTAGGTAGATCTAATTGAGTGCTAAAATTATATGAATACCGACTTGTTTAAGTGTTTTTCTTTGTTTTTGATTACTTACATTGCATTTTGAAAAAAAAATGAAACAAAATTTGTGCGTTACAAAAGATTTATAATTTTATTTAATAATCAAACTTTAGGACTGGCAAATTATACTTTTTTTTTTATGGAAACTGACACGGTTGGCTACATCACCTACAACATCCGTGATGTCAGCCCATAACACCGGGTGAACTTGGTGCCACGTCAGGGCTTCCCTTCGGTCGTGCCGGCTACACTGAACTGGACGGAAAACACAAACTATTTACATAGCCGTTTGACCGACCTTTCATTCAGTGCGGTGGTACCAACCCGGCGGGGTAAACCCTACCACCTAGTAATATAAGAAGGGAGTCATATCCCTTAGTCGCCTTTTACGACATACACGGGGAGAGATGCAGTGGGGCTATTCTTTTAAAGTACCGGCCCCACACGGTACTTAAGGAATAACAACTTACCCGCTTTTTCGGGATTTAACTGGTTTCGATGGGGCTCGTATATTAAGCCAGCACCACTGAAGAGACGTTCACTCGGTACACTTCCAGTAGGTGCAGACAGGTACTGTCGGGCTATGGGCGCTAGTTGGCAAAGAGATTTTATGTATAATTTTAAGAATACATGATACGTCATTGCTAGTTGGTTATATTTTGTTGTAGTTCTCCACCATATTAGTAAAATATTCGATAAATATTCGGTATCTTACAACCGAACACGAATACGGATACGAATATTAAAAATGAACCGAATATTCGTAATTTCGAATGCGAATACAGATATTCGTTACAACCCTAACTATAAACATGATTTAGTTTTACACAACAATTGCCTTTGGTTAGCTTTGATTGTGTCAGTGAGAACATGTCATGTTCATTTAATGTCCCAAAAGAATATTTTTTATACAATGCGTCTGACACAAGTCTGTCTTCTAAATGGCTTATACGCAGGTTATACACGGCAACCCCAACCGTAAAACCCGAAAGGGGGTGATTCTGTACGTGAAATAGAACAACTTTTGTTCTACGAATTTTTAATTTGAAGAAAATAAAATTTTTTCTCCATACATTTTGAGAATAGGTATTTAAAATTTGTATGGAAAAAATATTTTTTTTTTTGTTTCAAAAATTTTTTTTTCGCCACAGAAGTTGTTTAGTTTCATGACCATTAACAGGCCGGAATCGCATTCGCAACCCGCGCATGCGACCGAATGTCCATGGGCGTCGTTAGACACCATTTAGGTGGCTGGGCGCCACATATCGCGCATACAATAAAAAAACAAAATTGATGGTCATGGAGTAAGTTACTTTGTTTTATGAGATACTGCGTTTGTCGACTCTATGTATGATACTAAAACTAAATTGACGATTTTTATAAATCTTTTAGGTATGTATGTATGTTCCTCCATAACTCTTAAACCGATCATCAGAATTCGATAAAACTTAGAACTTAAAACTTAATTTAAACAAGCACATACGTGACACAGGATAGGCTAAATAAAATTTAGTTTCGGTTACGCTAAAATGTGGGTCTGGCTGAATTGTTCCGCGCGCCGAAATAAAGGTACTTACGGTAGCGGGCTTACTTAATTTCTTTTTAAATACGTATTTCACGCGAGCGAAGCCGCGGGCAACAGCTAGTTCAAAATAATTCACAAATTGTATTACACTGAATTGATACCAGCCACATACAACACTGACGACGGAGTGTGACAAATTGGTAACAGTTTCAATCAGACATTCCAATCCCGCCTTTATAGATGTTTCCTCGAAGGATCTCAGTGGTCGGTTTAAATCTGTGTAGCCAATACTGCGTAGGTAGATATAGACACACCGCACAGGCAGGCAGTAGAGTGACATTGATTGGCGTGAGATAGAGAGTTTTACGGCCGGTCGGAGGTGCTGGGGAGAGGGAGAAGAGAGAGAGGGGGGGGGGGGGGGGGAGGGGGCTCTTTAACGACAGAAAGCATCGATGGCCGTAGAGGGAACAAAACAACATAATTTGTGAGACTCATAAGTCCGCAAATCAGCTGGCATGCAACCTAGCTGAAACACTGTATCCCGATAATCGCGGGGTAAGCAGAGTAATCGGTAATGTGCTGGTGCTGCAAGAACTATGGTAAATTACAGCACAAGACTGACCAGCACGTTTAGCAAAGGAATAAGATAAGATAACTATCAAGCAGCAAGTAAGGTACGAGTACCCACCCGCTGCGTGACGCCGCCGGCGCGGAAGGACCGCGCCAGGCTATCAAATATTATGCTTTCTCTACGCGCGCATGAGACGGTAGGGCGTGAAGGACGCAAGTCCCCCTCGGCAGGCGGACGGAAGGTCGTCGGCTGTCAACTCACGATCTATACCCTCCCCCGCCCCGCACCCGCAGCCGCCTAGCCTCACCGACCCCCGCTCACAGCCCGTACTGGGTCCCGCCCCGCTCAACAACTGATCGGCAAAGCCGTTCCATAAACGGACAGGCAGATACCACTTACTAAGCCCAAACACCCACAAATTATATTAATTAATACTAACTCCTAAGCACGAATTTTCCAACTGAAAGCACCCTATAGTACTCACAATGCAGGTTAAGCCTCCGCGCGTAGTACTCGACCTTCGCTGGAGCCTACAATAGCTACCCCACTAGGCCACTACGCCATCCCCTCACCCTGCTTCACCACAACAACCTACCCCACTACAGCACAGCCTACCTCCTCCCTCTCCACTCGTAATATATTCAGGCGCTTTCTGTTATCGCATGTTGGCATATGAGCTTTTGGCAGATTGATCTTATGTATGTAAAATTTATGTTACAGCTTGAGTTTCTAACAACCGTGAATATGAAAATGAAAATGAATAAGTTTTATTTTTCTTGTTTAACACACACGACGATATCACACATATTATAACAATAATAGACAAGAAAAATTGGACCTGACACAGCCTTGGTCCCTCCCCACCGAGCCCTGGAGCTGATAAGAGGGACGCTGATTTTAAGTCAGGCCCACCCAGGTACGCAATACGCTAACTAAACTAAACCAACTAACAAGAAATAAACAACAAACTATAACAATAAACCAACCACAGTAAACAGAAGAAAGGATAATAAGGAAAGTATTAGGAACAGTTATAATCGCAGTTATAAAACGCACACAACACAACATACACAATGACGACGACGACGACGATATCACACATATTATAACAATAATAGACAAGAAAAATTGGACCTGACACAGCCTTGGTCCCTCCCCACCGAGCCCTGGAGCTGATAAGAGGGACGCTGATTTTAAGTCAGGCCCACCCAGGTACGCAATACGCTAACTAAACTAAACCAACTAACAAGAAATAAACAACAAACTATAACAATAAACCAACCACAGTAAACAGAAGAAAGGATAATAAGGAAAGTATTAGGAACAGTTATAATCGCAGTTATAAAACGCACACAACACAACATACACAATACATTCGTCCGTCCGTCTGTCTGCATGTCCAATTAACAATTTTGGGGGCATAAGGCCTTCATTCCGAATAACATTTTATATACATTACATGTTTAACTGCTGGGCAAATATATATTTTCTTACTTCACGTTTTTTTTATGTAAACCAGCATGGGTAGCTGTGCCGAGGGACCAATGGTGCAGTCGACAGAGCCAAAATCACCTCTCTTCGCGAAACCACGCTCAGTTAGGTGCCATGCCAGCAGATTTGCGGACTGTTGCTAGGCTGTCTAGCCCGTTAATACGACGCTTGAAGACACCCAGGTTAAAGGATTCAGGAAATACACTCGCCGGAAGACAGTTCCACACTCTAGCGGTGCGACAAAGAAAAGATTTAGAGAACCGATGGGTTCTCAAAAGCCCAATGTCAACAACAAAAGGGTGCTGAGTCTCTCTGCGACGAGTCATGCGGAGATAGGACGGGTGGCAGAGAATAAGGGATGCTAGTTCCGCAGAGCAGCGTCCGTAATGGTATCTGTACGTTTGAACGTACCATAATATGTGCGCTCACCTCTGTTATATTTTAACATGTGCTATGTCTATCCATAGACATAGCTTCCTGGTGCAAATTTAGGCATAATAATTAATAGAAACAAATTAACAACACATTGCTATTAAAAGGGTAAGTCCTTTTTGGATTAGAAAACAAGTACATAATGTTAGTAAAACTAAACATAAAAGTAAATTAAAAACTAACATGACTGTACAGTAGTCAGTCAGTCAGCGCGTATGCTCGATCGCTATGCGTGCGTATGCTATGCCCTGATCGAAATAAGCCTCTCAGGTTTTCGTCCAGTGCCCCCGGCCTTCAGCGCTACGGAACCACTGCTTTCCGCAGACGTATTACTTTATGTCGTCTATCTGGCGGATGGTCCTCCCACACTCTGCGTTTTCCTATCCACGGCCGCTAGTGTTGGTAGGACACGGTTACTTCATATGAATATAAATAAAAATAAAAATATTTCTCCGCGCGCGCCGTCGCGTCGGGCGATGATAATCGTCCCGAATATGGAAGCAGCGTTCCACCGCTGAATGGATATGCATTTTTTTTTGTCTGAGGTAACTGTTGAAATTATAATAAAATAATAGAAAATAATAAGAATGTCGTGTTGGGGAAGCTGACGTTGTCTAAAACTAGCTAATATCAAGTAACGTTCGTTCGGGATGTCTACTGTTAGCGCGCACGTTCGTGGCCTCTGCGGGCTGAGCCACGGGCGAGTACGAGTACGAGGTACCTGTTTTGTCTTCGTACTTCAACCACACAATAAAACCTTATTACATAAATAATTTAATGTCATAAATAAAAAATACGTTTCGTAAATGTCGTGACTTTCAGAGATTGATTCACAACACTATACATTCCACTCGCATTCCTACCGAAGGCCACGAACGTACGCGCTGACTATAGCTCTACTGCCATCCATCTTTTAGTTGGCGCCCGAAACAATCTGCCAACATGCGGCACTAGAGTGTTCACTGGATGGAACGCACCGCGCCGCCGCCGCGCCGTCGCGCCGTTTTATCGAAAAAAGTTCCCCATTCGTCTCGCCCTCTTGTATGTAAGTAAACAACGTAGTGTAAGCTTGTGTGTAAACAAGGCACGAGATCAATTCACGAGTACGATATTTTGAGTAAAATTTAAACATTCGAATATAATATGTGTAAGTATTTTTTTTTTTCTTTTAGTAAACCAACATGGGTGGCTGCGCCGAGAGACCAAATGGTGCAGTCGACAGAGCCAAAATCACCTCTCCTCACGAAACCACGCTCAGTTAGTTGCCATGCCAGCAGATTTGCGGACGTTTGCCAGACTGTCTAGCCTTTTAGTGACATTGGAGGCTGACATGGGTGCAGCAGGTCTATTCTTGTAAATTCTGACAGCGGAATCAGCGCTGATGTGGCGCTGAGAGCCACTTTAGTAAGTGGCTCTCAGCGCCACAACAGCGCTGATTCCGCTGTCAGAATTTACAAGAATAGACCTGCAGGTAGCCGCTGATATAGCCAACCAGCAAGTTCCATAAAAGCCTAAATTAAATATCTCTGCCTAACTGCCTAGTCTACCTACCCCATTGTGAAACAAGCGTGAACTACTTACTATCCAGTAAGGTAGGTAGGTCACCTACCTACCTACCTTACTGGATAGTAAGTAGGTGTAACAACGAGGTAAGGAAAATGTATCTATCTCATACAACGTTGTCGAGCGAGCGACTGTGAGGTTGCTCGCTTGTTTTTGCTCAGGAAAACATATTTGCGTTGAATATTTACACGCGCTGTGTACACACACGAGTGCTGCCACCTGTTGGTTGGTTGTGTATTATTAGTTATAGAAGTCTTGCTTTCATGTTTCATGTCGTTATAACACGAACCAACTCAACGGAATGTACCTATCCAAGCAAAATGTTGCTAAATTATAAAACAGCATTCAATGTTGATTTCACACTAAAATAAAATAATTTCACTGTCTCTAATTCGGTCTTATGAACGATATTTAGAAAAACCGGCCAAGTGCGAGTCGAACTCGCGCACCGAGAGTTCCGTATCGCCATGTCATGGTCAGCGCCACTCACCCCATTTATGGATTACCTAAAATGCTTCATTCTCTTTTCGGTAGACGGCGCGCATAAATATTTTATTTTCTTGTATGGGGACCCCGTGATTTTTTCACGTTTTGACATTTTTTATTATTTGTTATCGGCCATAATAAATAACACATATTCTGTGAAAATTTCAACGGGCTACCTATTACGGTTCAAGAGATACAGCCCTCGGCAAGACAGACGGACAGACAGACAGACAGATTGACGGCGGCGTAGGCTTAGTAATAGGGTCCCGTACGACGGATACGGAACGTATCGTCCGCTTGTTCTACTGCTCGGTAAAATCTAATCCACACATTTTAAACATTATGTCAACAACCTTGGGTTAGGGTGGAGGCTGGTCGGCACGATCTTGGCTTGTACTCTTGAGCTCATGGTCCGAGAGTCTCAACTTTATGGTGAAATAAATATCTAAATCTGAATTTGAATCCGAGCGAACGGCCCGCGCAGGCGCACTGTCAGTCGGTACAGATTTTACGATTTATTAGCATCTCGTCTTAGTGCACGTTTCACATCCTGTAAGAGTGTACTTGAAATAGTTTTTTGTAGTAGTACCTTGTAGTACTTGAAATAGTTTTTTTTTTATGTAATCCGATATGGGTGGCTGAGTCAGAGGGGCTAAAGCACATGCTCTGACTAGCCAATATCACCTCCGAGAAGGTAGGTGCCATACCGGAGACTTCCCTGGATTGTTGGCTATACTGGACTAGAGAAGAACACAACCGAGGCTGCTATGCGGCCATCTTACATCCAGTATGGTGGTATCAACCCAGTCGGCTACAATTTGAGCCTACCACCTAGTAAGGAGCAGGGGAAGGGACCTACAGTTTTACACCGGTTCCGAACGGTGAAGTAAGCAACTTGAAATAGTACAAGTAGTACTTGAAATAGTTAATTGTCAGCCTCGATAGCTCAGTGGTGCAGACAGTCGACTGTTGCTATTGAATGTTAAGCAACGCTGGGCGCGCTCAGTACTTGGATGGGTGACCGCTCGACCGTAGGAGGCTGACCATGGTTCGGATTCCACGTAAAATTTTAGGTCCCTTCCCTTCTTACCTTACTAGGTGGTAGGGTTCAACCCGCCCGGGTTGCTACCACCCCGCACTGAATGAAACGTCGGTCGAAACGGCTATGTAAATAGTTTGTGTTTTCCGTCCAGTTCAGTGTAGCCGGCACGATTGAAGGGAAGCACTGACATGGCACCTAGGTCACCCGCTGTTATGGGCCGACATCACGGATGTTGTAGGTGATGTAGCCAACCGTGTCAGTTTTTTTTTTTTTTTTTTATGGATAGCGCGACATGTGGCATCGTTTCACCTACAAGTAGGTGTCTAACGATGCCCATGGACATTCTGTGATGCACGGGGATTGCGAATGCCATGCCGGCCTGACAGGAGCCTTTTCACGCCCCTTTTGAAGAACCCCAGGCAGTACTTGGGAGGAAATAGATGGGCAGGGAGTGCGTACCACATTTTCCCGGTTCTGTGAATAAAAGATCTACAGAACCGGTTGGTGCGCATCCGTGGTAGATCGATTGAATAGGGGTGCACCCCCTGCCCAGTACGCGTAGTGCGGAGGTGGAATGGGGACGCCGGATTCGCGTTAAACAGCTCCTCCGAACACTCCCCATGAAATAGACGATAGAACACACTTAGGGAGCCGACGTCCCTACGGAGTTGCAGTGGTTCTAAGTCGCGGGTCACCTCAGGGTCGCCCACGAGTCGCACGGCACGACGCTGGATTGAGTCTAGCGGCGCAAGCTGGTATTTAGCTGAGCCATCCCACAAGTGCGAGCAGTACTCCAAGCAGGACCTAACCTGTGTTTTATACAACGTCAGTTTTTGTCCCGGCGTGAAGTACCGCCGCACTTTGTTTAGTACGCCTAGCTTTTTTGAGGCCAGCTTGGCCTTGCCCTCAATGTGGCGTCGAAAGTTCAGTTTCCATAAAAAAATAATAGTTTTCAATCCCTTGCCCGTATCACTACCTATCGTTATTGTAGCAGTGTCCTCCGCCCGGCGCGTTCAGTTGAGTTGAGAGGCCTGCTATCAGAGACACCGGAATATTTCTACCCTGGCGAGCTATTGATTTTCCAATATTCAGTAGGTACGACCGACGACAGAGCTCACCGCCCGCTCTAGTGTCCTCGATTCCGTTAATATTCTCACGTCCAGTCATCATTCCGCTTCGTTCACAATTGTATCGTTTATCATAATGCTGAATAATTATTCAAACAATTATTAAAGAAAGCAAAAACATTATAATATTCAAAAGATACAGAAAAGATTTTTCGGAACGGCTATGTAAATAGTTTGTGTTCTCCGTCCAGTTCAGACCCGGTGTTATGGGCTGACATAACGGATGTTGTAGGTGATGTAGCCATCCGTGTCAGTTACCATTAAAAAAAAAGATAATAACTTCAGTTTTAAAGATTTACATTTTTTTTTATGTAAACCAGCATGTGTGGCTGTGCCGAGAGACCAATGGTGCAGTCGACAGAGCCAAAATCACCTCTCCTCGCGAAACCACGCTCAGTTAGGTGCCATACCAGCAGATTTGCGGTATGGCACCTAACTGAGAGAGACATAGCGTCACGCCTGTTTCACAATGGGGTGGGCAGCAGACACAACGCATCTCCACGTGCCAACGCAACGATCCTGACACACCTCTGGCGACTCTTACAATTTTGTTTTTTTATTGTATGCGCGATATGTGGCGCCCAGCCACCTAAATGGTGTCTAACGACGCCCATGGACAATCGGTCGCATGCGCGGGTTGCGAATGCGATTCCGGCCTGTTAATAGGTGCCTATTCACGCGCCGCTCCTGTAAGCGGGAGTAAAGGGCGTGAAGAATGGTTATGATTCTTCACGGGCAGAGTGGAGCCCAGCTTCACCCCATGTTGTGTGTGTGTGTGTGTGTTATTGTAGAGGATTATTTATTAATTAATTATTAATTAATTAATTATTAATTAATTAATTCTTTATTAATTAATTATTTATTTATTTAAGTGTTTATTTATTTATTATTTATTTATGTATTTATTTATTCATTCTTTTGTTATGTGCAATCGACGAATCCACATTGGTTACACACGTGGCAAACAGAACTACAATGTAAGAGTAGCGGTTATGTGAATTTTCACGCTTTCCATCCAGTTCAGTGTAGTCGGCACCACCAAAGGGAAGCACTGACATGGCACCCAGTTCACCAAGGCGTTATGGGCTGACATCACAAGTGTTGTAGGCGATGTAGCCAACCGCGTCAGTAATCAAAATAATACAAAATACACAGATATTAACTTTAATGATATGACGAGACGACCTCTCCTGAAAACTGAAACTACTCCCATAAATCATTTCTAAATTGTATCTCGCGAAGGCGGGTTGGTTTTAGTTGTGTGTGTGTAGATGCACACGCACATTTTTGTAGTGTGCGTAAGTCGAGAGCGCTTAGTATCGCGTGAGCCGCACACAGACGCACATGTCACTCACACACAACTACAAGTACGGCTCGCACGCCTTTGTGAGTTAAAACATATGTAATTTAATATTGTGAGGTCATTAACATGAAACATAAAGTTAAGGCACGTGTTAACACCCGACTTCACACCGCGTCGCCAGTAACAAGGTGCCCACACCGCGCGGTCGCTTGTTACACATCATTATCAAACGTACAACACGCAAAGCATTCATAGACATTGAACTAATATTGTAATATGTGCATACAATTTACTTTCCGACATAATCTACAAATGCACACAATTTGTATCAGAAGACCCGTAATATGGTGTGCTAGCGGCCGGCGCGGCAGGTGGCCGAGCGGTCTGGTTCGAATCCGGTCGGCGTGTACCAATGTGTTTTTTTTTCTGATTTAAAAATAATTTTCGTGTATACCTACACCAGCTGCTGCATGGTTCGGATTCCATGTAAAACTGTAGGTCCACCGGGTTGACTGAAGGAAATCGCCTTTTTTTTTTTTTTTTTATTGATAGCGCGACATGTGGCATCGTTTCACCTACAAGTAGGTGTCTAACGATGCCCATGGACATTCTGTGATGCACGGGGATTACGAATGCCATGCCGGCCTGACAGGAGCCTTTTCACGCCCCTTTTGAAGAACCCCAGGTTGTACTTGGGAGGAAATAGATGGGCAGGGAGTGCGTTCCACATTTTCCCGGTTCTGTGAATAAAAGATCTACAGAACCGGTTGGTGCGCATCCGTGGTAGGTCGATTGAGTAGGGGTGCATCCCCTGCCCAGTACGCGTGGTGCGGAGGTGGAATGGGGACGGCGGAATCGCGTTAAACAGCTCCTCCGAACACTCCCCATGAAATAGACGATAGAACACACTTAGGGAGCCGACGTCCCTACGGAGTTGCAGTGGTTCTAAGTCGCGGGACACCGCAGGGTCACCCACCAGTCGCACGGACGCGCGCCTAAGACAATAAGTGCGCTCTTGCCACACATTAGGTGGCTCGGCTCCGCTTCTCGGGTCGTACTCATCTCCCTAGCCTGGTGGGCCTTCAGTGGGTTCTCTTGCTACTCTCCCGGCTTGGTGGGCTCCTAGTGAGTCCTCTTGCTGTCTCCCAGCCTGGTGGGCCTCCAATGGGTCCTCTCGCTGTCCCTTTGCCTGGTGGGCCTCTAGTGGGTCCTCACACCGTTCCTTAGCGTGGTGGGCCTCCAGTGGGTTCCGTTTTTCATCTTTTGAGGTAAGGAACCTGAATTAAAGTAATCTTTGTGCACACAATATAAAACTAATACACCTGCTCGATATTCGTCAGCCTCGGTAGCTCAGTGGTGCATTCGGTCAACTGTTGTTAAGCAACCCTGAGCGCGGTCAGTACTTGGATGGGTGACCGCTCGACCGTTGGAGGCTGACCGCGGTTCGGATTCCACGTAAAACTGTAGGCCCCTTCCCTTCTTACCTTACTAGGTGGTAGGGTTTGTCCCGGCCGGGTTGGTACCACCGCACTGAATGAAATGTCGGTCGAAACGGCTATGTAAATAGTTCGTGTTTTTTCCGTCCAGTTCAGTGTAGCCGACATGAAATGAAGGGAAGCACTGACATGGCACCTAGTTTACCCGGTGTTATGGGCTGACATCACGGATGTTGTAGGTGTTGTAGAAAATATGATGTCGATGCTCGCTCTATATTATTGAATTCTCCGCTTACACGTAGATGGTAAATGCTCCAGCCGCCTTCTATGCGTACAATCTTATTTGGCATTCAAACGACTGAGTTCGTTAGTTGTTGTAGGTGCTCTTAGACACTTCTTGTACCGCGCACGTACCTACGTGTTCTTGTCGTGTTAACATCAGTTCTGCACAGGTGAGGTGGGCGGAGGTATCCTGGCAATATCGCTACAGGTGCGTAACGAGGCAATCCGCCGACAAACCAAAGTAGTCGATATTGCACACCGAGTGGCTAAGCTGCCCTGCGAAGTTTCTTGCCGGTTCTTCTTTGTGGATGTCATCGAACCGGATAGAATATATGACTACAAGGGATATGACTCCCTTCTTATATGACTAGTTGGTAGGGTTTAACCCGCCCGGGTTGGTACCACCGCACTGAATGAAAGGTCGGCCGAAACGGCTTTGTAAATAGTTTGTGTTTTCCGTCCAGGTCAGTTTAGCCGGCACGCCGCACGACGTGACACCAACTTCACCCGGTGTTATGGCCTGACATCACGGATGTTGTAGGTGATGTAGCCAACCGCGTAAGTTTCCATAAAAAAAAAACAAATTGCGACAAGTTCGAGTGCAGTCTTACTACCTTAAGAATGATCAATAAACAGTAAGCCCAAATGGCAGTGGGCTGGGCACGTCAGCCGATGAGACGACGATCGTCGGAGTGACCGTGTACTGCACCGGCGGCGGTGGATTGGGAAACAGAGTGTGGAAGGAAAGACCATCCGCCAGGTGGGACGACGAGATTAAGTACGTTCCGGACGAATGCACAAAGTGGTTCCGTACCGCTGAAGGCAAGGAGGGCTGGAGAAAGATTCGAGAGACCAATCTCATCTATCATCATTTAACAGACGGCCCCTCGGTGTGTCAACTTAATAGAATTCGGTTATAATGAACTTACATTTTATCCGAACTGTTCAGAAATGACTTTCCCAAAAGTCGGAAAGAAAGCGGTCCCGAGGGAAAGAACCAACTTCTTTAGCAATCGAGACAAATCTTTGAAGTGTCGACAGTGTCGAGCCACAAGAAGCGCTTCAAGGGTCCGCCTAAATTGTATATTGTTCAACGCGTGGCAATAAATAGCCAGAAATGTCATTGCTCCTTGCATTCTGCTTTGCTTTGACAAAATATGGTCGGCATGCAGTACATTTTCATCAGACAGACACACAGAAGGCCAAGTGTGAACGACAAATAAATTTTTCCAAAGTTATTAATAAGTTTACAACGATAATATTTATTCATATTTGCCCTAAATACAATCTCGGGTCCTTAAAAAGGTTCCTTGATAGGCACCTGTCAAGCCAGCATGGCATTCACAACGACGAATGTCCGTGGGCGTCGTTAGATACATTATGGGAGGCTGGGAGCCATATGTCGCGCTTTAGATAAAACAAATATATTTGCTTACCTATGTAGAAACATCTGTGCAAGCAAGCGTAGTAAATTAGAGCTGACGGGCCAAAATGGTCCCAAAACAAATTGAATCTTTTCTGAATACCCGTTTTTGCGGATATAGTGGTCCTTAAAAATTAATAAAAACGGATATCATGGGAGCGGGCATTCGGATGTAATGGTCCGAGACTTAAATTTGGTCTTCCACTCAAGACCTGTTGTTGCAAATAATGTTAGCTTAATTTAATGAAAGAATTTTTATATAAGCATATTTTGCTAAAATTGTTCCTTTAGAGACAAATCTGGAGTAGAAAAGTCGATACGAAGTAAAATGTTTATCTAAGGGTTAAAGGCTTAGGCCAAATAGTTTGGAAGTAATGGAGTACGGCAGTCTTTGTCCATTTTTTTTCCGCCGCCTTGCTTCTACATATTTACTTGAATGTTTCAACTTGTTGAAAGTTGTGAAAAAACGCTTGTTACAGATGGGGCTGGTCGCTGAGCCGCCGGGGGTGCGGGGAGGCTGCGGCGGCGGCGGCGGCGGCGGGAGGGGTAGGGGGCGCAGGCAGCGTGCGCCCCGCCTCGCAGACATACCCAGGTGAATAATAAAAAATTGTGTTTAATGTTTTTTCCCATTTTCAGGGTTCCGTATTCGGTACAGGACCCTATTACTAAGCCTACGCCGTCTGTCTGTCCGTGTGTCTGTCTGTTTGTCCGTGTCTGTCCGAGGGCTGTATCTCTTGAACCGTAATAGGTAGCCCGTTGACATTTTCTCAGAATATGTGTTATTATTATGGCCGATATAACAACAAAAGTAAAAAATTCACGGGGGTTCACAAATTCACCATAGCAGAAACTAAAAAGTGTACCCCTCTCGAATACCCCAGAATCCCATTATCTCCCTGACTGGTTTTCTATGTCTGTTATAACACCGCCACAAAAGAATATACCTTATTCCTTGCCATTCAACCTATCTCCGCAGTACTCGTCGCAGAGAATCGAATCACCCTTTTGCATTAGGCTTTTGAGAACCGATCATTTCTCCAAGTCGTTTCTATGTCCCACCGCTAGAGTGTGGAATTGTCTACCTGCGAGTGTCTTTCCCGAATCCTCCAGCATGGGATTTTCAAACGCCTTATAAGGAAGCTGGTTAGCGCTTCTATAGTCCGCAAATCGAATATTAAGGCACCTCGCTGAGCGTGGCTTCTCTGAGCGGAGGTCAGTTTGTACCGTGTGGGGCCGGTACTTTAAAAGAATAGCCCCACTGCATCTCTCCCCGTGTATGTCGTAAAAGGCGACTAAGGGATATGACTCCCTTCTTATATTACTAGGTGGTAGGGTTGAACCCGCCCGGGTTGGTACCACCGCACTGAATGAAAGGTCGGTCGAAACGGCTATGTAAATAGTTTGTGTTTTCCGTCCAGTTCAGTGTAGCCGGCACGACCGAAGGGAAGCACTGACGTGGCACCAAGTTCACCCGGTGTTATGGGATGACATCATGGAGGTTGTAGGTGATGCAGCCAACCATGTCAGTTTCAATAAAAAAAAAAAAAAAAAAAAGGTCAAATTGTCTACCTGCGAGTGTGTTTCCCGAATCCTCGAGCCTGGGATCATCAAACGTCGTATCAAGAAGCTGGATAGCGCTTCTATAGTCCGAAAATCTACTATTAAGGCACCTCGCTGAGCGTGGTTTCTCCCAGGGGAAGTGGAATTGACTGTGTCTTCGCTATGATTTTTATAAAAAAAGAAAAAGAAATATGCGACGAAACTACGATCCGACTCTGCAAACCCTCGTTTTCAACACCTCCGGTTAAGTGTAGTCTAATAGTTATTTGTCAATTCAAGTGACATTTATTCGTACGTATGACAGGAGGTAACTGGCAGCTACATTGTAGCCGGAGGTGGTGTACCCGGTCGTAGGTAAATTGTACGCAATTTAATATTTTATTTCACGATCAAGACATTTCGGAGGGAGGCGACCGCTGCTATTCCCGCCTGGACTTACAAGACGAATCCGAGGCAGAAAGGGGACGAGGGTGTACGCAGAGTCCCCAGGACTTTGTAAGTCTTCAGAAATTTGTAGCATTACTAAAATGATTAAGTTTTTGAACGAGTACTTCGTTTTAAAAATGGTTCTTAAGCCGAGGCCGGGACTCCGGTCGTGTCGCGCGCGTGCAACCAGTGGGTATGAACAATCAAAAGTTTTGAAGAGGAAAAACACCAAATGGTGTGCACAAAGTTTGAAAGAGGAATAGAAAACATTGGTGTGCACAAAGTTTGAAAGAGGAATAGAAAACATTGGTGTGCAAAAAGTTTGAAAGAGGAATAGAACAAATTGGTGTGCACAAAGTTTGAAAGAGGAATAGAACAAATTGGTGTGCACAAAGTTTGAAAGAGGAATAGAACAAATTGGTGTGCACAAAGTTTGAAAGAGGAATAGAACAAATTGATGTGCACAAAGTTTCAAAGAGGAATAGAACAAATTGGCGTGCACAAAGTTTGAAAGAGGAATAGAACAAATTGGTGTGCACAAAGTTTGAAAGAGGAATAGAACAAATTGGTGTGCACAAAGTTTGAAAGAGGAATAGAACAAATTGGTGTGCACAAAGTTTGAAAGAGGAATAGAACAAACTGGTGTGCACAAAGATTGAAAGAGGAATAGAACAAATTGGTGTGCACAAAGTTTGAAAGAGAAATAGAACAAATTGGTGTGCACAAAGTTTGAAAGAGGAATAGAACAAATTGGTGTGCACAAAGTTTGAAAGAGGAATAGAACAAATTGGTGTGCACAAAGTTTGAAAGAGCAATAGAAATCATTGGTGTGCAAAAAGTTTAAAAGAGAAATGTTACCCAATGGTGTTAAAAAAATTTGGAAGAGGAATACCACTCAATGGAGTGCAAACGTTTGGAAGAGAAATAGCATCCAATGGTGTGCACAAAGACAGCCTCCGTAGCACGCTGGTGCTATACATTGTCGTTCAATCTTCGAGTTAAGCACACCAGGATTTTGGATTTTTTATGTAATTCGGTGAGTCTGAGGGGCCAGAGCACATTCTCCGACCAGCTAATTCACGTCTGTGAAAATGCCATCTCGGCGATTTCTATACTACCTACATATATTGGACAGGGGAGAACCCAGCCGAGTCTGCTATGCGGCCATCGTTTCTTCAGGGAGAATTGATTTATAACGCTAGTGGGGACTAGGGTTATAATATAAATGATCGTTGACAGACGTCGAGATCGTTGACGACAGGACTATATCTTGAGGTTCTGACTGCATAATTAGTTAGCGCATGACAAGGTACTATTTGTACCCAAATTTATTTACTAACCGATTGACAACTTGATACTTCAAGTATCTTAATATTTTTATTATTTTTTTTATTATTTGACAATACTACGTTGTAGTATGTATACTTAGGTATTACTAACATTATTGAGTTGATAAAAATGACGTATAAAAAATTTGACAAAGGCTCTTTACACCTGATCCACTTAATTAAGTCCTTGCAGTCAGAACTTCAAAAACAAAACAAAAATCTGTTTTGATCTTGCTCTCATGCTGTATTTTCAATCGACTGTAGGCGGTGTTATTATGTGGATAGTCACTAAATGCTTGTAAAAATGATTATGAAAAAAAAAACCCTGCGAAGTTTCTTACCGGTTCTTCTTCGTGGGTGTAATCGAACCGGATAGAACAAATTTTAACAAATTCGAGTACAGTCATGCTGTCTAATGAATGCTTAATAAACAATATACAATATACAATATACGATGCTGGCTGTGAATCGGATCGGAAAACTTGAAACTGAAACTAGAAAACTTGTAACAAAATAACGTAACACAACAAGGGTGTGGAAAATTCTTTCATCAGGAATAAACGTACAGATATAATGAAAGATGAATATGTGAACTTAAACACTAAAATGATGAAGAAGTTGTATAGAATAAGTACTAGGTAGTAAAACTAGAGAGTGAGGACACGTAATACATAAAGTTCAACCCGTTCACGTATTCCAACAGAGAAGATGATCACAGCCCTGCTTGGTTAGCCTCCAGTGTAGAACTAGCAAACCAATTCACATTCTTTCTTTTAAAACATCATCGCGGCAAACAAACCAGCCAGCACTATGGTAATATTCTTACAAACTGCAGGTCCCTTATCTCATTCGAGGGTTTAACACCCGCCCGGGATGCTACTACAGCACTCTATGAAGTTCAGTCGACCGTAACTTGTATAAAACTTGAGACATGGTTGGCCACACTACACCATAACTTATTCTCTCGAAACTAAGCGCCATAGCAGCGTTCCTTGAATATCTTTTTGATCCTGATCTGAATTATTATCGTTTAGCTCTTGTTTCTTCTGTTTCTTTCTTTACTACTACTACTACTACTACTACTACTACTACTACTACTACTACTACTACTACTACTACTACTACTACTACTACTACTACTACTACTACTACTACTACTACTACAACTACTACTACTACTACTACTACTACTACTACTACTACTACTACTACTACTACGCTACTACTACTCTCTCGTCTCTTTTTGTAACTTTTTATTGATTTTTTAATTTATTCTTCCTTTTATGCATTGCTGCCACTATAAATTTTTTAAACTGTAATTCGTGCCTAACGAAGCTTGATTATAGGTGCATGTTTCGTATTTTCTTGTTTTTTTTTATTTTTTGTAAAATAAATGTTTTCATTTTAAAAATAAAAAAAATAATCTTGATTATATCGATCGAGTAGACTGTGTGACAACTATACTTCTATTCTTTTTAATTCTACGAACGGGTAGAAGTGTGGAGGACTAAGCGCGGTCGACCCCAAAAAGAGCTTTTATCGGAATCCAATAAAGCAGATCCAATATAATTCAGCAGAATCGTCTCCTCCGGCCGACTCCAGACGCTTCGGCGTGACGAGATCAAGCTCTTAGCAATTTACGCGTTTTAACAAATACTCGTACATTGGGCTTTTGAGAACCCTTCGATTCTCAAAATCGTTTCTTTGTCGCACCGCTAGGGTGTGGAACTGTCTCCCGGAGAGTGTGTTTCCCGAATCCTTTAACCTGGGTGACTTCAAACGTCGTATCAACGGGTTAGACAGCCTAGCAACAGTCCGTAAATCTGCTGGCATGGCGCCTCACTGAGCGTGGTTTCGCGAGGAGAGGGGTTTTTGGCTCTGTCGACTGTACCATAGGTCCCTCGACACAGCCACCCATGTTGGTTTACATAAAAAAAACATTTTTTATCAGACCTCACCTACTGCACCTGTAATGTCAGCCCATAATATCTTGCTGAACTAGGTGCCATATCGGCGCTTCCCTTCGATCTACAGCTACATGTGACTACATGGACTTAATGAATATTTACCTGCTTCGACCGACCTAGCTTTTCTTCAGTGCGGGGGCATTGATTGCCATCAATCCGGTCGAATTATACCAAACCCTACCACCTAGTAGTGAGATAAAGGGGAAGGAACCTACAGTTTTACGCGGGAACCGTTTATGATTCGACCGTACATACAGATTGATTGATATTTATTGATCTATTTTATAGCTTTACTAGCTGAGCCCGCGGCTCCGCTCGCGTGAAATTCGTATTCCAAAGAAGAATGTAAGTAACTAAGGGCGAGGCCGAAGGCCGAGCTGCGTTCAGGTAATCGATAAACCTTCTTAAAGAAAGTAACTAACTAAGGGCGAGGCCGAAGGCCGAGCTGCTTTCAGGTAAACGATAAACCTTTCTCAAATAAAGGAAGTAAGTAAGGGCGAGGCCGAAGGCCGAGCTGCGTTCAGGAAGACGACAAACCTTCTGGAAGAAAGGAAGGAACTAAGTGCGAGGCCGAAGGCAGAGCTGCGTTCAGGTAAACCAAAAACCTTCTTCCGCCTTCGGGCCTCGCCCTTAAAGACTTCCTTTCTTCGATAGAATATAATATCGTTTACTCAATCTATTTATTTCATATAAATAAAAATGTAATATTAATAACTAAAGAATTAAACCTACCTAACAAACATTAAAATAACTATCAAAACGGGCATTTTCAAATGTTCTTAGAGCACTTGCGGCATTACCCCGCTGGATGGCAAGGCTTACCCTTTGAATGAAGTACATAAGCCCTTGATGACGACACCAGTTGCGTCAACCAGCTCAAGCCTCTTTTGGCTTCACTGCTCCACGGACCGAGGGTTTCAACCGCAAACGCAACAAATTCGAAATCTTGAATTATATTTCTATATTTGCTGCGTTGGAGGCTCTCCGCCCCAGCCTCGGCCGCGCCAGCCGCTCTTGAAGATGTCCTAACGTGACTTGGAGCCAATGTCAGAACAAAAGTGGCGTCCCACATCAAAGAACTACCCTTAGTCTATGGCACTAAGGTCTCTAGCATCGGGCCTCTTGCCATCCAGCCGGGAATAACCGCGAGGTTCTAGGATGCACGGTATATTTGCCGTTAGAAGCGTGGACTTTATAATAAAATTTAAATTAAATTAACTCAATCTTAATATTAATTAACTTTATTCGAGATGGTTTAGCTTCTTCCTGAACGCAGCTCGGCCTTCGGCCTCGCCCTTAGTTACTTGCTTTCTTCGAGATGGTTTATCATTTGTCAGAACGTAGCTCGGCCTTCGGCCTCGCCTTAGTTGCTTACTTTCTTCAAGATGGTTTAGCTTCTTCCTGAACGCAGCTCGGCCTTCGGCCTCGCCCTTAGTTACTTGCTTTCTTCGAGATGGTTTTTCAATTATCCGAACGTAGCTCGGCCTTCGGCCTCGCCTTAGTTACTTACTTTCTTCAAGATGGTTTAGCTTCTTCCTGAACGCAGCTCGGCCTGCGGCCTCGCCCATAGTTACTTACTTTCTTCGAGAAGGTTTATGGTCTTCCAGAATAGAGCTTGGCCTTCGGCCTCGCCCTTAGTTAGTTATTTTCTTCAAGAATGTTTTTCTTCTTCCTGAAATCAGCTCCGCCTTTCGCCTCGCCCTTGGTTACTTTCATCGAGAAAGAATATCGTTTACGTGAGCGCAGATCCGCCTTCGGGCCCGTCTTTAGTTACTTACTTTCTTTTTTTTAAATACGAATTTCACGCGAGCGAAGCCGCGGGCAACAGATATATAAATTTTATTGCACCAATGACAGCGACATAACTTCGACTTTCAATTATTATTTTTATTTATCAAACAATTTGTCACCGGCCAGCTCACGTCGAGATGACAGTTCTCCGTTGTCAACGTGACATTTAAAATTGTTTTTACCTTTACTTTGGACTACGTGATTTTAAACGCGCAATAATGTTTATAATTGTCAATTTTTTTTTATTTTTGGTAATTTTTTTTACGTATTATGTTAACCCGGCATATAAACTGCCACTATACAAAGTTTCGTGTAATTCCGTTCAGTGGTTTTTGCGTGATGCGCGTACAGATAAACAAACAAACAAACAAACAAACAAACAAACAAAAATTTTAAAAACTGTTCTAACATGTTCAGTATCTCATTTTAAGCCACCCTGGTTAGTTTTTTTCCGAATACATTCAATGTACAGACTTTCTTACCTCTACGATTTTATTATATGTATAGATTGCACAACATACAAGCATATACAAGTAATTAAACTTGTTCGTCAAACAAAAAACATAATATATAGAGAAAATTAAAACCTATAAACAAAAATATTCATCCATCGTGGGGATTAACGGCGTGGTCCCCATGACAGCATCGACTTATTATATTGACAGACGCAGCGTTCCCCCGTTGAATAGAAAGAAAGAAAGAAAGAAAGAAGAAAGAAAATTGTTATTGTTTTTACATATTAGAATACTTTCAAATGATCCCTGTTTCCCAAAATAGGATTCCCTGAGCTATGGGAAACAGGGTCTCTCATCCGGTCGTTCGCTTACACATAACTGCCAACTGTATATTACATAAGTTACATAAGTTACAGCTTTGTTCCGATGTTTATAAACATTCTAATGAGTATGTAGGTATAGGTAAGTAACTTGAATTTTTTCATGCTTACGAATAGCAATGCTAATTCGTTGCTTGAAGTAGGTATGTCTCGGCCCGACGACGACGGTCCTCGGATGCCTCAATAAGCTGTTCATAAGGCTCATCCGGCCTTTTCCCATCGTCCATGGAGATTCCCAAGGGCTCAAGAATGCTGGGAATGCGGGCCGACGCAAGGGAACGCCTGATCGTCTGGTTGAGAGCGGGACAGCCTGCCGGTGCTCCTGGAAAACGAGAGACCATGATGTCCATAAACGTCAACAGTAACGCCGCACACACACGTATGCGGCTCACATATCCTGACTCCAAAGCGTAGACAAAAACATATCGAGGAGGGTACCTAACTGGGCAGATGGAAGTGCTCCCAGCCAGGCACCTGGCTCCCAACGTGATGAAGCCAGGATACGCGCGCGATCTATGTCAGTACCATTCAACAGTATGTCAAACCAGTTTGACTTCTGGTACAACGGGCACCAGACGCCGGCTCCAGAAACTCCCGCAGTTCCTGAAGAAGGCCGTGACGTATCGGGCGAAACGTCGACTTAGGTAGAGTGTTTTCATTTTACGAAGGCACGAGGGGTACGAGGTAGGAAGTGGTGCGAGAGGCGACCGCGCGGAGCTCAGTAGAGAACGAACTCGGTGCCCGGTCGGTACACACGTTCTACACATCTCCGCGTCGCGTCGCTCCGTCGAACCGAGTCGTCCCTACTGAGCTCCACGCGGTCTCACACCACTTCCTACCTCATACCCCTCGTGCCTTCGTAAAATAAAAACACTCTACTTAAGTCTTCAGTACCTGTTAATCCGTAAAAAATGTAAATGAGTATAATTAATAACTAATAACAGAGTCAACTTTAAAACCACGAACATTTAATAGGTAAGGACGTCGAACCTTCCCCGCGCCAGCGTAACACGAAGTTTGTATAAACGTACAAATGCCATTAGTGCCCAACCAATCAGAGCGCGATACCACCCAATCAGAGCGCGCGCCATCCCCTCCGCTACCCGCGGAGCTCGGCGACGCTGTTTCTCATAAATAAGCATTGGACAGTCTGACGTCCTTAACTATTTAAATGTTCTTGTTTAAAACATTAGAAAGTACAAGAAGGTTACAACCTTAGAATACAACCCATCACCCCACTCAATTCAATGTTGACCCAATAATAAAAGAGGCCGAGTGATACTCGTAAAAATGTAACAGCTTGCGAGCCCGATCCCGAGTGAGCCGCTGCACTGTCGCCGACCAACCGATCTGGTGTGAAATTCGGCTGAAAGTGTCGCAGATATTTTCTCTAGTATCTACTAGATATTATAAATTTACTGTTTGGGTCCGGCATAATATCCCCACTGCATCTCCCCCCGTACATATGTGTGTGTGGTATATGTGTATTTATTGTAAAACGCGCAAACTCAACAGCGGCTGAACGCATATACTTTCAGTTTTCACTGCTGGTGGACGCGACTGGTGTCCAGACAGACCAAGGGCCTATATTCAAATGAATGAATACCCTTTATTCAAAGGGTGAGCCTTATTCTAGGAACTTTCCAAAACACATCTTTTGACAGTTATTTTCATGGTAGTTTTCGGTTATTTATACTATCTCTAATTCTAATAAAAGGGAACGTCTGTCTATATGTATGTTTGAAGTGAACTCCAGAACCAGTGAACAGATTTTGATGCGGTTTGTACAAATGTAAAAGAGTAGTTCTCGAGGATCACCATAGGCTATATACCATCACGCTAAATAGCAATAGAGCTGAGCAGGAACAAAGAAAGTATAGTATGAACGGAATTTAGTGTCGAATGGTAGTGCCGGATGGAGAGGGTTTTTGACGAGTGTGGTTTAGAAGACTACTACATTGATCGTGATTTTGTATGAATAATATGTTTTCTCCGAACCTACGCATTTCCGGCAAACGATTATTTCACTAAAATTCATGTATCATCTCGACCTACACAATAAACATACCAGCAATTTGCGATCAAGTCTTTTAATCCACACCCTTTTTACCCGACTACGGCGAAGCCAAAAAAGGAAGGGTTATGAGTTTGGCGTGTATGTATGTATGTATGTATGTATGTATGTATGTATGTATGTGACTATCTATATTCCACTCTACAGCCTAAAGTACTGGGCCGATTTGAATAATTCTTGCGCCAGTGGATTTGTCTTATTCACGGGAGTGTCATAGGCTATATAACAATTTTCAAAATTCAAAATGGCGGACGTACGGCCTCAAAATGTCAAATTAGTTTTTCAAAATATATTGAGTGGGGTATCAAATTAAAGATAATTAAATTACGATTCCGAAAATATATACTTTGCTATCTATTAAACTTATGTATACAGAGAAATAGAGCCAAATGTGTGGCGCATGTATGAATCGCAATTATTCGCGATGAAGCGTGGTCGCCTGCGCACTGCGCCGCGCGCCCCCGCGGTTTCGGTACGCGACGACGCGACTGCGACGCGAAGAAGCGACATGGTATTGTTGGTAATATACCTACATACTTACTCACTGATCTACCGCAAATTTTATATAGATATATAATATTATTATTAGATACAGTACTATGCTAAAATAAATTGGTATTAAATGTCCATGTAGGTACCTAGTGTAAGCATAATATGTAGTGTAGGTGTACCGTGTGGGGTCGGTACTTAAAAAGAAAAGCCCCACTGCATCTCTCGCCGTCGCATGTCGTAAAAGTCGACTAAGGGATCGTCAGCCTGGGCAGCTTAATGGTGCGGTCAGTTTACTGATGGATGACCGCCCGACTGTTGGAGGCTGACCGTGGTTCGGATACCACGTTAAACTGTAGGTCCCTTCCCTTCTTACCTTACTAGGTGGTAGGGTTTATCCCGGCCGGGTTGGTACCACCGCACTGAGCGAAACGTCGGTCGAAACGGCTATGTAAATAGTTCGTGTTTTCCGTCCAGTTCAGTGTAGCCGGCGCGAAATGAAGGGAAGCACTGACATGGCACCTAGTTCACCCGGTGTTATGGGCTGACATCACGGATGTTGTAGGTGATGTAGCCAACCGTGTCAAGTTTCCATAAAAAAAAAAAGGTAGGTACATTAAATATACCTAATACCTACAATATTTTCGGATGCAAGTTACCCTTCAGCTAAGCGGGATATTGTGGAAGAGAAGAACCGCCGATTGCGGAAAAGTATTCCCAATTTTCTGGGTGCAGTTTTAGCCCTAGACTCGATTAGTTGCCGGAAACCTACGTCTTTGGAAATGGCGGTGCCCAGGAGGTTCAGGTGCTTCCAGACAGGTATGACGCTGACTTAGAAACTGGCTTGGAAAGCAAAAGGACCTTCAAATCGACCATCGCAGATAATGCGCAGCACTGAGCCTTGCTAACGTTGAAGGCGTGGGCGTAGCATTCAGGGGGCAACATATCATTGTTATGCATACGAGAGTACGGAACACGGGTTCTACACCAGTTACCCTTCAACTAGGCGGGATGTGGATGAGAAGAGGCGAAGACTTGTGTCTGAACTTGAGCAAACGCTCGGCTCTATTTCCGAATGGGCCGTAGCAAGTTGGTCAAGTTAAATACCTCCAAGATACAAGTTTGCGCGTTCAGTGCGAAGAGAGCGGTGTTCACACCAGCTCCTTCCTACCAAGGCACGTCACTTAAATTTTGCGACCACCTCGGGGTCCTCCGAGTCGAATTTTCGCACGATCTAAACTTACGGCGTGACATCGAGGGCAAGGCCGTATAAATCGCAGATTCGGTCCTGCTTGGGGTACTGCTCGCACCTATGGGATGGCTCAGTCAAAAACCAGCTGGCGCCTCTGGACTCGATCCAGCGTCGAGCCGTGCGAATAGTAGGTGACTCCCAAATGTTCCGCGATCTAAAAGCACTGCAACTCCGTAGGAATACATAGCTAAAACAGAGCCTGTTGAAATACAAACAGAGAGAAATATTTTCCCCCAAGTACAGTCTCGGGTCCTTCAACCTGGGCACCTGTCAGGCCGGCATGGCATTGGCAGCCTCCGCATGCTGCCGATTGTCCATGGGCATCGCTAGACACCTTATGGGTGGCTCGGCGCCACATGTCGCGCTTACTATAAAAATAATATCAGTAGCTTTGGCCTCGCCTTAGTGGCTTACCTGCTTCGAGTGAGTACATTATTCAACTATGTACAACCTGAAACCTCCCTCGGTCTTCGGCCTTGAACTGGTTGGTTTACTTACTTCACGAATCCGCTTCACCCCAGCCAGATATATTTACTTACATAGACAAAGAAAATCGTGTACTTACACAGTCCAGTCTTCGGTCTTGCTCTGACTGACTTTTAATTTTACTTCAAGACTATACATCGTTCAACTATACATAATTTGTATATATATGTAGGTACTCACTCATGCGCTATTTGCAGAAAACTTTAGTTTCAAATAGAGATCACGACAAATAAACGCACGGATAGTATCAATTTTGTACCGTGTGGGGCCGGTACTTATATAAAAGAATAGCCCCACTGTATCTCTCCCCGTGTATGTCGTAAAAGGCGACTAAGGGATATGACTTCCTTCTTTTATTACTGGGTGGTAGGGTTTAACCCGCCCGTGTTGGTACCACCGCACCGCACTGAATGAAAGGTCGGTAGAAACGGCTATGTATTTAGTGTAGCCGGTACGACCGAAGGGAAGCACTAACGTGGCACCAAGTTCACCCGGTGTTATGGGCTGACGTCACGGATGTTGTAGCCTGTAGGTGATGTGTCAGATTCCATAAAAAAAAATCAATATACGAGTTACATACAACATTTAAAGTATGCAAACAGTTTTTAAAAAAGCCTAAAATAAAAAAAAAATAGTTATAAAAAACTAAAACCCGACTACGTAAAAGCTAATTATGAAAATCGTTTAAATAAAAAAAAAATAGTTATAAAAAACTAAAACCCGGCTACAAAAAGCAAATTATGAAAATAGTTTAACTATAACTAAAAATAACAAAATAATGTTTTCCATATAATTTATCAGATACTGCAATTCTCTTTTTATATTGATTTTACCTTAGCACTAACTCTATAAGTTTTGATAAATTTATTATTTTTAACGTTCTAAATATAGTGCCGTGGTCGGGCGTTCTTCGTTCAACAAGACAAGTGAGACCGTCGTTGTGCATTATAGCCGTTGACGTTCGGTATGTACCTATGTATCTACTTATAATAATTTTAGATTGGCTCTGACTGATCTTACAAAAAGATGCCAGTATGACACAATGGCGATGGCCGTCCTAAGTTCCGCGCTCTAATAATGCACGACGACGGCCTCACTTGTCTTGTTGAACGAAGAACGCCCGACCACGGCTCTATATTTAGAACGTTAAAAATAATAAATTTATCAAAACTTATAGAGTTAGTGCTAAGGTAAAATCAATATAAAAAGAGAATTGCAGTATCTGATAAATTATATGGAAAACATTATTTTGTTATTTTTAGTTATAGTTAAACTATTTTCATAATTTGCTTTTTGTAGCCGGGTTTTAGTTTTTTATAACTATTTTTTTTTTATTTAAACGATTTTCATAATTAGCTTTTACGTAGTCGGGTTTTTTGACTTTGAGTCGAGGTTTTTTTAAATTTAGAATTTAACTTTTATTGCCACTGATTAGATCTGTCTCGTCTTTGAAGACACATACGTTTCTTTCTACATTACTCGCCAGCCAATTGGACTTAAGTCCAATTGGACTTAACTGGGACGATGTAACCTTCAACTAGAGTGTCCTAGAATAGATTAGGCAGTTGGCATCATAGCTATCTTCGCACTGGTACTGCGGGGTTGGCGAGTGATGTAGAAAGAAACGTATTACGCAGTTTGGCCGTGGAAAAGTTTCCCCATAAGCCTTCCGAAGTTTTTCCGAGGCGGCTGGCGCGGTGCGGCGCGGCGCGTGGCGTATCATTCGACCTCACAAATCGTTCGAATCAGCAAACCAACGGCAAATTGTTCGCCATGACATCACATCGAGTCGCCATAACACTTTGCAAGCCATTGCTGAGTTTGAACTGTATTTTTTCTAATCAAAAACAATGTTTAATCAACACACGAAATCGGAATTATCCATCGTTTTGAAATTTACAAAAGTAGCATTACAAAAACCGCGGGAACTTTTGTACTAAACGTCAAATTGTTATGTAATTTTGACCTTTATCGTTTGAAGGTTGGTACTTCCGAAAAATCATATAGATTTTTCAATAGCAGCGCCATCTATACGTCAGTCTCGGGACTTATTGAGTGACGTATGTACATATAGATGTTTATAATAATATCAGAATCTGAAAAGGTTAGGTTCACGATGCGACCGTGACTTCTTTCGCTTAATTTCGCAAGGGCGAGGTTTTTTTGGAGCATATAGTTATATGCACATACCTACCTATGTGCATAATATTATATTACAAGCTGTGCCCGCGGCTCCGCCCGCTCTCATATTTCACTTCACTGCTAACCTCATAAGCCATTTAGCGTGATAGTAAGTAGCCTATAGTTGATGGGAAGAATCAAGCTATCCGTAGAATTTTGTTTTATTAAAATCGGTTCAGTGGTTCTCGAGTTATAAGCGGACAGACAGACACTCACACAGAAAGCAGACGTTGGATTTTATTATAGGTAAGGAAAGGATAATGTGACTCTGTATTAGCTGCAAATATTTTTGGAGGGTTACAAATTTTTAGCAATAGTTTTCCAGAAACTTTACGAAACATGTTATACTCAACCAAAATGTGACACTAGGTACCTAAACATCTGATTATTTGAGGTTTTCGGCTTGACCCATAAGGTACAATGAAAAGTCTCTTCAGGAATGTAATTATATACCGAATATGCTCCGCTACAATGAGTCAAACCAATCTACCTAATTGAAACTTCATGAACTCAATTATATTGTATCAAGAAAGATGGTTCCTCCTGGGTGCCCAGGCCCACCCCGGAGGAGCCATCTTTCCGACGGAAACCACCGCACCTGTCCGATGAGCACACATCAATATTACTCACTTATTTTCAGATTCAAGAGCCAATGTGATGTCCAATACGAAGTTTTAATTAAAAACTAGGGATCTGCGCCACGCGACTTGGTACGCATCGATTACTGCAAATTGCACTTATTTCACAGAAACAAGCACGATATAATACTTTACATGAGGTGCGATAGTGGACTTATCCCTTACAGAGATTTCTTTAAGATAAAAATCTGTTTATTTAGCAAACGAAATCAACGAAGAAACCCACGGTGGTTAGCAACTCCGGTCGAACTGCATTATCTCATCTCATCTCAATATTATCATCAATGCAAAAGTATATTTGTTTGTTTGTTTCTTTGTTCCTCTTTCCCGCCTGAACGACTGGACGGATTTTGACGAAACTTCGTATAATGCTAGGGTATACCCCGGAGTAACATAATTCAAAAAAAGCGGTCAAGTTCGAGTCGAGCTCGCGTAAAGAGGGTTTCGTACGATCCCGTTTTCTGTGAGAACTAGAAGGCTTAGGATTTTCGTTGATATCATGATAGTGTTTGGGGAACGAGTGGGTAGGAAGGGAGGGGAGGGAGGGGGAGAGGGAGGGAGGGGAGGGAGAGGGAGAGGGAGACAGAGAGAGAGAGAGAGGGAGGAAGGGAGAGCGAGAGCGAGAGCGAGGGCGAGAGTGAGAGCGAGAAGGAGAGAGAGAGGGAGAGGGAAGAGAGAGAGAGGGAGGAAGGGAGAGCGAGAGCGAGAGCGAGGGCGAGAGCGAGAGCGAGAAGGAGAGAGAGAGGGAGAGGGAAGAGGGAGGGATGGAGGGAGAGAGAGAATATAAGATAAATGATGGTTTATTATCATATTTGCGTTTAAATCGGATTTGCTGTTAAATCGATTCTACAGCGAGCAAAGCCGCGGGCAAAAGCTAGTATTATTTATATTATGGAAAGTGTCATGTCCTCTTTTCCAGTATAGCCAGCCCAAAGAGTTTGTATTACGTCACTCTTTGATCCAGCTAAACAAAGGGAAGTCTCCGATATGCATGGATATGCCAATGTGCATTCTTTGGAGATAATATTGCCTGGTCGGGTAGAAATAAAAACAAATAAATAAATGCCGCTGCAACTTCGTAGGGATGTCGGCGCCCTAAGCGTGTTCTATCGCTTATTCCACGGGGAGTGCTCGGAGGAGCTGTTTAACGCGATTCCGGCGTCCCCTTTCCACCTCCGTACAACGCGCACTGGGCAGGGATTGCATCCCTATACGCTGGATTTACCGCGGATGCGTACAAATCGGTTCTGCAGATCCTTTCTCCACAGAACCGGCAAACTCTGGAACGCTCTACCTGCCCACATATTTCCCCCCAAGTATAGTCTCGGGTCCTTCAAGAGAGGCGTGAATAGGCACCTGTCAGGCCGGCATGGCATTCGCAGCCCCCGCCTGCGTCCGAATGTCCATGGGCGTCGCTAGACACCTTATGGGTGACTCGGCGCCACATGTCGCGCTTAGTATAAAAAAAAAAAAAAAAAAAAAAAAATTAAATATACTAGCATTGGTTCGCAATGGACAAGGAGCGGCAGTTAAAGCGCAGTATGCACTAAACATGTGCAGTGCTTTTGGCCGGCTTCCAGAGAGATTTACACAAACGACCCGGGAGCGGGCGGCTGAGGAGGCGGGGGGCGGGGGCGAGGGAGGAAGCGCCGGGGGGAGGGACGCGGGGGAGGAGAGTGGCGGGGCAGCAGCGCGCCCAGTAGAGTGTTTTCATTTTACGAAGGCACGAGGGGTATGAGGTAGGAAGTGGTGTGAGACCGCGCGGAGCTCAGTAGGGAACGACTCGGTTCGACGGAGCGACGCGGAGACGTGTTAGAACGTGTGTACCGACCTGGCATCGAGTTCGTTCTCTACTGAGCTCCGCGCGGTCGCCTCTCGAACCACTTCCTACCTCGTACCCCTCGTGCCTTCGGAAAATAAAAACACTCTACCAAGCATTACGTGCATTCAATTCCATAGCCTACACCGGAGAGATTGAAAAGAAGAGAGAGAGAATAGAATAAACTCTTTATTGCACATCATTCAAAGAAGATCAGTCAGTACACGTCAAGAAACAAGAAATACAGGAGTGCGTCAAGGCGGATTTATCACTGCAACTGCAAGGGCATTTATAAAATACATAAAAAATAATAAGGCGATAATTTCAAAACACTTCATTTTCACACATTTTTACTAAATCTAATTTCTTATTTCAGTCGAAATTTCAGTAGTCTATTTACTGCTACCACACTGCTACGCCATGAACATTTTTAAATTTGTAGCATAAGCGGTTATAGAGAAAATTTCATTCTTTCTTTCGAGTCCAGTCCAGAGGCGCAAGCTGGTATTTAGCTGAGCCATCCCACAACTGCGAGCAGTACTCCAAGCAGGACCTGATCTGCGATTTATACAAATGCAGCTTTTGGTCTGACGTGAAATACCGTCGCATCTTATTGAGTACGCCCAGCTTTTTAGAAGCCAGCTTGGCCTCGTTCTCTCGATATGGCGACGATAGTTCAGGTCGTGCGACAGTTGAACTCCGAGGACCCCGAGGTGATCGCTTGGTATCTCATTCTCTACGGCTGAGCTGGCTGTCTGCGCGCGATGCGCTTCGGGATCGGAATCGTCGAGATTGAAGACGACTTAGAATTTAAGCTCTTATTTATCGTGGACGTCCGTGGATCAGGAAAAGGACCTAAGCACCAAACATATTTATTTTTCATTTTATGTTTTAATGCCGTACGTTTAAAGTCCAAATGTAATTGTCAGTTCTCAGTTCCTTTTGACACAGGCCATTGAAGACGATGTGTGATTCTTTGTTGTCCCTGGTGAGGATACAAGATGCAGTCTAGAAAACTTAGCTTAGTAAGCGCTGCATAAAGAGATCTTGACAAAAATTATGATGCAGCTAGCTGTGCTGGCTCCGCCTGCGTTAAAATCCTTCTCTGCGGCTGGATTATGATTTCGGGCCACGCGACTGAAACCTTGTGCCTTTTCCCCGACTTGTGCAACTTTAATTGACTGTTATATATTTTTTTTATATGTTAGTACTAAGCATGTACTCCCTTATTATATTTCTTCTTTTAGATAAATGGAAAGCCGAAAATGAAGAAAAAAAAATTACGTCCCGACCAGGATTTGGATTGTACCCGACATGTACAAGCTAGAACAAATTGACCAAAGAGTAAATTGTTCCTCATTAAATTATCTACAAATATGTTTTTACGATCAATGCGAGTTACTTATATGTAGTTTCCGACATTCGATGAAAGAATAACGCGATTGCCGCGGTCGCGCACGGTGCGCTACTTACAAAACAAATCCAAGGTACAGTCAGTCAGTCAGTCAGCGTGTAAGCGTCCACTGCTGGACATACGCCTCTCCAATTTTCCTCAAAAGTACGCTAGATTTAATTTATTAAAGAAATTATAAGCTATGACTGAATGCGATGTTATTATGTGCCTAGTCACTAAATACTTGTAATAATAATATGTATGCAAAAAAAAATCTATATCCTGCGAAGTTTCTTGCCCATTCTTATGATCAATATAACCAAATTTTTATAACTGTGCGCTTCGAGCTGTCAAAGTCGTTAGGTTGGCAGGACTGAATTCACCCCCCACTTACTTCCTCACCTCTCCGCCGACGCCTATCAGTACACGCCCTTGCTGTGTGTGTGTGTGTGTACTGACAGGCGTCGGCGGAGAGGTGAGGAAGTAAGTGGGGGGTGAATTCAGTCCTGCCAACCTAACGATTTTGACAGCTCGAAGTGCACAGCTTTAACAATTGGATTATAAACAAGTGGGTACTAATAAAATTCTTAATAACGTTTCTGAAAGATAAGATACATTCTGGTACGATTTGTCCTTTCCTGGCGACAATTTTCTCGAGCCCAGCTGCTGGTTTTAATTAGATGTTTTTAATTAGATGTTTTATATATCCCTAGCTAGCTACTAACATACAGCAGAGCAGTGCGCTTCAAAGAGAAACTACTCCGCGGTCCATTCAGAAAACAGCAATCGTGACTGACCTAGTTTGGAGAGAGAAATAAAAAATTTACCGGACTCTCCGTGCAGTAATAGTTAGCTGTGCAGTACCTACATATAATATTACTAGCTTTTGCCCGCGGCTTCGCTCGCGGTAGACTTGGTTTAATAGCAAGTCCGATTTAAACGATCGCTTCTCTTATATTCTCTCTATCTCTCCCATTCATACTATATTTTATTTGAAACTGCTAAGCCCTAAGACTATTTGGCGTGATGGTGTAAAGCCTATATTGAGCCTTAAGAACTACTCTTTCCATTGGCGCAAATCGCATCAAAATATGTTAAGTGGTTCTGGAGTTTACCTGAAACATACATACATACTGACAGACGTTCCCTTTTATAAGAAGTAGAGATGGAGATAGAGAGTAGAGATAGAGACAGAGAAGAGATAGAGATAGAGATAGCGATAGCGATAGAGATAGAGATAGAGATGTACATATTGTGCTTTGTGTTTTTTTTTTTTTTTATTAATTTTTTGCTTGGTTTCCAGGTCCTTCAGCCATTTCTTGAATTTCTTTTCTTTATATATTTTCTACTGTATTTATTATATATTTGTACAGGCTTTTATAGTATTTTTGTGTACCGCCTTCAACTCAATCTCACTATAGTTTGTTTGTTTGTTTGTTCCTCTTTCACACCTGAACGGCTGGATTGATTTTGACAAAACTACGTATAGGGGTAGTGTATCCCGGAGTAAAATAATTTAAAAAAAAGTGGCCAAATTCGATTCGATCTCGCGTAAAGAGGGTTCCGTACCATCCCGTTTTCTGTGAGAACTAGAAAGATTAGGATTTTGGTTTACGTTTTCGTGTAAATTAAGTGTATATCCCATGGAAACATAATTTAAAAAAAGTTGTGAAATTCGAGTCGAGCTCGCTTAAAGAGGGTTCCGTGCCATCACTTTCAGGGGCAAGGGGAGGGATGGTGTTGGTTGGGAGGGAGTTTGTTTATTTTCAGGAAAATGTTATGTTGATAAAAAAAATTCTTTGACACAATATTGTTTGGACGAGTAGTTTAGATTTTAGGATAGTGTTTTTTGCTAAATCAAAGCAATCTCAGTTTCCTAAATTATGCTAGCGTTTACAAATACCTACAAGAATTTTATGTAAAGCTATTTCCAGAAATTTTATTTTTATTTTCCCTAGATATCAGTGGTTGGTGAAGGAGTGGGTATGAAGGGAAGTGAGGGAGGGAAAACGGGCGGTGGGGAGGATGGGTGGTGAGAAGTAAGGGAGGGAGAGGGAGGGAGGAAGGGAGGGAGTGAGAGAAAGAGAGAGAATATAAGAGAAACGATCGTTTATTATCATACAGCCCGCGCGCGAGCTCCGAGGAATCTGTGGAAAGGAATTTGTGGAAATTAATTTATTATAGAATTTGTATAGAATTTTTATGAAGATTCACATTTTGTGATGATTATACTATACTAGGCGAGTAATATTATACAAATGTATAATATTAAAATTCTATACAAATTCTATAATAAATTAATTTCCACAAACACCGATTCCTCGGAGCTCGCGCGCGGACTGTAGTTGAGTTTAAATCGGATTTGCTGTTAAATCGTGTCTACAGCGAGCGAAGCCGCGAGCAAAAGCTAGTTATTTAATAATTTTTAGTTCTAAGTAGTTGTTTTGTGAAATCGGTTCAATGTTTTTTTTAAAAAACAGTTTTTTATTTCACTCATTTTATTAGTAATATCAGATAAAAAAGAATCACAGAAATCGGTTGTCGTGGTACCTATAGAATTATTCGCTCATTTGACACACTTAACAGCCCATATCTTGAAAATTACTGAACCGAATGTTGATGCAACTTGCACTGTTCCCTAAGTTGAGGTAAATTTAAGCCAATAAAAAAAGAATGGTCACAATCCGATCAATAGTTTCGGGGAAACGCGTGGACAAACATACATACATACATACACCTTTGGCACACCTCTCGGTGCGCCACCTGAAAGACTTCCTGCCTCCTTCCTGGCTCCTTTAGCTCCTTTCGGCAGACTTCGGTTAGAAGGAAAGTGTGGTATGAGTTATGTTTTGGTGGTTTAAAAAAAATAACCAGGGTTAATATAAAGAAGATGAAGATCTTCTCTATATTAACCCTAACCTAATGTTGAGGCGGTGCAAGTCGTTTTTGTTACGTTTCGTTTCGAGCCG
Organism: Nematopogon swammerdamellus; assembly: GCA_946902875.1. NCBI lineage: Eukaryota > Metazoa > Arthropoda > Insecta > Lepidoptera > Adelidae > Nematopogon > Nematopogon swammerdamellus. The sequence continues at coordinate 18,503,311 of OX336356.1, read as the reverse complement.
AGTGTTCACGAAAGGAGCCAAAGGAGCCAAGGGAGGAGCCAGGAAGTCCTTCCCCACACCTCTTTAGGAAGCCCACATAGACTAATATATACGAATATTGTACAATTCCAACAATATTACATACATATGGGTCGAATTGATAACCTCCTTTTTTTAAGTCGCTTAATTAAGTTGGTTAATTAAGTCCGTTAATTAAGTCGGTTAAAAATAAATCTGACGCCTTTGTTTGCTAATTTATTTTTGACAGGTTAAACGTGAAATTTAGTTGAGAGATAAGTACGTTTAATGAATAAGTTTACCCATACAGTCACGTCCCATCTAGCCACTACTTCTCTGATCATCTACTGATGGTCACACACAGACCTAGTGTTTCGTCGACTAGTGAAGAGGCTTCCAGAAGTGTCTAGACATCGCCTCTAGAGAATAATGACAATTCTACTGGCTTGTTTCTGGAAGGAGCCCCTTTTTACGTCGCGACGAAGCAACTCGGAAATATTTCGTTAGTACTAATGAAATTTTAATTATAACTTGGAATTCCTTTTAGAATTCCCTCGCGATTCTCATTCTTGCTTCTTATAAAGAAATGTTTTGTGATTTTATATTTCTTGAACTTGAAGGAATAGCTCGGACTATAGTTAGTTTTCGAGTCGTTTCGAGTGTAGATATTATGTAATTTTCATGAATAAGTCCCACAGCATCTCTCCCCGTGCATGTCTTAAAAGGAAACTATCATTTGTATAGTGACTTTATAAACATACACCACACGCTGTATCCCGACAATCAGGGTAAGCAGAGTAATCGGTGTTGTGCTGCAAGTGCTATTATAAATTACTGCATAACACCGACAACCAGTGGGCCCTCGGTGCCTTACTTGCTGCTTGATAGTTATCTAGTCCGAATACTTTGCTATACGTGGTGGTCGATGTTGTGCTGTAATTTACAAGCAAGGAATACATTACCATTTATTTTGTATTTAATTTAATCGGATTATCGGGAATTCCAGATACATAGCAAACACATTAAACTTTTGTTTTTATAGAAACTGACACGGTTGGCTACATCATCTACTACATCCATGATGTCAGTCAGCCATAACACCTTGGTTGTTAAAGTAGGTGTCGTGTCAGTGCTTCCATTCGGTCGTGCCGGCTACACTGAACTGGAAGGAAAACACGAACTATTTAAATAACCGTTTCAACCGACATTTCATTCAGTGCGGTGGTACCAACCCGGGCGGGTTAAACCCTACTAGTTGGTATGATAGCAAGAAAGGAAGGCACCTACAGTTATACGTGGAATCCGAACCACGATCAGCGGTCACCCCATTCGTCCACTGACCGCGCCCAGGTTTGTTTATCACCGCTGAGCTACCGAGGCTGACGCAATACAAGCAACAGTACACATAACATAAATCTCGTCAGCGTTTGAGCAAGGTCCCGTCCCTCCGTGCAGTGTCAACAAGGAACAGTTGAAAATAAACTGAAAATGCATCAGCTCTCGCGTCACTTCTTCATTGCCGTGAAATTGTTTTTTGTTTACGCACAAATCACTCCGAGCTCCGAGCAATGTATTATTGAAGCAAGCCAGAGGTGGTACCGGACCTAGCCCAGAACACGGCCTTCAGCACGAACACGCAAAGTCAAACTACCGGTCGCGGTGCGTGCTCCCCCCACCAAACCGGACCCGCTCCGTGCTGGCCGTGTTTCCGGACCTGCACCGTGTTTCGTGTTTGTTGCTAGCACGGCTCGGCACGGCGGCGGGGTCCGCTAGGATGTTATTATGCCACTAAATTATGCTATGCTTTTTTGTCCGGCTGTAATTATTTGTGTTGGATCATACATAACGACCATAAATAAAGAATGAATAACACGTGAGCAAAATTTTCTATTTGTGCACTGTGTGGATAAGAGAATGCATAAAATAATCCTGGTTTCATTTATTTCGTCAATTGAATTTTATTTGTTCTACCTGCTTGCATAAATACGTCCCTCTGTCGCCGGACACAAACCGGAAATTTCCGTGTCGGCCCGTGCTCGTGCTAGCCCGGCAAAGTCCGGCAGCACGGTCGCCTAGAGCGCGGTCCACCGGGCTCGAGTCCAACACGCTTTGTACGTGTCGTATTTCGTGCTCAATATCGACACGGTTACCACCTCTGAAGCAAGCCTTACCTACTAAATGAAGGTAACTTTAAACGGCAAAATCTAAACATGTTCTATGGCGAGTTCAGTGTCACCGACAGGATCGAAGCGACGAACACGCTCGTTGGTATGTGCTGACATGGCGCCTAGTCTCTACAGGAGCAAGGTGTAAGCAGCCATCTCAGGTTTCATAATAAAAAGCTGTGTAAAAGCCTGCGTATCCACTGTAAAATTCAATATATGCATCTGAATCTTCTCCGATCTAGGTCCCTTTTGATTCCACGTAAAACTGTAGGTAGGTCCGGGTTGCTACCACGGAGCTGAATGAAAGGTCGAACGAGGCGTCTATGTCACTAGTTCGTGCATTCCGTCCAATTCAGTGTGGCCATCGCGACCAGAGTGTTTTAGTGTGACACTTGTTTATTCTCTTATCTTTTGTCTTGCAAATTGTGTTTACTTACAGACCGAACGTTGGTAACAAGATCAAATGAATGCAATGTATGACAATGTCGTCATCAACACGCAACACGCATGCGCGGCAGCGGCTGTCTAAATATTTATTTCATTACTAGCTTTTGCTCGCGGCTTCGCTCGCGTGAAATTTGTATTTAAATAGAAGAAAGTAAGTAAGCCCGCCACCGTATTTTTATTTCGGCGCACGGAACAATTCAGTTTGTATATGAGAGCCACATCTTAACGTGAGGAACTGAATTTTATTTCACCTATCCTGTGTCTCGTGTAGTTAAATGTGCTTGTACGAAGTTTCATCAAATTCGGATGATCGATGAGGATCTTAAGAGTTATGGAGGAAAATACATACATACATACATACAGAAAAGATTTCTAAAAATCATCAACTTAGTTTTAGTATCATACATAGAGTCTACAAACTCAGTATCTCATAAAACAAAGTAACTTACTCAATGATTGTCCCTTACAGATTTATTATTAGTATTGATGATTTTACTTACACGTTGTCATTTTGTATTTAATTTGCATTCAATTTGCATACATTGAAGTTATCTGTTCTGTTCAATATATCAGGTGCAGGTATATTTTGATGTATTGTTATTTATAAATATTTTTTTTTAACGGGTTTAGATAATAAATTTATTTTATCTAGGATACTCGTATGTGTACGTGTATTATTTAATACATTTAGAAATTAATAATATCAATTTCTAAATTAATTTTCAGTAGAAACGTTCGGCCTCTGGAGTAAGAAAGCAAAAAATTTGCTGCCCGTTTTAGGCTCAAACTAGTTCAAAAATTAGTTCAGGCGACCCTCGTTCGAATTCGGAGAGATACCTCAGAGGGTCAGCATTGGGATACAGTGGCGCGGGAGTGCGCCACTGTGAGCGAGCGCGTTATTACACGATTTATACGATGTGATATTATCGCGCATTATACGATGTGGTGACATCGTGTAGAGACTTTTCCAAATATTTCGCTATATTGTGCCACATACTTACATCATGACACTCGAAATTCAAACAATCTGAAACACATAAAGCACTCTACTGCACTAGCTGAGAAAACCCCAGAGTACTTGCCCCTCTAATGTACAATAGGATACCTTGAAATTTTTTTTGAGACTAACAATGTAACAAGATATTCCGGCTCCATCCATGTAAAAAACCTCTTATGTTTAGTAAAAATCAGAATTTAACCCTACGCGAGTTACGAATAAATTACGTACAACAAACATTATGTATTAACATAAGAAATTATGTAAAATCGACTAGCTAGTACAAGACCTGATAATAGTGGCGAATTCAATTTCAAATTGTAAATTGTAATATCTGTTATTGTCACTGAAAATAAATACAATACAATACAATATAATATTGACAAAAGGCGATACTAAGGGATAAGGACAGGATGCGTTGCTCAAAGGGCGACGGCTACCTCTACCTCTCACCTTGGCATGGTCTTTCCACTGAGTCATTTAGCAGGTGATTCTTCGTGCCTAACATGCTTCTTGATAGTTATCTTGTCGGAATACTTTTTTGATCTTGGTGGTTGGTGTTGTGCTGTAATTTACCAGAGTACCTGCAGCACAGCACCGATGACTCTGCTCACCCCGATTTTCAGGATACAGCGTGTGGTGTGTATGTATTGGCAATAATTGTCTACTTCACTTCTCTATATAGTATACTAGCTTTTGCCCGCGGCTTCACTCGCGGTAAACTCAATACTGCAACAAAACGCAACAGAACTGCTAACGCTAAGTCGACACTAAGTTCCGTTCATACTATACTTTCTTTGATAATGCTCAGCCCTTAGCTTTTTAGCGTGATGGTATATAGCCTATAGTGAGCCTCAAGAACTACTCTTTACATTGGTCCAAACCGCATCAAAATCCGTTCAGTGGTTCCGGAGTTTACCTCAAACATACATACATACGTGTATTCGTTCCTGTGTCGAACGGCGAAAATATGGAACGGTCGTCCGGTGAGTGTGTTCCCCACCACCTATAACCTGGGAATCTTCAAAAGGTGTGTCAATAAATTAGACGACAACCTTTTTGTCCGCCTCATAGCGGGCATGGCGCCTCTCTGAGCGTGGTTTCGCGAGGAATGGTGTTATTGGCTGTGTCTGATCTTCCATTGAAGTAATGGGCACAGACACCCGCGCCGGCTGTCTATAAAAAAACATACAGACAGACGTTCCCGTTTATAAGAAGTAGAGATAGAGAAGACAGAGATAGAGATCAGCTGTTAGCCTCAACGGTCGAACGTTCACCCATCCAAGTTCTTAGATACTGAGCTACGGAGGCTGACATAGAATATACCAGTTATAAATATTTTCTGCATAATTCACTGGTAAAACTTCCAGTAATGCGGTGTGAGTGAACCGATCGGAAAAGTTGGGCAAAGTATGCGATCGACGTTATTATAAGTTTCTGCATAGTAATACGTCGCGTCGGCTGGCGTGCATCGCTACACTTTGTGTTCACGTTTGCCGAGTTCGTTCGCTACTATGTATGTGCAAAGTTATAATTTACGTGACCAAGTTATAATATGCGTGAACAAGTTATAAATAATGCACGGTAACAAGTTAGTGTTGGCAGATCGTACTTTTAGTATGAAACTAGGTTTTACCCGCGGCTTCGCTCGCGGTAAACTCAATACTGCAATAATCCAATACTACATACATACATATCACACACGCTGAATCCCGACAATTGGGGTAAGCAGAGTAATCGGTGTTGTGCTATAAGAACTCTGGTAAATTGTAGCACAACACCGACCACCACGTTTCGCAAGTATTCGAACAAGATTCAATCGATCAAGCAGCAAGTAAGGCATGAAGACCCACCTGCTGCATGACTCGGTGGAAGTACCGTGCCAAGGTGAGAGGTGGCGAGCCTGTCGCCCTTTAGCACAGCATCTTGTCCTTCAATCCAATACTACAACTATTAATATCATTCGAACCAACATTCCGTTCGTACTAGACTTTCTTTGATAGCTAAGCCCTAACCTGCATACGTGATGATATATATAGCCTATAGTGAGCCTCAAGAACTCAAACATACATACATACAGATAGACATTTCCTTTTATAAGAAGATAGAGAAGATAGAGAAGAGCACTGTTTGATCGATGGCTTATTTATACTTAACGACGTACTAAGCTTTCCTACGTAGTTTTTTTTTCTTACACTCTATGCCACTTACTGTGAGAACGGGTAGACTAATGCCTTAGGCAATTTCCTCCAGTCAACCCGGTGGTGGATCTACAGTTTCGCATTGCATCTGAGCCATGGAGCAGCTGATGAAGGTATGCATACCTTCGTACGTGCATGCACGTAAATTTCTTTAAAATCAGAAAACAACTATTTGGTACACGCCGACCGGATTCTAGACTAGTTATAGTTACCTTGCATTTTAATTTGAAATTTTTAACATTTTCATGTTACTTATTTATGTATTATTGTTAAAACATAATACATAAAGTAAAATGAAAATGTTAAAAATTAAAAATATGTTAGTTAATATAAGACAGGGACTGCGGTCACAGTCCCTATGGAAGAGCTTTTTATTTTAATTTAGTCAATATTTTGTTTATACTCTTTTTTTAAATATTTTTAATAATATTATTGTAATTAGGTGTTTCAGGTGTTCAGACAGATATAAATAATGTACCTCAGAAATTCCCACATTCTTGGCCTTCTTTATTCTTGTATCAACAACCCTTCTGCTCCCGAGTACCTATCTTCGCGTTTTCAGTACTTATCTTCCCACGGTGTAACGCTTCGGTCAAGTGATGATAATATCTTAGCCATTTCCACTCATAAAACTGGATATTACACAAACTCCTTTTCTGTGCACCCAGCTCGGCTGTGGAATCTATACTACCTCACTGTATACGGCACTGCAAGTCGCTTCCGTTATTCAAAAAACACTTAAAGTTGTACTATCTCCGTCAGTGTGAAGTCAAAAGCTAAAAAATCCTTTAATTCTGAATGGACAAGTATGTATGTATATATTTAGGTATTATGTATTATATAAATTGTAATTCATATTTATTTAATTTAATCTATAAATAGTAATTTATACGTTTAATTAACTAGTATGTACTTATATGTAGTGTATATTATAGTATATTATAGTTATTTTCCTTATATTATATTTTACATTCCCACACTCAAGTCTTTTGCTACTACCTACTTATATCTCGCAACATACGACTCTCAAACATCCAAAGGTTGACTGGGAGAAATCCCTGTAAGGGATAAGTCCGCCTTTGCCCCTCGTGTAAATTTCTTATTGTGTGTTTATGTTAAATGTTTTTTGGAGCAATAAAGTATTTCTATCTATCTATCTATCTATCTCATATAAATTTATGACTATTTTTATCTGGTACATAAACATCTGCGCACATTGAAAATGTATAAAATAAATCAGACTTAAAATACTAATCCCGAGTGTTATGTACAGCTGCGTGGTCATTTACCGTCACCTGCCATGTGCGCGCCGAGCTTTACACACTTTGAGAAAATTTACATACATTTACATAACAAGTCGCGGTAATCGATGGAAATAACAAAAATAACGACTATATACATTGAGATATAATTACAAGAGGATGCACTACGATAGGGTTACCAGGTGGAAAATTGAAAAGTCTTGACAAAAAGCCTAATTCCCATAGAAAAATCCTGACCTTTTTTTTGCAAACGTAATTAACTTTCAAATATTTATTTATGCTTTGTGCGCGGGGGCAGGACTCACTGGTTGAACTCCATTTCAACTCAATTTTCAAACTTAATTTCATTGCAACTCAAACGCCACACAAAGATGGTAAAAATCTATATGTAATTTAAGCACCTCCAAGCCGGACTGGCACCTCCTCGGGGGTGATATTGGCTGCGCCTGAGGCACGAGTCAGTAAGCCTGGAGGCGCTATACATAGGAGGACAGGGGTAGCCGCGCGTCGGCGCACACGCGCCAGCGCGTCAGTCTAGCGCCGGCGACCGATCTTAGTCTCCGTCCGCCGCTCAGGCGGAGCGAACGTGCGCGTCTGTCCCAAAATGCCTCATTGTGCAGTGCTTTGGTGCAAAAAGTTGTCGAAAAATTCAAACTTGAACACAGATGGAGTCACCTTTCACGAGTAAGTACTTTCATTCAATTTGATAGCATTTTTCGCTTGAATTTCAGTAACAAACATCGGCGTAAATATGTATGGAGAGCTCTTTTCTGCTTACCCACCATAGGTCGACTATCGTGTTGGATGCAGTTAGCTCTTGTAATTTTTTTTGTTTATTGATAAATATGTATGTTAAATGTATACAGATATTTCATGCATTCTGCCTTATTGCCAAAGGACATTTCTTCTAGTCAACCTCAGCAGGTTTCCTCGTTCAATATTCGTTTATCGCGCTTTTTTCATTCAACCAGTACCTACCGGTTTTTACTTTTGAGCGACTCTAAAGGAATTAATTTCTTTAGGTCATGCGTCTACCGGGAATTAGTCTTGTTATGCTTAGCATTAACAAAATTAATTCATAATGAATACCCCGTTAGCATTTAGCACTGCTAAGCGCCCTGATGAATAAAAATTAATGCTAAATGCTAAGCAATAATCACATTTAATTTTAGTTAGCATTGCTGTTTCGTTCGTAAAACTTTGTTGGTTCGTTTGTTTTGGAACGCACAAAGCAATGAAGTATGTGCTATTTATCTGTGGTACTGCTAAATGCTAAATGCTATATAGCGCCTGCGCTCCGCTGCTAGCTAGCTAGCTAGCATCTAAATGCGAAATGCGATGCGATCATGCGAGTGAGGGGTCGGAATTATCATCTGTCACGTGATCATTAGTTTTGGTCATATCTACAGAACCACTGGACTTAGACCCATCGTGTTGGTACTCAATCTGAACGTCTCGATGAGATCTATCCATCTGTCACATTAACTATTGTTTTGGTCATAACTCGAGAACCACTGGTGCTAGACCCATCGTGTTGGTACTCAAACTTCAGGTCTCGGTGAGATCTATCCATCTGTCACATGAACTTTTGTTTTGGTCATAACTCGAGAACCACTGGTGCTAGATCCATCGTGTTGGTACTCAAACTTTAGGTCTCGGTGAGATCTATCCATCTGTTGCGCGACCATCTCTCGAGACACATGTTAGTTCTTTAGTTCTTTAGTTCAACAATAACAATGTAAATGTCAACAATGTAAACAGTAACAATGTAAATGTCGTAAATTGTGCTTTTAAATTTAATTCAATTGTTCAAAAGTTACCAAATGAAAATTTTAATATAGATACCGATCTATAAATAAATAATTAAGTAAATTATTGTTCTGTTTCAAATATATGTTTCTATTACAGACTACACAGCCTTTCATTTGTTATTTTATTAACCCTTATATAACGAATTCACACCGTGAAACTGACAGAGAGACGCATAGTACATTTTATAAGGCTCTAGCTGCATGGCTGGTTAGTTTGTTAAAAAAGGCAAAGCCTGGAAAACCTCATTTTACCCTAAAAAAATTAAATATCCAGGTGGGTATGGCTGGTTAGTTTGTTAAAAAAGGCAAAGCCTGGAAAACCTTATTTTACCGTAAAAAAATAAAATATCGAGGTGGGTACTCATAAATTTTTTATGGTAGGGTAGATTTTCGCGAATTTTTCGCGAAGTCATATTGCAATATAATTTGTCATATCGTTGGCTAAGTAATTAGCAAATAGTTGTTAATAATATAATTTTTTTTTTTTTTGGTTACAAAACTTTTCGACTTTCTAACATTATTTTTTTAATTTTGGAAAATTCCAATAACAAATACTCCAATAAGATAATCCCAATGTACGAGGTCTTACATATCATTGTTTTGGAAATTTGATGTAGATTTATAATAAAGTATCCGAGGTATCTCAGAACTTAGAACTATTATCGTGTTTATGCGAAAATCTGCAAATTCGCAAAATTGTGAAAGGGGCGTTGCCTTTGTTCATTTAAGAGAAAGTTATATTATTCCCTTGATGTAAAGAAGGGTTAAATATTGTTAAATCCGTTTCATCTTTTCATCGCGAATCGACACAATGAGCGACTTATTGTATGAATCCCGTTCAAACGTATGGAAGACTGGCGTCACTTGGCTACCTACTCGCTCGGCCAATCACGGCGTTCCATGCGCCGCTCCCGCCTCAGACTTCACACCCCTTTGGCGGCTACCTCGGTTCTCATACAAACGATGCCGTATTTCGTATCCAGGCTTACTGACTCGTGGCCTGAGGCTTCGACCTCGGACACAGCCAGCTAGTTCGGAAACAATAAAAAAAAAAGCTTACTAAATTTGCCTAATATCACCAAAGTTGTTGGTAAAGATGATTATGTTTCTGTTTAAGTTTATTGTGCTGTGTAATTTACTCTAATTAGTAATTAGAATTACATAACCGTTTGTATAACTTTCTAATAATAAAACAAATAATTTAAAAAAATTGCTGTACTTTATTGAAAAATCGAAAAATCCTGACAGTTCCAAAATCCGGCCGCAATCCTGACAGGAGCCTAAAAATCCTGACATGTCAGGACAAATCCTGACGTATGGTAACCCTACACTACGAAGACAGGGAAATCGAGTCGGAAGAACTATGGTGTGAAGGAAGAAGCGGGGTGGCGCGGCGCGGAGAGCTGAGGGAGCTGGCGCGCGGAGCGAGCGATAGAGCGGTAGTCGAGTTTAAGGCGGGTGGTGCGCGCGGAGCGACGTCGTCGCGTCGGCGGATCGCGATAGACTAACTTAGTTGCAGCTGCATGGCCTCAACTCAGTGGAACGCGGCGCCCTGTCCGAATGCACTCTCTAGTAAGTAGTAGATACATATTTATATCTCGATGTCCAAATAATGCTTTATGTTCGCACAAGATGGTCATTATGAAGCTATAAACATATTTGTACAATAAAAACTTGTTATGAATGCTATATTCGTCTTAGGTATTTCAACCTGTGTAGGTAGTTACTTACATAACTTGATTTTTTAATGAAACTGATACACGTTCTTACTAATTTAGATGTTTGCAGATGACATTCTGTCAGCTTCGATAGCTCAGTGGTGCAGACAGTCGACTGTCGCTTTGATTGTTAAGCAACGCTGGGCGCGGTCAGTACTTGGATGGATGACCGCTCGTTGGAGGCTGACCGTGGTTCGGATTCCACGTAAAACTGTAGGTACCTTCCCTTCATATCTTACTAGGTGTTACTAGGGTTGAAGTTGAACCCGCCCGGGTTGGTACCACCGCACTGAATGAAACGTCGGTCGAAACGGCTATGTAAATAGTTTCTGTTTTCCGTCCAATTCAGTGTAAACGGCACGACCGAAGGGAAGCACTGACATGGTGCACCTAGTTCACCCGGTGTTATGGCCTGACATCACGGATGTTGTAGGTGATGTAGCCAACCGTGTCAGTATCCATAAATAAAAAAGAATTACAGCGAGAATAGGCGGGTCCAGTGCAGACGGTTCAAGATATTTGCCCCACTCTACAAACAAATGTGTATACTCTCTTTCCTGGACCATACGTTCTTCTGCTATTCAACCATGATTCGTGGAACAAAGAGAAAAAATGTTTCTAACATCAAAATATAAATTTAACATTAATATCAGTTCAAATTTAAAACATGTAATTTTATAAAACAGGAAGCGCTGAAAATCCGCTTCGTAATCCATTTTTGCCAGCTTCCGTTGAACCAAAATATCCTTTTTTTTTAACAAATGAATATACATTTCTCATAAGTATTGCATTTATCATTTCTATTTTCTCATTTCACTTTTCTCATTTCAATGGAATAATCGAACTATTTTCTTGGGCCTTTCCATAAAAAAATTAATGACCTTAAAATGTTTCAATTAAGCTTGTGGTTCTGGTTGGCAGAGACTAATGAACTAGGTAACGGGTAAAGGCTTTTACACACCAAACAAAAACAACCGAAGCACTTTATGGCCTACCTAGCTCACTATGTAGCGTGTGTTCATTGGAAAAGTAGTTTATGTTGTGTGCGAGAGGGTGTGTGTGTGTGAGTTATCGCTTATCGCGGTTCTTTTCAGACTGCAACTTGTTTTGTTTTCGCTCCAGGCAAGCAACGCGGCAATGTTTTGGTTGCGCGCGCCGAGTTGGCCCCGCTACCTAGCCCGCGAGCGGCGCGCGGTGGCCACCAGCCTCGTATTACCAGTTACCACCGCTCGACTCGACATCTGTGCGGCATTCCACCCGCGCGCGCCGTCACGACCGCATGGCGATTTAGTTGGCGCCGTTCCGCGCCTCCTTTTTAGTTAGTTTTCGTCTTTAGTTTCACAAAACTTTATTCAAACTTCATCATCAATCGACGCACCAAGCGCCACCGAGGAACAATAATTTATCTAGATATTTTCGTGTTTAAAACTTTTTTACTATTCACTTTCTAAAGTTCAAATAGCTTTTTGAAGTTTGTCCATTTTATCGTAACCTTATTAAGTGATATTTAGTGTTTATTGAGTGAATAACAAGGTGTAAAGTAGTGATAATAAGTGCGCGAGATAGTTTGTTGTGATTTTGGAACGCAGCCATCGGAAAAAGGCGGGAATGTTTGACAGGTAAGATCGCGCTCAACCGATGCGTTCTAATTTTGAATGTTTATTGGGCATTCATTTGTTTAGTAAAACCTATTCTTACCACAATGTAAGTTTTTGATATCCTGTGCCAGTAATCTAAAGTTTTAACATGCAAATAGAGTGCAAGTATGCAGGCCTCGATCGTTTTTGAAAGTCGCAAAGTTGTCTCGGTAGCCTTGACATCAGTAATGAATGCGCGCATCATTTTGCTAGAAGTCCAAGCGCCGGATAAGACTCGCTTTGTCCAACTTGATGTAGCGCTAAGTGCATTATAAAACTTGATAATTAATTTTAGCATTAAACTCGTATTGACTTACAACATCCATATGTTGTCGACACGCAACTTCTGAGAACGCATCGCTTCTCGAAATCGATGTTCTCGAAAGCGTTCCTGCGTCGTACGGCGAAAATATGGAACGGTCTTCCGGCGAGTGTGTTCCCCGCCACCTATAACCTGGGAATCTTCAAAAGGCGTGTCAATAAATTAGACAACGACCTCTTTGTCCGCCTTGTAGCTGGCATGGCGCCTCTCGCAGCGTGGTTTCGCGAGGAGTGGTGATATTGGCTGTGTCTGATCTTTTTAGGCTTACGTATCCCTTACGCAAGCCTATTACTAAGCCTACGCCATCTGTCTGTCTGTCCGTCCGTCCGTCTGTCCGTCCGAGGGCTGTATCTCTTGAACCGTAATAGTCGGATATAACAACAAATAATAAATAAAAATAGAAAAAGTTAAAAATCAAGGGTGCTTTCCATACAAAAAACAGTTTTTTGTTCAATGACAGCGTCAATGTTTTTTTTTTGTGGTGCGGAAACCTCAGTGCGCGAGTCCGACTCGCACTTGGCCGGTTCTTTTGAACTTTTGAGCACAGCAAAAAAACTTAGCCAAAGCTTTATACGCTTCCAATGATAGTGCTTTACTCTTCCAGTGCACTGAGGGCAGGTGACCTCTATCATCGTGCTCATTGCTCTTATAAAGAAAAGTGTGATGGATCCTAGATGTCCGGTTTTTTAGGCTCGTGTCCGGTCTCTAAAAGAATGAAAAAAAAAGTTTTTTCCTCACTCACCTAACTCAAATATTTACATTTTAATACTAATCTTGTTCTTCGATTTTGCAATCGGTTCGGTCAATTTAAGCATTTTATTTATTACTTTTATAATCCATTCATTTTCAAAAGTAAAGACCCCATGAAAAATTTTGTACTTGAAAATCGAAGACCCTTTAATTTTTTATAATACATTTGTACCTGAATAATGTCCTTTTTTTTTCAACTGAACCATGTGGCAAGCTTGTCCTAGGTCTAGCATTGGGCTATACAATATACCAAAAATAATGTATTAACTTAATTAAAGGCAACGTTAACCTTAAAATAGATTTTATAAATTTTTTTTTTCTTGATTGCACACAATTATATTTATACATGAACAGGAAAATATACACAATACACAAACTATAACTACTTATCAAATTAAATAGACAAATATAACTAATTAAAAAAGAAAAAAAAACTATAACTAAAAACCACTAAAAACTAAAAACTAACTTATAAATTATATATTTCCTCAAGGAGCGTCGTCCCCGGGATGGTTCCCAGGATGGCGGCCGCGTTGCCCCTCTGTATCCCCAGACTAACTCGTTGCCGGAGATACGAGAGGCAACACGGGTTTCCAGTTGTGGTCACCATCCTGGAACCCACCTCACCTTTTTATAAATTAAAATCGTCAATAATAGTTAGGGCAGTTTAAGTTTAACTTATAATTTGTAAATTAAAAGTAGGACAGGTCATAGAAGCTTCTTCTAGGAGATCTAGGAGCAACTTAGTTATCGGTTGAATTTATTTTTCATACCGCACGCTATATCCCGACAATCGGGGTCAGCAGAGTAATCGGTGTTGCGTTGCAAGTAATCTTGTAAATTGCAGCACAACACCGACCACCAAATTTAGCAAAGTATTAGGACTAGACGACTATCAAGCAACAAGTAAGGCACGAAGACTCACCCACTACACGAGTCGGTGGTAGGACCGTGCCAAGGTGAGAGGTGGCTAGCCTGTCGCCCTTATGCACGGCATCTTGTCCTTATCGCTTAGTCGCCTTTTACGGCATGCAAGGGGAGAGATGCAGTGGGGCTATCAGTACACGATACCCCTTCTACGTCTCGGAAATATCTCAGCAGCTTGTTCAGAATAGGTATTGCTCCTTTGTTCTATATAAAAACTTCTTTCATATTGTTTGTTGATCTGCAATAACAATAAAGTAACTAACTAATAATACGACGAAATGAAAACGAACTGGCCAAGACGACTTTATCGCGGGCGATGACTACATATACGAGTTTTTAATTAACTAGACACATTTGTTCAGCCAGTCGCTAGTTGGCGTGCTAAAATGTATGGAAATGTATTAGGTATTCTTTATTAAATGTATAATTTACGTATTTATTTATATCCTTTTCTTACCTATAATAAAATCCAACGTCTGCTTTCTGTCTGAGTGTCTGTCTGTCCGCTTATAACTCGAGAACGACTGAACCGATTTTAATAAAACAAAATTCTACGGATAGCTTGATTCTTCCCATCAACTATAGGCTACTTACTATCACGCTAAATGGTTTATGAGGTTAGCAGTGAAGTGAAATATGAGAGCGGGCGGAGCCGCGGGCACAGCTTGTAGGTATACATATTATATAAGTAAGTATGTATAGCTTTTGTTTGGCTAGTATAAAGTAGCGGTGGTACCAACCCGGGCGGGTTGAACCCTACCACCTAGTAAGGTAAGAAGGGAAGGGGCCTACAGTTTTATGTGGAATGCGAACCACGGTCAACCAGCCTCCAACGGTCGAGCGGTCACCCATCCAAATACCTACTGACCGGCCCAGCGTTGCTTAACCATCAATAGCGACAGTCGACTGTCTGCACCACTGAGCTATCGAGGCTAAAATTAGTGTAATTTATCTCGCCTAGTACAATATAATCATTACACTATTAAGGATGCTTTAGCTGACCATAATTTTATCTGAGAATCTGACTACTGTTTTTCCCACTAAATAACTTGACAATTGGATACACTTTGTATCTTTAGATTTTTAACATGGCTTATTTATTACATTTCTTTGTAATAAACTTTTACTAATATTTGTTGAATTGACTTGATATATTTAAGTATCAAATTGACGATGGCACTATACACCAGATATAGGTAATTTAAATAGGCAGAGTGGTCAGATTCTTCAGTATTCATGTTTATGCTGTAAATATGAATGCTCTTGTGTGCGGTAGTATGGGTTAATTATTTATAAGTTACTATAATATAATACTTATAAGGTACTAACAAAACATTGTGACTTGCGAAGTTTGTTTGTCAGTTCTTCTTCGCATTGAATTTAGAACTGGCGGAATTTTCGACATATCCAAGCGTAGGTTACCTACCTGTGGATGAAATTATACAATACACAATAAACAATCGCAAAATGTGAATCTATATAAAAATTCTATTCAAATTCTAGTATAATAAATTAATTTCCACCGCCACCGATTCCTCTGAGCTCGCGCGCGGACAGTACTTACATAGGTGCAGTAGAGTAGCTAGACTACATTTTTAGTTCCATGAACATGTTGACGCCTCTAAGTAAAGACTCAGTAGTCGTTGTTGCTAAATCGTTGTTGTTTTTGCTTTGTCCGTTCCAAAACTACGTCGCAGAAAACGAAGCATGTCTAAGGAAATTTGATTACGATTGTTTATAACGAACATGGCGAGTAGCGCGCTCACCTCGAGACTACTAATTTTAGATTAAATTGATTTTAATGACTTGTCAGCGATCCCGACCTCGGCCAGGCGCTAAACAATGATGCTAAAGTTTATGGTAAAGTCGAGAAAAGGTAATTTTTATTCTTAGGTTATGTTATATGATATTTAACATGTATTTTTAATGTGGCCATTGTTGGTTAAAATAAATCATCAATCATCAATACTTCAATATTAATAATAAATCTGAGGAGAGTCTGTTCAAAAGGAACTATTTCCGTTGTAACAGAATTTTCAGTAGAGCCAAAAAACGGATACGAGTAGCTAATTAAACTTAGGATAGGTACCTATCTAGTAGATTTATTTATGCAGTGATATTGATAAGGAAAATACATTATAAGCAGATATTAGGTATGCATAATTTAATGATTTTATATATGGATGTTAGAGACGTTCTAAATTTGGAAATAGGCCTTTTTGCCTAGACAAAATGGAAATAGGCCCTTTCGATTAGGGCGCTTTTCGTAATTTTCTATAGAAAATAGTTCGTTTTGACCATTAATATTTTAGAGGGAGATGTATTTGAATACAAAGACTGAGAATCCGTCAAAAACGCGCAACTCGTCGAAACGGAAATAGTTCATTTTGAACAGACGCTCCGCATCTGTAAGGGATGGTCATGGAGTAAGTTACTTTGTTTTATATGAGACTAGCTGTGCCCGCGGCTCCGCCCGCTCTCATATTTGACTTCTCTGCTGACCTCATAAGCCATTTAGCGTGATAGTAAGTAGCCTATAGTTGATGGGAAGGATCAATCTATCCGTAGATATTTTTTTTATTAAAATCGGTTCAGTGGTTCTCGAGTTATAAGCGGACAGACAGACATACAGACAGAAAGCAGACGTTGGATTTTATTAAAGGTAAGGAAGGAAGGATACTGAGTTTGTAGTAGTTGTACCGTGTGGGGTCGGTACTTAAAAAGAATAGCCCCACTGCATCTCTCCCCGTCGCATGTCGTAAAAGTCGACTAAGGGATAAGAAAATTCGTCAGCCTCGGTAGCTCAGTGGCGCGGTTGGTTAGTCAACTGTTATTAAGCAACGCTGAGCGCGGTCAGTGATTGGATGGGTGACCGCTCGACCGTTGGAGGCTGACCGTGGTTCGGATTCCACGTTAAACTGTAGGTCCGTTCCCTTCTTACCTTACTAGGTGGTAGGGTTTATCCCGGCCGGGTTGGTACCACCGCACTGAACGAAACGTCGGTCGAAACGGCTATGTAAATAGTTCGTGTTTTCCGTCCAGTTTAGTGTAGCCGACATGAAATGAAGGGAAGCACTGACATGGCACCTAGTTCACCCAGTGTTATGGGCTGACATCACGGATGTTGTAGGTGATGTAGCCAACCGTGTCAGGTTCCATAAAAAAATAATAATAATAATTGTAGGCTTTATGTATGATACTAAACCTAAATTGACGATTTTTAGAAATATTTTCTGTATGTATGTATGTTCCTCCATAACTCTTAAACCGATCCTCTGAATTTGATGAAACGTAGTACAAGCACCATATAGCTATATGGGACACAGGATAGGCTAAATAAAATTTTGTTCCGGTTGCGCTAAGATGTCGCTCTCATACAAACCGAATTGTTCCGCGCGCCGAAATAAAGATAGGGCTTACTTTAAATATCTACGAATTTCACGCGAGCGAAGCCTCGGGCAAAAGCCACATCAACATATCAGCATAACGATGTTTACAACTATGTACATGTTCCCACTAAAACAACCTTGACAATTGGATACACTTTGTATCTTTAGATGTTATATGATTTATTATTACATTTCTTTGTAATGAACTGTTATTGATTTGACTTAATATATTTAAGTAGGTATCAAAATAATTGACGATGACACTATACACCAGATTATTTTTTTTTTTTTATGGAAACTGACACGGTTGGCTACACCACCTACAACATCCGTGATGTCAGCCCATAACACCGGGTGAACTTGGTGCCACGTCAGTGCTTCCCTTCGGTCGTGCCGGCTACACTGAACTGGACGGAAAACACAAACTATTTACATAGCCGTTTCGACCGACCTTTCATTCAGTGCGGTGGTACCAACCCGGGCGGGTTAAACCCTACCACCTAGTGATATAAGAAGGGAGTCATATCCCTTAGTCGCCTTTTACGACATACACGGGGAGAGATGCAGTGGGGCTATTCTTTTAAAGTACTGGCCCCACACGGTACATGTCGAAAATTCCGCCAGTTCTAAATTCAATGCGAAGAAGAACTGACAAACAAACTTCGCAAGTCACAATGTTTTGTTAGTACCTTATAAATATTATATTATAGTAACTTACAAATAATTAACTCATACTACCGCTCACAAGAGCGCAATGCTGATATGTTGATGTGGCTTTTGCCCGAGGCTTCGCTCGCGTGAAATTCGTAGATATTTAAAGTAAGCCCTATCTTTATTTTTATTGTACCGTGTACCGTGTGGGGCCGGTACTTTAAAAGAATAGCCCCACTGCATCTCTCCCCGTCGCATGTCGTAAAAGGCGACTAAGGGATATGACTCCCTTCTTATATCACTAGGTGGTAGGGTTTAACCCGCCCGGGTTGGTACCACCGCACTGAATGAAAGGTCGGTCGAAACGGCTATGTAAATAGTTTGTGTTTTCCGTCCAGTTCAGTGTAGCCGGCACGACCGAAGGGAAGCACTGACGTGGCACCAATTCACCCGGTGTTATGGGCTGACATCACGGATTTTGTAGGTGATGTAGCCAACCGTGTCAGTTTCCATAAAAAAAAAAAAAATATGTCCGAGCGTAGGTTACCTACCTATGGACGAAATTATACAATAAACAATAAACAGCTATGTACATATACTAAGTAGGTAGGTACCTACTAAATACATCCTTTCCTTATTTCCTTATTTCCTTATTTCCTTATTTCCTTATTTCCTTATTTCCTTATTTCCTTATTTCCTTATTTCCTTATTTCCTTATTTCCTTATTTCCTTATTTCCTTATTTCCTTATTTCCTTATTTCCTTATTTCCTTATTTCCTTATTTCCTTATTTCCTTATTTCCTTACCTTTTACCTTACCTATAATAAAATCCAACGTCTGCTTTCTGTCTGAGTGTCTGAGTGTCTGAGTGTATGTCTGTCTGTCCGCTTATAACTCGAGAAGCACTGAACCGATTTTAATAAAACAAAATTCTACGGATAGCTTCATTCTTCCCATCAACTATAGGCTACTTACTATCACGCTAAATGGCTTATGAGGTTAGCAGTGAAGTGAAATATGAGAGCGGGCGGAGCCGCGGGCACAGCTTGTAATTAATACAATACAACCAGTCCAGAATACAAGAAGAACCTAATAAGGTAAATTCAGTTATTATTTGTAGCATGAAACCAACAAGGAATGTGATTAGGTTATACCTACTCTAAACTCAAATGTGATTAGAATTTATATAAATAAATAAACTAGGTCAATAGTTTGTGTTTTCCGCCCAGTTCAGTGTAGCCGGCACGACCGAAGGGAAGCACTGACGTGGCACCAAGTTCTCCCGGTGTTATGGGCTGACATCACGGATGTTGTAGGTGGTGTAGACAACCGTGTCAGTTTCCATAAAAAAAATTAATTTAGCCTGTAAAACGTACACTTATTTCTGCAACAAGAATAATAATAATTAATAATCTGATCACGTGGATCTGCAGCACGAGTTTACCAAAATGTGGCATGACATTCGCAATCCCCGTGCATCACAGAATGTCCATGGGCATCGTTAGACACCTACTTGTAGGTGTAACGATGCCACATGTCGCGGTATCGATAAAAAAAAAAAAAAAAAATGTGGCCAGTCGACTCGACGATCGTTGTGCCCATAGTCGTATCAGCGCATGGGCTGATAGCGAAGAGCCTGGATGACCACCTTAAGAGGCGCTCGCTGAGTGGTTGGGTCAAGGGCCAGATCCAGAAGACAGCCCTGCTCGACACTGCACGTATCGTCCGGAGGTTCCTCTCTTTGGGACCCGACCATCGGTAGCCTGGGTCCGCCCCGCCGCTGGTGGTGGAAACTCCGTTTATTTTTATATTAATTTTAGGTTACGGATTACATTATTAATAATAATTAAGTTACTTGTAAATATGTAAAATTTATATAAGAAAAAAAAAAGTGTAAATAAAGGAATAGATAATAAATGCACTTTATGCCACTTGATGTGTAGCAAGCACGGGCTTATTGCCTTAGGCAATTTCCTCCAGCCAACCCGTTGGACCTACATGTTTACATGAAATCCGAACCACAGTGCAGTGGGCGAGGCAGTCTGCGCGATAAACTTAGCTTGAGAAGGTTCTAGTCTATATTCAATAAAACATGTACTCACCGCTACTGGGCACTTAACTGTGACACTCAGATTTATTTTTATATAGTTCATGTATATTTATATTGGTTTATAGGTCTTGACCATGGTTTTTTGTTTTTTATGTTTATTTTGTGTATTTTTTGGTTTGCGAGTTTGAATGCGATATTTTATATTTTTGCGGTATGCGCGCGCATTGCATTGCATCGACTGACTGACGCGACGTCACTCTCACAGATGGCCTTTTCAGCGGAGCGAGTGGTTTAGGGGATATAGTCCTTACCACGTAGATAATAAGATCGACTCTCATGATAGCATTTACTAACCACAGTAGAGTGGGTGAAGGTATGCACGTAGGTTTTTTTTTTTCAAATAATCAGAAATAACTCATTAGTACACGCAGATTGGATTCGAACCTCGGACCTCTCGCATGAGAAGCCGACGCCCAGACCACTCTGCCACCCGCCACTGCCTATAAAAAAGTAAAGCGAAGAATCCCCGCCGCGGCTACAAAAGATCTCTCTGGAAAATAAGATTGCGCGATGTGAAATTACATTTTGTGTTGGAAGTTAGGTTAAATGCAAAAATGTAGAACACTGAAGAAGCTACTAAGAACTGAGATTAGGTACGCGAATAGTTTCTTGGAAACAATGTTCAGTCTTAATATTTTACAGAAATAAAATTCTAGTGAAAATGAGCCCAAGAGGATTAGACCTAGGATTAGATATACATACATGTTACTTAGGAAAATTAATTAAATGGATTTCGACCAAATTTAGACGAGACTTAATCGCACGTTATATACTCAAAATTCAACGTCAAGCGGGAACCAGGGAGTTGGCCAGTTTATGACTAAGAAACAAAAATCTGAGTAATTTATTTTTTTAAGAAAAAATTTAACTGAATATTTTTTTTTTGTAAAACTACAGGCATTCTGGTTTTGTTTGGGATACTGATCAATAGCAGAGTTATTTAGACTACTAATAAATAGTTTTTAACAATTATATTTGCTAATTTGTAGTCTTAGTATACCTAAAAATGTCAATTTTCAAAGTTTCTCAAAAAATGCTCATATAATAAAAAACAAATGATTTTTTTTCTTATTTTTCCCTGGGTACTCATAAACTGGCCTACTCCCTGTTTCCCGCTTACGTTGAGTTTTGGGACCCCTGTATATAAAAAACCGGCCAAGTGCGAGTCGAACTCGCGCACCGAGGGTTCCGTATCGCCACGTCATGGTCAGCGCCACTCACGCTCAATGCTTCATATTAGTTAAAATCTGATTTTAAATACGAATTTCACGCGAGCGAAGCCGCGGGCAAAAGCTAGATAGATAGATAGATAGAAAATTCTTTATTGCTCCAGTAAACATTAAACAGTAACAAATACATTGGAAAATTTACATAAGGTGCAAAGGCGGACTTATCCCTTACAGAGATTTCTTACAGTCAACCTATTATTATCTATTATTACCAAAGCTATTATTAATAATAATAATAATATAGCTGTTTTTGCCTATCCTGTGTCGCGTATAGTTAAATGTGCTTGTACTATGTTTCATCGAATTCGGATGATCCAAACCGTGCTACCCGAGCACTGATGATTGAAACACGAACCGTATGCCGATGCAAATAGGTGCGAGATTCATTCTACTCGTGCGGTGGCTGATATGTCGCGCCGACAATGAACGTTTGCGCGAAAATCACATTAATTATTTCACGTGTTGGAAAGATGGAACAAAATATTTATGTCGCTACGATCGTAGGGAAAAATATTATCTATATTTCTATGAGGGTCTTGTATTGAAACAATTTATGCTTCTCAAGATAATTTAACTTGACTGTACAATTTTCGCACTTTTCGATATTTTTTGGAGATTTATTTAACACCTTTTCAAACATGTAAAATATTTTTTTTTCGCTATGTTTGTTAATTAAAGATCAATACATACCATATATTTTTTACAAATTTTTTATCTTTACCAATAGCTCAATAATTTCGTTTAAAGTTGACCTTTTGAGTCTTATTCTCGCCTTAAGAGTTATGGAGGAACATACCTACATACAGAAAATATTTCTAAAAATCGTCAATTTAGTTTTAGTATCATGCATAGAGTCTACAAACTCAGTATTTCATAAAACAAAGTAACTTACTCCATGACCAACCCTTACAGATTTATTATTAGTAAGTATTGATTGATTGAAATACGAATGAAGCACGTTATAGAGGTGTTTTTATATTTCGCAGTTGCATTTATCTATACCTACGCCAACAAGAATACAAAAGCATCGCTTCACTTGCATATCTAATCGGGCTTTATCAACAAAATTATATAATTTATCTTCCACACTCCTAATGCACGCGCCGCCGCGCCGCCGCGCCGTGACCGAATCACTGATTTGATTATCAAAGGTCAGGTTCGCGCGATCGACAAACGTCGTATCAAATCGAAACAGGATGTCATTCAATGATAAAGTTTGTTTACGTTTAGCAAATCGTAATATAGTATTAAAACTTAGGGAATTTTAGGTATACGTGTTACATATTGCCACTGGTCTGTTATGAATACTATAAACTTGTCAGCCTCGGTAGCTCAGTGGTGCGATCGGTCTACTTCCGCTCGTGACCTTAAGCACACCCTGGGTGCGGTCAGAACTTGAATGGGTGACCGTTAGACCGTTGGAGGCTCGAAATCTCGAAAAGAAATTGTGAATTGTTCGCAAATCTATCACTAGAGGCGCTGCTCCGTTTCCTAATAAAAAAACGTATCCAAATCGGTCCATCCGTTTGGGAGCTACGATGCCAAGGACAGACACACACACACACACCCTCACAAACGTCAAACTTATAACACCCCTCCGTTTTTAAAAATGATGCGGAGAACACGGCGGCGTAGCGTAGCACGCGGTGTAGGTTTAATCTCGTGATTAGGGTACTGATCGGGCATTTGCTGAAAAATGGTCAAGTGCGTAGTACCCATAACCGACGAGCATGTATGAAGGCGACAGAGGTGTGTCAGATTCACGGCACGTGGAGATCCGTTGTCTCTGCCTACCCAATAGGTTAGGTAAGCATGCGTGATGTATGTAACTGTATATAATCAGACATCCTAAAGTTTATGCGCAGATCAGATTCGCAATTTATTCGCCGCATGTCCTTCAGGATACGACACTTCCCCTCACGTCCCACGTCTCGTCAGCACCGTACTAAAATCCCAAGTGCCGATATCATTTTATGCTCCACAGCCTCTTTATCCTTATTGATAGACTACCCGCATCACCTACTGAGACAGGTCACCTGTTTGAATAAGCATAATATCGCAGCTATCTCTCCCAGCGATCAATGAAGCGAGCCATGCTGGAAATATCGCTAAGTTATGGTGCGTAACGAGGCAATCCGCCGTCACACCAATGTAGTCGATATAGGACACCGGGTGGCTAAGCTCAAGTGTCAGTCTGATGGGCACGTGAACCGAAGAGACGACGATCGTTGGAGTAGCCGTGTCCTACACTGACGGCCGTGGACAGGAAAACGGAGATCACCCGTCATGAGGGACGAGAACATCAAGTCATCATCATCATCATCATCAGCCTGTATCGGTCCACTGCTGGACATAGGCCTCTCCCAAGGCACGCCACCACACGCGGTCTTCCGCTCTTCTCATCCATCCACTCCCGGCTACCTTTTTTAGGTCATCTGTTCACCTAGCCGGGGGGCGTCCCACGCTACGTTTGCTTGTACGTGGCCTCCATTCGAGCACCCGTCTACACCATCGGTTGTCGGGTCTGCGACAACAAGTACGTCGGCGGAAAGGAAGGCCGGGTGGACTGGAGGAAAATGGAGATGCGGATGTCCAGCAGTGAACGCATACACCCTGACTGACTGACTGACTGAATTCCCAATATGCGGCCGTGGTTTAGGAGAGCGGGGGATATTTCACAACGAAGAACTGAGGAGTATTTTTTTACACGTAGCAGTCGGGCACTTGACAACGATGCGATTACGCTGTGTGACGTTAATATACAAATAATGACGTTTTTCCAGCAATTAAAAATACGTTATGAAAAAAGAAGTGACGGAAACTTAATAATTTATCAGTTGCCTACGTACCGAACAATGTATGCACTTATGTATACACCAATTAATAAAAATTAGGTACAACAGGCGGGCTTAATGCCGCGAGGCATTCTATTCTAACTAACCTTTGGGATGTGGGAGAAGTACATGCAGGCGAACAAGAATAGTTTATGGTAATGTGTTAGACTGTAAAAAAATATGTATGATAAACTACTTACGAATACTACATATTTTATTGTTTATTGTTTATTGTATAATTTCATCCATAGGTAGGTAACCTACGCTTCGATATGTCGAAAATTCCGCCAGTTCTAAATTCAATGCGAAGAAGAACTGACAAACAAACTTCGCAAGTCACAATGTTTTGTTAGTAGCTTATAAGTATTTTCCAATAATTAACCCATACTACCGCTCACAAGAGCATTAATATTTACAGCATAAACATGAATACTCAAGAATCTGACCACACTGCCTATTTAAATTACCTATATCTGGTGTATAGTGCCATCGTCAATTTTGATACTTCGTAATATATCAAGTCAAATAAAAAACAATTAGTTTACGTTTATTACAAAGAAATGTAATAAGTCAAATTAAAAATAAGCATATATAAACTTACATTACTATGTACATTAATCGGTGGTACTGTTGTTGTGCAACACAATCAACTGAATGAATCGCTAGCAGCTAGACAATCCGGCGGAGCGGAGGTTGCAGCCTCGGTTTTAACTAATTATGCACTGGGCTCATACATTCTTCTCTACATAATCTTAATGAATACATATTGAATACACACCGTCATGTAATATCGGTCTATGTTTTGCCTGTTTGCAATGCAGCGTCATGCAAATGCAGAAAATGCCTGTGGCGCCATCTATTTTTTAGTAGCGTGAATATGTGATAATCGATTCTTATCACGCTTCTTATATGGTGATTGCTGACTCCTTAATTTTGATTTTTCCTTCTTTGATTTTCTTAGCACATCCGCTATAATAAATAACACATATTCTGTGAACATTTCAACTGGCTACCTATTACGGTTCAAAAGTTACAGCCCTCGGACGGACGGATAGACAGACAGACAGACACATGGCGTAGGCTTAGTAATAGGCTTCTTTGTGCATACGGAATCCTAAAAATGTACGCTGTATCGGCGAGATCCAGTAATTTCTTGATATCTAACTTACTTACCGCCCTTAGGAGTTTTAGAGGAGGAAGCTGTCGACGTCGAACGAAGACAATTTATAATCAGAGTTATATTTTCTGTTAAGAGCATACTCCATGCTTCGGCTTCTCATATCATGGTAAATTTTTACTCTATATTTACTTTTCTAGACATTACCCGTGTCGATGTAGGAACACATTTTAATAACTAGTTTTTAATGTAACCATATTTTGTTAAAATTTTTTCTACAGAGACACAGATCAAAGTAATATTGCTTCCCTAATGCCAAAATATGGTTTTGAAGTGATTGTTCGATTAAGTTAGTATGGGAAGCTGAGACGCTCAGTTCAACTCAAGTTAAAGGCACAGATGCAAGATACGGCACGGAATATGTTAATCCAACAGCATCCAATACCGTCACAACTGAAGCTGCCGGAAACGCGATTGCTCGGATATGCAGAGTTTAACAGCCGAGATCGAATCGTGCGCAGCATCGGGTTTATTTCGAGATGTTATTGAGTGGTGTGTACATCGGCATCGGCGTCCGCGTCGCACATACAGCGAGCGATAACCTCATCGATAACCTAACAGGAAGATAGTGTACGACATAGTGCTCGCACAATGCGTGTGGCATGGCCACGTAGAGACTAAATGTTGAAATGCCATTTTGATAGTCGATTGTGACACGACATGCTCTTCAGCTTTCGATTTCATATGCGGTTATTTCTCATTCCCCATCATGACCAAAATTCTGAAAATTGGGTCCACAGAGATCCCCCATTCACAAGTTTTCTTATATGTCGTACTTTAACTCGTTCGCGGTTTAGTGTCAGTCCGAGGGCGGATCGATTCTGCTCCAGTTTATTACTTCTTATGTTCTAGAATCTCGGTGTTCTTCTTTGTCTGTTGCGTTTTATTCTTCAAGTTCTATATATTCTTTTTTGTGCTCTACTTTTTAATGGTTGACTTTGTGAGTCCCAGCACACACTATTTCCTTATAGAATCTGGTACGGTTAGGTACGCAGCAGAGAAAAATGTTACACTATCTTATTTTATTATAGGAACCTCGTTCTCCTCGTATATATGTATGTCAAGTCAGTGCTTTAATGTCGTTGTAATTTGTACTTAATACATTTTCGCAATTTTCAATTAGAAAATTCTAGAACACGAATTCTATTTTTAAAATGAGAAACATACAAAATTCTTGGAAATGGAGGAACATAATGTTCCTCCATTTCACGCAATAATTGAGATCGCACATTTATTTGCTTCTCACCTAATTAAATCTACATAAGTGTATTATGTAGGTTTGTCGAATAATATTTTTGATAAGTAATGTTAGTTTGGTAGTGTGAATTTAACATGCGATGTTCTTCCGATGACGTCATGCATTGTTTATTATTTGATTTATATACAAGTAGATAGTCCAGGTCGTTGAAACTTTATTTTTATTTCCCCGCCCAATCTCTTTTCAAACAGATCGCACAAGATGACACCGATATTGAAATTGTGACCGAAATACGAAGCGATAATAATATTCATTGTAGCATATCGTCGTCGTACATATGTTGTGAATGCATAACGCATGTTTACGACCTTATTTACATCGTTCAATTGACATTGGGGCCACTGGGAAGGGCGACGCGTGGAAGTTAAATTTTAAAGTCTCCGATGTCTCTTCTACAGAGAACAAAGTAGATAACCGTTTTTAACAACCTAAAATATCCTCTACTGAACCGGTAAGCTCTGGAATGTTCTATCTGCCCATATATTTCCCCCAAGTACAGTCTCAGGTCCTTTCAAGAGGAGCGTGAATGTGCCCTGCCAGGCCGGCATGGCATTCGTAACTGCCGCATACAAAGGATTATCCATGGGCGTCGTCGTTAGGTAACTTATGGATGACTCTACGCGACATGTCGCAATATTCTAAAAATACTTTTGACCAATTATATTTTGATGTAGCATCAGTGTCAGAAATTTCCGTAAAATATATTAACTCATAATAGAATATCACCTCATTGTTTCTAATGATTACTCTGGCCGGTTCTTATGAAGAACGAGACGAGAGTCGAGACAAAACGAAAACGAACGAACGATACTGTATATGCATATGTCTCAATGAAATATTGTTAATATTGAGTATTCTTTTACTTAGGTGTTCTGTGTTTATGACGAAATAAATATAATATGAATCTAAATTTGTTTCCAGCATTTTCTAATAAAGCCAAAGTGGTAGCATTGAACGTCTCAATCATGACGACAAAGCCTTCAAGAAAAGCATACACTTGCTTACCTCTTATTAAATGCATCACGAAAATTATAGATTAGCACGACATAAACATCAGTTGAAACCACGAAGTCACCTACGTCTGCAAATATTCAGCGTCGCACTCTATCATCATCATGATCATCACCAGTCATCTAGTCATTAGGTATCGTATCATCACCCGCCGAGTCATCGCCATCTCGGTCAATATGAGTAGATACAGCCTCACTTTGTTCAGTAATAGTCTTTATTCTTGTGTGTTTTTTTTTATTGTCACTATTAACATTTGCATAAGTGAATGTATCATGCGATACATTAAAATTCATCATTCAATGCGGTGGTATCAACCCGGGCGAGTTGCCTGTTTTCCGTTTTTAAGATGGAGTAAAGAGACTTTTGGAATGTTGCCAGCTTACGACCAATTTTAAACAGGTATGTAGTTGCTATCGATAATGGTAAATTGTACCGACTAGGTGATGAAATGCTATAAACTCGTTGACGAACTAAATTGACGAAATCTTAAGCCTGATCTAGCCAGAAAAACAGTTAAAGTGGCAGCACCAGGTAACGCATATGTGCGTATGTAGGTACACTAATAATCTGTGGTGTGGTGTGCGTGCATAGTGATACCAGAAAGAAAATAATTGTGTTTCACTTTATTTAATGAATTTTTATATATTAATATTATTTATAAAATTACACAATTAATAGATATTTCGACTGTGTTGTCGTCATCAGTGAAAAATATAACATATTATGTATGGTGCAAAATGATACGTCATTGGTATGGTGTTGATATTTATGACATGAGTGGTTGATATGGGTTTTTTTTTTTTTTTTTTTTTTTTTTTTTTAATGAACGATATTTAATCCCGGGGTATGATGCGCGCCTAGGTTCCATATGAATGATGATTCCCAAGTTCTTAAATCTATTTCTTTAAGTGGTGGACTGAATGATTTAATGATGCGGACGGTGAAGCATTGATTAAATGAAATTTGATGGTTACGGCAATGTGTTGGGATGGGAAGAGGCGAGTTTACTGAGGTGGATGTGAACCTGTGGTGATTGATCCTAATGTGTATTGGGTTGATGGTTGAGCCTATGTAGTATGAGGTGCAATGACGGCATTCCAAGATGTATACACATGAAGAGGTTTTGCAGGTTGAGTATGGCTGGGTCTTGTATGATTGTGTAGAGTTTGTTGGATGAATGATAGTGTTGGTGTTGATGAGATCACAGGTTTTACAGCGTTTGTGGTTGCAGGGTGTGGTACCGGATGATGATGATGTGCATGAGTTTGTGTTTTCTTGGGGTGGTTTATTTTTTGAAAGTATGCTGCGCAGGTTCGGTTTTTGTGATGTGTGATGGATGACAGCTGGTGTGTGCTGTCATCCATCACACATTAAACGATCCATTCCATATTCGCTATCCATCAGAGGTCGGCGCATCTGCAATAACCAAGAATCACACACACAATATTACAATACCATAAAGAATGCCCTCCTACAAAGAAATTATCCAGAATCTACCATCCTCAAACAAATGAACAAACCTACATACTCTCCATCGAACAAAACCACAGAACCTGACACATTACGATTCATAACATCATACTTTCACGGAGCACATAAAATAAAACAACTCATCAAAGACAATCTTCCAATCCTCCAGACCAGCAACGAAACTAAACACCTTTTACCAAAACCACCTAACGTGGTTTTTAAACAAAAACCGAACCTGCGCAGCATACTTTCAAAAAATAAACCACCCCAAGAAAACACAAACTCATGCACATCATCATCATCCGGTACCACACCCTGCAACCACAAACGCTGTAAAACCTGTGATCTCATCAACACCAACACTATCATTCATCCAACAAACTCTACACAATCATACAAGACCCAGCCATACTCAACCTGCAAAACCTCTTCATGTGTATACATCTTGGAATGCCGTCATTGCACCTCATACTACATAGGCTCAACCATCAACCCAATACACATTAGGATCAATCACCACAGGTTCACATCCACCTCAGTAAACTCGCCTCTTCCCATCCCAACACATTGCCGTAACCATCAAATTTCATTTAATCAATGCTTCACCGTCCGCATCATTAAATCATTCAGTCCACCACTTAAAGAAATAGATTTAAGAACTTGGGAATCATCATTCATATGGAACCTAGGCGCGCATCATACCCCGGGATTAAATATCGTTCATTAAAAAAAAAAAAAAAAAAAAAACAAAAAAAAAAACCAAAAAAAAAAAAACCCATATCAACCACTCATGTCATAAATATCAACACCATACCAATGACGTATCATTTTGCACCATACATAATATGTTATATTTTTCACTGATGACGACAACACAGTCGAAATATCTATTAATTGTGTAATTTTATAAATAATATTAATATATAAAAATTCATCAAACAAACATTTTGTAAATAAAAATAATTTATTGTCAATACTTTATTTAATGTCAAGACTTCTAAGTCGCATTATTTATTTTTTTATTTATTTATTTATTTATTAGAAAACAGACAGCCTAATGACAAACAGATAAAGCATAAATTGTACATACATTGACGTCTGGCCATTTTTTGTTTCCCTGATTAGGCTATAGTTTAGTTAGTGGGATCAACGTGTGTGTGTGTGTACGTAGTGAGTGTCAATGCAGTGTAGTGTTGTGTAATGTAGTGTGGTGTAGCGTAATGTTTTGTGGTGGTTGTGTAGTGTATTGTAGTGTAGTGTAGTGCAGTATAGTGTAGTGTGGTGTAGTGCAGTGCAGTGCAGTGTAGTGTAGTGTAGTGTAGTGTAGTGTAGTGTAGTGTAGTGTAGTGTAGTGTAGTGTGGTGTAATGTAGTGTGATATGGTGGGATGCAGTAGTCACGTACCAGGCAGTATCTTTACAGAATTACAAGACCAGTTTTTAAACCAAACATAGATATAAATATAAAAGGAAAAAAAAAAAAAAAATATAATTGATTTTACCTATGTTTTTGAGAAGAGATGACAATACTTATGCATTTGTAGTTTGGGTCATTGTTGTGACGATTTTATTCCTAAAGACACTCTTACTTAATATGAAAATGTCGAGGTCCGTATATGTATGATTGTATGTGCGTGTAATTCGAGGTATAAGGGCATTACGGGCAAAGTTGGTCGTGTGCGGTTATAACTAGCACTAAAGATTATTCAATCGTTAAAAGTCAATTTTATTTTTATGGATTGCAATCACTAGTTGTATGAGGCATGCAACCTTCTAATGCCAGTCAAACGTAGCATTTCTCCCTTTCATATAAGCAAAATTTATCCCAATAGGTAGGTGGAGTACCTATCTATCTGTCACTCGGTTCGTTTTTTTTATGGAAACTGACACGCTTGGCTACATCGCCTACAACATCCGTGATGTCAGCCCATCACCTTGGTGAACTAGGTGCCATGTCAGTGCTTCCCTTCATTTAATGTCGGCTACACTGAACTGGTCGGAAAATACGAACTTTTACATAGCTGTTTCGACCGACGTTTCATTCAGTGCGGTGGTACCAACCCGGGCGGGGCTAAACCCTACCGCCTAGTTTTTTTGCATACTGAACAGGCACGCAATGGTTCGACCACCTAGAATATTTTTTAGGCTCGTTCCAGTACTTGAACTGCCTTTGATCAAAACTGAAAACCGCCCCTAACTGAAACCTGGACACGCCCGTGATTAATCGTATAATACGTATCGAAGAATGCCCAATAACGAAGGCTGCTCTAGTGTTGGCGAATGTTTGGCTTGCACCACACAGCACAGATTCTAACTTTATGAGCAACACGAGACCTGATGCTGACGAGTTGTTACTCGAAGTAAAATTGCGAAGGAAATGACTTTACGTAAGTTTATGACTGGCGTTTGTTAGAGGGTCGTAAAGTTAGAGATCCCTGCGGCATATAAAGCGGCGACGATTTTTCTTTTGATGAAAAGAATCCGAGACACTCATGTAGTACATATATCAGATCTGTATAAAGTATATCTTCTACTATCTATCCGAAGAACGTCTTTGCGGACATGCTTTAAAATTAAAATGGCCCACGCATAGAACCGTGCATAGAACCAACACCAGGAAGCATTTTCTGACGCACCGGGTCGTAAGCGCCTGGAACATATTATCTGAAGACACCATCAGCGCCCCATCAAATTAATTCGTTAAAAAACCAATTAGATAAAAAAAATATTATAAAAAAACAAACAAACAAAAATACTTTAAAACAATACAAGTGCACTTATAAATAAAAAAAAACAGAATACACGCACAAGCTGTCGGCTCTCAGTGTTAAAATAAATTAAAATTTTGGGCACTTATAAAGAAATGCGTCTGCTTGCCACTAAGGAGTGTGACATTTTATCAAGTACATTTTGAGCAGACATTTGCGCTATAAATCTCTTTCGTTAGTCCCCCCCTCTCATCAATTCTTCTAAGAACTTTCTTTAAATAAGTTTAAAATTATTTAATTAAGTATTAATTCAGTTATAAATTTGCTAATGAAAGACAAAGGATTGAGAAATCAAGTACGCTTGAATCAAGGAAGTTTGACTTATTAAGTTAGATCGTACCCAGGTACAGTCACAAATACAACACTCCTTTGCGCACAAATCGGCGATGGCTGAAAAAGACCCTGACGTGATTTGTTGGACCCAAATTGTTCGAAAATGTTCATGATACAATAAAATCAATAAATAGTGACAATGTGTTCCAGAGTCAGCTGAAAATATTTCTCTTAGACAATCCATTTTATAAGTTAAGTGATTTTTTTTCTTACTGTAAATAAAAATTCTGCTGACTTTGATAATTCAAATTGTTTATATGCATAAACTCAAATTGTATTAATAACTTGACTGAACCATATGTTCTTTGTGTTGTATTTTATTATATGTTTTAATAGGTATATCTTGACTTAATATTTTGAATTTTTTGCATAACATACTTAATTGTATTGTATTGTTTATTGATCATTCATATGGCAGTAAGACTGCACTCGAACTTGTCACAATTTGTTCTATCTGGTTCGATTACACCCACGAAGAAGAACCGACAAGAAACTTCAATGAAAACTTAGTATGTAAGTTACATTTAAAAAGAGCTCTGTAAGGTTTATTACCCGGTTCTTCCTTATAGATTGCACTGCTGAACGGGACATGACAAAAAAAAAAATTGGTTGTCTGTAAAGTCGGTTTACGGACGATAGTTTTACGTGATGACGTGGAATAATCGTAGTACATAGAGCAAAGATCAGAAAGATAATCAAGATTAATCATCTTGTAACTGGCCAATAAACTTCTGTTGTCTGATCTTGACAGTTTTACTTCTTAAGACGTTTCCATGGTAACTTGGACTATACTCTATCGCTTGTTACGCGCTCTCGCTTGCACACACAGGCTCAGATGGAACGTGACACTTTTTCGTGTGTGCAGCCGCTGTTCATCAATTTATAAGACGTGACGTCATCACGTCACAAAATGATGACGAACCATACTAAATATGCATATTTTATGTCTCAATGAAATATTGTTATTGTTGTGTGTTCTTTATGGCGAAATAAATATCTGTATCTGAATCTGGTATATACGAGCATTGATTTTATAACACTCCTCCTATAAAATCAATGATACGAGGTATAATGAAGGTACTATAGCCACATCGAGACGAAATGTTCGGTGAATGACACGACTGGATTATCTAATCGCTATATATGTAATGATTTTCGTAATAAACTTGATAACGCGTCGCTCCATCGGATCCAATGACCGCTCATCAAAACTAGTTGAGTGCACTTACTACCTTACAGCACTCACGTACGCCTCGTGTAGTCGTGCGTGTTGCGTGCGTGTCGTGTGCCGCGTGTTCATTCGTGTTACAGTAGTTACATCTCACGAAAGCACGCGAGCTATCAAATCAATCGTTTTATTAGCCACGTACACATGTTATAAAAACACTTTCGACATCGATACGAATTAAATGTAACATTTATCGAACTAAAGAAGATTTTTTTTCAATCATTAAAACATTGAAGAAATTCTTAAGTAAAAATTCAAACATTTATAGCACATTATGTACCTTTTTTTTTAAACTGACACGGTTGGCTACATCACCTACAACATCCGTGATGTCAGCCCACAACACCGAGTGAACTTGGCGCCACGTCAGTGCTTCCCTTCGCTCGTGCCGGCTACACTGAACAGGACGGAAAACACAAACTATTTACATAGCCGTTTCGACCGACCTTTCATTCAGTGCGGTGGTATCAACCCGGGCGAGTTAAACCCTACCACCTAGTAATATAAGAAGGGAGTTATATCCCTTAGTCGCTTTTTACCTACCAGTAGAATTGAGGCTAGGATTAGACTATATCTGTTATTCATAAAATTGGTTGGACATATTTGCCCCCTCAGTTTGGGAGTTCGCGAAGACCGTCATGAAGCACGTGGACCGGTAATTCCTATATGTGATGTACTGGGTAATTTTGAAATGTTATATGTTAGATTTATATATGAATAAATAAAATTAGTAATAGATTGCGCATGACAACGTGGTTGTTCGCTCACTAATTAGATAGAACCAATATATTGTCAAAAGATAGCGCCAACTGTCGATGTGAATGGCGGTGATGTTTGGAGGTTTTTAAAAATATAAATATAATAAATAAAAAAAAAATTGTCTTTTATTAATAATAAATTCATTTATAGCCTACGCCTAGTCAAGCCTTGTACTGTATACAAACAAAGAGATTTCATTTGCACTAAACAAAAAAATAACATTGTTTGTGATAGTACTCATAGAAAGTGGCGGGCGTTGTCATCATCGTGGTGTTGTTGTAAGCTTTTTATGTAAATAGGTACTTTAAATTGTACGAAAAGGGCTAAGTAAGCTCATGTCATGTTGCCTGCAGAGATGCAGCAACTCTACCGATGAACGGTAAACCGCTCGCGCTCTCGACCGGTCTGACTGAGCTCTGAATACGAGAGACAGGTAGGTAAGTAGTACTACCGAGTAATCTCACGCGATAAATTGGAGGTTCAGTCAGACAAAAGGTTAAGTTACGAATTTAAAAACCCCCCGACCCTTAAAAAGTCAAAAATAATTTAAACGGAAATCATTTTTGACTTTTTAAGGGTCGGGGATTTTTTAAATTCGTAATTTAACTTTTATTTCAAGCTTTTTAAAAAAAAAACTGCAAACCGATCGATCTACTTTTTAAGATAATTTTTTTTTATTACTTAATTACTTGATTACTTGATTACAAACATAGCTAAGAACCATCCCGATTAAACCAGCTTTTTAATAAAAAAAAACTGCATCCAAATCGAAAGCATTCCCTGTAGGTCATTCCCTTGCACCTTACTAGGTGGTAGGCCCAAATTGTAGCCAACTGGGTTCATACCGCACCGTCGTCGTCGTATTGAATGTAAGATGGCCGCATAGCAGCCTCGGCTGTCCTCTCTCTTCTAGTCCAGTATGGCCATCAATCCAAAGGAAAGTCTCCGGCTTAGCACTTAATTTCTCGGAGGTGTTATTGTCTGGTCGGAGCATGTGCTCTGGCCCCTTTGACTCAGCCGCCCATTCCGGACTAAATAAAAAACGAGTTAAGGAATTCCTTTGTTCAAAACTTTTTTCAAATCCCTACATTTCTATCGCTCCATTTACGACCTCAAGGACCAGTTAAGCCCAATTGCGCCGCTACAATATTCCCTCAGAGCGCGCTCGGGGGAATCGTTCTTCAAATTAATATTTACCCACAAGTGCCTAACTACCTTAGAGTGACCTCAAATGTTGGGTGAATTTCCAAATTCAGCATTTCACGAAATTCTCAGAAACACAGCTGCCAGACAATATAAGAGATTAACGAATTCATTATTAATAACTGTAAAATCTGGAGTACTTACATTGTGGGCGTCGAAGCGAACGAGCGGTATGAAATTGTTCATTTGTCTGCCTCGCGTTTTGCGTTAATTCAATAAAAGGGAAGAAAATAAGCAGACCAAGGCTTCTCGTGCGGAGGTACGAGGTTCAGGCATGCACCAATGAGTTTTTCTAACGAAAACATTTACATGCATACCTACACCTGCTTCTTCACAGTTCGGAACCGGTGTAAAACTGTAGGTCCCTTCCCTTGCCCTTTACTAGGTGGGGTGGTAGGCTCAAATTGTAACCCAGTCGGTTCATCTCATGTCGGTTACACTGAACTGGACGGAAAACACGAACTATTTACATATATAGGAGTTTCGACCGACGTTTCATTCAGTGCGGTGGTATCAACCCGAGCGGGATAAACCCTGCCACCTAGTAAGGTAATAACGGAAGGGACCTACAGTTTAACGTGGAGTCCGAACCACGGTCAGCCTCCAACGGTCGAGCGGTCACCCATCCAAGTACTGACCGCGCTCAGAGATGCTTAACAACAGTCGACCGCACGCACCACTGAGCTACCGAGGCTGGCAAATCTCTCACTGACGGACAGACCGACAGACA
This sequence comes from Nematopogon swammerdamellus, assembly GCA_946902875.1. Classification (NCBI taxonomy): domain Eukaryota; kingdom Metazoa; phylum Arthropoda; class Insecta; order Lepidoptera; family Adelidae; genus Nematopogon; species Nematopogon swammerdamellus. Next base: position 18,466,929 of record OX336356.1, on the reverse strand, counting down.
GACGCCAGAGTGATGAATTTTTTCGAAATTTTGCGACGAGACCGTAATAATTACGTTACAGTCACGACAATTTAGTTAGGCGGCGGAGGCAGGGCGAAGCCGGCAAAAGGTAAACGAGTATTATTGTATCAATAAATGAGGTTTAGAGGTGCCTCAATTATTTCGCCTGTCTTCGCAATAAAGACCCTCAAAGCTGAAGGCAAATTGAAAGTAAACAGACCGACAGACAGACAACTGAGGAGTTGAATTACGATACGGCTTTAGGTTTCCGTAACACAGCGAGCGATGAAACGGGTATTACGTTACGAAACGACACAAGAAGAGGAATAGAAATACACAATAGTATATTTTTAACCCCTGACGAAAAAAGAAGATGTTATAAGTTCAACGTATGTGCGTATGTGTGTATGGGTGTGTCGGTCTGTGGCATCGTAGCTCCCAAACGGATGGACCGATTTGGATGCGTTTTTTTTTTATTGGAAAGCTAGTTTAATCGGGATGGTTGTTAGTTAGTTTTGTAATCAAAATGAAATAATCAAGTAATTAAGTACCTAATCAAAAAAATATTTTTCTTAAAAAGTGGACCGATTTGCATGCGGTTTTTAATTTTAAAAAAGCTGAATTACAAATTTATAAAACCCCCGACCCTTAAAACTCAAAACTAATTTCCGTTTACTCACTTAGGAGAATATTTTATTTACTTAGCGGCCCCCCGAGACCTGTAAGTAAAATAAAATAAATCCGATTTAAACGTAAATATGATAATAAATTATATCATTAAATTATATTTTTATTACCAATTGTTTGGCTTTTTATTAAAATATTATTATATAATATACAAAAACACAAAATATTTCGACCCTTTATGGGCCGTCGTCAGTTGATTAATTATAAATATGATCATAGAATATACATTTTTATTTTTATTTTTTATTATTTTTTATTATTATTTTTGGTGATGGATGGTGGTTGATATGCAATTATTGATTATCAATAATCATTGCATATCAACCACCATCCATCACCAAAAATAATAATAAAAAATAATAAAAAATAAAAATAAAAATGTATATTCTATGATCATATTTATAATTAATCAACTGACGACGGCCCATAAAGGGTCGAAATATTTTGTGTTTTTGTATATTATATAATAATATTTAAATAATAAATTATAGCTTCTCTTATATTATCATTTATGTATCTCTCTATCTCTCTCTCTCTCTCTCTATCCCTCCCTTCCTCCCTATGCATAAGAAATTAACCAAATTTTTAGAAAATAATAAAAAGGTTACTTAAAGCCTAAAGGCATTCTCTACCAGTCATGCCTGGGATTGTGGGTAAAGTAGATAGATGGGTAGTGCGAAAAAAATTAAATAACAATAATAATATGCCTGCTGTAAGTTAATTAATAAAATATAAAAAAGTTATACAAATAACTAAACAATTAAAACTTATCTAACAAATATTAAAATAATAACTATCTAGGAACATTATTTGATATTTTAACAATTTTTTTTATGGAAACTGACATGGTTAGCTTCATCCATCACCTACAACATCCGTGATATCAGCCCACAACACCGGGTGTGAACTAGGTGCCATGTCAGTGCTTCCCTTCGATCATGCCGGCTAAACTGAACTGGACGGAAAACACAAACTATTTACATAGTCGTTTCGACCGACGACGTTTCAATCAGTGCGGTGGTACCAACCCGGGCGGGTTGAACCCTACCACCGAGTAAGATAGGAAGGGAAGGGACCTACAGTTTTACGTGGAGTCCGAACCACGTTCAGGCTCCAACGGTCGAGCGATCACCCATCCAAGTACTGACCGCGCCCAGCGTTGCTTAACAATTAATAGCAACAGTCGACTGTCTGCACCACTGAGCTATCGGGGTTGACAACTTCCACTTAGTGATACTTACTTATATTATGTTTAGTAAAAACACTGATTGACTATGAAATAAATAATTAGTTTCCGGAAGCCTTGGTTTAGAGTCTAATGCACACTTGACAGTCCGCGGTGTTGTGTGTTGACACAGATCGATGGGAACCTCGCGGACGGTACATGTCTGCCTGCTGTCCGCCCATTACTAACACTTTGGCTAGCCTAGCCTAGCTAGGGTCTAGTTTGAATTTATTTAATCACGTCCGATCCTATCCTACTTAATAAATACAATAAATAATAAATAATACCATACAACGGACCAAGTGGACCAGTTTTGGAGAAATTTCATTTTTACATGCATATATCAGCCACGCTGAATCCCGACAATAGGGGTAAGCAGAGTAATCGGTGTTGTGCTGCAAGAACTCTGATAAATTACAGCACAACACCGACCACCACATTTCGCAAAGTATTCGATCAAGCAGCCAAGTAAGGCACGAAGCGAAGACCCACCTGCTGCATGACTCGGTCGAAGTACAATGCCAAGGTGAGAGGTGGCGAGCCTGTCGCCCTTTAGCACAGCATTTAGTCCTTATCCCTTAGTCGCCTTTTACGACATGGATGGGGAGAGATGCAGTGGGGCTATTCTTTTCAAGTAGCGGCCCCACACGGTTTATTTTTACAGTTGTACAATATGGCGTCTGGCGCCCGCCGATTTGAATTTTCAAAACTATTTTGTACCCCGTGTCACCCGCTTAATTCAAATCGAATGACAATAGAATAATTATCAAAATCTGACAAGTCGTTTAGGAGTTAAAGTGGTACAAACATACATATGCATACATACAAATATTCAGGGTAAACACATTACCCTACTTTTGGCTTCGCCGGTCGCCTAGTTCATACACAGTGGGTTCCGTAACCAATTACATCTTGCACTGATATTGAAATGAAATGTAATGTAATGATGAATCGGCGGGTGGCCGAGTGGTTTGGGCATCGGCTTCTCGTGCGGGAGGTTCGAGGTTCGAATCCAACCGGCGTGTACCAATGAGTTTTTTCTGACGAAAAACTTTACGTGCATACCTACACCTGCTGCTTCACCGTTCGGAACCGGTGTAAAACTGTAGGTCCCTTCCCTTGCCCCTTACTAGGTGGTAGGCTCAAATTGTAGCCGACTGGGTTGGTACCACCGTACAGGATGTAAGATGGCCGCATAGCAACCTCGGTTGTGTTCTCCTCTAGTCCAGTATAGCCAGCAATCCAGGGAAGTCTCCGGTATGGCACCTACCTTCTCGGAGGTGATATTGGCTAGTCAGAGCATGTGCTTTAGCCCCTCTGACGCAGCCACCCATACCGGATTACATAAAAAAAAAAAAATGATTTATTATAAAAACATGCAAAGCGGTTCAAATATACATTAGCTCTTACACTAGATTTACATTTCTCACGCAGGCAGGAGTCGTTCTTCCGTAGTTCAGCGTGCGTGTTGTGTAAGCCTTTTGCGCTCATCTAACTTCAATGCTTATAATTTATATATACAACTAGCTTTTGCCCGCGGCTTCGCTCGCGTGAAATTCGTATTTCAAAGGAAGACAGTAAGTAACTAAGGCCAATCTGCGTTAAGGTAAACAATAAACCTTCTCAACTAAAGTAAGTAACTAACGGCGAGGCTTCAGGCTGAGTTGCATTCTGGAAGACAATAAACCTTCTCGAAGAAAGTAAGTAACTGAGGGCGAGGCCGAAGGCCGAGCTGCGTTCAGGAAGACTATAAACCTTCTTGATGAAAGTAAGTAACTGAGGGCGAGGCCGAAGGCCGAGCTGCGTTCAGGAAGACTATAAACCTTCTCGAAGAAATTAAGTAATTGAGGACGAGGCCGAAGGCCGAGCTGCGTTCAGGAAGACGATAACCTTTTCGAAGAAAGTTAGTGACAGAAGGCGAGGCCGAAGGCCGAGCTGCGTTCAGGAAGACGATAAACCTTCTCGAAGAAAGTAAGTAACTGAGGGCAAGGCCGAAGGCCGAGCTGCGTTCAGGAAGACGATAACCTTTTCGAAGAAAGTAAGTAACAGAGGGCGAGGCCGAAGGCCGAGCTGCGTTCAGGAAGACCATAAACCTTCTCGAATAAAGTAAGTAACTGAGGGCGAGGCCGAAGGCCGAGCTGCGTTCAGGAAGACGATAACCTTTTCGAAGAAAGTAAGTAAATAAGGGCGAGGCCGAAGGCCGAGCTGCGTTCAGGAAGACCATAAACCTTCTCGAAGAAAGTAAGTAAATAAGAGCGAGGCCGGAGGCCGAGCTGCGTTCAGGAAGACTATAAACCTTTTCGAAGAAATCAAGTAATTGAGGGCGAGGCCGAAGGCCGAGCTGCGTTCACGAAGACTATAAACCGTCTTGAAGAAAGTAAGTAACTATCGCCCATAGTTACTTACTGTCAGCGTCTTCCAGGATACAGCTCGGCCTTCGGCCAGGCCCTTAGTTACTTACTTTCTTCGGGAAGGATTATAGTCTTCCTGAACGCAGCTCGACCTTAGGCCTCGCCCTCAGTTACTTACTTTCTTCGAGAAGGTTGAAGGTCTTCCTGAACGCAGCTCGGCCTTCGGCCTCGCCCTTTGTTACTTACTTTCTTCGAAAAGGTTTATACTCTTCCTGAACGCAGCTCGGCCTTCGGCCTCGCCTTTAGTATGTTACTTACTTCCTTTGAGAATGTTTGTTGTTTATCTGAATCCAGTTCACCCTCCGGCCCCGGCCTAAGTTAAGTAACTTTCTTCTTTTGAAATACGAATTTCACGCGAGCAAAACCGCGGGAAAAAGCTATCGTTATTAAAATAAGAAACTTCAGTTAAAATAAATGAAATACTTTAGATACCTAACTATGTAAAATATTCCACCTATTAGCGTAACCGGAACTGAATTTTATTAACCTATCCTGTGTGACGTATAGTTAAATGTGCATGTACTAATTTTAATTGAATTTACATGATCGGCTTAAATTTTATGGAGGATAGCTTTTGCCCGCGGCTTCGCTCGCTGTAGACTCGATCTAACAGTAAATCCGATTTAAACGCAAATATGATAATAAATTGTCGTTTCTCTTATATTCTCCCTCTCCCTCTCCCTCTCCCTCTCCCTCTCCCTCTCCCTCTCCCTCTCCCTCTCCCTCTCCCTCTCCCTCTCCCTCTCCCTCTCCCTCTCCCTCTCCCTCTCCCTCTCCCTCTCCCTCTCCCTCTCCCTCTCCCTCTCCCTCTCCCTCTCCCTCTCCCTCTCCCTCTCCCTCTCCCTCTCCCTCTCCCTCTCCCTCTCCCTCTCCCTCTCCCTCTCCCTCTCCCTCTCCCTCTCCCTCTCCCTCTCCCTCTCCCTCTCCCTCTCCCTCTCCCTCTCCCTCTCCCTCTCCCTCTCCCTCTCCCTCTCCCTCTCCCTCTCCCTCTCCCTCTCCCTCTCCCTCTCCCTCTCCCTCTCCCTCTCCCTCTCCCTCTCCCTCTCCCTCTCCCTCTCCCTCTCCCTCTCCCTCTCCCTCTCCCTCTCCCTCTCCCTCTCCCTCTCCCTCTCCCTCTCCCTCTCCCGCTCCCTCTCCCTCTCCCTCCTTCCCCTTCCTTCATCTCCCTACCTCCGCTCCTCTCCCGACCCTTCCTTCCTCCCCTCCCCCCCCCCTTTGCCGACCCCTCCCCCCTCCCCCCTCCCTTCCATCTCTCTACGTCAACCTTCCCTCTCGGCCCTCCCTCACCTCCCTCCACCTCCCCTCTCGCCCGCTCTCACCTCCCTCCCTCTATGCCTCTATTTACCCCCACCCCCTTTCCCCCTTCGTTCCGCGTTCATAGCTCCCCCTCGCTCCCTCCCTCTCTCCCTAATCGAAAATCCTAATATACACTTCATTTACAGGAAAACCTAAATGAAAATCCTAAGCCTTCAAGTTCTCACAGAAAACAGGATGGTACGGAACCCTCTTTACGCAAGGTCGACTCGAACTTGACCACTTTTTTTCAAAATTATCTTACCATGGGATATACACTTAATTTACAGGATAACCTTAACGAAAATCCTAAGTTTTTTAGTTCTCACAGAAATCGGGATGGTACGGAACCCTCTTTACGCGAGCTCGTCTCGAACTTGACCACTTTTTTTCAAAATTATGTTACTCCGGGATATACACTACCACTATACAAAGTTTCGTCAAAATCCGTCCAGCCGTTCAGGCGTGAAAGAGGAACAAACAAACAAACAAACAAACAAACAAACATACTTTCACATTTATTATATTAGTGAGATGAGATGAGATGATAGATAATACAATAATTTATTAAGCAAATGTGAGTGAAAGAGTCGGGAAGGGTCGCCCTGGCTAGACGAACGTACCTGGACCATATCGGGCATGCGCTCAAAAAGGGTCAAGTGCGTAGAACCGGTAACCGACGAGCATGCATAAAGAACATTATGAGAGTGGAAGAGGCGGCAGAGGTGTGTCAGGCAGGATCATGGGACGTGGCATAGCCGACTATCATTGTCTCCCTCTACGGAGACCAAGCCATGCTGTATCGTCATAGCCCCACTGCGACGTTGCTATCGCTTACTCGCTCACGCTTGCCTACCGATGACAGGAGCGAGAGAGAAAACGAAGATTTCGTCGGTCGCCCGATGAAGGGTGAGCGATTTCATGTTTCTCTCTCGCTCCTGTCATCGGTAGGCAAGCGAGAGCGAGTAAGCGATAGCAACCTCGCAGTGGGGCTATGACGATGCAGCATGGCTTGTCTCCGTAGAGGGAGACAATGACAGTCGGCTCTGGACGTGGAGATCCGTTGCCTCTGCCTACCCCACCGAGAAACAGGCGTGACGCTATGTATGTATGTAGATAATACAAGATAAGACAAATAAATAAATAAATAAGACATTAAAATGTTAAAGCTAAATTGTTAAATCAATTATGAACTAGTCATTGATGTCGTGTATAGTTGTAATAAATTTAGGTATCATTACGAGTAAAAATTAAGATATAAGTAGTTCATTAGATACAATTTTTAACCGACTTCCAAAAAAGGAGGAGGTTCTCAATTCGTCTGTATGTTTTTTTTTTTTTTTATTTTTTTTTTTATTTTTATTTTTTTGTATGTTTGTAACACGATTTCTCCGTCAATTGAGGGCCGATTTAGAAAATTCTTTTTTTGTTAGTTAGGTCATACTTCCGAGGTGGTCCCATTTCAATTTTATCGAAATTGGTTCAGTGGTTTTCGAAAAATCAGCATAATACTATGGTGTGTGGTTACCTTCAGCAAAACTTGTGATGTGGTCGTTTTCGGCAATTTTCAGTTTGATAAATTAGTATGGTGTGTGGTTACCTTCAGCAAAACATTTGTGATGTGGACTTATTCAGCAATTTGCAGTCTGACACATATGGCGAATAATTCTGTACCACTTCAATCGATTTCGATTATTCGATTTCGATTATTCTTTTTTATGTAATATTACTAAAAAGAATGAAATAAAAACTGTTTTAAAAAATATTAAACCGATTTCCAAAAAACAAAAAAAAAAAAAACTAAAAAGTATTAAATACCTAATATTTTGAAATTTTCTCTGTCCTGTTGAAATACATGAATCGATATACTAGTGATACATATTCGGACCCTTGTTTCATGAATATTCTAAATTTGAAATTTTTTTATCTTTTCCGACCGGCGCTTAATTTATTATGGTACCTGGCCAGTACCTACTGTACCGAGTACCATCGAGCTGGTTTGATGATGGAGACAGAAGGTGGCCATAGGAACTCCTAAACTACACATGATAAACCCATCGTGTTTGGGCTCGTTGCATTTGTCTTCACGAGAAATTTACTTTAGACCTAAAAGATTCTCAATTCGACGGTATGTTTTCTTTTTTTGGATGTTTGTTACGCGATTACTCCGTCAATTGTGGGCCGATTTTGAAAATTCTTTTTTTTTTTATTTGAAAGGGGATAACCCTGAGGTTTTTGAAGTGAAAACTTCTTTAGCGGCTCTTGGCACTTTTTTAGGTGGGTAAAAATGTATAACTCGCGACATCGCGTCAGCGTCATTTTTAAAATGAAACCTTAAGTCATTGCGTTAAGGGTTAAGTTAGAGTGGCACGGGATCTGCCGGCACTCCCGGAGTGCAACTGTTAAGTAGGGTTCCGTAACACGTTTATGTCTGTCCATTCTACTAAGTTCTGCAAAATGAATGTAGGGTTCCGTAACATATGCATGTCTATCCGTTCTACTAAATTTTACAATTTTCAACCAAGGTCCTCCGACGGTTATTTTATAATAAAAGTAGGCTTCCGTAACACGTTTATGTCTGTCCATTCTACTAAGTTCTGCAACATCACCTACAACGTCCGTGATTTCAGCCCATAACACCAGTGCCATGTCAGTGCTTCCCCCTTTGATCGTGCTGACTACACTGAACTGGTCGGAAAACACAAACTATTTACATAGCCGTTTCGACCGACGTTTAATTCAGTGCGGTGGTACCAACCCGGGAAGGTTAAACCCTACCACCAAGTAAGATTACGAGGGAAGGGACTTACAGTTTTACGAGGAATCCGAACCTTGGTCAGCCTCCAACGGTCAGCGGTCATCTAAGTACTGACCGCACCCAGCGTTGCTTAAAATTCAATAGCGACAGTTGACTGTCTGCACCACTGAGCTATCGAAGCTGACGTGGTCCTATTTTTAATTGGGTCAAGATCGGATTGGAAAGCGAGGCGGAATCGCGAGGCCGAAGGCCGAGCGATTCCGCCGAGTACATTAATAGCAAAAAATTACTAAAAAAAACTGTGAAATAAAAAAAAAGTTTTAAAAAACATAAAACCGACTTCCTAAAAAAAGTAAAACTAAAAAACTATTTAAAATAAAAATATAAAAACCGCCTTCAAAAATATATGAAATAAAAACCTAAAAAAAAAACGAACCCTAGAGTTGAAGGCGGTGCTAAAGCAAGCAAAATGATGCATGAAAGAAAACATGAGCGGATGATAATATCCTTTGTGATTTGTGTAGCCTTTTTAGCACCGCCTTCAACTCTAGGGTTCGTTTTTTTTTTAGGTTTTTATTTCATATATTTTTGAAGGCGGTTTTTATATTTTTATTTTAAATAGTTTTTTAGTTTTACTTTTTTTAGGAAGTCGGTTTTATGTTTTTTAAAACTTTTTTTTTAGTAAAATAATATTGGCTGGTTCAGGCATGTGCATACATATAAATAAAAAAAAACACTGGGAGCTCCAGAAAAAGCTGACGTCAATGCAAACCGCCACCGAGCTGGTCACCGAGGCCAACATGTGTTCTGTCTGTGATGAACGCAATGCAAGTGCCTAGAATGATAAAAAAGGTATGGACGCCGGACTGTCAAATGCTTGTATGAGAACTAGCGTCGCCGAGTTGCGGGGAGCGGGGTGTACTTACCGATGATAAGATATTCCACTATTGTGCACACTAAACTTGGCTGTAGTGATTTTACACGTAAATACAGAGCATGCGGGCATTTTAAACAGGTTTTTGCGAACGCGGCCGATGACAGACTGACGGGCCAGCGCGCGACCGTCCAATAAAACAAGTATGCTTTTACTTATATCGTGTTACGCTGGCGAGGATAGGGTTCGGGGTCCATACCTTTTTTATCGTTCTAGGCAAGTGCATTGACTGCAATCAAAGCGGCGCATTCTACTCTACCGACAGCCCACGCAAGTGAACTGAAGTACAGACGCGCATTACCTACCAACATACATACATGATACATTAAAAAGGGTTCCCATCAGTTCTCTTTTCCCAGGACATGTCCTAGTTTTTTAGACGTCCCGGGAGCATGCTGAGAGGATTTTTTAGGGTTCTGTATCCGTCGTACGGGACCCTATTACTGAGCCTACGCCGTCTGTCTGTCTGTCCGTCTGTCCGAGGTCTGTATCTCTTGAACCGTAATAGGTAGCCGGTTGAAATTTTCACAGAATATGTGTTATTATGACCGATGTATCAACAAATAATAAAAATAAGAAAAAGTAAAAAGTTCACGGTGGTCCCCATAGAAGAAACTGAAAAGTGTATGTGCGCCATCTACCGAAAAGATTATGAAGCATTTTAACTAATACATAGATGGCGTGAGTGGCGCTGACCATGACATGACGATACGGAGCCCTCGGTGCGCGAGTTCGACTCGCACTTGACCGGTTTTTATACAAGGTGTTTCAGGATAGGGTTTCGTAACTTCAGGGTTCGAAAGGGGTCCATATTTGAAGACGAAAAGCTCTGAAACTTTTTCCCAAATTCGGTCATTTTATAGTACTTTTTGGTGAAAATCGTTTCATAGCGCTTTGGTGGACGGTTAACGTTCACCTTTATTAAATAAACATAAAATGATTAACTTACATGCTTAACTAGTAGAATGTAGCTTCATGTAGGTAAATTCCAAACACTGAAATTTGAATGACATCTAAAGAAAAAGGGGACTGGCTAGGTCATTTCACTCCCTAGCTAGACCTAGACAGCACTGTTGCCAAATCTCACTGTCCATTGAGTTTTTATTACAATTTTCAATTTTTGTATGAAAAAAAAAATACGGAATCTCGATTTCAGTGATAAGGATTTTTTTCTTCTAATAATAAGTACTTTCTATTCCTGAAGTTTCTCAAGATTCACTGACTACATTACCTACAACATCCGTGATGTCAGCATATAACACCGGGTGAACTAGGTGCCATGTTACTGTTTCCCTTCATTTCGTGTCGGCTACGCTGAACTGGACTGAAAACACGAACTCTTTACATAGCCGTTTCGACGGACGTTTCATTCAGTGCGGTGGTACCAACCCGGGCGGGATAAACCCTACCACCTAGTAAGATAAGAAGGGAAGGGACCTACATTTTTACGTGGAATCCGAACCACAGTCAGCCTCCAACGGTCGAGCGGTCACCCATCTAAGTACTAAGCGCGCCCAGGTGTGCTTGACAACAGTCGACCGACCGCACCACTGAGCTACCGAGGCTGATTTCCATTGTGCCCGGGGTATGTATGTCTTCGCGTTCACTTGAGAGCTTTCTCATACGTTGCATGTCTAAATGGATACGATTTATCTTTCAACAAAACCCACTAAATAAACCGATATGCACTCTACCCCGACGCAGTAACGTTTAAATTCGATTGGCTATGTATAGCTTTAAACTGAGTTCATTGTAACACGTATTCCTTTGTTGGCATTTGCTAAATATTCGATGCAGGTACGAGTAGGTAGGTACTCGATTGAGAGCAAATGGTTTGTGTGCTGATTTGACTGTGGACAAATTGATATTGTGTAAGCGCTAGACTCAAAGCCAGTGAGAGGATTGTAGAGAGGAGTTAATCTAGGCAAACTGGGTACGTCGTCACCAACTGGGGGCAAAGGTTAAGGTTATAAAATAATAAATACTGTTTATATATATTTTTTTTTTATGGAAACTGACACGGTTGGCTACATCACCTACATCATCCGTGATGTCATAAACACCGGGTGAACTTGGTGCCACGTCAGCCTTCCCTTCGGTCGTGCCGGCTACACTGAACTGGACGGAAAACACAAACTATTTACATAGCCGTTTCGACCGACCTTTCATTCAGTGCGGTGGTACCAACCCAGGCGGGTTATACCCTACCACCTAGTAATATAAGAAGGGAGTCATATCCCTTAGTCGCCTTTTACGACATACACGGGGAGAGATGCAGTGGGGCTATTCTTTTAAAGTACCAGCCCCACACGGTATATCTCTTGTAGTTTTCTTTAATCCATTATTGAATGCCATAGCTATTGATTCGTTATATTTTATTTTTAAATAAACAAGCCCTCTCTAAAATAAAACTGAACATTGAAATAATTAATAAAAAAAATTACACATTCTTACTTTCACCCCCTTCTTAAAGTAATTCTTTTAAATTTTGTTTTTCTTTAATACTACATTCCTAAATGTGTAAACTTGTAATTATTGGAGTTTTGTAATATATTTGTATGTTTATATTATAAGTAATTGCACTGTAAGTTTACCGCAATAAATGAAATAAAATAAAATAATAATAATGGAATAATAATTACATTGAAAACTACATATTTTCGTAACATTTATGTAACCTAACCTAACCATCGAAGTGGGCGTGACAGCATCAGCTAGTGGTCGCGCGCCACAATCCAGCGCACCTTGAATTAAAAAGTGCGCGTTTGGTGGACTACGGAGTACGGAGTCGTGCCTCCCCCCGCTACTCCCCGCACTGGCGATACATGCTTTACTAGACATTATAGCTAGCAACAACTCCTCTAGCTACTCTTTTCTCCGTGTGTTTCTAAAATTCTCGATATTCCGAGTCGGAGCGAAATATAAAATCGGATCGCTACGTGACTGGCCCATTAAATAATATTTGTATGGTTCTTTAAATTTGCAAATAAAGATTAATTCTAGAAGCTTTACGCACGCGCACGATATAAATTAATTTAAATCTCTTTATGCTGTCTGTGTCTGTCTGTGCTTTCTTTTATGCAATCCGGTACGGGTGGCTGAGTCAGTTACAATTTTTTATGTAACCAAATTGTAATTGTTGCTACAGAGACCAATCTTGAGTAGAACTACCTATGCAAAGTAAATGTTTTTACCCCGAGCCCTTTGATAAAGAATAGTACCTAGGTACCAAATTCCAAATTAAAATTTTGTTTATTGTTTAGAAAGTCAGCAAAAATTTCATTTTCTTAAGTTTAGGTTAGTATCACAAAACGTTTAGAAAAATAGGAGAAGAGTAGACATAGAAAACAAAACCACACATCTCAGCCTCGGTAGCTCAGTGGTGCAGACAGTCAACTATCGCTATTGAATGTTAAGCAACGCTGGGTGCGGTCAGTGCTTGGATGGGTGACCGCTGACCGTTGGAGGCTGACCGTGGTTCGGATTCCTCGTAAAACTGTAGGTCCCTTCCCGTACGGGTCTCCCGTATAGCTGTGAAGCCAGCCTAAGATCTGGTTGCCGAGCGAGACTGATCTACATACCTACAGGTACAGCCAGGTAGGTAATCCTACAAATTGGTTTAAGACACGAAGAGCGTGGTGTCGGAAAATCCTCCTCGCAGAATCAGATCCGCCCGCCTCCAGCCCTCCTCGCTCCGATAGACAGATTGGATTAGATATTATTAGATCTGTATAAAAGAATAAGCCCGAATATAACAGAAGAAGATAGAAGGTATAACACTCACTGGAATCTCCAGCCAAATTTTTGGGTAGGTGCTCCGGCCAACGGAAATTGTATGGGAAGTGGATCGGCACGTCACCGCTCATATACACCATACTATTCAGCTGCGGCCGGAAATTTCGGCGAGTGTCTTCGGGATTAGTCGTAGGTATTTTTATGTAAAATATGTTTTTTTTACGGCCAGCCACACAGCCATGCAGCCAGTGACGACGCTAGCTTATAAAGTCTGCCAGGTGTCTTTCTGTTTGGATGTCCGTCCGTCCGTCTGTCCCGTCTGTTTGACACGGGGCGTGTAACTCTTTCAAGCTTCAAGAAGATCGCTCAAGCCGTTTAGGAGCTGCAGTGACAGATAGAAAGACGGACGAACGAGCGGACGGGCTGACACCTGACTGATTTCATATCAATGCCAGCATCGGCGTCTACGGAACCCTAAAAAGAACCAAATTTAATTGCATACAAAGTTATACGTTGAATCCCTTGTTTTTATTTGGTCAGGTTTTCAAATCGTCAGACTTTCAAATGGTCAGATTATGGTCAGACAGAATACATTCACCGTAATGGAAGAGGCACAAGGAAGCTGTGATTATATCAGGCTCTGTCCGAGGCAGTTATTCCAAAACGAAAGACTTAATAAAGAAAAGATATACACGGTGTTGCAACCCCAACCGTAAAACCCGAAAGGGGGATGATTCTGCACGTGAAATAGAACAACTTTTGTTCTACGACTTTTTAATTTGAAGAAAATATATTTTTTTTCTACATACATTTTGAGAATAGGCATTTAAAATTTGAATGGAAAAAAAAATTTTTTTTTTTTCGCCACAGAAGTTGTTTAGTTTTACATATAGAATAACTCCCGTATGTCAGTTAAAAATATTACTGGGGCAACTGCAGCACCATGTATAAGTAAGTAGTGCATGACATGAAGACTAAAATTTTACGTATGTATCTTAAGCAATCGCATTCTTCTGAGCGTAGAAGGTGAGCTGCCACACAGGTGGGACGGGCAGCGGTGATGCGAAAGTGAGAAATGCGGAACCCTCAGCGCGTGATCAATGTTCGCACTTGAGAGGATTTTTATATTCTGAGCGTCTTTGCCTGCGGCTTCGCAAGCACTAATCTTACCTAGATTATCCTCCGAAGAAAACCTTTATGTATGAAAATTAAATCGTCGAGCTTGAGACATCAAAATATTCACAAATTATACCTGCGTGTAAACCGTTATAGGATTCCTAAGCGTGGCAGAGCTTATGGTTTTAGGATAACCTAGGTACAGATGAGATCTACCTATGCCTAGGTAAATTTAGGAGGCTCTAGTTATAAAATTGCATGCGTAAGATAAGTTAGACTAGTATACGAATTAGCATATTATTATCCTCTTAAGGTTTGCTCGTTAAGTGTGTAAACAAATAAATAAGATTATATAAATTTAATGTTAAATAGTGTTGTAAATATGTGCCTTGTAAACATTACATATAAATATTTAAAGACCCGAATAGGCCTCGTCCCATCTATAAATGAAATGAAATGAAATGAAAAAGGCTGTATCTTGTGAACTCGTAATTGGTAGCTTGGTTTAAATGTTCAAAGACATACATATCACACACGCTGAATCCTGACAATCGGGGTGAGCAGAGTAATCGGTGTTGTGCTGCAAGAACTCTGGTCAATTACAGCACAACACCGACCACCACGTTTCGCAAAGTATTCGAACAAGATTAAATGGATCAAGCAGCAAGTAAGGCACGAAAACCCACCTGCTGCATGACTCGGTGGAAGTACTGTGCCAAGGTGAGAGGTGGCGAGCCTGTCGCCCTTTCGCACGGCATCTTGTCCCTTAGTCGCCTTTTACGGCATGCATGGGGAGAGATGCAGTGGGGATATTCTTTTTAAGTACCGGCCCCACACGGTAAAAGAATATGTGTTATTATGACGGATATCTTAACAAATAATAAAAAATACAAAAAAGTTAAAAAATTAAGGTCCCCATACAAGAAACGTCTTTTTTTTAGTTTTTTTTTGTTTTTGTTTTGCTCTGTCATAGAAATGGTAATACATGGAACCGTCAAATTTGGTGTGTGCAAACTGTAAAGTAAAAAAACAAATAATAAAAGCTAGTCGCATGGTGGTACGGAACCCTCGGTGCGCGAGTTCGCACTTGGCCGGTTTTATACAGGCTTACTTTATTAGTATTATTACCACTCGATCGTTAAGGTACATTTTCGCACGCAGCGATTGGCGACGTGAAGGAGTAGGCTATTAAAGCCCGAAGGTAGGAACATTTTCTATGGAGTGATTTATCTGTTACGAAGTAACTATAAGTAATCTGTGGTATTACTTTGCTTTAGTAGTAGTCCGATATGCAAGCGGCGATAATTAATTCGTCTCCAACGCGAGCGGTGCCGCGATAATGTCATACATGTGCATATAAATGTGACGCGTGGCGCTATAAAGATTTTACGAATTATTCTAATAACCGGATATAACAAGCAGTGCGAGCGAGGGTTCCGAGAAATCGCATAAAAGCCAGATCGTATCGCATTTCCGCGTCATAAAATTCCATATTTTTAGAACAATACGTGCTTTTACTTCCAGCTTCAACCCACCCGCAACCCTCCTCCGCCTTGAAAAAGCTACTTTGTTGAGGAAATACCACGGAGGAGAGAGGTGGTGGGCCCACCACAGAGGAGATGTTGCTAGCTATAATTTCTAGTAAAGCAGTTTTTTAGTTTAAGTTTAATTATTACTTTCCTTGCTCCTAGATTGTAGCCGGCTGGGTAAGTGCAACCGTACATATTGGATAAAAGACGCATAGTATAGCCTCGGCAGGAGACTCTAGTCCAGTGTGGCGGAATATTTTCACGATGATATTGACTATTCGGAGCACGTGCTTTGGCCCCTCTGACTCAGCCATCCATACCAGATTCAAAATCTACACTTTCGGAACACCCTGTTAACAAATATTCACAATAATCTCGAATCAATAGAAACAATCATTTTGATTTGGTCAATGTTATGGTAATGGTAATGTTGTAAGTACAGCCTCTTTCCATTCGTCTCGTCTCAGCCGCGTTCAGTGGTTCCGGAGTTTACCTCAAACATACATACACACATGTTCCCTTTTATATGAAGTAGAGATAACATACTATAACTCCACGTGCTCGAACACTCCGTGGACGCAACTGTTTCAATGCCCCACAAGCATAGATAAAATAATGCCCCCAGTTGGTGGCGACGTACCCAGTTTGCTTAGACCGACTTCTCCCTACTATCTCCTTCGTGGTATACTGGTGAAGTTTCCTTTTCTTTGTTTTAACAGCAGCGGAAATAGGATTTAATTTGTAGCAATCTGAATAGATTGTTTTGTTCATTGGTTTTGGACGAACATTATTGAAATTGTGCTTTAAAATGTAAGTATATAATATAATATATAATATGGTCATTAATTATTAAGTTCTGAAAAAAAAAATGTTATATTCTTAAAAAAAAACAATTATTTATTTATATTGTATTTAATATTTTTCGAACACAAATGCATGAAATATGAAACTCATAATTATTTGCCGAACAAGTGGCGAAACGAGGCCACTAGGTTTTGCCGTGGCTTCGAAAATTATTACGAGGAAAAATTATCGCACGATTCTCATACATACATACATACCACACACGCTGTATCCCGACAATCGGGGTAAGCAGAGTAATCGGTTTTGTCCTGCAAGGACTCTAAATTTGCAACACAACACCGACCACCACGTTTAGCAAAGTATTCGAACAAGATAAATATGAAGCGGCAAGTAAGGCACAAAGATCACCTGCTGCATGACTCGGTGGAAGGACCGTGCCAAGGTGAGAGGTGGCGAGCCTGTCGCCCTTTAGCACGGAATCTCGTCCTTATCCCTTGGTCGCCTTTTACGACATGCATAGGGAAAGATTCTCACTCTGTTCAAAATAAATTAAATTTGATCCATCCAGTGTACGTAGCTGAGTAGTTTTTTATGGATACCTACTGGTAAGAGTAGCCGAGTCAGAGGGGCCAGGGTACATGCTCCGACAATATCACATCCGAGCAAGTGCCATACCGGAGACTTCGGTTAGGATTGCTGGCCGAGGCAGCCGAGGCTGTTGTGTGGCCATCTTACATCCAGTACGTTGGTACCAACTCGGTCGGCTACACTAGCCTATCGTCTAGTGAGGGGCAAGAGAAGGGACCTACAGTTTTACATCGGTTCCGAACGGTGAAGCAGCAGGTATATTAGGCCAATTCAATAAAAATAAAAAATAAAAATTGGTCCACGCCGGTCGATTCGAACCCCGAGACTTGAGATCAAGAGCCTGAGCCAAGACCAACAATTTAAATAATATAAAAAAATAGAAAAGCTTAAAATATATATTTAGAAATATGTTTAAAAGTTCCCTTTTTAAACCCCCTAAAAACGGCCATTTTAAGCGGTTTTTTGCGATTTTCTCAAAAACACTCCAACTTCAAACTCGATACACGCCATTTTTAACCGATTTCCAAAAAAGGAGGAGGTTCTCAATTCGTCTGTATGTTTTTTTTTTTTATTTTTTTGTATGTTTGTTACGCGATTTCTCCGTCAATTGAGGGCCGATTTAGAAAATTCTTTTTTTGTTAGTTAGGTCATACTTCCGAGGTGGTCCCATTTCAATTTTATCGAAATTGGTTCAGTGGTTTTCGAAAAATCAGCATAATACTATGGTGTGTGGTTACCTTCAGCAAAACTTGTGATGTGGTCGTTTTCGGCAATTTTCAGTTTGATAAATTAGTATGGTGTGTGGTTACCTTCAGCAAAACTTTTGTGATGTGGTAAGTCCACAACAAGCAATTTGCAGTCTGACACATATGGCGAATAATTCTGTACCACTTCAATCGATTTCGATTATTCGATTTCGATTATTCTTTTATATGTAATATTACTAATAATATTACTAAAAAGAATGAAATAAAAACTGTTTTAAAAAATATTAAACCGATTTCCAAAAAACAAAAAATAAAAGAACTAAAAAGTATTAAATACATAATATTTTGAAATTTTCTCTGTCCTGTTGAAATACATGAATCGATATTACTAGTGATACATATTCGGACCCTTGTTTCATGAATATTCTAAATTTGAAATTTTTTATCTTTTCCGAACGGCCAGGTGCGCTTAATTTATTATGGTACCTGACCGGTACCTACTGTACCGAGTACCATCGAGCTGGTCTGATGATGGAGACAGAAGGTGGGCATAGGAACTCCTAAACTACACATGATAAACCCATCGTGTTTGGGCTCGTTGCATTTGTCTTCACGAGAAATTTACTATATACCTAAGAGATATTCAATTCGACGGTATGTTTTCTTTTTTTGGATGTTTGTTACGCGATTACTCCGTCAATTGTGGGCCGATTTTGAAAATTCTTTTTTTTTATTATTTGAAAGGGGATAACCCTGAGGTTTTTGAAGTGAAAACTTCTTTAGCGGCGCTTGGCACTTTTTTAGGTGGGTAAAAAATGTATAACTCGCGACATCGCGTCAGCTTCATTTTTAAAATGAAACCTTAAGTCATTGCATTAAGGGTTAAGTTAGAGTGGCACGGGATCTGCCGGCACTCCCGGAGTGCAACTGTTAAGTAGGGTTCGGTAACACGTTTATGTCTGTCCATTCTACTAAGTTCTGCAAAATGAATGTAGGGTTCCGTAAAAAATGCATGTCTATCCGTTCGACTAAATTTTACAATTTTCAACCAAGGTCCTCCGACGGTTATTTTATAATAAAAGTAGGGTTCCGTAACACGTTTATGTCTGTCCATTCTACTAAGTTCTGCAAGATGAATGTAGGGTTCCGTAACAAATGCATGTCTGTCCGTTCTACAAAATTTAACATTTATTTCAAAATGAATGTAGGGTTCCGTAACAAATGTATGTCTGTCCGTTCTACTAAATTTTACAATTTTCAACCAAGGCCCTCCGACGGTTATTTTATAATAAAAGTAGGTTTCCGTAACAAATGTATGTCTGTCCGTTCTACTAAATTTCACAATTTTCAACAAAGGTCCTCCGACGGTTATTTTATAATAAAAGTAGGGTTCCGTAACACGTTTATGTCTGTCCATTCTACTAAGTTCTGCAACATCACCTACAACGTCCGTGATGTCAGCCTATAACACCGGGTGAACTAAGTGCCATGTCAGTGCTTCCCCCTTTGATCGTGCTAACTAGACTGAACTGGTCGGAAAACACAAGCTATAGCCGTTTCGATCGTCGTTTAATTCAGTGCGGTGATACCAATCCGGGCGGGTTAAACCCTACCACCAAGTAAGATTAGGAGGGAAGGGGTCTACAGTTTTACGAGGAATCCGAACCTCGGTCAGCCTCCAACGGTCAGCGGTCACCCATCCAAGTACTGACCGCACCCAGCGTTGCTTAACATTCAATAGCGCCAGTTGACTGTCTGCACCACTGAGCTATCGAGGCTGACGTGGTCCTATTTTAATTGGGTCAAGATCGGATTGGAAAGCGAGGCGGAATCGCGAGGCCGAAGGCCGAGCGATTCCGCCGAGTACATTAATAGCAAAAAATTACTAAAAAAACTGTGAAATAAAAAAAAAGTTTTAAAAAACATAAAACCGACTTCCTAAAAAAAGTAAAACTAAAAAACTATTTAAAATAAAAATATAAAAACGGCCTTCAAAAATATATGAAATAAAAACCTAAAAAAAAAACGAACCCTAGAGTTGAAGGCGGTGCTAAAGTAAGCAAAAATGATGCATGAAAGAAAACATGAGTGGATGATAATATCCTTTGTGATTTGTGTAGCCTTTTTAGCACCGCCTTCAACTCTAGGGTTCGTTTTTTTTTTAGGTTTTTATTTCATATATTTTTGAAGGCGGTTTTTATATTTTTATTTTAAATAGTTTTTTAGTTTTACTTTTTTTAGGAAGTCGGTTTTTACACCCTAAATATTTACGTAGCCTTAAAACTCACGACACCAGGGCGAATTCTCACTCTTGCTGGAAATCGGGGACTATACTCAAGCGATCGAAAAGACATTTCCAATGTCAAAACTAAACATTCAGCTTTTGTAGTGCACAATAAGTTGTGTTTTCCTTCATCAGAGTGATCGTGTGAACCACAGAACAGCCATATCGGTAAGCTGTCTTCCCACAGCCGGCCGTCC
The DNA here is from genome assembly GCA_946902875.1 of Nematopogon swammerdamellus. Taxonomy (NCBI): domain Eukaryota; kingdom Metazoa; phylum Arthropoda; class Insecta; order Lepidoptera; family Adelidae; genus Nematopogon; species Nematopogon swammerdamellus. Next base: position 18,446,661 of record OX336356.1, on the reverse strand, counting down.
GCCCCTGTTCTTGCTCTGTGGCGTGCTTGTGTGCAGATAACTTTTCGCACTTTTGTTCAAAGGATTCGTAACATTTTCCAACAATTTTGAGGTAACTAGGTAGCTTTTATGTTTAGTGAGCTTGGCGTAAGTAAATAAAATATACCTAACAGAATTCAAATAGAGTATCGCCTAGCCCTAGCAACTAGCATGTGGGCGTTAAATTGCGGCGTAGTCATGGAATTAAACAGATAGAAGGGTCATAAACTACTCGAGGAGTTCAAATAAAAATATACAATCAGCTTAGTCAGCTAGCAGCAGTCCACTGATGGACATACGCCTCCAAATTTCCTCCAGTCCTCCCAGCCTTCAGCGGTATACGGAACCACTGCTTTCCGCCGACTCACTTGATGTCGTCGTCCCACATGACGGGTGGTCTTCCCACACTCCGTTTTCCGGTCCACGGTCGCCAGTGTGGGCTAACGTGCCCAGCCCACTGCCAAAATATACACAGAGAGAAATTTAAAAATATAATATATTTTTTATTTCGTCATTTATATACCTACATAATATTATGTCTATCAACGTCACACTCACCTTACTAATGAATAATCTTCCTATGCATTTACGCTCCTCTGTGTCTATGCGTGTATTCGAGAAAGAAACCGGCCAATTGCGAGTCGGGCTCGCGCACCGATGTTTCCGTTACCACCCCGTAATTAGTTGGTTTTTATTATTTATTATTAGATTTCTTCATTAGTAGATGCAAAGCGAATATGAAAAGAAAAAATACATCCCGATCTGGATTCGAACCTGGAACTCCGTCTTGAGCCGCCAGCGCATTACAATTTCTCCATCGGGTTGATGAATTATTCTCTTTAAATTTCGAACAGTTGCATCTTCTATAGTAGGTATGACGTAATCTGCTGCGGTCAGTCAACTTGCATGATTCCATATTGAATCTTATGCTATCGTCACCAAAGTCGTATTTGGCATCGGACATTAGAAGTTGAAATTTTGATTGATGTAGTATGTAGCCTATCATAATATTTCTTTACAGTTAAATACATTGCCGCAACATATTCTTGTTCACCTGCATGTACTTCTCTCACATCGCAAAGGTTAGCTAGAATATAATGCCTCACGACATTAAGCTCGCCTATTGTACCTAATTTGTATTAGTTAGTGTTCAATAAATAATATATATCACGTGCATTCTGTTAGCTGCATAATTGAATGCATGCCGACCAATGTTTGTAACGAGGTGAAATGTTTGCAATGACTGACAATCGCGCTTCTGGGTATGCCATTTTACTATGTGTGTACTGACTGTGTGGTAGTTTTCAGAAGTCTAGTGTGGAGTTTCGAAACTGGGATGCTGGGAAAACCACACACATTGCAATATCGCGTCGCGGTTGGGAATATACCCGTTGATTATATCACGTAGTTTCAAATAGTTGGATCGTTGAAGTACTTTTTGAACGGCGGGTGGCCAGAGCGGTCATGGCGTCGGGCTTTCGAACTCAAGGTCCGAGGTTCGAAGCCGGCCCACGTGCACCAATGAGTTTTGTCTGACTGAATATGTGCATACCTATACCTGCTGCTTCACTGTTAGAAACCCGTCTAAAGCTGTAGATCTCTTTCCTTATCCCCCTTTCTACAACGTGTACCAAAACTCAACGTCAAGCGGGAACCAGGGAGTAGGCCAGTTTATGAATACCCAGGGAAAAAAAATTTGAGTCATTTGTTGTTTATGATATGAGCATTTTTTGAAAAACGTTGAAAATTGACATTTTAGGTACTACGACTACTTTGCAAATATAATTGTTCAAATTTTTATATTGGAAGCCTAAATAACTCTGTTATTGATAACTATCCCAAATAAAACCAGAATGCCTGTAGTTTTACCAAAAAAAAAAAAGAGTTCAATTTTTTTCTAAAAAAATCTACTCGTTGGTTCCCGCTTGACGTTGAGTTTTGGGACACGTTGTATAAATAAAAGCAACCTTTTCCTTACTAGGAGAAGGTTCAAACTGTAGCAGACTGGGTCGGTACCACCGTAATGTACGAGCAATGTCGGCACAGCAGCCTCGACTGCACTCTCCTCTAGTCCAGTATAGCCAGTGATCGAAGGCGCCGTCTCCGGTATGGCACCAGAATGCTAGGACGTACATCGGCCAAGTTTGAACAGGTGTTAGGAGAAAATAATAATAAGAAAAGTCGGCGGGCGCAGCCAGGTTGGGCGGAAGTCGTTTCGGCGGGAAGTAGGGCTGCCACCTGTCCGGGAGTGATCGCACACTTCGCCCGGGTGCCCGGATAACTTAAATAATTTCCAGAAACACCAACGCGTCTTCTCATATTCGTGCAGTCTTTGTGAATTTTAATGAAACCATCAACTTTTTATACAAAAAAACACACAGGAGAAAATACTGAGCAATGTGTGTCTGTCCGTCTGTCCGGTGGCTGTATCTTTGGAACCGTGATATCTCGACGGTTTAAATTTTCACAGAATATGTTATTTTGACGGAAATAACAACAAATAATAAAAAAATTAATTATTAAGGGGGGTCCCCATAGAAGAAACGTATTTTTTTCAACGTTTTTTTTTTGTGGTGCGGAAACCTCGGTGCGCGAATCCGAGTGGCACTTGACTGGTTTTTTTAAGGAAACTGACACGGTTGGCTACATCACATACATAGAATACCTGTGATGTAAGCCTTGAACACAAGAACTTAGACGCCATGTCAGTGCTTCCCTTTGGTCGTGCCGGCTACACTGAACTGAAAGGAAAACAGCGACTATTTGCATAGCCGCTTCGATCAATCTTTCATTCAGTGCGGTGGTACCAACCCGGGCGGATTAAACCGTCACCTACTAAGGTGAGAACGGAAGAGACCTACAGTTTTAGGTGGAAAACGAACCACGGTCAGCCTCGAACGGTAGAACGGTCACCCATCCAAGTACTGACCGCGCCCGGATGTGCTTAGGATCATGAGCGGAGGCGGTCGATTAGAATTAGATGGAACTTCTATATATATAGTCATAGTTATAAGTATTTTTTACCTTCTACTCAAACGTCCGGGATTGAAGAAAAGAAAAGGTGGTGACCCTAGCGCTGAGTCGTCTGGGCGGAGCGGTGAGTTGCGGAAGTCGCCGCTCAGGGCGGGCGCCACGGAGACAAGTTAATAAGACGTGTGCAAACTTGCAATGTTTGTTGAAATCTTCTTGTTCTTTCTGGAGTAAAGTACTCTCTCTACTATACTTCCGGTCCGTTTTATTTCGCCTTTGCCAAGTATTTATTTTGAAACGACGTTAAATAGATGAAATACCTAATTATATTATGTTGTTGTACTGTGTCTGTTAACTTTCTCCATACAAAATCTTCTTTCGACATTTATGTTTTTTACCCCCCTTAATATATGCCCGCAATAAAGTTTTAATATGTTTTTAGTTAATTGTCTATTATGTAATGGTATTTTTGCTGTTGATTAAATAAATAAAGAATTTATTTATGTGTTACATTATTAGTACATGGAAAGCCCCAAAATTAAATAATGTAGAATCTACTTCCAAGAATGTACCGTGTGGGGCCGGTACTTTAAAAGAATAGCCCCACTGCATCTCTCCCCGTGTATGTCGTAAAAGGCGACTAAGGGATATGACTCCCTTGTTATATCACTAGGTGGTAGGGTTTAACCCGCCCGGGTTGATACCACCACCCTGAATGAAAGGTCAGTCGAAACGGCTATGTAAATAGTTTGTGTTTTCCGTCCAGTTCAGTGTAGCCGGCACGACCGAAGGGAAGCACTGACGTGGCACCAAGTTCACCCGGTGTTATGGGCTGACATCACGGATGTTGTAGGTGATGTAGCCAACCGTGTCAGTTTCCATAAAAAAAAAAAAAAAAAAGTTATCTCAACGTATCTCATCTCGAACTTTTGAAAGACTTTAGTATTGCAAGTTGAAGGCCTCCAGTGATAATTGAGTGCGGCCAGTGCCCGGCGAATCGGAGTCTGGCCATAGTGGAAGCATGTTACCTGTTTATGTCCCACAATTCAATAATACATCAGTCATCAGCAGAAGCAGCCTTTAACTGGTCAAAGACTCCACAGCGAGCCTCGGATTCACATCCTGTTACTAAAATAGAGCCTTCGCTTGAGGCTGTCGCGCCGAACTTGCCGCCGGCGCGGAGGCGAGACTGGTTTAACCGGCACTCGCTAAGTAGCACCTCCGAGTTAACTTAGGTTAGTTGACACCGGCCAGGGGCGGCGGTCACGTGCGGCGGCGTTAGATAAAATAGAGGAAATGCTAATTACTAATCGTTGTCGCCCGTTCGTTGTTCTGTGTTAAATTTGCCTTTGATTTTACTTTGCCATGCTTATTGAACAATGATAACAAACACACATGTTTCTATTTTCACATTCACTAAACACAACCTTTTGACTTAGAATTTTCTAGAAAAGCTTAATTTTAATTTTATACGCTTCTTCGAATCGAGTAAATTGTTTTTTTCAGTGTACTTCGCGAAAGCGGAGCTGCTTAAACCTATCTTACATTTCCAGAGAATTTGTTCGTATGTTTCTCAAAAGAAACTTAATTTTTTAATAATTTGCTCTTGAAAGTATTATAATTCAGACAGTGTGCGTGTGGCGTCGTCAAACGCTGCATGTTTTATGGCCGCTTCGATAGCACTTCTGCCAGGCCTCACGCACTCTATGTACTTGCGCGCGCTAACTACCTACCGCCCAGCGGGCCGCGCCGGCGGTCTAATTCAGTGGAAATTCGTCAGCCGCGCGTAGCATACCTACACGCTCGCCCGCGCAACTGCGCGCAGCTGCAAAGCAATAATCACTTTACACTCGATCGTTTAGGTACATTTTCGCACGCAGCGATTGGCGACGTGAAACAGTAGGCTATTAAAGCCGAAGGTATGGAACTTTTTCTATGGAGTGATTTATCTGTTACGAATTAACTATTAAGTAATCTGTGCTTCTGCCGTCCGCAAATCTGCCGCCTGCCGGTATGATGTCCCGCTAAGTGTGGCTTCGCGAGGTGAGATGGACTTTGGCTGTTTCGGTTACCACTGCTCCCTCGGTTAAAAAAAAAACCGTCAAACCTCGGAACAAGATTCAGTTGCCTCAGAAGTCACGACGAACGATCGAGGAGACCTCGGTCCGGTTATAGCCAAGAAACTTACATAAAACTTTATTGTGTGTGCATATCATTCGGTATTAATTTTATGACTGATCCTAAAACTTCCTTCAGAACTGTGATAATAATAGTACAAGAGCCGGCCTGAGGGGGATCTACCCTCATCTGTTATTCGACAAAAGAGAGCTTATCGAAAATATATAATTTAGACTAATAGATCACGACTACGTTGTCTGTGTATGTATAGTCACGCCAGTGACCTTGCCCCTCTTATCAGAATGTTTGAAGAATTTAGCCCCACTGCATCTCTCCCCGTGTATGTGTACCGTGTGGGGCCGATACTTTAAAAGAATAGCCCCACTGCATCTCTCCCTGTGTATGTCGTAAAAGGCGACCAAGGGATATGACTCCCTTCTTATATTACTAGGTGGTAGGGTTTAACCCGCCAGGGTTGATACCACCGCACTGAATGAAAGGTCGGTCGAAACGACTATGTAAATAGTGTGTGTTTTCCGTCCGGTTCAGTGTAGCCGGCACGACCGAAGGGAAGCACTTGTTGTTCACCCGGTGTTATGGGCTGACATCACGGATGTTGTAGGTGATGTAGCCAACCGTTAAAAAAAGTAAGAAATTGTGAAAACAATTATCCGTCTAAAGAATTAAATATTATCATCATCATCATCATCAGCCTGTATCGGTCGACTGCTGGACATAGGCCTCTCCCAAGGCACGCCACCACACGCGGTCTTCCGCTCTTCTCATCCATCCGCTCCCGGCTACCTTTTTTTAGGTCGTCCCGCCTCCGCGGCGCCGCGCCGCCGGGGAATTATGTTATGTTTTTATTTTATCTATCTCTTTATTTCAGTCAAGTAGAACCATATTAAAAATATACAGGGTGGCCCAGTTATAGTAGTCCAAAAATTTTTTTTAGATGGAGGACATCATGTTGACTCATTTAAAAATAACATACTTTAGCAATTATTACACCACTATAATTTTTGGTCTGGAGAATTGTGATATGTATAGGTAGTTTTTAAGGGCATGGGCAAATCTCCGGTAGTACTTTTTTTTCACAGTGATTTTTCAAAAATTCATCAGTTTTAATGTAACCTGAACAAAAATTAACTGAAAGGGCTATAGCAATAGTACAGTCTAGGAGTCAACCTTAAAACTATTCATTACGTACTAGCTACATGTCTCCTCTACTTCCATACCAATTTTCATTCGATTTTGTTGAATAGATATCAAACTAGAGCGGTTAATGTGACTAAAATAGAGAAAATTGAAAAAAAGTTTAAAAAAATCATAACTTCTAAACTATTGATTTTCGCGGAACTAATGTTCTTTTTAAATGAGTCAACATGATGTCCTCCATCTAAAAAAATTTTTTGGACTACTATAACTGGGCCAACCTGTATATGAAGTATACATATTAAATGTCTTAACCTAAGAACTAAAATGACTTTTTCCCCACTTGTGTTTGTGTTATATAAAACTAGCTTTTGCCCGCGGCTTCGCTTGCGTTAAATTCCTATTAAAATAAGAAAGTAAGTAAGCCTGCTACCGTAGCCTATCCTGTGTCACGTATAGTTAAATGTGCTTGTACTAAGTTTCATAGAATTCGGATGGTCGGTTTAAGAGGAACATACATATATACAGAAAAGATTTATAAAAATGGTCAATTTAGTGTAAGTATCATACATAGAGTCTACAAACGCAATATCCTATATAAAACAAATTGATAATGATAGAAACAAAAAAAAGAGAAATAATAATTTATATATGGTGAAACGAAAATTACAGGAAAAATCAGATTTGTATTTCTTTCTGAGGTAGAAATTATAAAAATATTTGCAAGATTATATTTTTCAGATTTCCTATAATATCTCAAAACGAGATAAAAGTCTGACTTTTCATTGATCTATATTATAATTCTTTATATGCATAATTTCTTTCAGAATTGTATGCATAAACATTTCGGATCAAGGTCTGGGGTCGCAATTTATTAGCCTAAATTTTATCTTTTAGATAAAAATTGTGTTTTTCGAATAACAGATGAGGGTAAACCCTCCTTAGGCCCGATCTTACACCACAATGAAAGTGCGAATGAACAAAACGATGACGTCATCTCTGCCGGCTGAACGATCAATCAAAAGCGCGATCAAATAACTGAAAGATAAACACAGTTAACTGGAATCTAATTTAGCATGGCTGATATTTTCGTACGAATTTAATTGTTTAGCGGCACTTTTTGTAAGCGTGGGTAGCTCGAACGTGCAATGGATCGACGTGCAATCGTGAACATTAAGCACACCCGGGCGCGGTCAGAACTTGGCTGGTTGACCGTTGAGGTTGACCTTGCCTTGGATTACACGCAAAACTGTAGGTACCTTCGCTTTACCATAGGTGGTAGGGTTACCGACCAGATTGGTATGTATGACCGCACTGAAGGTGAGGCCCCGGTCAAATATGAGAGTCTTATAAAATCTAACCATTATATAAGTTGAAAGGAATAGACTAGAACGATAAAAAAGGTATGGACCCCGAACCCTATCGTCGCCAGCGTAACACGATATATAATAAATAAGTAAAAGCATACTTGTTTCATTGGACGGTCGCGCGCTGGCCCGTCAGTCTGTCATCGGCCGCGTTCGTAAAAACCTGTTTAAAATGCCCGCATGCTCTGTGTTTACGTGTAAAACACAACAGCAAAGTTTAGTGTGCACAATAGTGGAATACCTTATCATCGGTAAGTACACTCCGCTCCCCGTAACTCGGCGACGCTAGTTCTCATACAAGCATTTGACAGTCCGGCGTCCATACCTTTTTTATCGTTCTAGGGAATAGACGTAGATAGCGAAATTAAATTAATAATTGGATTATAATACAAAGCGTAAGAAACTTCGCTTCTGTCGGGTGTACCACAACACCTCACCTCAACCCCCGACTCAAAAAGAGGGGTTGTTATAAGTTTAACGTAATAATAACGTAATCGTGGCACCGTGGCTCCCAAATGGATGGACCGATTTGGATGCGGTTTTTTTTATTAAAAAGCTGGTTTAATCGGGATGGTCCTTAGCTATAGCTTATATAGCTTATATAGCTTGTAATCAAGTAATTAAGTAATAAAAAAAATTATTATCTTTAAAAAGTGGACCGATTTTCATGCGTTTTTTTTTAAAAAGCTTGAAATAATAATAACATTACAAATTTTAAAAACCCCCGATCCTTGAAAAGTCAAAAATTATTTCCGTTTACGTACTTAAAGGGGTCGGGGACCGCTAAGAAAATAAAATATAAAAACTCAGAGCTGCGCAATGACGTATCTCTCTTTGGAGCTGCGCGGGTATTTACTTAGCCGTCCTCCGACTCCTTTAAAGTACGTAAGTAAACGGAAATTATTTGTGACTTTTTATTAATAATTGTTTTATTTGCACAACACGACCACTTGATCGCCCTTCAAACTATTATCCTCCGTTCTGTGTTACTACTCCTTCCTCCACTCCTGATACCCCACTCCTCCCTCTAGTTACGCACGCAAAGTACCAACAAGTTGTTTAATTCATCATTCTTCCATCTTCATTTAGCGACGACGTTGACGGATTACTCCGAGGCGATTTGTGAAGATTAGCTTAGTCGCCGACCGGCTTCCTGATCCCTCTCCCAGTCTCCCCGCTATTGCCGACAGAGGGATCGGGCTGAGTGAGGCAGAAGGGGGTATCGAAATAGGATTGATAACAACATAAATCCTTCCAGTCCCATATCTGAAAGCTGGTAATCTCATGTTAATATGGTATTAGCTGAGTTTTTCTAATATAATGTCCGTAAAATGTCTAATTTGAAACTTGACAATTGGCTTTTCAGGTTATTGTTTTATGGCAAAAAACAGCTATTCTGTTTATTGTTTTATCGCAAGCAGCTATTCTGCTTATTGTTTTAAGGCAAGAAGATTTTCTATTTATAGTTTTATGGCAAGCAGCTCTTGCGTTTATGGTTTTATGGCCAGCAGGTTTTCTGTTTAATGTTTTATGGCAAGCAGCCATTCGCCTGATTGGTGACTCTGTACTCACAAAGGACCTTCAACCTCTAAAGCACAGATGTATCGTTGGGTCATTGAGCCGGTTTTATCGGTACTACTATGGCCGCTGCTCTTACGAACTTGCTTCCCTTATCCCTCATCCTCCTGTTCGCCTACGCCAAACCCGCCATACTCTCGCGGAACACCCTTTTGTAGTCGACAGAAGGTTCTTCGAACTGCACGATTCTCTAAATCGTTCTTGTGCCGCACTGCAAAGGTGTGGAACGGGCTCCCAGGGAATATCTTCCCCCACTCCTACAATCCACGGATCTTCAAATAGCCTTTCCCCAGCAACATTAGTCCACCTCCAAGCCGGACTGGCACCTCCTCGGGGGTGAAATTGGCTGCGCCTGAGGTTGCGACCTCGGACAGAGCCACCCAGTTCGGTAGCAATAAAAAAAAACAGGTGTTCTCTTTAATGTTTTATTGCTAGCAGCTATTCTGTTTATTGTTTTATGGTTCCGTAGCCGTACCCCTAGACGCTATTTAGTCCTGACCGGATGAACACTATTTTAAAGTTTTTAGACGATTTTGTATTCCTAAGTTAAACACACTCAACTGGTGTAAAGTAAACCGATTTTATTATCAGGTGTCTGTGTGCTTGTTTGTCAAAGATTCTTTGCAGCATAATATTTTCTTGAATTTTTTATTTTTTATTTCTAAACGCTAAAACCCCAATCTCAGAGATCCTGAACTATCAACATTGACAATAAAATAAAAAATAAAAATATTCGCGTACCCCAGACTACTCTTGCGGCTACATCGTTCAAGTTAAGGGGCCGCACGTCCCTGGTCAGAACTCAGTTCTGGCTCCCTGATTTGTCCGTGCCAAATGCCACCATTTCGCACTCACTAGCCAATCAAAATAATCTCCTGCCTTAGTTTGAGATTGCCTGCCGACCGCGGCGGTTCGTCCCGCGAACTCGACGCCGCCGCCGCCGTGGCGCGGCGGGGCGCGCGCGTCGCCACGCCGGACGTAGATAGTAAATCCTCGTGGCTTGCACTCGCGAACTTCTTTGCTTGGTGCAATACTGATGTTCTCTCTCAGGGTTACCAGTTATTATTTGGCGATACCTACCACTAACTTGCTTTGCTAACCACAAGGAATCACTATAATTACGAGTATAAAGAGTTTTAGTAAATTTTGAAGTAAACTTAAGTTTACTAAATATAGAACATATACCACACATGGTGGTTGGTAGTGGAGTGATTTATTAATTTATTGACATATTTAATTACACATAGCTATGTATGTAGGTACAAACCCACACCCATGGTACACACATATAATTGTATTTTGCACAAATACACATAAAAGAAAAGAAAGATGTCTTTGAAAATTAGTTCATAGTACGCTAAGGGGAGGTTCTGTATCGGAAATAGATCACTTTTGAAGAACAAAGAATATTTTTTTTTACAATTTTTTTTTTTTATGTAAAATGTAAAAAAAAAATTTTCTTAATCGTTTCAGTTTCATGCCAGGAACAAAAAAGTCTTCCAACACATAGATATTTCCTTCAGAAATTGTGAAAAGCCACAATTTTAGTTTTATTAGTATGGAATAGAAAGAATTTGATTTTTTTTACCAACTTACACGTGTTACATCATAATGGTAATGTATTGGTAATATAATGGTAATGTAATGAAGACTTTTTAGTTACTGTTATGAAACTGAATCGATTAGGCTATAAAAATCAACCACCTATTTTTTTATTTAAATACATAAAAAAATATTTTACATAAAAAAAAAGCCCAAGGTCCAAAAAAATTTATATAGGTTTTACTCCCTATATGATACAGAACCCCCCCTTAGCGTACTATGAACAAATTATCAAAATACCAATAAAAATAAAATGTAGTCCGCCTGGGCATAGTTTAAACAGACTAGTTAACCGTCTTCATACAAGTGCGCCGATTTCGCACTCACACAAGCGCGCGCCAGCGCACGCTGTCCGTACACAACCACTACTTACATTCTCACTTCCCTCGCTTGTAGTCCGTGATGGCCGCCCCGCACAATTTTTTTTTGTTTTGTTATTTTTTACCGTGTGGGGCCGGTACTTACAAAGAATAGGCCCCGTGCATCTCGCATGTATGCATGTTGTAAAAGGCGACTAAGAGATAAGAACAAGATGCCGTGCTAAAGGGCGACAGGACCGCCACCTCTCACCTTGGCACGGTACTTTCGTCGAGTCATGCAGCAGGTGGGTCTTTGTGCCTTACTTGCTGCTTGATCGATTAAATCTTGTTCGAATGCTTTGCGAAACGTGGTGGTCGGTGTTGTGCTGTAATTTACCAGAGTTCTTGCAGAACAACACCGATTACTCTGCTTACCCCGATTGTCGGGTTTCAGCGTGTGTGATATGTATGTATATTTTTTTATGGAAACTGACTCGATTGACTTTTTCTCTCTCTCTCTCCCTCTCTCCCTCTGTCTCTCTCTCTCTCCCTCTCTTTCTATCTCTTTCTATCTCTCTCTGTCTATGTCACTCTTTCTATCTCACTCTTTCTATCTATCTCACTCTTTCTATCTCACTCCTTCTATCTCTCTCTTTTTCTATCTCACTCTCTTTCTATCTCTCTCTCTCTCTTTATACCTCTCTTTTTATATCTCTTTCTATCTCTCTATCTTTCTATCTCTCTCTTTCTATCTCCCTTCCAGACGTCCAGGGACGTTGGGTTTCGATCGTTCATAGAGTCCAAGGCGAAACTAGCGTCTCGAAAATTAGAGATCCTTTACCGATGTCGGCGATTTTTCACGCCGGCCCAACTGCTTACACTCTACAAAGCACACGTAAGACCGGTGATGGAATATTGCAGTCATCTTTGGGAGGGTTCCCCTGAGTACCTTCTTTCAGCCTTGGATTCTATTCAGCGACGAGCCATTCGCCTGATTGGTGACTCTGTACTCACAAAGTACCTTCAACCTCTAAAGTTCGGTAGCAATAAAAAAAAATTATAATAATAATGAGCTCACTACCTGTTAGTGTTGTGAGTTGTGGTACGGCGCACTACAATGTTAGTGTTGTGAGTTGTGTGTGACATCCCTGGTGGCTTGGAGCAGCGTAGATAGTTATTTTAAAAATGGGCTCCAGTTGCCCTACTCGTTTACTGTGGCCAGGGTAATGGCGCTTCCTGCATAGTACACCCCTGGCTATGAGAATAATCACACTCGCATGTATATAAGGTGTTTCGCTGACCATGTCATTAACTTCGGGAGGGTTACATACACACTCAAATAAACACTTTACGTAAAAAAAAACATATGTTTATAGGACCATTTTTTCTCCTAAGATCTCCGAACAAAACATTTTAATCAAATAGCCCTAAAAACGAATCATGCTTAGACCCTTCTTGCCAAACACGAAACGTAGGTACTTACCTAGTGCGCGCGACGTCGGCAGGCGGTGCGGCACAAAGGCTTTCCTTTGACGAAAGCCTCCGAAGCGCTCGCTCGCCACGCCGCCGACGCGCTTGCATTGCATGCGCCCGCTCCGCGCGCATGTGTCGCGCGCGGGCGGAGCGGCGCGCGGTGCGTCGCGTCCGTCTCAGTGTCTTAGCGGCGGTCCGCGAGAGAGCACATTATTTCGCAATTTCAAAATGCCGCCGCGCCGCCGCGCCGTATCGATTCACCGACGCGCGACGCGGATATGGTGATGTTACCGAGACTCCAACTCCAATTGGAACTTAGCTGCTGCTGTGTTGATGTATGAGCAGCTAGACGGTGTGCGTGTATGTGGACGCACCATCTTGGGAGCGGAGCAACGGTTCCGAGATTGGGGCGTCTTTATGCCTCGACTTGATAACGGAAGACAACTACTACTGGTGCGCATAGAAGAAGAACACGTACCTACATACACACTATCCTCTCACACAACAAACAGCTGTTCTGTGTTTCAACACGGTCATTGACCCCGTACAATGCGACTTTCCTACTGTTACACACAGATCTAGTGACCTTGTGAGTTGTGACTTACTTACAACAAACAGCTGTTCTGTGTTTCAACACGGTCATTGACCCCGTACAATGCGACTTACCTACTGTTACACACAGATCTAGTGACCTTGTGAGTTGTGACTTACCTACAACAAACAGCTGTTTGAACATAGTACGGTCATTGATCCCGTCCGTACACTGCAAGTTACCTACTGCTAATGGTACACAGGTTGATCTGATAATATTTAGGTAACAAACATGTTTTGTTAAATTTCTCGAAAAGTAATGCTAAAAACATTTTTTTTTTGCGTAACCTGTTTATTTGAGTGTCTATGTAACCCTCCCGAAGTTAATGACATGGTCATCGTAACACCCTATATAGCCATATTGAAATTCGGTGACAAGAGACATAGGTACACGAAACATTAATTTTTAGGGTCCCGTCGCAAAATTGCGAAAAAGGGACCCTTATGAGATCGCTTTGGTTTCTGTCCGTCTGTCTGTCAGTCCGTCCGTCGCGGGACTTCAACATACATACTTTGTAATACCTGTATATTGTATATTTTTTTTACATTAACGTCGAAAATTGCTCTTTTTCAATACTCATTAGTTTTCGTCAATATTAAAACACTACTTTATTGTAAATTACTACTAAGTAACATATACACATTGTGGTATACGTAAGCAGTGATATTATTTATTGATATGATAATGGTTTTTATTTATGTTATTCTGCATGAGTGATTGAGCCATAGGGGCCAGATCACACGCTCCGACCAGTCAATACCACACGTATAACACTAATTAAACAAAATGTACGTACATACACTATCATTTTACATAAATATATTTCTTTATGGGAACTGACACGGTTGGCTACGTCACTTACTACATCCGTGATGTCAGCCCATAACACCTTGGGGTACTAGGTGCCATGTCAGTGCTTCCCTTCGGTTGCGCCGGCTACACTGAACTGGACTAAAAATACGAACTATTTAAATAGCCGTTTCAACGAATCTTTCATTCAGTGAGGTTGTACCAACCCAGACGGGTTAAACCGTACCACCTAGTAAGGTAAGAAGGGAAGGGATCTACTGTTTTACGTGGAATCCGAACCACGGTTAGCGTCCAAGGGTCGAGCTGTCACCCAGCCATCCACTGACCGGGCCCAGGCTTATTATTGATACGGACGACAGTCGACCGACCGCCCCACTGAGCTACCAAGGCTGACAAAATTATGTAGATTACAACAAATCAGGAGTGGGTATAGTACATATTTTAGAGATTTTAAAGTACTAATTGCAAAGATTTTACAATAAAATACCGGAAGAAATGGGAAAACTAGGATGCGAAATAAAATACATATTATGTAATGCAAAATTATGCCAAATGAAAATTAAAGAAAGTTAATATTTCTTATATCAAAATTTGCTATATCAAGTGTATATTATATATACCAAGTGAAGACTACATGAAGTGAAAATTATATGAAATTATGAAGTTGGAATAATATCATACATTATCCTGTAGAGATAGAGGTTGATAGTGGAGGCTAGAGGAGCTTACAATAGTCCCACTGCATCTCTCCCCGTGCATGTCGTAAAAGGCGACTAAGGGATAAGCGGCCTGCAGACACCCCGGTCGACTTGTGGCTTTCATGGAAGACATAGGCTGGCTGGGGTAGCTGGAGACTGCGGGGTTTTGCACGAAGGTCCCCAACCAAGCGGGATTGGTTTGCAGGCCTAGAGCCAACCCCAAACCAAAACAACAACAACAATATCATACATTTTTAAAACATCGATCGACAAGAATTTTATCGACAATTCCTGAGATAACAATAATCCGGATCTCCGGACAACCAGAGGCTAAACATCCTTCCCGCAATTGGGCCTAAGATTCATTTTTTAGTCGTCATATGTTTTATTTTGTCATGTTCCGCCAACACATCTCCTAAAATCATTCAAAATAGTTAGCTTACTTAAAGATGGATTTAATACGCAACAGGCGAGTGTAAGATGTTTTAAAAAAAATACACCGAATCGCGACTTAGATAATACTTACTTTTACAGGGAACCTTGTAAAATGTAACTGCCGATTGGATTTTTTTAATGTTATCGTGATTGGGCAAGCTTCTTCTCGCGATATACATACTCGCGTGCGCCGCGCGAGTTTCTACAGTCGATTGGCTTAAACCGCGGGAAAATGTCGTCCGTCGAACGTCGTCGCGCACGTCTCAGAGAATTGATGCGTTTAGCTTGCGCGGAATTAGCGCAGCAAACGCTGAAAAAGTTCAATCGCAAGAAGAGAACGAAATGGGTTCGTAAGTGGATTGAACGAAGAGATAAATATGGAGCTTCCAATACTCTAATGAAAGAATTAGCAGCCGAAGAACCAGTAGATTACAAAAATATTCTACGCATAACCAAAGATAAGTTTGAGGAATTACTTGAACTAATAAGTCCAGAAATAAAAAAACAAGACACAGTTATGAGAAACGCCATTACATGGAGAACTAAATTGGAGATAACACTCAACTATATTGGGAGTGGCAGTAGCCTCAAACAAATGCGTGTCGTGCGCACGCACGCACGACACGACGACACGTCACGACGGGAGCGGCACGGTGCGCGAATGGCGACTAGCAGCGAGTGCCTTGTCCCACGACTCGCGCGTAGGTTTCATTAGCGGCGAGTAGCGCACTCGCCGCGAGTATAATTGAACATGTTCAATTCTACTCGCAGCTTTTTTACTCGCAGCGAGTGGATTGTAGTCGCCGCGAGTAGGTTGTCGCACACAGCGATTTCACTCGCTGCGAGCGAACTCGCAGCGAGTACTCGCTGCATGTGACAGGCCCTTATCGAAACACATAACCGTACCGCGCTCGCCAGCTACGAGACCTTTGGGACCTCTAGAGTGCGAATCGAACAGATAATAACTTTCCGCGACCTTAACTATCAACACTTATAGCTGGGTTTGGTTCGTAACGATTCCACACAGCAATGTGCCAAAAAGAAATATTCAGGCCCCGAATGCAAAGAGCTGAAGAATCAAGAAATCTACAGGCAAATCAGAGGGATTCATCGGATTAATTAAACCGATAACCTAGCCACCTCCCAGGCCCCGGACACCTCCAGCTACTATTGTCACACTCCCATTACCTCTCCGTGACAATGGCATCCTTTCTTCCTTTTATCCACACCTAGTCCGCTACTATCCCGTCCCATTTCCACTTCCCTTACCTGCCCCTTTTACGCCAATCCAAGGTTGCCGTGCCGACGGATGCGTGGCTAGAGGCGAGTCTAGTCTCGAGCGTGCCAAATAAAATCCTGGGGTTTGGCGCCCCCAGGCTCTAACCCTGGCAAGCGGGGCTCTGCCAGGGTTGACAGTTTACTTCCCTAGCTACTCGTGGGACGAATAATGGAATTTAACATCACAAATCCTATAAATGACGGCGATGCAGCTCGCCACTCGTCACGTCGCGTTTCACGAGGGGGCGAAAAGTGGGCAACGGAAAGCCGCTTTGCCACATTGAATGTTTGTGGAGGAATGAAAGATAAGGAGGATGAAGTGTATAAGTTGACGAATGCGAGGCAGATTGATGTGCTGGCTGTGAGCGAGACCAAGAGGAAGGGGATGGACAGGTCCACGCACGGTACTTTCACAGCCCTGTGGTCTGGTGTACCACAGAATGAAAGGGCTTGCCAAGGTGTAGGAGTTGTCCTCTCTGACCGAATGGCTCAATGCATGATAGATTACGAATGTGTGAGCCCAAGACTCCTATGGGTCCGAATTAAGGTGGGTTTGGTCCGCTTGTACGTCTTGGTAGTGTATGCCCCGGACATGTCCAAGCCCATCAAGGACCGCGACGAGTTCTGGGACAGTGTGAGAGAAATACTTAATGCATGTGAGGGGAATGAGAGAGTGTTAATGATGGGAGACTTTAATGGATGGGTTGGCGTGAAAAGGGATGGCTATGAGTCTGTACTTGGAAAGTTTGGTGACGAACGAAAAAACGAGAATGGTGTTAGTTTGCTCGAGGTGTGCCTGGAAAAGAATCTTTTTGTGACAAACACAATGTTTGACCACAAAAAGATTCATATGTATACTTGTCAGAGACAGGAAGAAAGAAGTATGATAGATTTTGTGATAGTTGACGAAAGATTAAGGAGGCAATGTTGTAGACACAAGGGTTCATCGTGGAGCCAATGTTGGAACAGACCACTTCCTGGTGGTATGCCGAATTAGGGGTCTGTTCAAGCGTTGGCGACACCGAAATCATTATTTCACGATAAACCAGTAGCGCATTTTAGCACGCTACAGCCTCTTGTACGCCGACGATCAAGTGATACTTGCGTCGTCGGTGGGCGAGTTGCAGGACATGGTAACTGTTATGGTTGAAGCATTTAAAAGGAAGGGAATGAAAGTGAATGTAAACAAGACGAAAGTAATGGTACTGGAAAGGAATGAAATAGTGACCGAATGCGACGTAAGGATTGGGAATGAGAGACTGGAGCAAGTGAACGAATTCGTATATCTGGGGAATATGGATAGATAGATAGATAGATAGAAATACTTTATTGCTCCAAAAAACATTTAACATAAACACACAATAAGAAATTTACATGAGGGGCAAAGGCGGACTTATCCCTTACAGGGATTTCTCCCAGTCAACCTTTGGATGTTTGAGAGTCGTATGTTGCGAGATATAAGTAGGTAGTAAGACTTGAGTGTGGGAATGTAAAATATAATATAAGGAAAATAACTATAATATACTATAATATACAGTATACACTACATATAAGTACATACTAGTTAATTAAACGCATAAATTACTATTTACAGATTAAATTAAATACATATGAATTACAATTTATATAATACATAATACCTAAATATATACATACATACTTGTCCATTCAGAATTAAAGGATTTTTTAGCTTTTGACTTCACACTGACGGAGATAGTACAACTTTAAGTGTTTTTTGAATAACGGAAGCGACTTGCAGTGCCGTATACAGTGAGGTAGTAGATTCCACAGCCGAGCTGCGTGCACAGAAAAGGAGTTTGTGTAATATCCAGTTTTGTGAGTGGAAATGGCTAAGATATTATCATCACTTGACCGAAGCGTTACACCGTGGGAAGATGCGCGAAAACTGAAAACGCGAAGATAGGTACTCGGGAGCAGAAGGGTTGTTGATACAAGAATAAAGAAGGCCAAGAATGTGGGAATTTCTGCGGAGACGGATTGGGAGCCACTTGAGACGTCTGCGGTATTGTGAAACATGGTCGTACTTACGTAAACCGAAAATGAAGCGTATACACATGTTTTGCAGACGCTCAAGTTTGTCCAGGAGTTCCTCAGTAACGTCCAGGCAACACGCATCCGCATAATCAAGGATGGGGAGAAGCAGCGATTGTGCTAGAATTGTCTTTGTGGAGGTCGGAAGAAGGTTCTCCAGCCGCCTCAGGGAGTGCACCGCAGCATAGACTTTTCGACTGACCTCATTGACCTGAGCCTGCCAAGATAGCGTATCATCCATAAGAATTCCCAGGTTTTTGACAACCCTAGTATATGGTATGACAGTACCGTTGTACATAATCTCAGGCAACGAGTCACGATCAATCCTCGATAGTAGTCGAGGACTTCCGGCAATCATAATTCCGGAATATGTTCACGCGGGATGGAAAATGTGAAGGAGATGTAGAAAAGAGAGTGAAAGCCGGCAACCAAGTGAATGAATGGAGCGTTGCACGCTATTATGAGCAGCCAAAGCATGTCAACTAGGGCACGTTTGGCTGTCCATGGTGGAGTGATGACCCCTACACTTATGTACGGGAGTGAAAGTTGGGCATGGCAGAAGAAGCATGAAAGCAGGATTAATGCTGTGGAAATGCGCGCGTTGAGGAGTATGTGTGGAGTTACAATGAAAGATAGATTGAGAAATAGTGTAGTGCGAGAGCGCTGTGGGCTGAAAGAAGATATAGTGACAAGGATTGAGAAAGGGATGCTTCGGTGGTTCGGTCATGTTGGAAGAATGGATGATAGGAGACTAACGGAAGAAATTTATGAAGCAATTATGAGTGGAAGAGTCGGGAAGGGTCGCCCTAGACGCACTTACCTGGACCAGATCGGGCATGTGCTCAAAAAAGGGCAAGTGCGTAGTACCCGTAACCGACGAGCATGCATGAAGAACATTATGGGAGTGGAAGAGGCGGCAGAGGTGTGTCAGGATCGTGGCACGTGGAGATCCGTTGTCTCTGCCTACCCCACCGGGAAACAGGCGTGACGATATGTATGTATGTATGTATGTATGTACCCAGCTAATAACGAACACCAGATCAAAATCATTTCCGGTTATCGATACAGTGTTCAGTGGGGCACACTGTGTTCAGTGATCGCGCGCGCGCCTGGGAAAAGCGATGCGTGCACGACGAAGAAGTACGAACCCACCCCCACCGCTCCTCACGCCGCGCGCGGTGGCGGGGGCGGCGCCGCGCCGCGCGCGCTCCGCTCAATGACCAGCCAATTAGTACAATAATTGGATCACAGATGGCGCGCAGCGCCCCGTTTCACCTAGCCGGTAACCGGCACGAAGGAGAGAGACAGACAGAGCAAATATACTGACTGACGGACGTCTAGCTCGCTCGCACTTACGCATTCACTATGTACGTGATGATTTATAGCAAATTTATACAAATTGGTAATTAGGATTGAGTACTGACCTATCCTATGTCACTCCAAGGATTTTCTAGAACATTTTGGTATATATTTCATTGAGATCCAACGCTTCATTTACGCGCTAGAGAGGTTTTTTGCAATTTTTGTACCTAGAATTAGTAAAAATCTTATAATGTGTCGTAAAACAGAAACAAAAATATATTTATAGCAAAATAACCCCATGGATTCTGCAAAAAATATATTAACAGTTCTCATCTCTGTTGGTGGGTAAACCCAGTCGTCATACATTTTTGTCCATGGTCCTTTGTCAATAACTTTTTTTTATGGGAAGCGCGACATATGGCGCACGTTAGACTAACGCGTAAGTGTAGTCTGATGGCGCCCACGGGCATTCGGATATTTACGGGGCTGCGAATACGATGTCAGCCGCACCTTCACATTATGTTTGAAGGACCCCAGACTGAACATAGGAGCAAAGGATGCAGGTGGGAGTACTTTTCAGAATATTTCCTTTAAAGTAGGTATTCCGAAAAAACATTTTTTTGCATAAATTGCAAAATTTTGTATTAATTGTGCACTTTTTCGGTGTATAAATTTTTTTTTGTGTTCTATATCACACATAATATATATTACACCATGATAAGAAAGCATGGGCGGCGACGACGCGACGGTCGGATTCACCTTGTTTATTAAAATAACAGCGAGTGATTTATGTGCACCGCAACATATACTGCGCGAGCGTGGATAGACGGAGGCGACGACGCGGACGCGGACGGAGCGGACGGACGTCGGCATCCCGTCATCCCCGTGCCGTCTTCTTGGTTGCGATTAAACTGAAGGCGAAATTCGAATCAGCAAACGTAAGCTCAATGGCTGAATGGGATATGCTTTGCTTTTCAATCCAGTTACGCGGGTTCGAATCTCACTTTTGCGAATTCTTTTTCTTTTGTTTTTTATTGTTTATTATGTATTATTAGCAAATTAAAAATAGGTTTGGGTTCTTTTTACAGCCACATAAAAACAAAATTTTCGATAGTACTTTTTGAGTATTGTTAGGGCAAAAAAAAAATTGTATTTACTTTTTTTTTTTTATAAACCACACGAAAAGTTTTTTTTTTTGGAGTACTTCCACACAAAAACTTAATTTTCGGGAATAGTTCAGCGTAAGTAACCCCAGCCGACCACGTTCGCGTACGGCAATGAAATCAAACATAAAAAGCGCGAAATGTTCCCATAGTAAAGATTCCATATATGCATCGGTGTAAGCAGAGTAATCGGTGTTGTGCTGCAAGTACACTTGTAAATTACAGCACAACACCGACCACCACGTTTAGCAAAGTATTCGGACAAGGTAACTATCAAGCAGCAAGTAAGGCAAGAAGACCTACCCGCTGCATGACTCGGTGGAAAGACCGTTCCAAGGTGAGAGGTGGCTATCCTGTCGCCCTTTAGCACGGCATCTTGTCCTTATCCCTTAGTCGTCTTTTACGACATGCAAGGGGAGAGATGCAGTGGTACCGGCCCCACACGGTTCAAAATTGTCTACAAACTTTTTGATTGCCCTATACAAAAAAAATTACCTAAACAAGCCAGGATGGTTCACTTTCCACTTACGTTTTCTTGTGTACGTCTTCCTTAAAAATAATATAATGATGGAGGGGAAAAAACAAATATTTCTAATTTCTTAATTTGTAAGTCTTCTTTTTATAACAAAACAGCTTTACTCACGGTTGTTCCGATATATGTTGCTCGCTTGGCCCGAAACGTCGAGCAACATAGCTCGGAACAACCGTGAGTAAAGCTGTTTTGTTATAAAAAAATAATGTCTAGCAACCACGGTAATTTAAAAACCCATGTAAGTCTTCTTGTTACCCATTATTTTTATTTTCAAATTAGTGTGCGAAACAATGTATAAGAGCGACTTGTCGTGTGCAATGTGTCAAATTTGCGGATATGTCCGGCCGGAAGACACCCGCTCTGGTCGGCCTCTGCCAACAGACTGACTGAACTACCGTAGCAGCTAGTAATATAAACCGATTTTAGCATGCGGCGATACGGGTCAATATTGCTAAGCACGCTTTCAACTGCACAAATGAGAGCGCTTAAAATTTGATTTTTTCCCCAGTTTTCCTTAAATTTATCGGAAAGTAAATGCTTTATCGAAAAACTACAAGATACGATTTCTAGTAGATTAATATATCTTTCCAATTATGTAAAAAAAATTGACAGTTCTCGCTCAAAATTCTGAGATCTCGCAATAAAAAGATTTTTGGGTAAAGCAGTCTTTGCTATTTTTTTTCTGTGTTTCTAGAAGATTTTTGAAAATTCTGTTGCATACGATTTTTGTAATGTACCCTTCTCTATACAGATGATTTTTTTTATGCTTCGCATATGTCCGGTTACTTCAATTCTCGCGATGAAAAATTGGTCGATTTTGATTTCAATTAAAAAAAAGTAGCGGCTTACGGCCGCTTAATCGAGTTTCTTCGAGTACAAACCGATTTCCAAATCAAGACAAACCTTTCCCATTGTAACTTGACATGCTTACTCCATGCTGTACATAATGGCAAGTATGTGAAGAAGACGTGACAATTTTTTATGGACGTACTATATCGCCGCCACGCTAACTAGTTAAGTTATTGACCTTTTCTTAGGGTTGCCACACTTACCAGTAGTACTATTTATTTATTTATTAAATATGCTTTATATAAAATCTCGTATAAAATATATAACAAATGACGGAATTATTGCCTAAGGCTAAGGGCCTGCCAACCGGTCTATTGAAACATAAGAAGGGTATTTACAGAAAAAACACTTAAGGTGATGTTAGACTGCGTCTGACTCGAATTTCAAGAAGAATGCCGGCAATATTACTTACCTGACAGATTCAGTTTTAATATATGTAAAACTTCATCTATCAGCGCAGATCGAAGGCTTTTTGAAAACACGATTTGATTAACTGCGCTCGATAGAAAAAAATCATGAACATGGCACTGAATTTCGTTTCAAAAACGTATTTAAGGCAACGTGACCAAATCAGGGCTTTGGAAAAAATATATTTTATTCGTTTAATGAATATCTAGATTGAAGGCTTTTTATTTTTTTGTTTAGATTCGTAGTTTTGGAATAAAAAAATAAAAATCAAATTGTCGCTTACGCTAAATATTCCGAGCAGCGTGACTGCGCTTTATCCTACTCCAACCTACGAAAGCGGCGTCTCGCTATCTTGCCGGAGTTGCCGGTCGCCCGACACGCCCCAGTCACCCCCAGAAGCTCGAAGTGAGAGGACGCGCGCGCTCGTGACGATCCACTCGAAATAATTTACGCAAAATCGTACCTACTAAAGCACTACAGCTATGGGAAACAAAGCAAGACGGTACGTCAGCGAATTGGGTATGATTTAGTATAGCGCGGCATTATTAGAAAATTTCTGGTAGCTGGTACTCGTGGGCGAGGGTCTAAGGAGCTATTAGCAAAAACTAATTTTCCACGGAGACTTCTACTTTCGGATATTTTTTTTTATAAAGAAATGTTTTTATCTGTTCCTGCAACTTTGTCACACTCACTCGCTTGCTGTACACATACGCCCCCTTACTACTGCTTCATGTGACAAGGTACCACTTTTTGATCCATTTCTCCGGGTGAGGGGGAGCAGTGAAAATGTTGGGGGAGGGGGGGAGCACTGTCCCTGAAAGAAACACATCGGAAGTCGAGCCCCCTTTTCCAAAAAAATTCGCAGATTTCGTGTCTTACACGACTATCGATCACACTAAAAATGAATCTACGGAATTCGAAAAAATATTGTCGCCGAGCGACACGAGAAAGTCGGGATAAGGAAAAGGTTTGTTGGGTTCTGATGATGGAGCCGGAATGAAGCCATAGGAACTCCTAAACCACACATGATAAATCGACCGTGTTTGGGCTCGTTGGATTTGTCTTCGCAAGTACTCTAGTCATATGTTATTTCCAAGGTCCTGATGATAGAGCCGGAAGGAAGCCATAGGAACTCCTAAACTACACATGATAAATCCACCATATTTGGGCTCGTTGGATATATCATATCTTCACAACTCTCCGAGATATATATATTAGCGGCGGGTGGCCGAGTGGTTTGGGCATCGGCTTCTCATGCGAGAGGTCCCAGGTTCGAATCCAGCCGGCGTGTACCAATGAGTTTTTTCTGACGAAAAAATTTACGTGCATACCTACACCTGCTGCTTCACCGTTTTGAACCGGTCCCTTCCCTTGCGCCTTACTAGGTGGTAGGCTCAAATTGTAGCCGACTGGGTTGGTACCACCGTACTGGATGTAAGATGGCCGCATAGCAGCCTCGACTGTGTTCTCCTCTAGTCCAGTATAGCCAGCAATCCAGGGAAGTCTCCGGTATGGCACCTACCTTTTCGGAGGTGATATTGGCTGGTCGGAGCATGCGCTTTGGCCCCTCCGACTCAGCCACCAATACCGGATTACATAAAAAAAAAATAAGGGGATCGCACTTTTTCGTGGGGTCTATAGGAACGAACGAAAAGACATTTTCAATGTCAAAATCTCCTGAGCCGAGCGGCGGCGGCGCGGAGCGGGCGGCGCGGCGTCTCGGCCGGCGCGCGGTCCGGGCGCGGAGCAGCGGTCGGCGCGGTGGCTCGCGGCCGCGACGGAGCAGCGCGGCTCACAGTGGGTCAACCAACGTAGCAACTGAAAATTACTATAATTTTTTTTCCATGACGGAATTATATTTCCTTCATTTGATCATGATTGATTACAGATGAATGAGTTATGAGAAGAAAATCTATTGAAATGGTGTTTTGGCAAGACTTGGCAGCTGATTTTTTGCTTACAATATTAATTGCACAATAAGCCCATATTAAAATGTAGACGGCACCTCGCGGAGATTGCATTCAAATATCCCGCTATACATTCATAATAATTTTTTTTTCAATATTTGGTCAAGTTCAAATTTGCATGATTATTGTTACTTAAACAAGCTACAAAAAACAAAACAAAATATTTTTAAAATAAATATATAAGGTCTTTCAAAATTAGTTAATAGTACGCTAAGGGGGGGTTCTGTATCATATAGGGAGTAAAACCTATATAAAAAATTTTGGACCTAGGGCTTGTTTTATGTAAAAAAAAATTATGTATTTAAATAAAAAAATTGGTGGTTGATTTTTATAGCCTAATCGATTCAGTTTCATAACAGTAACAAAAAAGTCTTCATTAACATTATGATGTAACACGTGTAAGTAGGTAAAAAAATCTAATTCTTTTTATTCTATCTTTTTTGTTCCTGGAATGAAAATGAAACCATTAGGAAATAATTTTTTTTACATTTTACATAAAAAAAAATTAGCCCCCCCCCCCCTTTAGCGTACTATTAACTAATTTTGAAAGACCTTATATACCACAGGTTGCAGAATCACAAAAGAATGCCTTTCAATAATAACTACACTTCAACTGAGATGCTTTCAATGTCGCGTCAAAATCGCAACTAAATTATGCGTAACGAAAAACAGGTTACAAATGTTGATGTTTCCGGGCATCTCATCTATTCATTCCTGGGCTTATCTTTTTCTTTTCATTCAATTAAGGCGCGCTAGTTATACAGGGTGGCCCAGTTATAGTGGTCCAAAAATTTTTTTTAGATGGAGGACATCATGCTGACTCATTTAAATTTTTTTACCTATGTCATTGCTTTTCAGTACAACTGAGATATCATCTGCAAGCATTTTTTGGAAGTGTTTGTCTGTCTGTTTTCCCCAATTGCATTGGTGCGACGTCAGCTAACAGTTTCTTTACTTCATTTGATTTGATCACATCTTTATTATTTAACATTTTTTACTTTTAGTGCAGTATTTTACTTAGTTAGGTATATATTTGATTTATTTTAATGACAATTAAATAAGTGCAAACCTATGTAAAAGTGTTGTTGCTAGTCGATTTTAGCAGATATGTACATAGAATAGAAGAATAGAATAAAATAGAATAACGTTTATTTCCTCTTCACATCAGTAATACAGATCATTATACACATGGGCGTGGGCTTATAGTTAATTAATTCATATGTTATGTTTCTCTGTGCATTACCTTAGTGTAGTGTAGTAGGTACTTCATTGAATATAAAGGTATTGTTGCGGCTGGCATTACGACATTTATTCAATGAAGAATAAATAGAGATGAAGGCTGATATAATGTCAATTTTCTGATCTACAAAAATTACTGGCACGTTCTAAATAAATTTTTTTCAAAGCAATGTCATTTTCTCGCCTTTTATATAGATCGTCGTAACAGCCGGGACATTAAGATAGCTCTTACAGGTTGGAAAGAAAGTACAGTTTCCTTTTTTTGCAAAGCATGTCGTTTTCTCGCCTTCCACAGGACCAGATGGTCGTAACAGCCGCGTTTTCTGACAGTTCGCATTACCGCGCAAGCCGCTATAAGGAACTTCGTTCCAATATTCCAATTACATAACTGAGTACTTTCTTTATACATAGTCATTTAACAACTATTACTATGGCGCCACTCTCGAAATCGAGAATAAATCCGATTTTTGTTATAATCAGTGCCTATCATAATAAAATATATGGAATAGTTTTTTTTTATTTCAAAGTAAGTTTTTGGGTTACTCTTACTTTCATCTTTTACGTCAATTTGCCTGTATGGAAAGTTGATATTTGTGTATTGAACGGGCATTGCCTCCCCCCTACTATGGGCGAGAAAAGCGGTATCAACCTGAATGTTCTTCAATAAATATATTATGGTTTTATTCGTCCTATTTAGACAAACAATAATTGGTAGGTTTTACTGGATTTGACAAAGGCAAAATGCCGATAGGCACTGTGGACAATCCATTGTTTCATTCCATATTTTTTTCCGCCTAATTCTGACAATTGATACACAGTGTAGGGCCAAATGCGTGCGTGCGATTAGGATAAAGTGGAGATGGCTTCTTTAAAATTATATTTTTTTACGTCACATCTTTGAAAACGGAAACACAAACACGATGGATTCCCAAAAGAATTATTTTATAATAATATATTTTTATTGTTGCATATTAGATGGCAATTCGAAAAGCTACAATAAATTCAACAAAATACCAGAACCCCTAAACATGATTTTTATTTATAGATTTATTTTTGTGTTTTCTTTGTTTTTGACGTAAATTTGATGAAACGTCTTTATCCTGCAGCCGGTTTTTTACAAAAAAATTGCGTCACGAAAATTATGTACTTTTGGCGACTTATATCTCGAAACTATAAGAGCTACAGGAAGGTGAGGCATATCCGACTTGCTAAGTTGACATACCCGAGAGTCGTACATCAAGCCCTTCTATAAATATGGCCCTTAGAAAAAAAGGCTTAGAAAATCAATAAATGCTTATAACTCCTGAACAACTGGTCAGATCGACTTGCAAATTGTTTCTTTACATAGAAAAAAATTGCTCTTTTTGAAATAGTTGTATTTTTTTCAAAATTGGTTCAGCCGTTTCAGAATAAAAAAGGAGAAGTGTTTGAGAGGGCACATTTCGGAAACTACTGATCCACGACTTCCACAACTACTCATCCGCTGGAGAAAATGATAGGCCTCGACGAGATTTAAAATTTTTTTTAAATATTTTTTTTTATCCTTTTTTTACATAACATTGCCTTGTTTTAAATTTTAACTTCGTAGGATAAGAGGAAGTGGTTCTAATTTGACTTCCAAGAATTGACCCACACATACTAACAAACCAACATACAGGGAAAGTTAAATAAAATCTTGTAAAATATTTTTAACCTACATTTAATTGCTCTAATAAAATTATACTACTGATCCACGACTACTCATCCGCTGAAGGAAATGATAGGCCTTGATAGGATTTTTTTTTTTGAAAACTACTGCTCCCAAACTAATCGTGTGGTGGGATAAGCAAGGATAGGTATCGATGAGATCTTCATAAAATTAAAGAATCTGCGGCCGTGTCTCCTACACAGCCCATTCGCTTTTTTTTATTGAAAGCGCGACGCAATCCTTTTTAACAAATTCCTGTTTTCAAACAATTTCCCTTTTAAAAGCTGATATTTGGCAGAGCCATCCCACAGGTGCAAGCCGTACTCCAAGGATGACCTGATCTGCGATTTCTGCAAAAGGACTTTACGTGCACAAGAAATTTATGTGATTCTTTCTTGGTTGGTTCTTGTTTGCTTCTTACAGATTTTGAATGTAATATTTACTTGCTTTTATGACAAAGTGGTTCAAAAACTTTAAAGGGAGGAATACGAAAATATGAAAAACTGGTTCGTTTAAATAGTTAGTGAGAAATTATTATTTAGGTTGACCGCAAAATTAAGTTTGTTTGTAATATACATATTTATGTATCATAAAATTAATCTTGAGATGAACTTAATTTACATTGTGTGTGTGGTTTTGAAGTGGGAGGTGATGGCCGGGGGTGAGGAATGTTAATTATTTTTATAACCAGTTTGGTGGTTTAAAAAAATTATAAGGGTTAATTTATAGAAGATTCGTCACTACGCTCCGCACCTTCTATAAATTAACCGTAACTTAATAGGGACCATGTCGAGGCAGCCCGTGTCGTTTTTGCATACATGTATAATCAAAATCAATGGTTTTGTGGTTAAAAAAAAGTTAAGTTTCCATGAAAATTTAAAAATTAAATGTTGTATGGAAAATCTGTTCCTTTATTTTTTTTAAGTAAACTAAATAAACTACGCGTACAGCAAAACACTAAAATTCCTATTTTAACATGGTCTAGTCTAGGCAATAAGCTTACTAGCAATTTGCTAGCAAACCTCCCCACTGCAAAGCCACGCCCCCCCCCCCCCCCCCCCCCCATCGTATTTGTGCGGAACCCTCGGTCGGCGGGTTCGACTCTACTTGGTCTGTGTTTTTTTTTAATGTTAGTAACCTATTGACTTTATTTCTAGTAGACACTACTAAAGCTAAAATTTAGTTATTCCTGTCATTGTTGTCATTTTGAGAAAGAAAGACAGAGTGAACGAATTATTTAAGAATCTTAATTTTAAGCACACAAATTTTAGGTGATGTTAGTTGCAAGTGATATGACACGTCTGAACTCGACAAAAATTGACAAATGCGCTTTAAATTTTTATAAAATAATTCACTCATCGTCCATAGGTTTTATTTCACAAATAAACGAAAAAAATCGCAATAAATGTTTTTAATAAAGAAATTAATAAAAACATTACGAAATTAATTTCCGGTGGTGGAAACTCCGTTTATTTTTATTAATTTTAGGTTTTAATGTTTTAAATGTAAAATTCATATAAAAAGAAACGTGTGAATAAATGGATAATAAAAATTAATAATAACAAGTAAAAAGCCACCTCCATAGTTTTGAGCCGTTGCGTCAATTTATCGATCGACGCGCGCATTCGCTTGTTTTGGAACATGCAAATGTTGGTAATAGTTGAAGTATCACCTGCTGCGCTACTAGCAGCGGCCCCACGTGGCCGCGCGCGCGAAGCGCCCCACTGTGGGCGGAGTCTTTTCCCTTCCCCTCGCATTCTCTACCCCTGCTTCATCCCCTCGAATACCTACTGCGGCCGATATGACAAAGCCTTAAAAACGAATGAATTAAATCAAACAAAAATAAAAATTTAGATAAATTCCTTCATAAAGTAAACAAAGCGTGGACGCCTAAAATTATACTAGCATAACATTATAAAGAATGCCGCAACTCGCCTTTTGTGTCCTTTTTTAACCCCCGACGCAAAAAGAGGGGTGTTATAAGTTTAACATGTGTGTATGCGTGTATGGGTGTGGCATCGTATCTCCCAAACGGATGGACCGATTGGATGCGATTTTTTATTAGAAACCTGGTTTTATTTAATGGTGTACAATAAAGTATATTTTCATTTCATTTCAATCATTTCAAAATATGCGATACACGTACATGAACATAGATAAAAAAAAACTACATATGAATGCATAGACATACATAGGTATTTAATTACTATAAATAATGGTTTAGTAGCTATAACCAGCTTTGTTCATCTGAAAAGCAGAGCCTATTCGATAGGTAACGCAACACCAAGTAGTTCTACAATAATGTTAAAATTGTATTTTCGTGTAAAAATGTAGGTTAGCAAAAAGGTTCAAAAGCAACAAACAGAATAGTTCGTACCTGCTTATGAAAGTTCCGGTTGAAGGGCGTCCCGCCTCCTATTGGGCCGGCATAGCGTTCGCAATCCCCGCGCTCGACAGAATGTCCACGGGCATCGTTAGACACCTGCGAGTTGGTGAACG
This sequence comes from Nematopogon swammerdamellus, assembly GCA_946902875.1. Lineage (NCBI taxonomy): Eukaryota > Metazoa > Arthropoda > Insecta > Lepidoptera > Adelidae > Nematopogon > Nematopogon swammerdamellus. The sequence continues at coordinate 18,416,570 of OX336356.1, read as the reverse complement.
ATGCGTCACGTCGGGCTTCCCATAAAAATACAAAACATGTAGCTACGAACATAGCGAATATTTTGCATCAAGTTCAGTGAAGCTGACACGATCGCACCACTGAAAAAAAAATAGAGATGGCACCTAGGAGTGTGGTCTTAATTTACGGATCGGAATTCCGCCATTGCACGCTACTGTTTTTTTTTCATTCTTTTAGTTTTCTTTGAGTACTTATTTCTTTCTATTATTGATGTGCAATACAATGTTTCTATTCTATTCAATAATATCTCGATCAAATAACATGCCTATGCATCTATCGAAAAATGATAATCGTTTGTGACAACCCTATTTTAGACTAAATGAGTGGAGTCGGGTCTGCTGAGAGAAGGCAATTGTGCGACGTTTTTAGTGAGTTGTGCACTGGCATTCAAGCAACTGGCTAATTGGCTAAATAGAATTATTGATACTCCCTCCTCCAAGTCTTTACGAGTAGCCAGTCGATACTCGTACGTCTGATCGAGGATAAGCTGGACAATATCACAGCGATATTGTAGAGAAGGTCATATTTTCAGCATTTAGGGATCCGTAACAAAATGGTACAAAAGAAACTCTTACGGCGAGACTTCGCTGTCCGTCTGTCTGTCTGTCAGTTCAAAGCCTTACTTTTACCTCAGCGAAAAAAACAATGGCGGTCAGGGAGGCCCACAAATCGAAAATAATATTTTATTTTTCTTTTATTAGGCATGTGTGATATCGCTGAAATGGGCTTACATTGAGGATATTGAAAATTTTAGATGTGTATTTAATAGTTATTAAAAAAATTGCCAAAAAAGTATGTTCTATTATCTCCGACACTTCCGTGTGAAACTTCTGAAAAAAAAACCGGCCAAGTGCGAGTCGAACTCTCGCACCGAGGGTTCCGTATCGCCATGTCATGGTGAGCGCCACTCACGCCATTTATGCCGTGTTTTATGAAATGCTCCATATTAATTAAAATTAATTATTAGTTAAAATGCTTCATACTGTTTTCTGTAGATGGCGCGCATACACTTTTTAGTTTCTTGTATGGGGAACCCCGTGAATTTTTTACTTATGTATTCTTATTTTTATTATGCAGACGGCGTAGATGTTACAATGTAAATATGACAAATCTGAGCGCAGTGTACTGCCAATAGATGCTAAATAAACAATAAACAATAGTAGGTTTAGTAATAGAGTCCCGTACGACTGATACGGATAAAAAAATCATGCATATAACTTGTACCGTGTGGGGTCGGTACTTAAAAAGAATAGCCCCACTGCATCTCTCCCCGTCGCATGTCGTAAAAGACGACTAAGGGATAAGAAAATTCGTCAGCCTCGGTAGCTCAGTGGCGCGGTTGGTTAGTCGACTGTTATTAAGCAACGCTGAGCGCGGTCAGTGTTTGGATGGGTGACCGCTCGACCGTTGGAGGCTGACCGTGGTTCGGATTCCACGTTAAACTGTAGGTCCCTTCCCTTCTTACCTTACTAGGTGGTAGGGTTTATCCCGGCCGGGTTGGTACCACCGCACTGAACGAAACGTCGGTCGAAACGGCTATGTAAATAGTTCGTGTTTTCCGTCCAGTTTAGTGTAGCCGACATGAAATGAAGGGAAGCACTGACATGGCACCTAGTTCACCCTGTGTTATGGGCTGACATCACGGATGTTGTAGGTGATGTAGCCAACCGTGTCAGGTTCCATAAAAAAAAAAAAATATATATATAAAGAAGAAAGTGAGATTTTCAATACTTTCTGAGATATAGTTAATTTACGGAACCCTCAGCGCATGAAGTAACTACATGCTTGAATGTAATTTTTTTTTTAGATAACATTGAATTTCTATTTTTGTCTGCCTTCGCTGGCAGGTAGGACGCGCTCGATGCGACATCGGTGTCCCGTTGACAGGGCAAATAAGATTAGAACACAGAAGAATGATGCTTTTCACAAATGCCGGTGTAACAATTTAGTCTGCGCCGGTGTGTTGGTTAGTAATCTGTGGTATTGGGCCCCACGCTGAGCGCTTTTTCGCGAAGGGCTGTTATTGGCTGTGTCTGATCGCCAGAGGGACAGCCTGTATTTAATTTTCTTACGCATTCCGGTGTGGGTGGCTGAGTCAGAGCCGGAGCAAATTTTTTTATGGAAACTGACACCGACGGACACTGTTGGCTACACCACCTAGGGTGAATTATTTAACACATAACGCCATTCTAGATTAGGTGCCATGTCATGCTGCCATTTGCTAATGCCGGCTACGAACTTTTTTTCATTCTTTCCGAACTGGGTGGCTGTGCCCGAGGTCGAAGCCTCAGGCGCAGCCAATTTCACCCCCGACGAGGTGCCAGTCCGGCTTGGAGGTGGACTAATGTCGCTGGGGAAAGGCTATTTACCCGCTATTTGAAGATGCATGGATTGTAGAAGTGGGGAAAGAGATTCCCCGGAAGCCCGTTCCACACCTTTGCAGTGCGGCACAAGAACTTGACGGAAAACAGGAACTATTTACATAGCAGACTTTGAATTGAATTGCTGGCTATACTGGACTAGAGGAGAACACAGCCGAGGCTGCTATGCGGCCATCTTACATCAATTTGGGTGGTATGAACCCAGTCGTCTACAATTTTAGCCTACCACCTAGTTAGAGGTGCAGAAGCAGGTTTTGCGTGATGTCTGACGCATTTGGCCGTAGGTGTCCACATAAACGTCAAATGCCATTTTTTAATCATCAATATTCCTTGCATGTTATTTTTGGCTGAAAGGTCAAGTCCACAAATTTCCAATTCAAAGCGTTTGCTGCTATATCTGATCCCGCGGCTAAAGCTTAAAGCCCTTTCGTGTTATTACTAGAACGTAAAACTTGAGCTTTTTCTAAAAATATCCAAAGAAAATCTTGAAACACCTTTGTTTAGACAGGGCACGTTAGAGGTCCAAGAATACATAGAAATCTATAATACAGAAAAGGATTTTTTTTTATGGATACTGACACGGTTTGCTACATCACCCACTACATGTGTGATGTCAGCCCATAACACCTTGGTGAACTAGGTGCCATGTCAGTGCTTCCATTCAGTCGTGCCGGTCGTTCATATAGACTCGTGTTCATATACATACAATCTGATGGACGAGCAAGCGAGCATCTCCCGCGCTCGCTGCATTATACGGAGAGTGGTACATTTAGCAGATACGACAACGGCGCGGCATGCGATCTTTGAGTGGCAGGGGAGCATTGTGTGCGCATTGCTGTTGATTGGTAGGAATTTTGGCGACACCGTGTTCTCATCATTGACTTATATAAGGTGCTTCGTTATTCATGTCAAATGTTTCGGGAGGGTTACACACACATTCAAATAAACACGTTGCGCAAAAAAACAAATTATATGTTTTTAGCATTACTTTTCGAGTAATTTAACAAAACATGTTTGCTACCTTAGTTGAGTTCTTTCTTTCGCCTCCTCGATAACACGATTTCTATCCATTTGAATACCTTGGTTTCGAGATATTTGCGTGAGAGCATCACACGTAGATATTGGATTCGCAATATTTGGACAGCCCTCCAACATGTTGGCAGACAAGTGTGGTACTCTGTGATGAGGGCTAGAGCAAAGCTCGTCTGAATAGATCTGTAGCTGATGGTAATGTTGTGTTGGCATTGTACCGCGGTATGTAGTCAGTAGCACCCGTGATGGGTTGGATGAGACGAAATGGGGAGATTTGTATACCTCAGACGAAGAAGGCTGAAGTGTTTGCTGTGTACCGGTGAAACTAAAGGTCTGTCAAAATAAAAAACAATCAGTCAAGGTCGAGTCAGGCTCGCACAAATTATGGTTCCGTACTAAAACAAAAATATGTTTTTTCCCCGAAAATATTACATTGTCGAAAAACCTGCAGTTTTCCTGTAATCTATGGCTTAATATCTAACTAAGCCTATGAAAGTAAAATTTTTAGAAACCTAGGAGAACAAGGGGGGGGGGGGGGGGCGGTCATTTTTTGTATATTTTTAGCTACCTATATCATTATAGCTAAAAATTATAAAACTGAACTTAAAATTATAAAAAATATTTTTAGCATCCTTACAGTTAGGTCTTTCAAATGATACCCATATATGTATAATATGTTACCCACAATGGTTTTTCATATATATTATTACCAGTATTTTAGTGACTATCCACATTATAACATCGCCTACACAGTCTACTGAAAATATGTGTATTGTCGTTTTCGTTGAAGTTTTCTTGAATTGAAGACACATCTCAGGATGGATAAGTATGGATAATATATTTTGCCACGAAAAAATTTAATTTCGGGTGGAATTCAACCCCATCGAGTAGTGTCTGATGATAACATGTAGCGCACGTAGAAATCATTATATTATAATTTATTTCCTTAGAGTTTTATGGAAAAGAACAAATTTACTAAATGCCCTGTTCTTGCAGAAACATTACCATTGAATTTAGACGAAGATGCCAACAGTCATGACTTTAGACTTTAGACCTAGATCCAACGTCAGTGTGCGTACGGCAGTGTCACAAGATGTCTGTCAACAGGGCGGAGAGTCACGGAGCGCTGATCTGGCGACACCTGATCCTTATTGTGAGAGAACCGGTTCCACGGTCCCGCGGGTCAACCTCTTCGTACCGTCGTCGTAGTCGCGCGCGTCTGTCTGTCTGTCTGTTATGCTCTAATGCTTGCGAAGGAAGTCATTATATTTTAATTTTATATTAATACTTTTATAGCAATATTTAATATTTATTTAAGAGTCGCATTTTATTTTTAGGGTAAGCCTCGCCCGCCATCCAGCGGGGTAATGCCGCAAGTGTTATGGGAACTTTTGAAAACGCCCCTTTTGATAGTTATTTTTAATGTTTGTTATGTAGGTTTTAATTCTTTAGTTATTTGTATTACTTTTTTATATTTTCTTGAATAAACAATCACCAGCCATCAACGAATAAATCGCAAAATATAATGAAAGAACAGAAAATAAACTTACAAATTAAATTATGCAATAAGTAATATAAATTATAAATTAAATTAATATCTATTAAAAATAAACTAAATCTAAAATATAATTGACTTATTAATTAAAACGTTATCTAAAATGTACATAAACCTATAAAATTAACCCTAAAAGAAAATTAATAAATAACCCTCCTCTGGGTGGGACGATGTGGGTGCGGTTTATACTTGTATTATTTTATAATGTTCGTGTGTTGAATATGTTCTTTTAACACCTACAACAACCGCGATACCAACCCATAACACCGTCGTCAACTGGGTGCTATGTCAGTGTTTTCCTTCAGTCGTGCCGGCTACACTGAACTATAAGGAAACACGAACTAATTCGATAGCCGCTTCGAACGACCCTCCATTCAATGGTGTGGTATAAATCCGGTCGGTAAGGTAAGAATGGAAGGGAGGGACCTAGAGCATTACATAGAATCCGAGCCACGGTCAGCCTCCAACGGTAACCCATCCATGATCAGACCGCCCCCGGGTGTGCCTAATTTCACGATTGCACGTCGATCCATAGCACCACCGAGCTACCGAGGCGAGGCTGACTTGACCATGACAGGTACTACAATTACTTGGAAATCCGGACTTTCATACTCCAATTTAAGGTGCAAATAAGACTCAAAAGGTAAACTTTAAACGAAATTGGAGCTATTGGTAAAGATAAAAAATCTGTAATAAATATATGTTATATATTGGTCTTTAATTAACAAACATAGCTGAAAATATATATATATATACTTAAATATTATTTAGTTTTGTATGGAAAAAATAAAAACAAAGTTCACCGTAGAGCAAAATTTCATGTAACTTTTTTGCTCCAAATAGGCTCAGGAGTACCTGGTTTGCTTCATGACCAATGCTCACTTAACACCCCGTATATTTTACTACTTTAGAAAAGGTGTTAAATAAATGTCCAAAAAATAACGAAAAGTACGAAAATTGTACTTTCAAGTTAAATTCTCTTGAGAAGCATAATCTTCATCCATATTTCCAATACGTGAAATTTAATATACACGGTGTTGCAACCCCAACCGTAAAACCCGAAAGGGGGTGATTCTATACGTGAAATAGAACAACTTTTGTTCTACGACTTTTTAATTTGAAGAAAAAAAAATTTTTTTTCTCCATTCATTTTGAGAATAGGTATTTTTCTTCACCACAGAAATTGATTTGTTTCACATATAGAATAACCCCCTTATGTCAGTTAAAAATATTACGGGGGCAACTGCAACACCGTGTATAGTGTGATTTTCGCGCAAAAGTTCATCGTCGGCGCGACGTATCAGCCACCGCACGAGTAGAATGAATCTTGCACCTATTCTGCATACGATTCGCGTTTCAATCATCAGTGCTCGCGTAGCACGGTTTGAGTCTTTTTTCCGCCTTAATCGGCTAATTCGATCTCACACCTTCCTTCCCCACAGGTGAATTAAATCCAATTTATTTGTTTCTCTCACGGGTACCAACAGCCCAAACGGGATGTCCGTCTCCCGTACATCCGTCCTTCGTTTCCTGCCGTCTCGTCGCGTGCGTGTGCTAATTACTTTATTGAATCAGGGGTTTTGCTCCGAGCGAACACAAACACCTCGCCAGACAGATACGTAATTATTAATTACACCGTGTAATCATAACTATTATTACATATACATGATGTCATAATAAGGGCTGCTTCAACGAGAATCCGGGGCGCACGTAGAAAAACAGATGGGTGGTGCTAGAAGACGGCATGGCCGGCTTAATTTCTTTTGTTTTAATGAAAACTGACACGGTTGGCTACATCAACTACAACATATCCGTGATGTCAGCCCATAACACCGCGGTGAACTAGATGCCACGTCAGTGCTTCCCTTAGGTCGTGCCGGCTACACTGAACGGAAAACACAAACTATTTTACATAGCCGTTTCGACCGACCTTTCATTCAGTGCGGTGGTACCCAACCGGGCGGGTTAAACCCTACCACCTAGTAATATAAGAAGGGAGTCATATCCCTTAGTCGCCTTTTACGACATACACGGGGAGAGATGCAGTGGGTCTATTCTTTTAAAGTACCGGCCCCACACGGTAAATGTATCTTCATTTCATATAAATTTTCGCACGAAGATGTAATTTTCAAAATTACAAAGTTGTATTTCTTACTGTATCAGGTATTCCTGTCACGTTTTGTGTTTGAACACTTTTAAATTAAAATATTTTAATTTTGTTCACAGGTAAACAACGTCGCATTGTCTGCACTGAAAAGCTGGTAACACTGCTTTACATATTGTTGTCTCATCTTATGTGTTAGCTGTGTTAGTATTCACACAACATCCGTGATGTCACCTTGGTGAACTAGTTGCCATGTCGGTGCTTCCTTGCTACATTGCACTGGACGGAAACCACTAACCATTTAGACGAACCATTCATTCAGTGCGGTGGTACCAACCCGGGCGGTTTAGACCCTACCACCTGAGTAATTAATAAATAAGTAAGTAGTAAGTAAGAATGGAACAACGGTCGAACGGTCGACCATCCAAGATCTGACCGTGCGCAGATGTGCTTATGCTCACGAACGACAGTCGACCGATCGCATCACTGAGCTACCGAAGCTGACGATTTTCTTCTATTCAATTAGTATTCACAGTACGTCTTTTTTAGGATTCCGTATCCGTTGTACGGGACCCTATTACTAAGCCTACGCCGTCTGTATGTCTGTCTGTCTGTCCGTCTGTCTGTCCGAGGGCTGTAGGCACGAGGCTGTAGGTATCTCTTGAACCGTAATTGGTTGCCCGTTGAAATTTTCACAGAATATGTGTTATTATGGCCGATATAACAACAAATAATAAAAATAAGAAAACAAATATTCACGGGGCCCCCATACAAGAAACTAAAAAACGCACCATCTACCGAAAATAATATGAAGCAGCGCTGACCATGACATGGCGATACGGAACCCTCGGTGCGCGAGTTCGACTCCCACTTGGCCGGTTTTTTTAATTTATTGTTAGGGCTTTTAACTATAATTTCTTAATATCCATTCCAGTGTTTTAAGATTTTTATTTTCTAGTATTTTCTACGTTCCTATTATGCGGGTAATATATAAGTCAATGTATGCGGGTGAAACAATCAGTTCTTTCTTACATTTAACTTAACCTTACTAGGTGGTAGGCTCAAATTGTAGCCGACTGGGTTGATACCACCGTCCTGGATGAAGATGACCGCATAGCAGCCTCGTGCTGTGGCTGTGTCCTCCTCTAGTCCAGTATAGCCAGCAATCCAGGGAAGTCTCCGGTATGGCACCTACCTTCTCGGAGGTGATATTGGCTGGTCGGAGCATGCGCTTTGGCCCCTCCGACTCCGTCAACCATACCGGATTAAATAAAAAAATAAAAATTAAAAAATTATTTTATTGAGTACAAAACCTGCGTGTATGTTATTGTGGCAACACTATTCGTTGTGTTACGTGCCCTCGCTCCAGGGCAGGTCATGCTGTACACACTGAATGCATAGATTAAAGCCAAGTCACTTTAATTTGCGTTGCTTATACGGCGAGTTAAACTGCCGCGGGGTCGCCGAGGACAAACTATTTCCATGTGGAGGTCATTTCTGTCACGTAGGGGAGGAACGGACAAGTCACAAGCACGCCAGTGTTAAATTAACTACGATCGTGTTTCAAATTACACACATCAACTCATCAGATACATATGTTGTGTACTACTTACTGCTTGAGTGCACACTCGGACGAAGCGCCGTGTTGAAGACATCCAGCCGCAACTGATTTAGTCGTTTGCAATCCGCCGACGTCGCTACACGCGCACTCCGCGCTCGTAAGCTACAAAAAATCAATACTAATACTATACAATCTTTTAGTTGGTACATGGCTTAAATATAACCTTTTTATAAAGCATATTTAAAAAAAAGGTTTTTCATTGATTTATTACTAGCTTTTGCCCGCGGCTTCGCTCGCGTGAAATTCGTATTTATAAAGAAGAAATTAATTAAGCCCGCTACCGTACCTTTATTTCGGCGCGCGGAACAATTCGGTATATAGGAGTGAGAGCCACATCTTAGCGTAACCGGAACTGAATTTTATTTAGCCTATCCTTTGTCACGTATAGCTAAATGTGCTTTTACTAAGTTTCGTAGAATTCGGATGATCGGTTTAAGAGTTATGGAGGAACATACATACATACCGTATTTGTACCGTGTGGGGCCGGTACTCTAAAAGAATAGCCCCACTGCATCTCTCCCCGTGTATGTCGTAAAAGGCGACTAAGGGATATGCCTCCCTTCTTATATTATTAGGTGGTAGGGTTTAACCCGCACGGATTGGCACCACCGCACTGAATGAAAGGACGGTCGAAACGGCTATGTAAATAGTTTGTGTTTTCCGTCCAGTTCAGTGTAGCCGGCACGACCGAAGGGAAGCACTGACGTGGCACCAAGTTCACCCGGTGTTATGGGCTGACATCACGGATGTTGTAGGTGATGTAGCCAACCGTGTCAGTTTCCATAAAAAAAAAACACATACATACAGAAAATATTTCTCAAAATCGTCAATTTAGTTTTAGTATCATACATAGAGTCTACAAACGCAGTATCTCAAAAAACAAAGTAACTTACTCCATGACCATCCCTTACAGATTTATTATTAGTATTGATTGGTGATGATTGATTGATTGATGATGATATACAGGTTCAGTCCACATCGGCTGGCATCGCTGTCTTTCTAGATTTCTTTTTCGGGATTTGAAAGTAAGTGCATTTCTTGAACACGAATTAACTCCGTGATTTTAATTCCGTGTAAAACTGTAGGTCCCTTCCTTTATACCGTCTGAATTGATACCACCACACCACTCCAAACGAACGCTGATCGAAACTGCTATTAAAATGGTTTGTGTTTTCAGACATGTTCAGTGTAGTCGGCACGACCAAAGGGAAGCGCCGACAGATATGGCACCTAGTTCACCAAGATGTGACGGGCTGACATCGCGGTTGTTTTTTTTTATGGAAACTGACACGGTTGGCTACATCACCTACAACGTCGGTGATGTCAGCCCATAACACCGGGTGAACTAGGTGCCATGTCAGTGCTTCCCCCTTTGATTTTGCCGCCTACACTGAATTGGTCGGAAAACACAAACTATTTACTTAGCCGTTTCGACCGACGATTCATTCAGTGCGCAGCGGTGGTACCAACCCGGGCGGGTTAAACCCTACCACAAAGATTAGGAAGGAAGGGACCTACAGTTTTACGAGGAATCCGAACCTCGGTCAGCCTCCAACGGTCAGCGGTCACCCATCCAAGTACTGACCGCACCCAGCCATTCAATAGCGACAGTTGACTGTCTGCACCACTGAGCTATCGAGGCTGACAGAAGAGATTGGAGACTTGGAGATTTTTTTTTTAGATCTGTATGAAATTATAAGGGATGTAGGACAATTGTTTGCATTATTATTTATCTAAGCCTATAAAATTGTCTGACAATATAACACTCTGCTAACTCTTGAGCAGAACCTACAATAACGCGAGTGGAGCCTCGGGCAAATTAACTTATATATAGTAATTTACCTAATGTTAGTTACTTCGCAGCTGCGCATAAGGTCGCGCGCATGATTAGTATGATTACCAATCAACCTGACCTAGGAACATAAGCTTGTAATTTCCGATAGAACAGATTAAACGCCCATAATGATGACAACAGTTGCTTCATAAACCTACATCGTTAAACGTTAGCCATTTGCATTCATGTAAGCCACCACCGCCGCCCACCGCAGAGACGCTATTCTATATTTTACACTATTTTAACTTATTTATTACCCAACGATATGATCAGCATACACAATATGCTGACTGCAACCATATGACGCATGCGTAATAAAAAAACCTGCCAAGTACGAGTAGGACTCCCGCGCCGAAAAAAAACCTTGAAAAAACACGTTTCATGTAGGGAGTTCTAGAAATTTTCACTTTTTAAATTTTTAGTTATTAGCCAAAATAATACATATTCTGTAAAAAAAGTGTGGAGAAAAAGTAATTTTAGTTCTCAAAATGTTGTGGAGAAAAAGTAATTTTAGTTCTTAGGTTAAGACATTTAATATGTATTTTCAATATGGCCCTAGTTGGCTGAAATAAAGAGATAAATAAAATAAATAAATAAATAAAATAATAAAAAAAAATCAACCGTCTAGTTATTACGATTCCAAAGATACAGCCATCGGATCGGACGGACGGACAGACAGACAGACAGACAGACAGACAGATAGAGGTTGTGGGCTTAGTAATAGGCTTCCTTACGGGGTATGGAAACCTAAAAAAAATCGCTTTATGCATGCAGGACAGGAACCATTTTTAAATTGACTCGTGTATAGTAAACGTCCTCAAAATCCAGCCAAAGTCATAGAAAAGTACGCCTACAGTCAATAGTCTCGTTATAACATAAATAATTCATTTGGGTCCAAAACAGGAACAACAACCTCATTCACAACAATATCTGTAGCGCATGTTCCAAATAGTCTCTCTATACCCCTATACACGTGATCTTCCAAGTAGATCTTCATAGACGTTTAGCTAGATCTAGATAGAGTAGATGAAAGTCATCGAGATAATATACTTCTTACTGGTAGAGTGTGCACTCGGTCAGCGCGCCATGTTCCACCTAGTCGAAGCCATCCGGCCTCAACTAAACGTGCCGCGCCGACGCACGCGCCACAAAACTCTGTCTTTTGCATAGTCGTTCATAGTTTCAACTGCTTATTCAATCAGACAGACATATTTAACGTTCGTGACACGTCTTCTCTCTTTCCATAATCTTTGGAGTCGATCGTCGTGACACACCGCGCCTGTGAGGTTGTTGCAGCTAACCGCTGCACGCGCCTAACGCGCGCACCGCGGAATAAGGAATATATGGAAGGCCTGTGGAACGGTCCTAATATTGAACTTAGTAGAGTACAGTCTCGGGTCCTTCAAGGGTCCATCAACCCGAATAGGAGGAGGTGGAGCTGTTTAACGAAATTCCCTCGTCCCCATTCCACCTCCGCACTACGCGCACTGGGCAGAGGATGCACCCCTATACAATCGACCTATCGAGGATGCGCACCAATCGGTTCTGTAGGCCTTTTATTCACAGAACCGGGAAAATGTGGAACGCGCTCCCTGCTCATCTATTTCCTCCCAAGTACAGCCTGCGGTATTTCAAAAGGGGGGTGAAAAGGCTCCTGTTTATTGTTTATTATTTATTGTTTATTTAGAATCTATTGGCAGTACACTGCGCTCAGATTTGTCATATTTACATTGTAACATTCCGCCAGTTCGATTATCACAGCGAAGAAGAACTGACAAGAAACTTCACTGGAAATTTTTTCAATGTCCACTTAGTCTATACAAAAATGTCAGGCTGGCATGGCATTCTCAACCGCCGCATACGTGCGAATGTCAATAACCATCGTTAGACACTTTATGTCGCGCTTTCAATAAAAAAATACTTGTACTGAAAACACGATTATCAATTTAATTACGACATTTAAATCTGTACTATGATAAAAGCACTACTCAGACATGTTTCTACTTTTTTTTATGGAAAGTGACACGGTCGGCTACATCACCTACAACATCCGTGATGTCAGCCCATAACATCGGATGAACTTGGTACCACGTCAGTGCTTCCCTTCGGTCGTGCCGGCTACACTGAACTGGACGGAAAACATAAACTATTTACATAGCCGTTTCGACCGACCTTTCATTCAGTGCGGTAGTACCAACCCGGGCGGGTTAAACCCTACCACCTAGTAATATAAGGAGGGAGTCTTCTGCGCCTGAACTGAGTACTGAGTCATGCGATCTCGTGCCTAGTATGAAGTAAGTCAATCGGTACTTACCTGCGGCGCGCCTACTATGCCACCTTTTCCCCTCTAATCAACGCAAACGCTCTGTGGCGCGGCGCGTATCACCGTCTAAAACTCAGCTTCCCGTATACATGCCTCCGGTCTAGGACTATTCCGCACCGCCGGTTTGTCGCCAGACAACCCGCCTTCGGCGAGTCACCGCGGAGCCAGTTCCCCGCCTTGACGATTCACTTCGAACATATTCGACCCCGGGTACTATTTGTCGCAGGGTCCAAGCCGCCACCGCCGACCCGAAGCGAACCAACTCGACGCGAAAAGTTCATAAATCAAACAATTGTGTAAATTGTTGGTTATTTCTCGGAGAGGGGCCGAAGTAGGTACCTGGATTGTGAGTGAGGGTTTTAGAAAAAAAATCGGATGTACCCTATTATGTGGTGTACGCATTTAGATAACGGTTGCTGTTGATATTCGTCTTTGTAGACGAGTTACTTGAGGATGCGAGGGAGGATGCAATGTTCACCACAGTTTTGTGTTAGACATTATAATATTAGGCCTGTAAATACATATTTATGGTCTACGCGTCATTTGTTGTCATTATGATATGATAACAGTTATGGTTACTTATTAACAACAATATGGTTCTTCTTCGGGAGATAATAATATGATTACAGGGATTGACTACATTTCCAAGTACATACTTAGATAGGTACTTAACTATTTATTTGGTATGGGTTTTAAGTATATTCTCGTGAGAAAGGACCATCCGTTTGGTCTAAAACAGCGAGCCACATAGGAAAATGACCGTGAATAAAGTGGTAGAATTTTGAACCATATTTATTTAATATTAAGTACCTGGTGAAGTTTTTACGAGTATTAGATTATTGTATTATTTTATTGGTATTAACGACACGACGATTTATTGTAGTCCTACACTCGCGGCGCGCCTAGGCTTTTGTATCTTTAGTATTTTTAGTATCTATTAGTAGTATCGAGAGCTTTTGTTTAATACTTAGATACTTACCTATTTATAGGCAACATATTTTTTTTAGTTAGCAAATCCAACATGTTGTGTACTATTCAAATAATAATTTTAAAGCGTTGACTGCTCTTAAAATGTGGTAAGTAGCAAAGTCGTGTGTCCTGTCAACTTCTCCGTTCAAACCTACATCGCAAGTAACAATTTTTTTTTATGGAAACTGACACGGTTGGCTACATCACCTACAACGTTCGTGATGTCAATGTTTTATTAGTACCTTATACAGGATGTATTTTAATTGACTGCGTTCCTTCTAGGGGGTTGTTCTGTATCTTAAACTAAGCCACTTTTGTTATAGGTACAACTTTTGGAATTTCCAAAAAAAAATCCTCTTTCACTTTTGACGGCCGAATTGGAGGAAATTTTTCTACTTTAATATTAGGTTTTTTTTTTTTTTAGTATTCATTTATTCTAGTTTAGTTTAGTTTTATGTATTTTATTCTTCTTTCCCCATACATTTGGAGGTTAGGTCTGCCCTTAAATGTATGGAGAAAGGGAATTTTTTTTTCCAATTTCCAAAAGCTGTAGAACAAAAGTTACTCAGTTTAGGATACAGAACAACCCCCTGAAAGGAACGCAGTCAATTAAAATACACCCTGTATAAGTATTATTATTTATTGTTTATTCATCATTTCGTGTTAGTACGCTGCGCTCAGATTTGTCATACCTACATAATGTACGTACATTGTATCATTCCGCCAATTCGATTATCACAGCGAAGAAGAACTGACAAGAAACTTCACTGGATTTTTTTTCACTGGAAATTATAGTAACTTACAAATAAAATTACCCATACTACCGCTCGCAAGAGCATCATTATTTAATCGCTGTTTACAGCATAAACATGAATACTTACCGCTCTGCCTATTTACATTACCTACATCTGGTTTAATAGTGACATCGTTAATTTTGATAAGATATCAGTTCAATAACAATTTATTTTCTCTAAATTGTTGTTAAACAATTCGCATCGCAAAAAAGTAATTCGCTGCGACGCGGCGCGGCGACGACGACGACGACGTCGTCAAGGTTCGTTCGTAGGATGTAGGCTAACGGAGGAAGTTAGTAGAGAGAAGTTGTAGCATCCCATCTAATTTCTAGTAAAACAGTCAGTGCGGGGAGTAGCCTGAGGCACAACTTTTTTCCACTAATAATCACACCTAAACTATCTTCGTTTCGCAAAGTATTCGAACAAGATTCAATCGATCAAGCAGCAAGTAAGGCACGAAGACCCACCTGCTGCATGACTCGGTGGAAGTACCGTGCCAAGGTGAGAGGTGGCGAGCCTGTCGCCCTTTAGCACGGCATCTTGTCATTATCCCTTAGTCACCTTTTACGACATGCACGGGGAGAGATAAAAAAAAGTTCATTAATGATTAATCAATCCGGCACGTCGTCCTTTTGTACTGAGCGATCGTTCTAGGGTCGCTTCTTGTTATTATGTTCGCAGTCAGTCTGCGATCGGATTCTATTTGTATGAAGTAGACGAGGCTGTTAAAATGACAAGCCTACTTTATTGTGTGAGCACCCAGTTTTTTTTTTATGGAAACTGACACGGTTGTTTAATGGCTACATCACCTACAACATCCGTGATGTCAGCCTATAACACCGGCTGAACTTGGCGCCACGTCAGTGCTTCCCTTCGGTCGTACCGGCTACACTGAACTGGACGGAAAACACAAACTATTTACATAGCCGTTTCGACCGACCTTAGTCGCCTTTTACGACATACACGGGGAGAGATGCAGTAGGGCTATTCTTTTAAAGTACCGGCCCCACACGTACGATGGTGAAACCAACAAGTACCCTGTCTACTTAGACTAACTCCTCTACATTTTTTTCCGTGGTATAGTGGAACAGCACAGCCACATGTTAAGGCCGGGACCAGATGGGCCGGTATTGTTTTTAGAACGTACAATGCAACCATTGCTCAAAAGCGTCAACCCCTAGCCCCTATCCAAAGATACTGTTTTTACTCGTTATTTGTTTATTTCAAAAACTTCATTCTAACAATTCGTTCCGATTTACGTACGGTGAAGCAGCAGGTGTTGGTTAGGTAAAGTTTTCATTAGAAACTCATTTATGCACGTCGGCCGCATTGGAACTTGCGAAACCGCGCCGACCAGCTACCGCTATATAAATAGTTTAGGAGTCAATTTATAGCGAAACAATTAAGAACATAACAGCGATCGGCGACCGTCATCCCTCAGCCGGTAGTCCGCGCCACCCCGTATTTTCTTTAAAAAAATGTATTATATGATAAGTCTGCCTTTGCACCTCGTGCAAATTATTAAATCGTGGTCGTTTCTGAATTTTTTTTGCAGCAATATGGTATTTCCATCGACATATCTGTTTGTGTTTATATTATACGTACCTAGGCGCATTTTCATAGTGACTGGAAGGAGTAGATATAAATTTTTTTTTAGTTGGACCATCATACTTCTGACCTGTGGCTACACTCAATAATTGGTGGTACTACGGATAGACGTCCGGTCGGAAAGTGAAGCACACCCGGGCGCGGCTATAACTTAGACGGGTTATTTTATCAGGTGGAGTGGAAAACTGTACCTTATCTTAGTAGGTGGTAGGGTTGGTAATTGGTAGCACCGCCTACCCTACATCGATTGCGAAGCGGCTATGCAAATATTTGTAATTTTTATATATTTTATTAAATATTTCATAACCAAAGGGAAGCACTGACATGACACCTAGTTCACTAAGGTACTATATGGGCTACTACATCAAGGGTGTAGTAGGTGATGTAGCCAACCTTGTCAGATTCCATAAAAACATTTTAATTTGTTCTATATACACATGTAGGTACTAATCATTTATGTTCTAGCACTTTATGCTGGGCGGATTGAACCGGTTCAGGCAGATCAAATCGGCAGACTTTTGGGAAACTTTTCTTACATGTGAAATCAATCACAGAGCAAAAAAGTCCGGTCTTCTCGCCGGGCGTGTTCTGTGTGTGCACACCACATTTATATTCATAAAGAAGCATATGAAATTTAGAAAACCAAAATCGTACTTCGTACCTACGTAATGTGGCGTACTTACGTATTAAGTATTTATCAGTGAAAACTCTCATTTTACTGAGGATGTCAAAATGTTCTAACACTTCTCGAACTCTCATTTAATTTGTTGAGGTGTTCAAACAAATCAGTCAGAAAATGTCATTGTGGATAATCTATGTATCTATATAGATAGACGAAAAATTATGCTTGCTCTTTTCTTCCGCGGTTTACATACACATTTTAAATGAGTTACTTAGAATTCGCGGCACACCTGGATGTCACTCGCGGCACACTAGTATGCCGCGGCACACCGGTTGAAAACCCCTGCTTTATTACATAAATACTATATGTTTAATTAGGTATCGAACTAAATTCAGTGCTATGTGCATTATGCAACAAAACATCGTTACATTCTTGAAAATTATATAGATTATACAGCTTATTTTTCTCTTTTCAGTTCATTATTTTTTACGCAGTTTATTTTCAGCTTTGTGTTTTTGCAGTCAGGGTTTTTTTTAATTTTCATGTAACTGATACGGTGGGCAACATCACCTGCAACATCCGGGATGTCAGCACTTAAGACTGCAGTGGTGGCGCGGGGCACAGGTGTGCCCCAGGCGAGGGGTTTACCACTCTGTAATACTGTGTACGATTTCCTTGTAATCTGAATAAATCCGTCGTAATACAGGCAAAATTGCAAAATACAATGTAATATAATGAAATCCTTCGAAAACCTATGTAATACTTTGAAATCTTATAAAAATCCTTAATATTATAGTATTTTCAATGAAATAATCTCTCTGATAATCTGTACTTTTACAAATACTACATATTCCACATAATACTACGAAATCCTCTGTAGTCTGTCTGTAGTACAGAAATCCTTTTAATCCTTTGTAATTCTTTGTAATACGCTATAATACTAATAAGTTGTTTAAATTCCTCTGTACTTTTTTTCTAATTTGCTTGCAGTGTTCATTCGTAGATTGTCCAGTGCCTCGGCAGTACTGTGAATTATTAGAGTGAAAGTCAAAGTCAACGAATATTCCTCGGAATATTAACAGTACATAAAAGATAGGAGACTTCCTTACGACGAAATTAAAATATTATTTTTGTTCCTGGGTACGAAAATAATATTCATGGTTTTTTAATTTCGCGATTAAAAAAAAGTGGCTCCCATTTTGAACTTTTTAGTTACTGGACCGATTGCTTTCAAAATCGATATCTGGGCGTCTGTATAGACTCTGAATACGAATCTGTAGTCAAAATTTAAAAAAAGTGGCCGCCATTTTTAACTTTTTAGTTACTGGACCGATTGCTTTCAAAATCGATATCTGGGCGTCTGTATAGACTCTGAATACGAATCTGTAGTCAAAATTTAAAAAAAGTGGCTGCCATTTTGAACTTTTTAGTTACTGGACCGATTGCTTTCAAAATCGATATCTGGGCGTCTGTATAGACTCTGAATACGAATCTGTAGTCAAAATTTAAAAAAAGTGGCCGCCATTTTTAACTTTTTAGTTACTGGACCGATTGCTTTCAAAATCGATATCTGGGCGTCTGTATAGACTCTGAATACGAATCTGTAGTCAAAATTTAAAAAAAGTGGCTGCCATTTTGAACTTTTTAGTTACTGGACCGATTGCTTTCAAAATCGATATCTGGGCGTCTGTATAGACTCTGAATACGAATCTGTAGTCAAAATTTAAAAAAAGTGGCTGCCATTTTGAACTTTTTAGTTACTGGGCCGATTGCTTTCAAAATCGATATCTGGGCGTCTGTATAGACTCTGAATACGAATCTGTAGTCAAAATTTAAAAAAAGTGGCTGCCATTTTGAACTTTTTAGTTACTGGACCGATTGCTTTCAAAATCGATATCTGGGCGTCTGTATAGACTCTGAATACGAATCTGTAGTCAAAATTTAAAAAAAGTGGCCGCCATTTTTAACTTTTTAGTTACTGGACCGATTGCTTTCAAAATCGATATCTGGGCGTCTGTATAGACTCTGAATACGAATCTGTAGTCAAAATTTAAAAAAAGTGGCTGCCATTTTGAACTTTTTAGTTACTGGACCGATTGCTTTCAAAATCGATATCTGGGCGTCTGTATAGACTCTGAATACGAATCTGTAGTCAAAATTTAAAAAAAGTGGCTGCCATTTTGAACTTTTTAGTTACTGGACCGATTGCTTTCAAAATCGATATCTGGGCGTCTGTATAGACTCTGAATACGAATCTGTAGTCAAAATTTAAAAAAAGTGGCTGCCATTTTGAACTTTTTAGTTACTGGACCGATTGCTTTCAAAATCGATATCTGGGCGTCTGTATAGACTCTGAATACGAATCTGTAGTCAAAATTTAAAAAAAGTGGCTGCCATTTTGAACTTTTTAGTTACTGGGCCGATTGTTTTCGAAATAGATATCTGGGTGTCTGTGTGGGCACTGAATACGAATCTGTAGTCAAATTTTAAAAAGGGGGCCGCCATTTTGATCTTTTTAGTTACCGGACCGATTGCTTTCAAAATCGATATAATATTTTTTTAATGTTCACTACATATTGCTATTACAGGATATCGTTTTTGAAATTAATCGGTCCTGCAGCGGGAGCACAAATGCGTCGATAAGCCTATATCGATAGATAAACATCTATTCGTCTTCTTCTATTCTACTTCGTCGAACGAAGCAAATAGATGTTTATCGATCGATATAGGCTTATCGACGCATTTGTGCTCCCGCTGCAGTAACTAAAAAGTTCAAAATGGCGGCCACTTGTTTTAAATTTTGACAACGGATTCGTATTCAGAGCCCACACAGACACCCAGATATCGATTTTGAAAGCAATCGGTCCAGTAATTAAAAAGTTCAAAATGCCGGCCACTTTTTTTTAAATTTGACTACAGATTCGTATTCAGAGCCCACACAGACACCCAGATATTGATTTTGAAAGCAATCGGCCCAGTAACTAAAAAGTTCAAAATGGCGGCCACTTTTTTTAAATTTTGACAACGGATTCGTATTCTGAGCCCACACATACACCCAGATATAGATTTTGAAACCAATCGGTCCAGTAACTAAAAAGTTCAAAATGGCGGCCACTTTTTTTAAATTTTGACTACATATTCGTATTCAGAGCCCACACAGACACCCAGATATCGATTTTGAAAGCAATTGGTCCAGTAACTAAAAAGTTCAAAATGGCGGCCACTTTTTTTAATTTTTTACTACAGATTCGAATTCAGAGCCCACACATACACCCAGATATCGATTTTGGAAGCAATCGATCCAGTAACTAAAAAGTTCAAAATGGCGGCCACTTTTTTTAAATTTTGACTACAGATTCGTATTCAGAGCCTACATAGACACCCAGTTATCGATTTTGAAAGCAATCGGTCATGTAACTAAAAAGTTCAAAATGGCGGTCACTTTTTTTAAATTTTGACAACGGATTCGTATTCAGAGCCTACATAGACACCCAGATATCGATTTTGAAAGCAATCGGTCATGTAACTAAAAAGTTCAAAATGGCGGTCACTTTTTTTAAATTTTGACAACGGATTCGTATTCAGAGCCTACATAGACACCCAGATATCGATTTTGAAAGCAATCGGCCCAGTAACTAAAAAGTTCAAAATGGCGGCCACTTTTTTTTAATTTTTACTACAGATTCGTATTCTGAGTCCACACAGACGCCCAGATATCGATTTTGAAAGCAATCGGTCCAGTAACTAAAAAGTTCAAAATGGCGGCTACTTTTTTAAATTTTGACTACAGATTCGTATTCAGAGCCTACATAGACACCCAGATATCGATTTTGAAAGCAATCGGCCCAGTAACTAAAAAGTTCAAAATGGCGGCTACTTTTTTAAATTTTGACTACAGATTCGTATTCAGAGTCCACACAGACGCCCAATATCGATTTTGAAAGCAATCGGTCCAGTAACTAAAAAGTTCAAAATGGCGGCCACTTTTTTTTAATTTTTACTACAGATTCGTATTCTGAGTCCACACAGACGCCCAGATATCGATTTTGAAAGCAATCGGTCCAGTAACTAAAAAGTTCAAAATGGCGGCCACTTTTTTTTAATTTTTACTACAGATTCGTATTCTGAGTCCACACAGACGCCCAGATATCGATTTTGAAAGCAATCGGTCCAGTAACTAAAAAGTTCAAAATGGCGGCCACTTTTTTTAAATTTTGACAACGGATTCGTATTCTGAGCCCACACATACACCCAGATATAGATTTTGAAACCAATCGGTCCAGTAACTAAAAAGTTCAAAATGGCGGCCACTTATTTTAAATTTTGACTACATATTCGTATTCAGAGCCCACACAGACACCCAGATATCGATTTTGAAAGCAATTGGTCCAGTAAGTAAAAAGTTCAAAATGGCGGCCACTTTTTTTAATTTTTTACTACAGATTCGAATTCAGAGCCCACACATACACCCAGATATCGATTTTGGAAGCAATCGATCCAGTAACTAAAAAGTTCAAAATGGCGGCCACTTTTTTAAATTTTGACTACAGATTCGTATTCAGAGCCTACATAGACACCCAGATATCGATTTTGAAAGCAATCGGTCATGTAACTAAAAAGTTCAAAATGGCGGTCACTTTTTTAAATTTTGACAACGGATTCGTATTCAGAGCCTACATAGACACCCAGATATCGATTTTGAAAGCAATCGGCCCAGTAACTAAAAAGTTCAAAATGGCGGCCACTTTTTTTTAATTTTTACTACAGATTCGTATTCTGAGTCCACACAGACGCCCAGATATCGATTTTGAAAGCAATCGGTCCAGTAACTAAAAAGTTCAAAATGGCGGCTACTTTTTTAAATTTTGACTACAGATTCGTATTCAGAGTCCACACAGACGCCCAATATCGATTTTGAAAGCAATCGGTCCAGTAACTAAAAAGTTCAAAATGGCGGCCACTTTTTTAAATTTTGACTACAGATTCGTATTCAGAGCCCACACTGACACCCAGCCAGATATCGATTTTGAAAGCAATCGATCCAGTTACTAAAAAGTTCAAAATGGCGGCCACTTTTTTTAAATTAATAAAATTAAAACACCATGAATATTATTAAACCGGAAAAAAATATTGTCGTAAGGAAGTCTCCAATCTTTTACTCTGTTCCTCGAAGTTTAGGTAAATAAGTCCTACCTAATTCCTATCACTGATAATAATAATACATATTATAAATTGAATTCATCCATGTCATTGCCATAAAAAAAACTAACAACACCCATATACAATAATTGATTTCAATTTGCCTATCATGTGTACGCGTCCGGTATGGCGCGCAGTCGTGCTCCTAACTCGCGGAATTTTTGTATTTTACACGCTTTAAGCATTGTATTATCATTAAAATGACCTAATTATGAAAGGTTACGCCATCTTTTGTCATTCCTGATGATCTTGAGCTCTTTCGACACGTACGAACTGCACAAATCGCCATTTTGCGTAGTGCACATATACGTGTTCTTCGTTCCCAAGTCGCGAGCGCACTGACGGTCGATCCCGCAGCAGCGCTATATGTTAGTGCATAATGCTCTAACACGCGGCTAATTTTCCTATATACTAGCGCTCGACGGTTGCCACTCCCGTAGGTATGCTCGGTGTAAGCACGTACTTGCTTTATAATATATTTTTAATAAAAAAAATGCAAATCGAAAATCATTGGAAAAAATACATCCCGACCAGGATTCGAACCTGGGTCTCTGGCTTGAGCTGCCAACGCGATAACCAACTACGCAACCGGGCCGTGACGTATTATCTCCAAATTTTCGATCTTATTGCACCTTCATGCATGATGTCGCATAATTTTTGCGAAGAGTCAGCTTGCACGGTTCCATATTGAACCTTATGCTGTCGTCACCAAAGTCGTATTTGGTATCAGACACTAGAAGTTGACTTGAGGTTTTTAATAATATTTTATGTTTATATTATATGTTAGTAGTAGTACTAAGCAGTAAGCACGTACTCGCTTTATATTTTTTTTTTTAATTAGAAAAATGCAAATCGAAAATCATTGGAAAAAATATCCTGGTCGGGATGTATTTTTTCCAATGATTTTCGATTTGCATTTTTCTGATACCATAAAAGTTTAGCTTTCACCTTTTTGGTACGAAACTCAATAATATGTGTTGTCTCGCCTCGTCTGAGGTCAAGTCAAATACAAAAAAATACACGAAATCTAAAGATATCCTAACTTGCTGAAAATATAGCGTAATATAATGTAATACATCGTATTTTACATTACTAGCAAATAATATTGTGTAGTACATGAATACTACAATATTACTAGATATCTATTTATTATTGTAGTACACTTGTAATAACATGTAATCCACTATATTCCAGTGTAATCATCTGTATTCCACTTTGTAGTACATTTAATACTATGTAGTACAGGAATAATACAATACATTTTAAAATACTATGAATTATTCTTTAATATTTGTAGTACACTTGTAATCCATTGTAATCCAAGTTCACCGACAACCTGTGTACAATTTATTTCGGAGTGGCTAACCCCTCGGCCCCAGGGCATTGTTATTGTTCTCAACTTTTTCACTTTTACCGCTACATGTTTCCACCGCTCAGTACCTTCAAGTTTCGGCGCGAGCCACCCATCAGTAGCGCGAACCATCAGTAGCGAAATGCCACCCATCAGTAGCGAAATGCGCGGATGCACCCTACAGATACCTCCGAATTCCTGCAAGATGCGAAGATAGTTTGTGAATGACTAGAATAAATATCTTATAAAAAAACATTACAAAAATTAATTTCAATTTAGGGGTACACATGTGCCCCGTGCGACCACTCGCGTGACTTCTAGAAGCGCCACCACTGCAGTGTTAATACTCAAGTATTTTGCTTACTTGTCAACTTAATATGTTCGTACATTAAACATAATACAATGTACTCGTAGTATAATTGTCAAAAAATAAACATTATACTATAAAATATTAAGATACCTATACTATAATTTTACATGGAATGCGAACCATGGAGCAACTCATGTTCAAGAAATTCACTTATCAAACTCGGAAAGAAAAATAAAGTGGTGTACGCCTATGGGCACTGAACGCGCGACCTTCCGGTTAATAAGCAAGGCCGTTACCACTTATCCACGAGCTAAGTACTCATAATACCATATTGCAACCCGAACCTCATAAATTTAACTTGGGCCTATGCAAAAAATAAAGCCCCTCGCTGCATACAGCTCGCACCCCAGGGGGTGTCGCGCTCAGTAGTACTGGGGTCCAGTTGACTTGCTTTAAGATGTCCTCGCGTCGAGCTGTACTTCGCGGTGAAGCGTCCCCAAAGTAAATTGGGCCAAATTTGAAAGGACCCATGGCGACTCGGCGGGAGTCAGTCGGCGGGGTCGAGACGGCCGCGGGGAAAGGGCCCATTCCGACATGCCTCTACCGCTCGGACCTGCGCTGCGCGCCGCTCCACTCCGCTTCCTTCTCCACACCTCAGTTGCTTGAACTTGATTTCTTTGAAACATCCTTCGTAGCTCATTCTCTAGTAATATATATCGATGGCACCTAGATGTAATCATGTTTGTACGATCCCTTCACTAAGCAAAGATCACTTAGCTAGATCACCTAACTTATCCTAACCTCCTTTATCTTATCTATAAAGGTCAGATTGGATTAGATTAATTTTATCTCTTGTGTTGATTGCCCGGTGTGTCCTTATAGATATTACTTAAGGATCATAGATTTTTTATTATTTATTTATTTATTGAAACTGACACGGTTGGCTACATCACCTACAGCATCCGTAATGTCAGCCCATAACACCGGGTGAAATAGGTGCCATGTTAGTTCTTCCCTTCGTTTCATTTAACTGCTTACCTACACTTTTAATTTAATTTCAAACTGTCGAATAAATACTATATGATTACATACACAAGTAAATTTATATGACTTATTTTATTTTTTATTTCTTGCTATTTTTTTAAATCGTTCTTAAGTCGCACTGCAAAAGTAAGGAATGGGCTTCGGGTGAATTTATTCCCCTAAGTACTCTCTAAAAACCCGTAGACAACACGGGTTTTTAAACAGCAATAAATGGTCTTTCCCCAGATACTTTAGTCCGCCGGCACCTCCTCGGGGGTGAAATTGGCAGCGCCTGAGACTCCGGTCTGGAGTTTAGCCACCAAATACGGTTGCAATAAAAATACATACATTTTATTGTTCATTTCTATTCTCAGTGGGCAGAACAGTTTCTAGATCGTAATCCTATTCGCACAATTGATTTGTAGCCGATAAACTCTTCTTCTTATAAAATACAGGTCGGAAAGCTGGCACGTACACAGTACTCACACCAATGCAATTGCCCGCGTGCGAGTGAGACGTCGCACTGCATACGCATCACGAAAACCCGATCTGTCTCACTAGCACGCGGCCAATTGCATTGGTGTGAGTACTGTCACTGTGTACGTGCCAGCTTTAGTTAACCGACCTGTAACATTCTTAAACTAGCATCATAATATTTCTTTAACTAATACTTCCATCGTATTTTGAGGGCAAGTTCGCCTTCAACCACTACGACGCCGGAGATTCCAAATAGAATTTGGATGAAGAATGTTTATAGAGCTAAACTCAAATAGATTTTTATAAACTCGATCACCTTAACAGCCAGGCTATCATTATTCATTACCCTCTATCTATAACTTAGTTGATATCATCTCGCGCGGAGTGATCGATTACTTCGGCTGTATCTATCTACCTACCTACCTACCTGTGTCTTACGTTGCATTGGCTACTTCAGACCGGGGCTGGAGGAACATATCACTATAGTCAACATATCACTATAGTCAACATATCACTATAGTCAACATATCACTATAGTCAACATATCGTATTTGTACCGTGTGGGGCCGGTACTTTAAAAGAATAGCCCCAGTGCATCTCTCCCCGTGCATGTCGTAAAAGGCGACTAAGGGATATGACTCCCTTCTTATATTACTAGGTGGTAGGGTTTAACCCGCCCGGGTTGGTACCACCGCACTGAATGAAAGGTCGGTCGAAACGGCTATGTAAATAGTTTGTGTTTTCCGTCCAGTTCAGTGTAGCCGGCACGACCGAAGGGAAGCACTGACGTGGCACCAAGTTCATCCGGTGTTATGGGCTGACATCACGGATGTTGTAGGTGATGTAGCCAACCGTGTCAGTTTCCATTAAAAAAAAAAATCACTGGCGAAACGTATGGCTCACCTTCTATATACTCTGTCAGGTACTGACTCGTGCTGTCAGGCGATGGTTGACAGCTCTCTTTAAAAAATCATATACAAATTTACATTTTTGCATCTTCAAGTATATATATATATATACAGTATCACCGCAATGGACCATTTGGTCAGGGGTTAAAAACTAAAGCTAATTTATATAAAGAGCCATAATGTTTCCAGCAATTTGGGCCAATTGCCCAGAGAATTGTCCTTCAGCACTCGGGGTGGAGTGGGATCGGTGCGGTGAGTGGGGTGGGAGGGAAGGGGGGGGGGGGGGGGTGGGAAGGGTGGACTGGAGGGAACTGGGGGCGGGATACAAACAACATGCAGGCTATGTTGTCTCGTGGACACATCACGCCTTACTCTAATTAGTCCAGCGGATTGATACCACCGCGCCGTTGAGGCTGGCCGTGTTTCGGATTCCACGTAAAACTGTAGGCCCCTTCCTTTTTAGGTTTCCGTATCCGTTCCGGAAGCCTATTACTAAGCCCCCGTCGTCCGTCTGTCCGAGGGCTGTATCTCTTGAAGTGTAATAGGTAGCCCGTTGAATTTTTTACAGAATATGTGTTAGTATGGTTCCGTATCGCCATGTCATGGTCAGTGCCACTCACGCCATCTATCTATTAGTTAAAATGCTTCATTCTCTTTTCGGTAGATGGCGCGCATACACTTTTTAGTTTCTTGTATGGGGACCCCCCTGAATTTTTTTTACTTTTTCTTATTTTTAATTATTTGTTGTTATATCGGCCATAATAGCACATATTCTGTGAACATTTCAACGGGCTAACTATTACGATTCAAGAGATACAGCCTTCGGGCAGACGGACGGACAGACAGACAGACAGACGGCGTAGGCTTAGTAATAGGGTCCCGCACGACGGATACGTAACCCTATAAACTAAAAATCGTCCTATAATGAAGATGTGTGCACCGCACCGTGTACGTATGGTGTAGAAGCAGAGAAGATACTCGTAGTTACCACTGTATTGTGGCGTGTAGTGCTGGGTGGTGGCGTGTGTGGCGTCTGCGGCGTACTCTGGCGCCTCCATGTCGGGCTGGCGTTAAGGACCCGCCATTAATATTAATCCAGAAACAGCCGCCACGTACGAGACATCGTCGTAGTGACGTCATCAACAATAACATTACTGGTAGAGAGAGGGGTAGCATTAATTGCTTGTTATTATAGTACAGGGTGCTCGTAGTGTCATTTACTTTGCATATAAATTATTTGAGTGAGGGAAATTAAAACCTACATACATGCACGCTGTATCACGAAAATTGGGATAACGTCTCTATATGGGTTTTTAATTCAGATTCAGATTCAGACATTTATTTCAACATAAAGAACATAGAACATTAACAATATTTCTTTGAGACATAGAATCTCACCAATGTTTATTGTTTATTGTATAATTTCATCCATTAGGTAGGTAACCTACGCTTGGTCATGTCGAAAATTCCGCCAGTTCTAAATTCAATGCGAAGAAGAACTGACAAACAAACTTCGCAAGTCACAATGTTTTGTTATTACCTTATAAGTATTATATTATAGTAACTTACAAATAATTAACCCATACTACCGCTCACAAGAGCATTAATACTTACAGCATAAACATGAATACTGAAGAATCTGACCACTCTGCCTATTTATATTAGTTATTTAGTTAAGTTTATTAATTAGTTACTATTCTCTCACATTATCAGTGCGCCAACTTATATACCCTTTACCTAATCCCAAAGGATTGCTCTAATATTATGCAGATCTGCATTCAGTCGACCTTTTTGTACCTTATTTTATCGTAAAATGGTGTACAATGAAACATTTATACATACATACATACATACATAACTCACGCTTTTGTATCCCGGCAATCAGGGTAAGCAGAGTAATCGGTGTTGTGCTATAAGTTCATACATACATACACATACATAACGTGACGCCTGCCTGCCTCCCAGTGGGGCAGGCAAAGACAACGGACCCAACCCACGCAAACAACCCAACCCCCTTTTACATTTATACAAAATACAAATACATTACCTACATCTGGTGACGTTCTTGATCTGGTGTAAAGTAATAAATAGGTTTAAATCAGCTCGGTGGTAGCTATTATGTCATCCATCATTTAGTAATATATGTGCTCAAGACATCACTTATACAACACCAAACAGATTCCAAGAACACTGAAATAACACGAATATATATATATTTTTTTATGGAATCTGACTCGGTTGGCTACATCACCTGCAACGTCCGTGATGTCAGCCCATAACACCGGGTGAACTAGGTGCCATGTCAGTGCTTCCCCCTTTGATCGTGCCGGCTACACTGAACTGTTCGGACAACACAAACTATTTATATAGCCGTTTTGACCGACGTTTCATTCAGTGCGGTGGTACCAACCCGGGCGGGTTAAACCCTACCACCAAGTAAGATTAGGAGGGAAGGGACCTACAGTTCTACGAGGAATCCGAACCTCGGTCAGCCTCCAACGGTCAGCGGTCACCCATCCAAGTACTGACCGCACCCAGCGTTGCTTAACATTCGTCATAACGTTGCGACAGTTGACTGTCTGCACCACTGAGCTATCGAGGCTGACAAAGTAGTATCAAGATATGTATCAAAATAGTGTTAGGCGGTGCTAATATACAAACGATGTACCATCAAATAGCTCTAAAACTGGGGCCACTTTCCAGTGATAGAAACGTTTCTATCATGAATATACCACTGCTTATATCACTGATATACAACTACATCTGTTCACTTTTTGCTACCTTGGAAGTGTCATCGTCTCAAGTACCTAGTTTAGTACTCCTCGCTTCGCACATCCCCGCGCAACTATTACTCGTTATAAGCTTCTAAGGAAAGCTCCGAGACGTGTAAATCTACACATTACCATAACGCCCGCCTGTTGATCCCACCTGTCCACAGATACAACCTCCCCATCCCCCTCGCCGCCCCGCGGGAGCCTAAAGAGCCTCCGTCCGGGGCGGTTTAAGAGCGGTTCAACAACTCCGGCATATTGCAATCAATTTTTTTTTTATTTTTTTTTTTATTGAAACTGACACGGTTGGCTACATCACCTACAACATCCGCGATGTCAGCCCATAACACCGGGTGAACTTGGTGCCACGTCAGTGTATCCCTTCGGTCGTGCCGGCTACACTGAACTGGACGGAAAACACAAACTATTTACATAGCCGTTTCGACCGACGTTTCATTCAGTGCGGTGGTACCAACCCGGGTGGGTTAAACCCTACCACCTAGTAATATAAGAAGGTAGTGATATCCCTTAGTCACCTTTTACGACATACACGGGAAGAGATGCAGTGGGGCTATTCTTTTAAAGTACCGGCCCCACACGGTACAAGGTACAATTTTTTTAGGTTTCCATTATTTATCCGGTTTATTACGGAAGCCTATTACTAAGCCTACGCCGTCTGTCTGTCTGTCTGTCTCTCTGTTTGTCCGGCTGTGCGAGGGCTGTATCTCTTGAACCGTAATAGGTAGCCCTTTGAAATTTTCACAGAATATGTGTTATTTATTATAGCCGATATAACAACAAATAATAAAAAAATGAAGTGTATGCGCGTCATCCACCGAAAATAGCATTTTAACTAATACATAGATGGCGTGAGTGGCGCTGACCATGATATGGCGATACGGAAGCGTCGGTGCGCGAGTTCGACTCGCACTTGGACGGTTTTTTTCAATCTCATTTCATTTATCCCTCTCCAAGCCGGTGGTATCTCCCACTTGACATGTCCACCGAATGCTAGATTCTTATATTTTATGTATGTTCTTTAATATCTTTCAAACTAAAGTCCACTAAAATTGACCCGAAAATCGAAATTCGTTCATTTACGCAAAATTACGCTATACGTAGTACACTATACGAAACGGTTATGTAGTTTGTATTTTTCGTCCAGTTCAGTGTAGCCGGCACGACCGAAGGGAAGCACTGACATGGCACCTAGCTAACCCGGTGTTATAGGCTGGCATCGCGGATGTTGTAGGTGATGTAGCCAACAGTGTAAGTTTCCATAAAAAAAAATACGTCCGTGATTGGGTCATCAAATTCTTTAAAATATGTGTCTTTCAAGTTTTTTCGTCCAGTTGATAAGGAGAAAATAAACAGTGACAGACGTAGAGACAGACAGACAGACACGAAAGTGATTTTTTTTAGAAAGCACGACATGTGGCGGCGAGCCACCCATAAGGTGTCTAACGACGCCCATGGACATTCGGTCGTACGCGGAGGTTGCGAATGCCATGCCGGCCTAACAGGTGCCTATTCACGCCTCTCTTGAAGGACCCGAGACTATACTTGGGGGGAAATAGGGTGATCCTATAAGGGTTCAGTTTGTTTCCTCTTTTGAGGTACGGAACCCTAACAAACTATTTTCCGACACCCATACCAGGCTTCTTTGCCCCTCTAAATCTCGAGGCTAATTCACCGAACGAATTCAGTTGAATTTTATCAAATAAATATTTTGGTCTATACAGTCAAAGGCTTTGCAGAGATCACATTTGAAATGTCACCGCTCAATGTGGGGAACTTTAATCCTATACCTACTAAAAGCTTCACTAAAAGTGTTAATGTCGAGACTCCCACAATGACGTCTGTTCTTACTATAGTCTGTTGGTTTTGCGATGACACTTACAAAACATGATACAATCCTGTCCTTGTCTATTCTGTTCCTTCTCTGTTACGTTTGTCTTCTCCAATGCAATGCAATAAACGCAAAAAAACTCGCATAATATCGCAGGCGTCCTTTCGACGTTATTTATTTACATCTTATTTACATTTTACATCACCTACAACATCCGTGATGTCAGCTCATGACACCGGGTGAACTAGGTGTCATGTCAGTTATACTTTTGGGAGAATGCATGCTAAACTAATTGTGTCACATATATACATAGTATTATATACTATTTACTATTTCCTTTATATTGTTAATTTCTTCCTTTGTTTTGTTTAGTAGGTATGTATTATATTGCTGAAAACGTCCACAACAAAAGTTTTGCTGAAGGTAACCACACACCATAGTATTTTGTTGATTTTTCAAAAACCGATGAATCAATTTCGATAAAATTTAAATGGGACAACCTCTGAAGTATGACCTACCAAACAAAAAAAGAATTTTCAAAATCAACCCACAATTGACGGAGTAATCGCGTAACAAACATAAAAAAAAACATACAGTCGAATTGAGAACCTCCTCCTTTTGGGAAGTCGGTTAAAAAATATAAATAATTCTCGCAACTTGTGAATGATCGTTAACTTGGTTGATGTTGGGTATATTAGTCAACTGTGATTTCCGACGGCACGGGTTTCTGCGTGAACGAGACAACTATAGAATGAGGTTTTCGCAGATGTCTTCGCAAAACGAATATACTATAGGTAGGCGGAAGTGAACAATATTGAACAGCTCGCGGGCTGAAAGGAAACCTTTCGTGAACTCTGGAACTATTTCCAGGCGGGAGTTTCTCACAAAGGAAACTGTGTGTGAAGTTTCAGAGTGGAAACTGGAGCGCACGTTTCAGGCGATTAAGTAACCTAGGTGATGCATGTTTTAACCCCCGACGCAAAAGGGGTTTTATAAGTTTAACGTGTGTGTGTGTGTGTATATATGTGTATCATGGGTGTGTCTTCGTAGCAAACGGATCCGTTCCAAATCGGTCCGTCCCAAACGGATGGACCGATTTGGATGAGGTTTTTTTATTAGAAAGCTGGTTTAATCGGGATGGTTCTTAGCTATGTTTGTAATCAAGTAATCAAGTAATCAAAAAATTAATTATCTTAAAAAGAGGACCGACTTGCATGCGATATTAAAAAAAAAACTTGAATTAAAGTTTAATTACAAATTTAAAAAACCCCCAGCCCTTTGAAATTTTCACAGAATATGTGTTATTATGGCCGATATAACAAGAAATAAGAAAAATAAGAAAAAGTAAAAAATTCACGGGGGTCCCCATAGAAGAAACTAAAAAGTGTATGCGCGCCATCTTCCGAAAAGAGTATGAAGCATTTTAACTAATATGAAGCATTTCATAAACACGTCATAGATGGCGTGAGTGACGCTGACCATGACATAGCGATACGGAACCCTCGGTGCGCGAGTTCGTCTCGCACTTGGCCGGTTTTTTTTAATTTTCGTTTAATTTTTTTATTATTTGTTAGAATGTCCGCCATAATAACACATATTCTGTGAAAATTACCTTTTACGGTTCAAAAACTACAGCCTCCGGACATACATACAGTCTCAGTAATAGGCTTCCGTACCGTACGAATATACGGAAACCTAAATAAAAACGGCGTGTCGCTATCCCGCTTGCACCCGCGAATTTTGTACCGTGCTTGCTCACTTTGTACGGGCCTTAAAACGGTACGTTTAAGACAAATTTGTCCATTTAAACTTTTCAACAAGATATGCGACCGTACGATTACAACCAAGTTCAAATTCAACACATTTACTGCCCAAATTTCCCTCATTAATTACAGAAATTATTCCGGGAATATTAATTAATATGGCCCTAAAAGTTTTTCCATTAATTTTTAGGGGAGTTGTGTCGTGGCAAATTGTGCTTTAACTTCAGTTCCACTGGGACGAGTTTAGCTTGTACCTTTGTTAAGGAGTGGTGAATATTTTTCATAATTCTTTTATTGCCTGCGATCCAGCACTTTATTAAAGTTTGCTTATTTTATTTTCACACACACTTTCCGCCAATTTGTTTGGAGACAAACCAAACTGAGCAGCCTCGGTAGCTCAGTGGTGCGGTCTGTCGACTGTTGTTAAGCACACCTGGGCGCGGTCATTACTTGGATGGGTGACCGCTCGACCGTTGGAGGCTGACCGCGGTTCGGATTCCACGTAAAACTGTAGGTCGAAAGAAGGGATCTACAGTTTTGAAATAACTATACAGGATGTAGTAACGGCCAGTACATTAATTTCGCCAGCCTCATGTTTTTCCGAGACGAAAAAAAGTAAATAAAGTTTTTCTCTAGAGTGTCTAGTTTTCGAGATATTAATTTTTGAATTTAATATTTTCGGCAAGTGTAATTTGACGCGCGCAGGGGGAGGGTGCTGGCGCGGGAACGGTAGGGATCGAAAACTCACGCCACGCCCCGCCGCCGCGCATCTCCTCTCTCCGCGCACTCGTCCCTGCTTGCTCATTCACCACGAGCCTTTCATTCCCACATTCGTGCGGAACATTAGATCCTTTTACACTAAATAAATCGATTAGTTTGTATGAAAACTGTAACTTTTTATTTAAAGGGAATTCAGAAAAAAGTTATTTGACTTTTTTGTTACTCTTGATCCCAGTAATCATTTCCTAAATTTAATTTACTCGCCGTTTTTACAACCTGTATATTACCCTCTCTTTCTTTCGTATCCGAATGAAACTATTTGACACATCGCATATTGAGGAGCTCGTTGGAGCGAGTGAGATGGGTCATGAGAAATTCCTAGAGCGATGAATTGATAATATAGCCCCGGTGGGCGTACCATCTTAACATAAGCAATGTGCAAAGGAAAGACCAATATTGAGAGCACCTTTTTGTTTTCAATTCGGCCATCCGTACCTTTTATTCGGAATTTAAAATGTATTTTGAGTTAATTAAATGAATGTACCTATTAGGACAAGGATAGAGGGAAGGAATACAAAATTCCTTCCCTTTGGATGGACAACCGGCACGGGTGGCTGTGCCCAAAAGTTCAAAAGAAGATCAGACACAGCCAATAACACCACTCCTCGCGAAGCCACGCTGAGAGAGACGCCATGCCACAGAATAGAAAAGAGTACTCCGTACAGAAGCTTCTCTGTACAAACACTCACAAAGAAATAGCTACTCTGCGACGACGCGATAAAGTACAAATTGACTCGCACAGAGCTGCATGCCTAACCACGATAGCCACCTACATTTCGCTTCTCTTTCTGTCGCGTAACTCTATCTCGAAAGCGCGCCGTTCAGAGCATGTAAGGGCTGTGTCTTTGGGCTGTCTTTTTGTGAGGAATAAAATAAAGATGATACCTACCAACGATATGATATTTAGCTACGGCAAATTCATGCAAACAAATTCATGCATGCGTTAGCGTTACAATTAGTTTCTCACATGGAAGCGTGCAACCTTTCAGTGATAGTTTTGTTTGATCAATAAATTTAATTATAATCTTCAATGTACCTATTCTTTTATTGGTGTTTTTATTGTATAAAAACCCACATTGAGACAGAGAACGAATGAAGGTTCTATTTCTATCCTTATACGAATTAGGCCATACCTACATACCATGCTGTTCGGCGTCATCTAACTAATGTTATTGGCAATATGATAATATTATTTTAAATCTATGACCTCCTACTAATATGAATAAATAAATTAATTAGAAATAAATCAAAATGCTGCACAATAATGACGTGATTTCGACATTTCTAAATTCTAAACGAAACGTAGTAGATGCGCGGTGGCGCACGCACGCTCGCTCTGGCTGGATAGCGACATCCCACTGTTAACTTGTACATTAACCGGTACGCCAAGCGGTAGGCATTTAACGCGCGACCTTGAGCGAGAGACGAAGGCCTGGCCATGCCGGCTATGAGGCGGACAAAGAGGTCGTTCCCTAATTTATTAACACGCGTCTTGAAGACAAGCACAGATTACTTAATAAGTACAAGTAAAGGTACTATACTGTGTGAGGCCGGTACTTAAAAAGAATAGCCCCACTGCATCTCTCCCCGTGCATGTGGTAAAAGACGACTGAGGGATAAGGACGAGATTCCGTGCTAAAGGACGACAGGATTGCCACCTCTCACCTTGGCACGGTCCATCCACCGAGTCGTGCAGCAGGTGGGTCTTCGTGCCTTACTTGCTGCTTGATAGTTATCCGTCCGAATACTTTGCTAAACGTGGTGGTCGATGTTGTGTTGCAATTTTTCAGAGTTCTTGCAGCACAACACCGATTACTCTGCTTACCCTGATTGTCGAGATACCCGTTCGGCACCTTTTAAGTCTTATTACCGGAATGTCCAGTCGGTTCGTTAAGACTTGTGTGAAGTTTCTTACCGGTTCTTCTTCGTGGGTGTAATCGAATCGGATAGAACAAATTGTGACAAATTCGAGTACAGTCATGCTGTCTAATGAATGCTTAATAAACAATATACAACAATAAACAATATGTATAAACGTATGTACAAGGGAACACACTCACCGGAAGACTCTTCCATATTTTCACCGTACGACAGTGGAACGATTTCGAAAAGCGATGCGTTCTCAATAAATATGTACATACAAGTCGGGTGGGGGATAACGGCCGCCGATCGCTGTTCTGTGCTATGTACGTAATTATGTAAAGCGAGCGTTTCGTTTTGCGCGCAATATGAAAATGGCTACAGTTTTCGAGCAATACTCATAAATTAATGGCGGCTTCGCGCGCCTCGAGTTTTGTAAAATTTTACACCCAATTAAAACATAATATCCTCAGCCACAATGGAAACAATATCCGCTCGCTAATGTTTTTATGAATTCTTCTAAAAACATAATGAACATTTTGACTATATAACTATTCGTTTAACGCTGCCTCTGTTTTTGAGAACCGTGGTATGAATTGTGACCGCTCGACCGTTGGAGGCTGACCGCCCATCTAACATTATGGTGTTTAATAGAGGCCCATTCTTATACAGGTTAAGGTTCTTTAGTGACTTTAGAATAGCTTTAGTAAGTGTTATGAGGATGGGACAAGAGCTCTACAGTAGTGACGCGTTATATTAATCCAATATACCACTTTAAGATCTAAAAAAACTGCCGTTAGCACCAATTTATTTGTTGGGCGTGGTTCGGATTCCACGTAAACTGTAGGTCCCTTCCCTTCTTATCTTACTAGGTGGTAGGGTTTATCTCGCCCGGGTTGGTACCACCCCGCACTGAATGAAACGTCGATCGAAACGGCTATGTACTTAAGCAGTAATTTAAAAAAGTCCCTGCAGCACAACTCCGATTACTCTGCTTACTCTGATTGGCGGGATACAGCGTGTGGTTGGTATGTAAATAGTTCGTGTTTTCCGTCCAGTTCAGATTAGCCGACATGAAATAAAGCCATCCACCGAAAACAGTATAAAGCATTTTAACAACAGTCGTCGTCTCGTCGGCCGAGGTGCCCAGCCCACTACCACTTGAGCTTGCACACATGTATTCAAGCTTAGAAACACCCACATTTCAGTTAAACCTCGCGTGTAAATAAAGGTACAATTTAATTTGGCAGTGAAACGAACCGATGACCTTTCCACAGTTGGCAAATCTAATTTTCCCTCAAATAACATTTGCTATTCATTTGCATGTAAGCTATTATTATGTAAAACCTTATTGTCTACGGCGGCGCGGGGGCCTTGCCTTGATGCTTGAACGCATGATCTTCAGGGTCCGAGATTAGAATCCGGCCGACACGCACCCATGGTTTTTTTTTTCATGGAAAAACTTCCGTGCATTTCCATGAGAAAAATGCTTACTATCTGCTTGATTGTTATGTTATCCGAATAATTTGCTAAACGTGGTGGTCGGTGTTATGCTGTAATTTACAAGAGTACCTGCAGCACAGCTCCGATTACTCTGTTTACCCCGTTTGTTGGGATACGGCGTGTGGTAGGCATATGTATACATGTATAATATTTACCTGCATTGCATAAGGTGCAAGGTGGACTTATCCCTTAAAATATTTCTTCTAGTTAAGTGAAGAAGTAAGTAGTAAAGTTTAAGGATTTGAAATATTTTTTGAGTGAGTTTGCAAAAGTTCTACAAGGATACTTGCACTTCTATAGTCGATTGTACTTGTATTGTTGGTTAGCCCTTCCACAACTAAAGTCCTAATTTAATAAACCTTGTATACTTACTTTAATAAACATTTTTTTTATTATGCCCTCGATTATGCCCCATAAGCGGAGAGGGCGCTTACACCCTTTGTTTCGATATTATATTTTCTACTAATAAGGTTGTACCTAAACTTGAATGAACTCTGTAAAATTTTGTATTTCGTACACAAAACTAAAAATTATTTAGAGATAAAAAGTTGTATTGTGATTTTTCGAGTTTTGTAATATTAAAAATTTTTGTGTGTTGTGATTTATATAAAATTTTAGATAACATTGATTTAAATAAAATAATAACCAACCCAAGATGCGAGCGACATTAAAGTCTACCCTATGATCTACGAATTATGACCTAAAATTCATTGACTGCTCAGGTAGGTCGAGCGACATTAAAGTTTTAAGGGACTGTATATACATAGATAGTTTTCATGTAATCCGGTATGGGTGCTGAGTCGGAGGGGCCAAAGCACATGGCTCCGACCAGCCAATATCACCTCCGAGAAGGTAGGTGCCATACCGGAGACTTCCCTTTGGATTGCTGGTTATGCTAGAGGAGAACACAGCCGAGGCTGCTACGCGGCCATCTTACATCCAGTACGGTGGTACCAACCCAGTCGGCTACAATTTGAGCCCACCGCTACCACCTAGTAAGAGGCAAGGGAAGTAATCTACAGTTTTACACCGGTTCCGGTTACAGACTGTGCGCTTAAGTTTTTTTTATGGATAGCGCGACATGTGGCATCGTTTCACCTACCAGTAGGTGTCTAACGACGCCTGTGGCCATTCTGTGATGCACAGGGATTGCGAATGCCATGCCGGCCTGAAAGGAGCCTTTTCACGCCCCTTTTGAAAAACCGCAAGCTGTACTTGGGAGTAAATAGATGGGCGCGTTCTACATTTTTCCGGTTCTGTTAATAAAATACCTACAGAACCGGTTAGGCCGATTGAATAGGGGTGCATCCCCTGCCCAGTACGCGTAGATATTTGTTGGGATGTGTGACAATAGTGATTCCTTTGTTTTGAATGTCCGGAGTAGGTAATGCGGGAGGGAGGGCGGGATGAGAGGATGTTGATATAGATGAGGTTTGTAGGTAGAGGAAGCTTACACAACACACATGCGGGCGTGTGATGTAACACCTGGGTCATCAGGGTCGCGCGGGGACGCCGCCCCGGTCTGTGCCCAGGTCGCCGAACTTGTTAATACGATACTGTACAGAAAAGGAGAGGACCAGACCAGTGCAGTAATCGATGAGTGCAGTACGATACTTTATTAGTATTTTATTATCAATATTCTGATCTGTACAATTTTTTTTAAATAATAGATTTTCTTTCTGTATTTTTTTAGTTTCCAATAAACCTATGCCGTCTGTCTGTCTGTCTGTTTGTCTGTCTGTCCATCCGTCGTCCCTCAATCCAGGGCTAAAGAGTGATCATTAGGTATTGATCATTAATGTGGGTATTAAAAATTATACCAACTATACAAGTTTTAGAATCCTGCCTGTTTACATAGTGTAACCTCATTCTCGGATTTTCCACATCATCGGTAGGTTGCCGCCTATTACGGGCGCACATTATATGCTCAGCATAAATCTCCGAATTAGCCAAGGAATAGCTACAGTTTTTGCTTACCCAGTAATTAGGTAGAGTTTTAAATTATAAACTTTATTGCAGCCCGGACCTTTATGAAGCCTTACCTAGTTTTAACACGTATGTGCACTGCGGTGGTTTTCTGACACGAAACTGCTATAAATTTTAATAATTTTATGCCACAATTATACCTCACCGGTTTGATCCCTTCATTAGGTGTGTTAGGTACAGTTGGCGCTATAAGTGGAAATAAATCTGTATAACCAGCAAGTTTTAACAATCCGGATGTGTTTAACCCAGCTGTAGGGTACGAGAAGAAATTTATAGTTACTATAGTGTATTTCAAATCAAATCAAAATACGTTTATTGCGCTTAGCTAACTTTTGCGAAATCAAGAAAGTGTGTGGGCGGCGATAACATACACTGAAAAAACGGTTAGTCAGTTAGTAACTAAATTTTGTGTAATACGAGCATGTTACAAAACAGTTTAGTTGCTGTGGTGACTACAAAACTAGCAGTTACCACAACTAAACCGAGTTTAGTAAATCAGTTTGGTTGCTTCCTACTTAACTGTTTGTTAAAGAAAAACTGTTTGTTGCATAACAGCTAAATAGATTTGAGTAGAGGCAAAATAACTCACGTTTGGACACGTGTAGCCAAACAATTAATTTTGTAAATAGTAGCTAAGTACTTCGGTAGTTGGTTACAAAAGAGGGTTTTACTAAATTGTGGTTAGTTGCTGCAACTAAACCGGTTTAGGTAACTTTATTTAGTACGTTCCAAATTTGAGTAAAAAACGTCTTTACTAAAGAGTTTATTAAAAAAAAGTTTCTCAGTGTAGATGAGAAACGCGGAACTTGGACTCTATTCAACGCCGCACTGTCCGCGCCTAATTAGTGAGCCCAGCCCAGTGGCTTGGGGTATATTGGGAATATGGGCCCCCAAGCTCACGAAGGCGCCACAAGCGAACAATTGGTTCGTTCAGCCGGTTTTACAGGAATTGTCACGGCGCGCGCCGGTGCTCGGAGGAATAGGCTTACCTCATGCACCCTGCCCCCATCCCTATCCGTCACACTCGCCGCTCACGCTCGGAACATCAGATATTGTGGATAGAACGATTTACCGGTGAACACGTTTCCTGACTCCTACGACCTACATGTCTTCAAAAGGCATACATACATACATACCACACACGCTGTATCCCGACAATCAGGGTAAGCAGAGTAATCGGTGATGAGCTGCAAGAACTCTGGAAAATTACAACGCAACATCGACCACCACGTTTAGAAAATTATTCGGACAAGATAACTATCAAGCAGCAAGTAAGGCACAAAGACCCGCCTGCTGCACGGCACGACTCGGTGGAAGGACCGTGCCAAGGTGAGAGGTGGCAAGCCTGTCGCCCTTTGGCACGGCATCTCGCCCTTATCCTTTAGTCGCCTTTTACGACATGCACGGGGAGAGACGCAGTGGGGCTATTCTTTTTAAGTACCGGCAAAAGGCGGTACGAACAAATTGTCTTATACGACCTTGGGGTGGCGCGGTGGTTATTGTGTGGGTTTTTTTTTATTTTTATGGAAACTGACACGGTTGGCTACATCACCTAAAACATCCGTGATGTCATCCCATAACACCGGGTGAACTAGGTGCCATGTCAGTGCTTCCCTTCATTTCGCGCCGGCTAAACTGAACTGAACTATTTACATAGCCGTTTCGACCGACGTTTCGCTCAATGCGGTGGTAGCAACCCGGCCGCGATAAACCCTACCACCTAGTAAGGTAAGAAGGGAAGGGACCTACAGTTTAACGTGGAATCCAAACCACGGTCAGCCTCCGACGGTCGAGCTCGTCAGAGCAGCGGTGTGTCTATGATTCATGTCTTTATTCGTCCGACCGTTGGGCACAGCCACCCATGCCGGTTCTCTATAAAATAAAATAAACTTTGGGTCGCGTGCGTACCAGCTGTATACGAGAAACAGAAAAGCCTTCACGTACTGGATAGATAAGGAATCTCTATGTATCTGATGGTGGCGGGCGGGCGTTGCTTCAGAACATAATAATTGGGGTTATAACCCGCTGGCGTACAGTGTTGGGACCGCGCCGCCGTGTGTGCCGGCTACAGTCTGCCTTACTTTATTCATACCACGGTTTATGTACTTGTATTTATATATTGAGCTAATTGTATGAATAAGTGCGTAGATAGTACCCGTAATCGAAGAGAATGCATGAAGAACATTATGAGATTGAAAGAGGCGGCAGAGGTGTGTCAGGATCGTGGCACGTGGAGATCCGTTGTCTCTGATTACCCCACTGTGAAACAGGCGTGACGTTTTATATGTGTGTATATAGGTATACAGGCGTTCAGGAACAACGAGCCGTGCATTTCCACGTCGGAAAATGCTATTCAAAATTATATTCAGCGACGAACCATTCCTCTCATTGGCGACTCTGTACTCAAGAAGGACTTTAAACCACTAAAGCACAGACGCATCGTCGGATTATTGAGTATGTGTTATCGGTACTACTATGACCTCTGCTGCTCTGACGAACTCGCTTCCCTCATCCCTGAATATCTTTCCCTATTCCTTCCATCCACGGATCTTCACTTTCACAAAACTAGACGGCAAAAAAAAACAATAAAGATATTGATTATAGCCTTTCCCCAGGTGTTTGTTCCGCCTTCAAGTCGGACTGGCACCTCCTCGGGGGTCAAATTGGCTGCGCCTGAGCATTCGACATCGGGCACAGCTACCCAGTTCGACAGCAACAAAATAAAATGTCAGATATTCAAAAATGTATATGAACCAGAATTTCAAAAAGTGTAGACCACCGCACCTGCCTCCAGATACCAACATCCATTCTTATCCGCGCCCTATATTATTGTCTTGTATTTTCGGATGGTCTAGAATAGATCATGGGTGGCCAATCCGCGGCCCGTTTGCGAATTTTTTTGTCATTAGATACCTAAAACACTAAACCAACAAAAACATTCAATAATTAATCATTCGTGATTGAGTCCCTTCAGCGCCATTAACAATGTTTGTTTTTAGTTGAGGTGCATTTCAGACTAAAATTCAATTTAAATTATCTTTTTTTTTTATGGAACCTGACACGGTTGTCTACATCACCTACGACATCCGTGATGTCAGCCCATAACACCGGGTGAACTAGGTGCAGTGTCAGTGCTTCCCTTCATTTCATGTCGACTACACTGAACAGGACGGAAAACACTAACTATATACATCTAGCTGTTTCGACCGACGATGTTTCGTTTTGGTACCACCTCGGCCGTGATAAACCCTACCACCTAGTTAGGTGTATATTATATTTTTTTATTTTATTTTATCATTTTTTTATATCATTTTTGCGGAACAAGCAAAGCAAAATTGTGTTTGTTGGTTGAGATGCATTTCAGGATAGAATTTAAATGTTTTCATCATTTTTCCCTGAGTTTATATCTACCGGGTATGTGGATTGACTGGACTAGAGGCATCTGTGCTAAAGGTGTATGTATGTATGTCAGTACAGTTTAGTTAACTATAGTTAAATTTATTCTGCATTCCTAATAATAACATACCACCTGAAACGTGGCTTAAAATGTTTGTTTAATTTTTCTTAAAAAAAAGTATACAATAAGTTATTGCTTCTTTGCTTCGATTGCAAAAAAGAACACGAATTGTTCGGTTGTGCGGTCCAATTTGGCCCGGCTGCTGAAAAGGTTGGCCACCCATGGCCTACATTTCGGGCGGAGCTGCATTAATTTATTAAACTTCGCGTAATGCCGGGTTATCGCTAATGTGGGTTGGCTCGATAAATTATTAGCGCTAAAGGGACGGAATTTCGGGGCGGGGACCCGATAACATAACACCAACTAGACCGCCATGTTGTGTTGTATGTAATTAAGGTTTTAACCAAAATGCTCCATGAGAAACTATTGTGGAAATGTTTGGAAATTATTCGGAGTTTTAGTCGTACAAAACTGGCTTTGTAAACTTTTAAAGGTTAGGATTTGATTTGAAACCCCTCATTTACGAAGTTTATTTAAGAGTTTGCATTGAAATTTAATTTATTACAATTACTTAAAAATTAAAAAGTTTTCTTCGTAATATCAGTTGATTGCATAAGTGTTCTTGAAAATAAATGAAAATATACTTTATGGCACAAACAAATTCACAACAGGTGGACTTAAAGCCTTTTGATTTATTTTATGGAAACTGACACGGTTGGCTACACCGCCTACAACATCCGTGATGTCAGCGCATATCACCGGGTGAACTAGGTCCATGTCAGGGCTTCCCTTAATTTTCATGTCGGCTACACTGAACTGGACGGAAAACACGAACTATTTATTACATAGTCGTTTCAACCGACGCTCATTCAGTGCGGTGGTAACAACGCGGGCGGGATAAACCCTACCACCTAGTAAAGTAAGAAGGGAAGGGACCTAGAGTTTTACGTGGAATCCGAACCACGGTCAGCCTCCAACCGCGGCCATTTTACATCCAGTACAGTGGCATCAACCCAGTCGGCTACAATTTGAGCCTACCACCTAGTAAGGAGCAGGGGAAGGGACCTACAGTTTTACACCGGTTCCGAACGGTGAAGCAGCAGGTGTAGGTATGCACGTAATTTTTTTCTCCGGAAAAAACTCAATTGTACACGCCGACTGGACTCGAACCTCGGATCTCTCGCATGAGTAGCCGAGACGCCCAAACTACTCGGCCATCCGCCCCGCTCGAAACAGCTGTACTCCTGACCGCAAGGCTCTAACAGTGCCAGCGTTCTTCCGCTCGGCCGCCCAGCCCACCGCTCGCCACAAATAGTAACAATGTAGGTTGCTAATTACGTACATCCGGTTAGCTTGGGGCGGGTGGGGGTGGGGGCGGATCGCGCTG
Source organism: Nematopogon swammerdamellus (assembly GCA_946902875.1). Classification (NCBI taxonomy): domain Eukaryota; kingdom Metazoa; phylum Arthropoda; class Insecta; order Lepidoptera; family Adelidae; genus Nematopogon; species Nematopogon swammerdamellus. The sequence continues at coordinate 18,373,084 of OX336356.1, read as the reverse complement.
GCCCGGGCGTAGGGTCGCTAACTTGCCATTTATAAAAACCTTTTTAAGGTTCCGTATCCGTCGTACGGGACCCTATTACTAAGCTTACGCCGTCTGTCTGTCTATCCGTCCGTCTATTCGAGTGCTGTATCTCTTGAACCGGTAATAGGTCGCCCATTGAAATTTTCACAGAATATGTGTTATTATGGCCGATATAACAACAAATAATATAAATAAGAAAAAGTAAAAAATTAACGGGGGCCCCCATACAAGAAACTAAAAAGGGTATCCGCGCCATCTACCGAAAAGAGTACGAAGCATTTTAACTAATACATAGATGGCGTGAGTGGCGCTAACCATGACATGGCGATACGGAACCCTCGGTGCGCGAGTTCGGCTCGCACTTGGCCGGTTTTTAATAAAAACACAAGCTACCACTTAAGCCATGTTACTTAACACGAATAAAATAAATTAACCTTTCGATTTGTTTTCAAAAAGCTTTGTCGCGCGAATTTTAAAGAAAATACATACTTCGGCAAATACTTGCTTATCAACCAATCACTGTGCAATGAAATTAATTGGTACCTAGTTTTATGAACATTTCGCGACATGATTTTCGAAAAGAAATCAAAAACCTATACTCATTTTATTCGTTTTGGTATACATGGCCTTAATTAAATTTTATATCTACTTCCTCTCCTTATTTTTTCTCTGCCACTCCACACTTTTTCACCAAGCTCTCTCATGATAATCCAAAGGATTATTTTAGATAGATTCGATTTTTAATGTGACTTGTTACTTTTCTTTTTAATAAACTTTTACTAATTGTTGTACATTTGACTTGATATTATTTAAGTACTCGTATCAAAATTTACGATGGCAGTAACACCAGATATAGGTAATGTAAATAGGATCTCGTAAGGTTTCAAATTAAAAAAAAAATGCTGGTTTGGACCCAATTACATTTTATTTTATAGGCAGAGTGGTTCCATTCTTAAGTATTCATGTTTATGTTGTAAATATTAATGTTCTTGTGAGCGGTTGAGCCTGTGTGAGGTTAATTATTTGTAAGTTACTATAATATAATACCTATAAGGTACTAACAAAACATTGTGACTTGCGAAGTTTGTTTGTCAATTCTTCTTCGTATTGAATTTAGAAATGGCGGACGCATGAAATTATACAATAACCAATAATCCAAAGGTTAGCGGAGGAAAATGTCTACGACGTTAAGCTGTAACTTTTTTTTAAATGTTTATTTTAAATTTATGTTTTTTTTATGGAAACTGGCACGGTTGTCTACATCACCTACAACATCCGCGATGTCAGCCCATGTCACGTGATATGACAGTGCTTCCCTTCATTTCATGTCGGCTACACTGAACTGGATGGATAACACGAACTATTTACATAGGCGTTTCCACAGACGTTTCATTCAGTGCGATGGTACCAACCCGGGCGGGATAATCCCTACCACCTAGTAAGGTAAGAAGGAAAGGGACCTACAGTACAACAAACGTATTTTCATTTGATTATTTTACTCATAAAAAAGTAGGCATAACCCTAGGCGGTCGGTCGCAGGAAGCGTAGCTCGAGGTCGGCTGTAAGAAAACACTCAGATAAGCGCGCTTTGCCTCGCCTGCTTCCGGCGCTTTGTGTCCTCCCTCTGTGTGATTAGAGACAAACAATCGCTTTGTTAGGCTGGAAGGAGCGCGTGTGTGAGTAGAAAGGAAGGCGAGAAGTTATAGGTACTTACTAGGATACTCTTAGAAAAGCGAAGAGGGAAAAAGCTTGTTAAGTGCGAGCGTTAACAGCGAAAATAAATAAAGGCGGGGATTAGGGTATAAAATTAGTCGAACGAATGTATGTAAAATGTATACAGGGTGTATCAGGATAGGTTTTCGAAACTTCAGGGTTCGAAAGGGGCCCATATTTGAAGACGAAAAGCTCTGAAACTTTTTCCCAGATTCGATCATGTTACAGTACTTTTTGGTGAAAATCTATTCTTCAAGATTTGGTGGATTTGGTAACGTCCGCCTTTATTAAATAAAAAATAAATTCTAACTCATGAATAAAAATGGGTAGGTGCATACAAAACTAGTATAATTGAACTGCGTGTAGGTAAATTCCAAACACTGAAAGTTCAATGACCTCAAAAGAAAAAGAGGACTGAATTAGTTCACTGCACTCTCCAGTCTCACTGTCCATCGAGTTTTTATTACAATTTCCAACTTTTGTATGACAAAAAAACAACGGAATTTCGATTTGAGTGATAAGGATTTTTTTCTTCTAATAATGAGTACTTTCTATTCCTGAAGTTTCTCAAATCTATCCTGATACACCTTGTATATAAAGAGGTAAAGTTTGTAAGTTTTGAAAAATATTTCAATATCCTTAAAAAGAATAGCCCCACTGCATCTCTCCCCGTCGCATGTCGTAAAAGTCGACTAAGGGATAAGAAAATTCGTCAGCCTCGGTAGCTCAGTGGCGCGGTTGGTTAGTCAACTGTTATTAAGCAACGCTGAGCGCGGTCAGTGATTGGATGGGTGACCGCTCGACCGTTGGAGGCTGACCGTGGTTCGGATTCCACGTTAAACTGTAGGTCCCTTCCCTTCTTACCTTACTAGGTGGTAGGGTTTATCCCGTCTCAAGAGAGTCTTTAAGAGAGGCGCGAATAGCACCTGTCACGCCGGCACGGCATTCGCAACCCCCGCGTACGACCGAATGTCCATGGGCGTCGTTAGACACCTTATGGTGGTTGGTGACACATGTCGCGCTTTCTTTAAAAAAAAAGTTTGGATGTAGGAGGTAATCTCCGGAACGACTCATCAGATTTAAAAAAATCTTTCACCCATATTTACATAGAATGAACCTTGGAGAGGCTATGTTATGTATTATCGCGTTAAAATAAAAGCTCTCTTCGTGGTGATCGTTTATTATCGTGCGTTTAAATCGGATTTGCTATTAAACTAAGTCTAGCGCGAGCGAAGTCGCGGGCAAAGGCTAGTTACAAATATAGGCAGCAGGATAGCAGAGATAAAATTCAGTTCCGCTTACGCTAAGATGTGGCTCTCATACAAACCGAATTATTCCGCGCGCCGAAATCAAGGTACGGTAGCGGGTTTGCTTACTTTCTTCTTTTTTAATACGAATTTCACGCGAGCGAAGCCGCGGGCAAAAACTAATTTTAAATAAAACCGCGCTTATATTAAATTTTTCCTCGAAGCTCACACAGACAGTATTCCACATTTACGAGTTACGAGACGTTTACGAGAACCTTCATAAATCAATTATGAAAGAGCCTGAAACTCAAACAGACTAAGCATCCTGAGAGCCCCCAATCCGCAAGCAAGCGGAAGCGCTACGCACACCACACCGACCCCGCGCGATCACTCGAGCTGGCTAATCGACTGTGAGCACGAGTAATCAGCTGTTATCTTCAACCCCTCAGACTACTAAGGGATAAGGCAGTGGAAGCACTTCAAATCCTGCCGACGATCCTGAATGGAGCCCGGGTGAGCGGATGCCTGTAGAAGGGAACATCAATATGTTGCAGGCTACGGCGTTGTCTAGATTTGTCACCACAGATCCGAGAATTAATAGCTAGATGCGCCATCGGGATTACAGCAATGCGCGCGCAGTTTTCGCGGCCACTCGACGATAGAATTGTCGACTTCTGCCAGCCAACGAGAGCGCGTAAACAGAGATTTAGTAATTGTGTTGAATTTCGTGGAGCGTTCTCTGTCCCTTAGGCACTCTGGGCCCTAAGGGATGGAGAAGAGGTAATACTATGGGGCTGATATTAACAAATTATTGTTAGAAGCCCTAAAAAAAATTAATAAAAAAAATCGGCATTCTCTGCCATAAGCGATAACTCTTCGCATTATGCGGCACATGTGCTGGATCGCTTATAAATTATTGTTTTATTAAGTTGTACCTATCCTATACATTGCATGTGAAAACTCTTTATTTATACAATAAACGATTTCTTTCTTTCTAAAACCAGTATGGGTGGCTGTGCCGACGGAAGAAAGATGCTCAACACAGTTAAATTCGCCTCATCTCGAGAAATATAATCGACGGACACGCTCAGCGAGCGACACGACCAGCAGATTTGCGGACGAACGATTGAAGCGTGATCTATCTTGGGCTGCGATATGCAAATTTTAGGAGAAAACGAGATTTGCAATTTTTTATAAAATTTCTTTCAGAGAAACCGGACCACACAGAAAAAATATAGAAATTGATCACGAAAGCCAAGAATATAATATATAAATTGTACTCAAAATGTGGCTTACCCCACCTTGTCGTAAACAATTGATAACAGGGTGTTTTTAGCAGCTTTTCCCAGGGTCAACCTATACAGAAAGTAAAAAAACAAGCAGGATAAATAATCGTTCTCATCTTTTTCTTTTATTTCTCCAGAATATTGTCTGTATAGGTGTATTGATTTTCTTGACAATTTCTTCTAAAAAAAAACCTTATTTATGGTCCTCTGTCGTGTTTTTTTTTTTAGCAAAAGTTACATGTTATAAGAAATAAATCACTAAGCATGTTATAATTCATATATTTTTATTGAAAAGAAAAAAAAATCCAATTGAAAAATATAGTTTCGAAAATTATTCTAACAAATGGCACATAATATAAGCCAAAACGCTCATTGATCTTATGTTTTGCATCGGCGGAATAGGGCCGTATTACGATACGATTGAAGGCTTCCAACATTTGAAAGTATCTAGCCATTACCATAACTATTACTCTCAGATCTATGATTCACACATTGGAGCAGTTTATGTGAATCAGCACAGACAAACTGTACAATTAATTGTACAGATGCAAGTTGAGTAGATGAATACTAGTTGTGGACTATCATTTAGTCGTGTCAAAATTATTTCAACATATTTTGCAATAAACAACCAAACATTTCATTTGTAAACCTACGAATGATGAATTCGCCCAGCGTCGTGCCGTGCGACTTGTGGATGACCCTGTGGTATCCCGCGACTTAGAACCGCTGCAACTCCGTAGGGACGTCGGCTCCCTAAGTGTGTTCTATCGTCTATTTCACGGGGAGTGTTCGGAGGAGCTTTTTAATGCGATTCCGTCGTCCCCATTCCACCTCCGCACTACGCGTACTGGGCAGGGGATGCACCTCTATACAATCGACCTACCGAGGATGCGGATCCCTGCTCATATATTTCCTCCCAAGTACAGCCTGGGGTTATTCAAAAGGGGCGTGAAAAGGCTCCTGTCAGGCCGGCATGGCATTCGCAAACCCCGTGCATCACAGAATGTCCATGGGCATCGTAAGTCACCTCCTCGTAAGTGAAACGGTGCCACATGTCGCGCTTTCTATAAAAAAATAAAATAAAATGAAGAATAAAGAATTTTTATGAAAAATCAAAACAAATAAGTTCATTTATTACTGCAGTATTTTTTAGGCTTCCCTTCTCTATAAAATCTGTAATTTTCTTGAGACTCGACGACGAGGCTTATACGTTTTCCGCCTTATGTGTTAATACTTCTTTACTCATTTTAAATTTAATATTATGTAACAGAAAACGTTCCGTGCAACCTACATACGCGCCCCTCAGAAGTGACCCCATTTTTACTCCGATTACATCCAAGCAGAGCTTACACACACTATAATTAGAAATATGTTAATCCTCACCACGAGGCGCAGTGAGACCAAGTGCGACTACACGCCTGCATCGCGCTTAGATTTATTTATTTATATATTATATTTAAACATTATTACTACAGAGCAAGCCCCAAAATTTAACAATGTAGAATCTACTTCCAAGTTAGCTCAACGTATCTCACCGCGTACTTTTGAAAGACTTTAGTATTGCAAGTTGATGACGTCTAGATCCGGAAACATTGGGTTGAGTGCGGCCAGTGCCGCCGGGTGAATCGGAGTATGGCCGAACTTTCGCGACGGACGTAATACGGACTATTTATTCGGGACATGCACGGACGTCATGCCATCCTCTCTATATATCTATCTTCTCTATTTCTTATAAAAGGAAACGTCTGTATATATGTATGTATGTTTGAGGTAAACTCCGGAACCACTGAACGGATTTTGATTAGGTTTGCATTGCACCAATGTAAAGAGTAGTTCTTGAGGCTCACTATAGGCTATATACCATCACGCAAAAAAACCTTAGGTGTGAGCAGTATCAAAGAAAGTATAGTGTGAACGGAATTTGGAGTCGAATGGTAGTAATAGATGGCGTTAGTAGTTCTATTGCGTTGCGTTGCCGTATTGGATTATTGCAGAAATGAGTTTACCGCGAGCGAAGCCGCGCGCAAAAGCTAGTAACAATATCCGAGACAAGGGCGACAGAGCGAATGACGAGCTAACACTGTGCGGGCGGAGTGCGGGCGGCGGAGGCTGCGCTTCAGCGCACTGTTCACCACCGCACGCACTGCCGACAACCCACTCATTAGCCTACGCCTGACTGCTGGCTGACACTCTCGCTCGACACAAGAATAGACAATGGATGGTTGACAGTTGTCTATTTTTATATTATTTAATATGCTTTATTGTTTAATATAAATTATATATAACAAATGGCGGACTTATTGCCTAAGGCAATCTCTGCCGGTCAACCACACTATTACAACATATTTTATTGTAGGTATTTAAAGAAACAACACTTAACATATTAATAAATTAATGAAAAAAAAAACAACAAAGATAACTTGAACGTCTAAAATAACACTATAATATTATATACATACATGAACATAGATAAAAAAAAATACATATTAATACATAGAGACATACTTCTAAAGTCTAGTCTATGGTGTTAATGCACGGTTGACAGCTGTCTTTTTTTTTAAATGTAAACCAACATTGGTGGCCGTGCCGAGAGACCAAATGATGCATTCGACAGAGCCAAAAACACCTCTGCTCGCGAAACCACGCTCAGTTAGGTGCCATGCCAGCAGATTTGCGGACTGTTGCTAGGCTGTCTAGCCTGTTAATACGACGTTTGAAGGCACCCAGGTTAAAGGATTCGGGGAACACACTCGCCGGAAGACAGTTCCACACCCTAGCGGTGCGACAAAGAGACGATTTAACGTCTGTTAATTTAATGTCTAAGGCCCACTTGCACCAACACAAATTTAATATATAAACCAGTTTAACTCGCTAAACCAGTTTAAGCTAGCACCCGTTGACTGTGGGAACCGCGTTTAAATCCATAACTCGCTACTTAACTTTAAACTCGTGTTGGTGCAAGTGGGCCTAACTGTCTAAATTTCACTTTTTCACAAAACTTTCACAAGATTACTATATAAGATGTTACACATAAAAATATTTTATCATAGATATTTAATAAAAAAGTGATAAACATTTTGTTTATTTCATTTTAACCTCCTGTGCCAACCCTAACTAAATGGTAAATATTTTGCACGCTCGCGCTCTGTGCTCTGGCTCGAGTCGCGCTGGCTGGACGTCGTCGTCGCGGTTATATGCGCTGTCCTCTCTCACGTCGTCGCGTCGACCCGTACTTATCACAAGATTTAACCTACACCGCGTACGTACCTAACCTACTACGCCTACGCCCCGTGTTCTCCGCATCATTTTGTATGGAGAAACGAAGTTCGCAAATCTATCACTAGAGGCGCTGCCAGACCTCACTCTATGTACTTGCGCGCGATAACTACCTACCGCCCGGTGCACCGCCGGCGGTGTAATACAGTAGAAATCGTCAGCCGCGCGAAACATGCCTACACGCTCGCCCACGCAAATACGCGCAGCTGCAAAGCAATAATGCACTTTACACTCGATCGTTTAGGTACATTTTCGCGCGCAGCGATTGGCGACGTGAAGCAGTAGGCTATTAAAGCCGAAGGTATGAATTTTTTTCTATGGAGTGATTTATCTGTTACGAAGTAACTATTCAGTAATCTGTGGCGCTGCTCCGTTTCTCCATACAAAATGATGCGGAGAACACGGCGCGGCGTAGCGTAGTACGCGGTGCGGTGAGCTCGCGGCTCTCGAACTATCGGGCCAACTGGGTCAACTAGACTCCAATACCCGCTGGCGCTGGGACGTGATTAGATAATACTCAATTGTTTGTGCAATCAAAAAATTCTGAATGGAAAAGGCGCTGTCTCAGATCACAACCTTGCGGCACACCTGTCGATCTGGTTGAAGTTTAATTAAATTTACTGCGCCCTTTGATTATGACGTAAATTTACTTGTGTAAAGACCATTTATGATAGCTGAGAAATTAGCAAGAAAGAAGGCCTAGATCGGTAAAGTCATACATAACTTATCAACTAAAACTACTTTGAAATAAATTTTGAATAAAGAAAAAAAAATTACAAGTAAACAAAGAAAGTGAATGAAGTAAAAAAAAAAATTTTACAATTTAAACAAATAAGCAAAAACAATATAATAATTAAAGAAATTATCCTGTTGGACGCAGTGATATAAGTCAATGGTTGGACGTTCGAGCGCTAAGCACATGTTTTAAAAATTCACAAGGTTATTTATTACGTACTTCACGCTGGTCCTTCCGGGCAAATGACTCCCCATACCGGGCCGGGTGTTTATCCGGGTATCCGGGCGAAGCGTCCCGCATTGATCCGACCGACTGACCCCGAGTTTTGACGGATCTTTTTTAGTTGAACGACGTCCGTCGCTCCCAATTTTTACCTGTCCGTTTCGTTCACCGAAAGCACATCAATCAGGTTTTGTCAGACATCGGACGTGAATATAGAAAGGTGAACCTTCAGAATTTATTCTGTTTGGAATTTATCGAAAACGATTCCGAATTTGATCGACGGCTTTCGGGCTCACACGAAAATTATTAGGAAATATACTTGTCAATGTAAAGGATCTGGCTACGAAATAAGGTTATCCGTTATTCTCGATGCAGAGAGGAATTACGCTATTTGTATGGATAATACAGAAATTAAGAAATTAAGATTCTGTCATATGTTTACTCGTCCTCGGGACTTTGGGAGGTAATAAGTCCTTTTCATGGTATTAACTTCATCAAATGATATTTTTTCTAGAACAAGGATCCATCGTTAAATCAAATAAATTTTATTTCGTGCAGATGTAATCCAAAAAAGTTACAAGGGGCTAAAGCTAAGATTTTGGTAATTTTCAAAAATAAAGAAAAAAAATCGTATCTCGATACCACGTGACACCAGATAAAAGTTGTCATAGGTCAAAACCTTGCAAATGACCCCACTTACCTACAAAAAAAATTTGTCGGTCCATGTGCCGAACAGCCTGTATTTTGTCCCATAATATTTTATCGACAGATTATAATATGCTCTTATTTTGCATAATGTTCATATTATTCTTACATTTTGCATGATTTTCATATTGTTTATTGTTGTTTATTGTTTATTTAGCATCATTGGCAGTACACTGCGCTCAGATTTGTCAAATTTGCATCGTAACATTCTGCCAGTTCGATTAACACCGCGAAGAAGAACTGACAAGAAACTTCACTGGAAAGTTTTTTGGGACATATCACTGAATATTATTATAATATTCTAAACCAAAACATATACGTGATATTTAAGTTTATCAGTACCTTGGCGACCAAGCTTCGCTCGGCGTACAACAGATGCCACTACATTTCATTTAAAGGTTTTTTTTTGTGAAAACGGATTTTATCATTGATGACACCTATCTAGATAAACTTTGAAAATAAAACATTATCTAAATACTAAATTTCATCCAAATCGTTAGAGCCGTTTCTGAGAAGACAATTATGCAAGAATAGCTCACTAATAATTATTAATAGTAATAATTATTAATATTAATAATAATATTAATAATACGGAGCTCTCCGAGATGGGGGTGGTGGTGGCCTACGTGTCTAGTACCACCACCTATCGCTCGTAGCTTGCCTCGCGTCGTCTCGGAGAGCTCCGTAGCCACGCCTGCACCCGCCGGCGTGCTTGGAGACCTGCCTCCCGCCGCCGGCGGATATTTACCGTTTTTATTTAGATTTTTATTAATTTTGTGTATTTTTATAAGTTTTTGTATAATATTATAAAATATGTAAAATTAATATAAATATGGTAAAAATGTGAAAATAAATACATAAAATTAATAATAATATTAATAATTAATAATAATTATTAATATTAATATTAATACTAATAATTATTAATAGTAATTAATAGTAATAGGATCTGACGCGTGAGCGGGTTGCGGTTGGGGGTTGGGGGGTTGGAGGTTGGGGGTAGCTGCTAGCTGCTGTGACATTATTACGAGTATCTTTTGTGGAGTCACTTTTTATTAGTGCCTTACTTACGTAGGTAATAATGAACGAATACTTCAGTATATTTCTTATTTATGGCGTGTCCTTGTTATTGAGAGCAATGATGAAAAGAGTATTGTTCTGTTTTTATTTTCATTTTTAGAGTTCCGTAGCCAAATTGCAAAAACGGAACCCTATAAGGATTTGCGGGTAGGTTCGACATCTCTCGACCTTTTCCAAGCAAGATATGTCGAACCTACCCGCATCGGCCTAAGTACCCTCGCATCGCTACAATCTGCGTCAGCGGCGACCGGCAGTTGTTCACCTCACTGGACGACGACGTGTCGGGTGTCCTCCAGGTCATCGCAGTTCCGCGAGTCTCCTGACGATGTCCCCAGAGTGAGGGACGAAACTTCGTCGATTGTAAGTCGCTTTGTAATAGACCGCGTAACCGATATTACGATAATAAGCTGGTGAAATACTTTGAGGAAATACTATACGCTAGTACATAATATATCTTTGTTGAAATAGGCGCTTCTAATGTCGTAAAAAGTGTGTGCGTCGCCTAACTGTTCAACTATACGGTGGAAAATTCTGATAAAATTTACCGCCTAAAATGTGAATTAGATATGTCGTGTAGTTTTTTATATATGGGATATTTTCGGTTACACAGTGAATGTTCTTCCCGACCACGGAACCCTTCACTGTGCGTGGTCCGACACGCACTTGGCCGATTTTTCTTATTGCGCTATATACTAGAAAACTTAATTTTTTTGACGTGATGACGTCACGTCTTATAAATTGATGAACACCGGCTGCACGCACGAAAAAGTGTCACGTTCCATCTGAGCCTGTGTGTGCAAGCGAGAGCGCGTAACAAGCGATAGAGAGGCACAATCGGCCCAACGGTCATCACGTAAAACTATCGTCCGTAAACCGACTTTACAGACAACCAATTTTTTCTTCAGAACTTTGTAATGTCCATAAGCACTGTTCGCTTGTTGGATCCATGGTTGGATGTGCCTGTGCCGTGGTTGGAAGGGTCAGTTTGAGGCTTATTTTGAAAAAAAAAATTTTGTTCAGGTAATTTTAATTTGAGAGGTAGTTTTAATTTCTATTTTAATTTAATTCTCTAATTCGTTAAATTTTTTTCCTTGTTTTTTTTAATACTTACCAGAAAAAAAGTTGAAGTGTTATTGACATATTTGTGGAAACTCGTCACCGTCGAAATATTAAATTAGATATTTATATAACCTAGTGGGGTGGGCAGAAACAGGAATACTATCATTTTGTTTTCTCTCTTACGTTTTGTTTATAGACGTCTATAAATACCAGCCTTTCGGCTATAAAATCCAGACGTCTATCCCTGCACTGTTGCGAGTACAGTGATCATGTAATGCCAGATCGAGGCCCCATAGCTGTACCGTTCTTTCGAAATAAATTCCATGGGAAACACAGACTGAAGCCTTTCCCCAGCCGATCCGAGCCACCACCCGTCCACCCGAAGGAACCCCCGACCGAAGTCGCGAGCCTCGGGAGCGCCGCCGGCCGTGGCCGTCAGCCGTCGAGAGCGTGGGCAGAAACAACACATCTTCACGTGATCCTGACGCACCTCTGTTTGACACCTCTTCCACACTCTTGTTCTTCATACATTCTCGTCGGTTACGGTGGCCGAGTGGTATGGGCGTCGGTTTCTCTTGCGAGAGGTCCAACGTTCGAATCCATCCGGCGCGGCGGCGGCGGCGTGTACCAATGAGTTTTTTTTATTTGAATTTACCCGCTGTTCCATGGTTCGGATGCCATGTAAAAATGTAGGTCTATCGGGCTTACTGGAGGAAATTACCTAAGTCAATAAGTCCACCATTGCCACATATTAAATGGTATAAAACTGTTATAGTTAGTTATGTTATTTATTACTATGTATTTATCAGAGAGTTTGTTTTACGTCGCGACATAATATAAACTCTTTGGTATTTATAAAGTACGTGTGCATAAATTCAAAAGAACCTGAATGTATTCCCGAGCATATACTAGGTACAATACATTCCCGCTACAATAATGGAGGTCAAGCTGAACTTACTTGGCAAATTTCATTATTTCATAAACCATCATATTTTTTCAGGTCCAGTTTAATTTCGCGAAAACAAAGAGAGTGAGCTTAGCGCGCCCCGAGGTCTACTTTGTATCACGAAAATTACACATAATCATTCGTTCCATTTTCAAATTAAAATTCGTAGAATCTAAATTACAAAGATGGAATTATTTCTTACTAGTCGTCCAAGCGGCTTCGCTTCACGGAAAAATTCCCTATAACGATCCTTAGATATGTATGAATACGTCAGTGAAAACCGGACGCAAATCGATTCAGTATTTCATGACTTACAAGTTAACATTGAATAGCGACGGCGCGGCGGCGGCGCACGGTATACACACACATGTATACGGCGTATACAAAGTGTTTCAGGATAGGGTTTCGTAACTTCAGGGTTCGAAAGGGGTCCCTATTTGAAGACGAAAAGCTCTGAAACTTTTCCCCAGATTCGGTCATTTTATAGTAGGTACTTTTTGATGAAAATCGTTTCATCTAGCTTTGGTGAACGGTTAACGTCCACCTTTATTAAATAAAAATAAAATGACTAACTTACATGCTTAACTAGTAGAATTGTACTGCATAAACACTTAAATTTAAATGACATAAAAAGAAAAAGTGGACTGGACTAGGTCAATGATCTAGTCCAGTCCACTTTTTCTTAAAAATATACAGCACTGTTGCCAAATCTCACTGTCTATCGAGTTATTACAATTTTAAATTTTTGTATGAAAAAAAAAATGCGGAATTTCGATTTACTCAAATCGAAATTCCGCATAGGTAAGGATAGGTAAGGATTTTTTTCTTCTAATAATGAGTACTTTCTATTTCGGAAGTTTCTCAAGCCTATCCTGAAACACCCTGTATATAGGTCGGGAGGCGGTGCGCCTACTTACCACACATACGAGGGATCATGGACCGTATAGGTACGTTGATGTGCAAGTTGAGCATAAAGACCTCAAGAAAACCTACAAACCTCTCACAAAAATCCCAGGCATGTCGAGAACAGTCAGGGACCAGATTCCACTGAAGGCTCCAGGGGTATACAAAATACCATGTAGCTGTGGGAGGTACTACATCGGACAAACGAAGCGGAGTGTTCAGACAAGGTTGTCGGAACACACCAGGGCGATGAAGAACAACGAGTTCCATAAGTCAGCCATCTGTGAGCATGCTCTGGACAGTGGCACAAACATTGGATTCAAACCAGTACGATATCAGTGGAAAAACACTATGTACCAAGATTGGTTCGAGAATACATTGAAATTTCCGCAGACATGCCAATTTCAACAGAGAAGACAGCATGGTACTCTCATCGTCGTGGACTTCGATCATAAAAAATATTAAGATTCCGCATGTCAGTGCGATTCGTGCCCCACCAAAAATACGTGCAATTCAAATAATACGTGCATCGCCCGCTCATTCTGCCATCGACCGCCAGCGCGAGAGCAGTTGCTTCAGCGTCTTCAATATTACACAAATGCCGGCTTCAAGCCTCTGCATAGCATACGAGAGCATCTGGCATTATATTTCAAGAGTGAAAACCCCTTCAAATACAATATTTTATAAGAAATAGTAAAAATTTTTACTTCATACATTTAATGTGTTTGGATAAAGTGGAGATGGCTTCTTTAAAATTATATTTTCTTACGTACACCACCTTTGAAAACGGTATCACCGGATTCCCAAAAGAATTAATTTATAATATATATTTCTTACTATATTAGATGGCAATTGGAAAAGCTACAATAAAATCAACAAAATACCAGAACTCTTAAACATAATTTTTATTTACAGATTTTTGCTTGTGTTTTTTTTTTTTTTATTGAAAGCGCGACATGTGGCGCCGAAGCACCCATAAGATGTCTAAAGACGCCCATGGACATCTGGTCGTATGCGGGACAGGTGCCTATTCACGCCCCTCTTGAAGGACCTGAGACTGTACTTGGGGGGGGGGGGGGGGGGGGGGGGGGGAAATATATAGACGGGAGAGCGTCCCAGAGTGTACCGGTTCTATAGAGGTAAAATCTGCAGAAGAGGTTGGTACGCGTTGGTAGAGGTTGGTAAGTCCAGCGTGTGGGGATGCAATCCTTTTTAACAAATTCCTCTTTTCACATAATTTCCCTTTTAAAAGCTGATATTTGGCAGAGCCATCCCACAGGTACTCCAAGCATGACCTGGTCTGCGATTTGTGCAAAAGGACTCACGTGCACAAGAAATTTACGTGTTTCTTTCTTGGTTGGTTCTTGTTTGATTCTTACAGATTTTAAATATAATATTTATTTGCTTTATGAAAGGTATATGACAAAGTTGTTCAAAAAAGTTAACTTCAAAGGGAGGAATACGAAAATATGAAAAACTGGTCTCGTTTAAATAGTTAGTGAGAAATTATTATTTAGGTTGACCGCAAAATTAAATTTGTAATATATTTATGTATCACAAGATTAATCTTGAGATGAACTTAATTTACATTATGGGTGTGGCTTTGAAGTGGGAGGTGGTGGGTGGGGGTGAGAAATGTTATTATCTTTATAACCAGTTTGGTGGTTTAAAAAAATTTATCAGGGTTAATTTATAGAAGATGCGTCACTACGCTCCGCGTCTTCTATAAATTAACCGTAACCTAATAGGGACCATGTCGAGGCAGCTCGTGTCGTTTTTGCATACATGTCTATTCAAAATCAATGTTTTTGTTCCACTTCAAAGCCACGCCCCCATCGTATTTGTGCGGAACCCTCGGTTTGTGGGTTCGACTCGACTTGGTCTGTGTTTAGTAGTAACATATTGGCTTTATTTCTAGTAGCCACTTCACACTACTAAAGCTACAATTTATATTATTGTCATTTTGAGGAAGAAAGACAGGAGATGAACGAATTATTTAAAATCTTAATTTAAGCATATCTGTCAAATTTTAGGTGATTTTAGTTGCAAGTGACTTATGACACGTCTAAACTCTAAACTCGGAAAAAATTGACAAATGCGTTGTCACCGCACCGCAAAAAAGGCAAGAATTCCACCGCCGCTCCGCCGCGCTCTAAACCTGAAGAACTGAATATATCTTCGCGGTATCCACCCCGGAATCTGGTCAGTGGCTAAACGTCGTTCCATCTCCACATACAGGCACACTGCTCGATGATACAACCATGAGGCTCTCGGTTGCTCTTCGGCTTGGTTGCGACGTGTGCCAACCGCATGTTTGTGCCTGCGGCGCTGCCGTCGACTCGAAGGGACGTCATGGACTGAGCTGCACTAAAAGTGCTGGGAGATTTTCTAGACACGCCACGCTTAATTCCATAATAAAAAGGGCACTCAGTTCCATCGATGTTCCTTGTATCCTGGAACCAGTCGGTTTATTTAGAGACGACGGTAAGCGCCCAGATGGGATGACGTTGATCCCATGGGCCAAGGGCAGGTCTCTCGTGTGGGACGCCACCTGCGTCGACACCATGGCAGCTTCATATTTGAGCCAAACATGTAAGATGCCTGGTGCCGCCGCGGAGGCTGCCGCGCGGAACAAACACAGTAAATATTCAGAAATTAAAAAATCTTACGAATTTTTGGCTTTCTCCGTCGAAACTTTAGGCCCCTGGAGTAAGGAAGTAAAAAATCTTGTGCACACTTTAGGCTCAAAATTAAAAATTATATCGGGCGACCCTCGTTCAGGAGTTTATCTCAAACAGAGGGTCAGCATCGCCATCCAGCGTGGGAATGCAGCGAGTATGCTGGGAACACTCAGCTCCATCCCCAGGCAAAATTTCAGTGAAATATTTTATATAGTTATGTAAGTAGTTTGTTTAGCATTTTAATTTTGTATTCATTGTATATCAAATAAATCTCTATATATTGATGCGTTTGAATATTTTATAAAATAATTCACTCATCGTCCATAGGTTTACTTACACAAATAAACGAAAAAAAATCCAATAAATGTTTTTCATAATAAAAAGTAAAAAGCCACCTCCATAGTTTTGAGCCGTTGAAGCAAGCGGCAATTTATCGATCGACTACGTGCGACATTCCCTTGTTTTGGAACACGTAAATGTTTGCGTGGAGCGTGCAGGCAAGCGATACGGGATTACTGCGCGTGGAAAAAGGATGACACAATATCGCTGCGATCTCTTGAGATGGTCGGTCCTGTATTACGCGATACGCACACTACCATAACCACGGTGTCTCGTTTTAGTAATAATTGAAGTATGAAGTGCGGAGTCCAGAACTATTTTTTCCGTCTACGGTCGTGGACTCCTCTGCTGGCGAAGCACGGCTCGGGTGGTAACCAGAATTAAGCTCTGGCAGCCATAGACACAGTGAGCTACGTGTGCACCGACCTTTTCCAGCAAGAGATGTCGAACCTACCCTCATCGGCCGAAGTTTTTTTTTTTGAAGTGAAAACTTCTTTATCGGCGCTTGGCACTTTTTATATGGGGAAAAAAATCTATGTTCGCTTCAGCGCGTCAGATAACAATCTATCGTTGCTATGACAACCGCGTCAGATAACAATCTATAGTTGCTATGACAACGCTCAATACATGACATCTCAAAGTTCTGCAAAATGAATGTAGGGTTCCGTAACAAATGCATATCTCTCCGTTCTACTAAATTTAACATTTATTTCAAAATGAATGTAGGGTTCCGTAACAAATGCGTGTCTGTCCGTTCTACTAAATTTTACAATTTTCAACCGACGACTTACGACCTTTTTCTATGCAAAGCAGCCAGCTATGGGTATCGTCTTAATACATCAGTACATTTTTTTTTTCTTATAATTTCAAAATACGATTTTGCGATATTCGATATTAACTATGGCCAGAGTCTAACTGGTCTCTTCGTCGCTTCAGCGTTTCAGCTAGACACCATCTAACTTCAGCGGGCGCTCGATTCTGTAAAATTTCTTTGACTTCACATTTTATATGACAATCTATCTCTATTAAGTTAGTCTATAATTATTTATCGTTATTTCGTAAAAATCATCTATATTCAAATTACAAAATGTTTACACTAGAATATTCATATAATAAATATCGTTCTGTGATAACGGCGCTGATGGGCGGGCGGCGGTGGCGGGGTGGCGCTGCGCGGAGGCGGGGGCGGAGGGCAGATTTATTATTTGGGCTTTATTCTTGCGCTTTAATTATGTGAATTCTTTCTTCATCTTTCTCCTTATTGACTTTATGCTCATCTGGGCTTTAACCTACTGAGTTGGCGAGCCTGTAATTTATTTACTGTGAAGAGATAATATTTTGTAAGCAATTTACAAAATACATAATGAATGATACATATTTTTTTTTTGTTAAAACATAACTATAGTGAATACATTGCAATTTACAACAACAACAACAACAACAAACGTTAAAACAAACATTACATTGTCAGCCTCGATAGCTCAGTGGTGCAGACAGTCAACTGTCGCTATTGAATGTTAAGCAACGCTGGGTGCGGTCAGTAGTTGGATGGGTGACCGCTGACCGTTGGAAGCTGACCGAGGTTCGGATTCCTCGTAAAACTGTAGGTCCCTTCCCTCCTAATCTTACTTGGTGGTAGGGTTTAACCCGCCCGGGTTGGTACCACCGCACTGAATGAAACGTCGGTCTAAACGGCTATGTAAATAGTTTGTGTTTTCCGACCAGTTCAGTGTAGCCGGCACGATCAAAGGGGGGAAGCACTGACATGGCACCTAGTTCACCCGGTGTTGTGGGCTGACATCACGGACGTTGTAGGTGATGTAGCCAACCGTGTCAGTTTCCATAAAAAAAAAAAGAGTATGCACAAGAAATATGTAGGTAATATACCTAAAAATACTAATAATAAATCTGTGAGGGATAGTCATGGAGTAAGTTACTTTGTTTTATTTTCTGTATGTATGTATGTATGTTCCTCCATAACTCTTAAACCGATCATCCGAATTCGATGAAACTTAGTACAAGCACATTTAACTATACGTGACATAGGGCAGTTTTGGTTACGCTAAGATGTGGTTCTCATAGAAATCAATTGTTCCGCCTTTTTTAAAATACGAATTTCACGCTGGCGAAGCCGCGGGTAAAAGCTAGCTATATAAATAAAACTACAAAGTTTATAAAGAAAAGTTCTTGCATTGGGACAACTGTCACACCGTGCCAAATGAAGATGGCTGGACTGCGCGGCAGATTTTCTGAGCCAGGAATGCTGAACAATTACTACGACAAACTAATAATAATATAATAATGTAATGAAGAATGATATAATATGATGAAGATGATGTAATGAAGCAGACAAAGAAAGAAAATTAGTACATTATCAAGAGAGAATATACTCGCCGGACACGGTCGGATTCATATGTCGTAGACACCCATCTTCTCTCTCGCACGCAACTCATCATTTTAGGGTTCCGTCCGTATCTTAAAAGGCCAAAATGAAACTGTGATAAGATCACTTCCTTGTCCCCGTCTGTTCAGTGGTTTTAATGATATAGCTAAATTGTGCAAACAATTAACACCCCCCCCCCCCCCGCCCCCGCCCCCCTGTTCTCCTATGTTTCTAAAGCTAAAATGTTGATTTTAATATTTTTATACTCTAACCACACGAGCAATTTTTTGCCTGACAGTCAAAACATTGCTGTAGTTTTTATTTAGGCGTTTTGCTTTTTTCGAAAACACAATTATTGTGGTAAACACATGACACAAATATATTGTGCGCCTTCGCAAGCTACTGTTATCTTGTTTCTGTGTGAAGTATTATAAATTTCTATTGTTGTTTATTGTTTATTTAGCATCTATTGGCAGTACACTGCGCTCAGATTTGTCATATTTACATTGTAACATTCCGCCAGTTCGATTATCACAGCGAAGAAGAACTGACAAGAAACTTCACTGGAATTTTTTTCAATGTCCACTTAGTCTATACAAAAATGTTTGCCACTGCCTAGACACGCATGTGCTGATTTGTGACATGCAGCAATTCATGACAAAGTGAAAACATTTTTACTATGAAATTGTATGGACTACTGGTTTCTGTCACAAACCACCACATGTCGTTATCGCATAACTAATTAATTACATTCATATCGCATCATTAATTATATTTATTTATCATGTGATTCTGACAACTTCTGAAGTATATAGGTATAGGTATTATGTAAAAAGTCCGGTGTATAGTGCCATCGTCAAATTAGATAAGAAATTTTATCGAGTCATTATTTGATTTTGTTAGTAAGCAAGTAACATACTACAATGTAGTATAAAATGTCGAGGGTAAAAAAAAAATAGATACACAAGTACCCATCGTCTTAGAGTTAGTAGAGAACATTACGTTATGTCATACTTTTGTACATAATTTATTATGTGTCAGAATCACAAAATTCGTCAGTTAAGGCATCTTTAATACTGTAATAGCTTTTTTTGGTTAATATTTTTTTCAGGGTTATTTTGAAAGAATTTTCACCTAGATTCCTTATTTCCTGTGGTATTTTGTTATAAAATCTAACACTATTACATATAAAAGTTTTTGACATTTTAGACAACCTATGTTTTATTCCCAGTAGGTTATCCTTGTGTCTAGTATTATAGTTGTGATTGTCCGAGTTAAAAGTGGAGATTATTAGATGCTTTCTTGCATAACAAATGTTTTGAAAGATGTAGGCACCAGGTAAAGTCATTATCATTATTCCTATTTCATTAAATGCATAACGACAAGTGTCTCTAGGTTTCATTCCTAGTATACACCGTAGGGCTCTTTTCTGTAATACAAATATTCGGTTTGATTCCGCTGCATTTCCCCAAAACATTAAACCATATGACATAAGACTGTCAAAGTAGGCATAGTATACAGTCTTTGCGGCTTGAATGCCGCTCTCAATATTGCTCTTCTGTATGTTATCTTCTGTCTTCTTCTGTTCTGGATGTCTTCAAGCGTCGTATTAACGGGCTAGACAGCCTAGCAAAAGTCCGCAAATCTGCTGGCATGGCAACTAACTGACCGTGGTTTCGCGAAGAGAGGTGATTTTGGCTCTGTCGACTGCACCATTGGTCTCTCGGCACAGCCACCCATGCTGGTTTACATAAAAAAAATCATTCTGTTTTTTTTCTCTGCTAATGAAAACATTTTATTTAAAATATAAATAAAACCGAATGAAATATCAATTCAAACGAAGATTTTACGTCCTATAGAATATATTTGTATATGGAAATTATGTAGATTCCATGTATTTCAATATACCTATTTTGCTTACGTACATAAGCTTGATAATAATCTTGTCTTCATACTTTGTCCATCTTGTGCTCTAATTTGTATATTATATTTTTTATTCGTATATCCTTTACTTAGCATTCCTAAGGTAGTAAAACTATTGTTGAAGTTGTGCATTTAGCTAAAGGTGGTGGTCCGTGTTGTGCGTTAATTAGCCACGGTTACTCTGCTTAACCCGATTTGACGGAATACAGCGTGACGGTTTTTTTTTTATGGAAACTGACACGGTTGGCTACATCACCTGATGTCAGCCCATAACACCGGGTGAACTTGGTGCCACGTCAGTGCTTCCCTTCGGTCGTACATAGTATTTATTTATGTACATAATATTTCCACTGTGTTACACGAGTAGAAAACGAATGTTGCCCAAAGCGAGGCCTTGGCCGGAAGCACTCAAAGTGCAGAGTGCTCGCTGCGGACAAACGCGAACACGCGCGTCTCTACGGACGGACGGTGGTGGCAGCGGGGCGGGCGGGAGAAGCGAACTGAAACCCTCCAGACCAGGGGTTCCCAACCTGTGGATCGCGGTGCCCCGGGGCGCGATGCCCCAGGGCGCGGTGCCCCAGGGCGCGGTGCCCCAGGGCGCGGCCGTGTTTCTCGCCATCACACCTGAGGATGTGCGGCTTCGGGCTCGCAACAAGAATATGAGGAAAATTCATTATCCTTTTCGAACCACACATGAGCAGTGAAGTTTAAAATAAGATAAGATAAGATAATTTTTTATTTCTTAAAATATAAGGAGGTAGAAATATTAGTAATAATATAATGTACAAGCATCTTAAGAATACGCATTCAGTCTGACGTGGGGTATCATTTTCAAGAGTTCGAATGAAAAGAGTGCAATTTTATTTTGCAATTAAATTTTAAAACACGACTGTCAAAAAAATCTATAAGGGAACAAGAAAATATCAGTAGGAAATTCTGTATTCGGGCGTGTAGAAGGATTCGAGATAGTCAATTTTATTTTTAGATTATTTAATTTTGTATGTACTCTTACATACCTACATATAAGAAGTTCAAATAAATTTATATAACTCTAAATCTCTTAAACTCTAAAACGCTTAAATTTATATAAGGTAGAAAAAATTTAAAAAAAAGTTGAGAAGCCCTGCTCTATGCGATTCCCGCTCTTGAATTTCTCAAATGCTTATTTATTATGGAAATATGCAACGACTTTGAGGCTGTCGTTAGCTAGAGTGTAATTTTGAGTTTATTCTCTATGTCGGAACACCAGCTACGCCAAGAAAGAAAATGTTTACTTAAAAAATACATAATATATTAAATTAACAAAAATAAACAAGTGTGTCTGATCTTTTCAGACGTAACTTGCATCTTAAAAAGTGTTGCCTTCTCTTGGTCATTATAGCCCCAATTTGTAACGTTCGTGTTGAAAACCTTATAAAATTAAAGTACTACATAGGCAAATGTATAAAAATATATAAAAATCGTTGTAAATAAAACATTTGAAATGTGATTGACATTGACACCTAAATATTATTTTTACACTGTTTTCGTACGTAGAATTTTTTTATATTGAGAATTGTGTGCGTTATGTATGCACAACAAACGCATGCCCGTCATGCGTGCCAAATTTAATGCTCAATAAAATAAACGACTAATGAGTTATATATTTAATTTTTTTATATGTTAGTACTAAGCATGTACATGCTTTTTATATTTTTCTTTTTAGATAAATGCAAAACCGAAAATGCTTGCGGAATGCTGCGGCTCAAGCCGCAGTTCTAGGTTCGAATTCTGGTCGTGACGTATTTTTTCTCTTCATTTTCGGCCTTGCATTTATCTAAAAAGAAAGACTAATGAGTTACATTACCTTTAAATTAGCAGATTTTAACTTACAGTATGTAAACCATTTATTTTAGTTATAAAATCAAGGGTAAGAAATAACTAACACGCCTGTCTGCCGCACACCCGATAACCGCTAAGGGGCTGCTCAAATAGAGGCCACCACGTACAAGCAAACGCAGCGCGAGACCCCCGGCTAGGTACACAGACGACCTAAAAAAGGTAACCGGGAGTGAATTAATGAAAAGAGCGAAAGACCACGTGTGGTCGCATGCCTTGCGAGTTGCGAGAGGTATTTGTCCAGCAGCAGACCAATACGAGCTGCCAAGGACAGAATTTGAGTCAACATCAAAATAAGAACATTCGTACGGACAAACAAACATGAGATTGCCAATGTAGTCCGTATTTCTCACTAGGCTCGGAAAGGTGTACGCAATACGTAGCGGATAGTCGTTATATTAGATTACGTTCATTTGGTTTCTGGCTCGGCTCTGTTTGCTACAGCTTTTAGCTGGATTAGTCTAACAGCCATAGAGTTACATACCTTGAGGGCCCTTCAACTTGACGAGAATGTGAATGAAAAGTCCTGAAAAAAAAAGGATTTTGAGCTTGAATGGACAAGTATGTACAATTTCAATGCTACGGCGGCAAAAACTGTAGACGGTCTAATTATTTTGAAATAAGTAAATTTTTACTTTAGGTATTTTTTATGGATACACGGACACTTGGCGCCGCCGTCAGTGTGGATTGTTGAGCCGACGACGACGCACAAAGCGTTAGGTTTAGAACGGGGGGCTGCGAATACCGTGCCGGCGGCGGCGGCGGCGTGACAGTTTATATCTTATATAAACTGTAATTCATATGTATTCATGTATACTTTTTAATTTACTAGTACGTACTTTTATGTAGTATATTGTTGTATATTATATA
Source organism: Nematopogon swammerdamellus (assembly GCA_946902875.1). Classification (NCBI taxonomy): domain Eukaryota; kingdom Metazoa; phylum Arthropoda; class Insecta; order Lepidoptera; family Adelidae; genus Nematopogon; species Nematopogon swammerdamellus. Next base: position 18,349,816 of record OX336356.1, on the reverse strand, counting down.
TTACATTCCCACACTCAATACTTTCGCTAATACACTATTAAAGGTATTTTATTCACAGAACCGGGAAAATGTGGAACGCACTCCCTGCCCATCTATTTCCTCCCAAGTACAGCCTGGGCTTTTTCAAAAGGTGCGTGAAAATGCTCGTGTCAGGCCGGCATGGCATTCGCAATCTCCGTCCGTGCATCAAACTTGTTTACTCGTGTCTTCTCTCTTCTGTCTGCAAATTGAGTCTTAAATTATGTGCATGCAGACTGAACATTTTTTTTTTTTTTTTTATGGAAACTGACACGGTTGGCTACATAACCTACAACATCCGTGATGTCAGCCCATAACACCGGGTGAACTTGGTGCCACGTCAGTGCTTCCCTTCGGTCGTGCCGGCTACACTGAACTGGACGGAAAACACAAACTATTTACATAGCCGTTTCGACCGACCTTTCATTCAGTGCGGTAGTACCAACCCGGGCGGGTTAAACCGTACCACCTAGTGATATAAGAAGGGAGTCATATCCCTTAGTCGCCTTTTACGACATACACGGGGAGAGATGCAGTGGGGCTATTCTTTTAAAGTACCGGCCCCACACGGTACATTCTGTACATTGATAACTAGGTAAAATAATACATGCTGTGTACGAGAATGCCTTTCGTATATTTGTCTCCGTGCTAACATTGTACTATGGCCTCATTAAATGTAGATACATTTGTAGAACTCTGTCAAACTTATTAAAACGTCTCGCCTTGGTTGATAGTACTTGGAACGAGCGAGGGTTGAAAGCGATATGATTCTAGATATTATATATTGAATGTAACGTACACCTCAACTAAATTCATACGCCGCTCCTGTTCACCCAGATATCGACTATTCAGCTCTTACTCGTAATAATAAAATGGTAATAATACAATACCTCCGCATTCTGTTTTTACTGTTCGTAAATCGAAAATTGTAGATTTGATTTTCTTCAAAAACATTTTTTTTATATTTTCTTAAAATTTTGTTTTTTACAATAATGTTTTTCATCTGTCCGTTTGTTCGCTTATATATAACTCAAGAACGAACCAACCAAATTACATGCGATTTACAGCATTGCTATCTCATATTCATGCGGATATCGTCAATAACATTACGGTATCTTTAATAGATACCGAGCAGTAGTGGGGTGAAAAGTACATAAAGTACGCAGTTAAAATTTGTAGTCAATCTGACTTTTCCCTTTAATACCGCCTTAGGGCATATTAAACCATCTTGGACTAAAACTGTATGAGAAATTTTACTTTACCCGATAGATAACGGTGAGCCGAAAATTTATAGGACGTATCCGTTTCGAAGTCGAAAAAATAAAAATTTAACGAAATGTTCTCAATTTAACGCGCACTTTAAAAATGTAAAGTAAATGAGAGTGTTAGCCCTAGGGAATGATCGTCATTTTGTACTAGAGGGAGTCTACGAAAGGGGCGTCTCAGAAAAATTAGAAAAACTTTTCCGGGTAACACTTTATGTGGGAGTAATCGTACATTAGACAGAAGTAAGGCTGTCTGGTGAAACGTGTGTTTTTTTTTTTTATTGAATTATTACATACACCCCGGGTGTCAATCCCGAGCTCTTTATAACTTAATTAACTAATGCTTAAACCTATAACAAATATACACATTTTACCTATTATTTTACTATTACGTGACGTGACTTTTACTAATTAACGTGTGTTCCAGGATAGGTCCTTTTGAAGTGAGTGCTTAATACACATTATTATTGTTTTTTAGTTACATAGAAACATTTAGGAATACACGAGCATCTATAATCCTCAGGGTTCCGGTATAGACCGAAATTCACACGAGCGTAGCCGCGGACAAAAGCTAGTGAATAAGGGAATTAATTAATTGAACCTACTCGTTGTAAATGCGGCTCCTTAAGGCCCCGCACCTACGAGAGGAAGTGGAGACAAACTGAACTGCCGTAGCAGGAAAAACGGACTCTAGTGTGCGCCGATAGGAATTCATATTGTTTAACACGTTACTACTGCGTGACTGAAGAGCGCTTAAAATTTGTTACTTAGTTTTCCTTAAATTTCTGCGAAATGAAATGCTTTATTTTAAAAGTACCGTTATTTAAATGCAGTAAAACATATCAGAGTTTTATATGCAACAGCGTCAGATTCTTTAATAAACTCCCGCCGTGCATTGCTAACACAGAAACTAATAACTTCAAACGGACAGTAAGACAAATAAATTCTAAGAAAGTATATTATAGAATAATATATAACAATAATTTACTAGTTATAAAATATTTCTATTTTCATCAGAATTATGTATATAAGACATTGCATGTATGGAAATTGTAATAACGTGGCTAATAGCGTGGCTGTCTTGAAAACAAATAAAAAAAAATTAAACTGGTAACTAGATAAAGAATTTGATACGTTAAAATATATTATGAATGATTGCAAAAAATATGACGGTTCTCACGCAAAATTCTGAGTGAAATATTGTTTTCCAACGCTGCCGCTGTTGTGTTTTCCAGTGGTCCGAGATGATTTTGGAAAATTCTGTTCGATAAAGAATTTATAATATACCCTTTTCAGTCCACTATATATTTTTAATGCTTCTCGTACTTGCACTTACTTTAAATTTTTTTTATGAAACATTAAATCGGCGAATACTCGAATAGCTATTACGGCGCCTTAAGTTTAAACGATCAATCATCTATGGAGATGACGGGAAATGATCTATGAGCGTAGTCGATCGCGCGGCGCAGTGGTCGAACTATTAACTAGGTAACTGGGACTTGGGAGTTATGGAGTCTAATTACAATTTAGCAATGATAGTTCAGTCATATTGTGCTTTTTACCTGACAAGTTGTGGGGTAGTTTTGATTTCTTCGATTCTATATGTTTTTTTGGTTGTTGAATCCGAATCCGAGGTTTCCCAACAAAATTTCGTGACGGAATTTGTAGCAAATTTTATAAGCTTTAATTTTGTATAAGAAAGTTATTTACGAAAAGTTAATAGTTTCCGAGTTATAAGCAAAACTCCGCCAAAAAATGATTTTTTTACCTTTTTTTGATTTTTTTTTTTATGTTCCGTCACGAAATTTTGTTGGGAAACCTCGGATTCGGATTCAGCATCCCAAAAAACATATAGAATCGAAGAAATCAAAACTACCCCACAACTTGTAAGCTAGGCGCCCTTTTAAGCACAAAATGACTGTATTATGAAGGGCATTCTGTTAGGAGTACATTTATTATTTGGTGGTATTTTCGTTTAACTGTTCTTATATGTTTTCGCTATGTTTTTTATGTGTAAAGCGGGGCCCCTAAGATTTTAGGGGCTGGAGTGAATTGGGATTTTGTGACGCGTCACACGTCGCAAGCGTCACCGCTCGCGAGTGATGTTACATGAACCGTGGCGCTCCAACTTTGTTTTCATTCAAATTGTTTATTCTTCGCGTCAGCAAGTGTTCTGGACGTCTCATCGGCTTCTCTTGCGAGATGTCCGAGGTTCGAATCCGTTCGGCGTGTACCAATGGAATTTCTGACGGAAAAAATTACGTGCACCGCCTGCTTCACCGTTCGGAACCGGTGTAAAACTGGAGGTCCCTTCCCCTGACCCTTAATAGGTGGTAGGCTCAAATTGTAGCCGACTGGTTTGCAAGTTTGCAACCACCGTACTGGATCTAAGATGACTGCATAGCAACCTCGGCTGAGTTCTTATTTAGTTGAGTATAACCCACAGAGCAAAAGAGTCCGGTCTTGTGTGGCCCGATCGTTGTTCTGTTGTATAACCAGAAATCCGAAGGGAAGTCTCCGGTATGGCACCTACCTTCTCGGAGTTGATATTGGCTGGCCGGTGCATGTGCTTTGCCCCACTCGCATACAAGAAGCCAAAACAGAATAAGAAAACTATACCGTGTGCACTGAGAAAAAAACAATGACGTAATCTACTTAAATAAGGACATATCTGACTTAAATAATGACAATACAGGACGAGCGTACAGGTAGACGTTTCGCCATGCTCGCTAATGGTAGACGCATAATGTTGTATCTGCATTACTGGCATGTTAAATTTCCAACATGCGCTGAGACGCGCTGTCATTACAGCAGTACGATACGCCATGCGGGCACTGAGTACCCCACCGGAGGCGCTGTCATTACAGCAGTACGATACGCCATGCGGGCACTGAGCACCCCGCCAGCTCTTACGTAAACAACGCACGTTCGGTACTGTCGTATGACCATTCCAGTCGATAAGTAGCCGATTGTAGAGACATTATTGTAAGTATGTAGAACAGTTGCATTCATGATGTTTTACCATTTACCTCATTAAGTGGGCTTTTGTATTACCATTATTATAAGTATGAATTGACATTTTAGTAAGGTGTATTACCGTTCAAAAAAATTAGGAGACGCTTATATGATCCTGTTTATTGAAGGTTTTATCATTATCGTAATGATGCATGACCATGCCGTACTATATGTAGTACCATTCCTGCAGTTTAAGAGGATGGGAAGAAAATTTTGTTCGCATAACCAAAGGGCATAAGTGCACACTATTTTTCGAATGAAAAAAATAATATTCGTATTTCGAAAATTCAAAAACAGTACAAGCACAGGTTCATGTCTTAGCTTTATTTAAGTTATGTGTAATAGAAGTATTATTTAGGTAGGTATTGATTTAGTTACTTAGTTAGTTAGTTAGTTTAGTAGGTACTAAATCAATACCTACCTAAATAATATTTCTATTACACATAACATAAATAAAGCTAAGACATGAACCTGTGCTTGTACTGTTTTTGAATTTTCGAAATACGAATATTATTTTTTTCATTCGAAAAATAGTGTGCACTTATGCCCTTTGGTTATGCGAACAAAATTTTCTTCCGATCCTCTTAAAATACAGGAATGGTACTACATATAGTACGGCATAGTCATGCATCATTACGATAATGATAAAACCTCCTATAAACAGGATCATATAACCGGCTTGGCTACTAATTTTTTGAAACTAGTAATACACCTTACTAAAATGTCAATTCATACTTATAATAATGGTAATACAAAAGCCTACTTAATGAAGTAAATGGTAAAACATCATGAATGCAACTGTTCTACATACTTACAATAATGTCTCTACAATCATAGTGTTTACGTATGTGAATAAGAGGCATACATAAACTAAATTGTTTGAAAAAAAAAAATGCTCAACATTAAATATATTTTATGGCAAATCTCTGACTTTTGTTGTAATTTTATAAATCAGTTATTGAATTATAGGTAGGTCCAGAATATTAATTCATTATAAATAAAAGGTGAAATAAGATTTAGACAAGTATTTTATTCATTTACAAAAATAATCTAAAACACCATTATATTGAATGAAATAAAAATCTGGTCTGAAGTAATCTATACAAAATCAAACTTATGGAAAAAAAAACACTAATGAGGTAATCATAAGCAATGGTAAGAAAGTGACAGAATGCAGTGTTACTTATTTTAAATAGGTATTACACAAAAAAACTACTTAATCGTACGTTTGGTTTGAACAACAATATTAATCACCATTAGTCTTCTTTTTAATACACACTTTTTCGAAAATGACCGACTAAACCAGAAAGCTGCCATGTTTCTAATAGTATTTTGGTTTCCTTGTCAACCATGGTATACGCACACAGATATCTTCAACTACACTACACGGAACTTTACGCACTCCACTTCACCAGTCGTCCAAATCAAATTATCACCAACAGAAAGAACGCACGCGCCGCGGCCGCCGTCGAAGAACTCGCTTGCTTCAATGCTTGCGTTGCGTTGCGTGCGGCCACAGATAGATACCTTTACGTCGTCGTACGGTGTCGCATCGCAACTCGTACACATCATGACATCACGTTTTGGCGCGCATTTCAAATCAGTGGAAAGCATTGGAAAGTGAATGTGCAAACAAACGGCAAGCAGTTAGTTTTATCCAGTCGTACTGCCGTAACATCATTGTTACACTTGACGTATCACCATTTTGCCGTCAGTTCGTAACGAACTTTTTCTTCGTGCAGGCAATGTGCAAACAAACGGCAAGCAGTCAGTTTGGTCCAGTCGTACTGCCGTAACATCATTGTTACGCTTGACGTATCACCATTTTGCCGTCAGTTCGTAACGAACTTTTTCTTCGTGCAGGCAATGTGCAAACAAACGGCAAGCAGTAAGTTTTGTCCAGTCTTACTGCCGTAACATCATTGTTATACTTGATGTATCACCATTTTGTCGTCAGTTCGTAACGAACTTTTTCTTTGTGCAGGCAATGTGCAAACAAACGGCAAGCAGTCAGTTTGGTCCAGTCGTACTGCCGTAACATCATTGTTACGCTTGACGTATCACCATTTTGCCGTCAGTTCGTAACGAACTTTTTCTTCGTGCAGGCAATGTGCAAACAAACGGCAAGCAGTAAGTTTTGTCCAGTCTTACTGCCGTAACATCATTGTTATACTTGATGTATCACCATTTTGTCGTCAGTTCGTTACGAACTTTTTTATCGTGCAGGTAATGTGCAAACAAACGGCAACCATTCAGTGTTATCCAGTCGTACATGCTGTAACTTCATTATTACACCTGAGGTATCACCATTTTGCAGTAATGTGCAGACTGACGGCAAGTCATTAAATTTTACCTAATCAGACACGGCACTTCATCCTTACTAACGGTGTTCCCGAATGTAAATGTAGGAACACCAGTGGCATGTTAATACAGTCATGTCATTATGAGTAATGACGTTATGTCCAACCAAAAAATCCAACTTACTGGTAGTTCCTACGTAATAATGGTGTAACTTACACATTTACGGGTATTTCTTACGTTGACTGGAGATTACCGTTTTACCATTATGTAAAGACGAAGTATTTTTCTCAGTGTGGGGCCGGTACTTAAAAAGAATAGCCCCACTGCATCTCTCCCCGTGCATGTCGTAAGAGGCGACTAAGGGATAAGGACAAGATACTGCGCTAAAGGGCGACAGGCTAGCCACTTCTCACCTTGGCGCAGTCCTTCCACCTAGTCATGCAGCAGGTGGGTTCTTCGTGCCTTACTTGCTGCTTGATAGTTGTCTTGTCCGTATACTGTGCTAAACGTGGTGGTCGGTGTTGTGCTGTAATTTACCAGAGTCCTTATAGCACAACACCGATTACTCTGCTTACCCTGATTGTCGGGATACAGCGTGTGTTATGAATGAATGAAAACTATAAACAAATCAAATATTAAAGAAAACACATATTTACCTAATTTAAACTTAACCTCAGACTAAAAGATGATACATTATGTATTAAATTTTATTTTTTTGAGATTGTCGTGATAGATGTCATCATGAGAAATTTATTATTATTATATAAATTACATAAATAATTTCTAATATATTCCATTCTATTCTATTCTAATCCACAGTATTTCGCAATAAACAAACGCATTTTACCCCTTGGCAACGAACCGAAAAATCCATCTTTGTTGATTTACGATGTTGATATTCATACATATATACACCAGTAGTATAGTATTACCCTCACAGTCCATTATACTCAGAAAACAATGCGCCAAACCTGAAATAGGGCTTCAGCATTGAGCTCGTAACGAGCTCGCCCCGGGCCGAGCGGAGTGTGTGGAGATGGCACCGGCTTACAGCAGGATCAGGTGTGCACTGTTGAGTGCTCAGCCGTAAGTGAAAGCTTGTCAACGACGGGACGAACCTTGCTAACCTGAGTCGATATCGATGCGATTTTGATTCAGTACCAATTTATTTTAGACGTATTAGGAAAAATTTACACCTAAGGTTTTTTGGTGATCTATGGTATGGAGTAGGTAACTAAAATAATTGACATTGTGAAAATAATACAAATATCATAATTTGTTTAAAAAATTGGCAAGGGAACGTGACCGTATCAAAGAAAACTGGTAGCGAAATGTATACTGTATATTTTTTAGTTTAATAGAATTCGAAAATAAAATAATTTCTATAGTAGCAGAATTCTCATAACAGTTTAAATATTTATAACTGTCCTCTTTCGGATGTAATATTTTTTTGCACAGGCCCTAAACGACTTGGCCGAAGTATGCGCCACAACCACTAACTAGGTTAGCACCCGGCTGTGGCCTTTGGCATTATCTTTAACCGGCCTCGTCAAGCGACCGGAATTCATTAAAGTACGTGTTTTTAGTTATATTTATATTGTTTAAAAAATACTTGTTAGTGAAATACAGATTGTCTTGACTGATGAGGTGCAGAGCTGTGCATATTTATTTATTGTTTGGCTACAACATCCGTGATGTCAGCCCATAACACCGGGTGCACTACGTGCCATGGCAGTGCTTCCCTTCATTTCATGGCATTTTATATCAGCTAAGCAGAGGCAGGTAGAGAGGGCAGGGCGTCAGTACGATGACCTGTCACCTACAAGCCACAGCGCCTTAAATTGCGGAATACGTCTATGCATAAAAATGTATATCGAATTTGATCCATAGTCTCGATCGAGACCTCGCTTCTCAGAGTACCCCCGGTGCTCAGTAGTAGAGGGCTGAGTGATCGCTGAGTGTACTCGTATCGTACACTCCTGGAACCCTATTGTGTCCTCATTGTTCCTCCGTTAATCGTACGAGTTGGTCGTGACATGCGATGGCCGGTTGATCCCCAACTACGGGCCGTTAAGTAAGGGTTCCCCGTAATTTTCTTCTTTTCAAGAATTTTCGATCATGTGACCCACATTTCATGACACCGCTCATATATCTTGCTAAGCCCTAGGATCCTAAGTCCTATACGAAGTAGGTACCCTAATTAATGACGTAGTTTAGTATGTCAACCTCGGTAGCTCAGTGGTGCGGTTGGTCATAAGCACACCTGGGCGCGGCCAGTACTTGGATGGGTGACCGCTCGACCGTTGGAGGCTGACCGTGGTTCGGATTCCACGTAAAACTATAGGTCCTTCGTTTCTTACCGTACTAGGGGTTAAGCCGACCGGGTTGATACCATCGCACTGAATGAAAGGTCGGTTGAAGCGGCTATGTAAATAGTTCGTGTTTTCCGTCGAGTTTAGTGTAGCCGGCACGACAGAAGGGAAGCACTGACATGGCACGTAGTTCACCAAGGTGTTATGGGCTGACATCACGGATGTAGTAGGTGATGTAGCCAACCGTGTCAATTTCTTTAAAAAAATATATCAGGATTTTGTTTTCGTGACTAAACTAATAATAGGTTCGTGGTCCTTCTCAATGCTACGTAAGTATGTTTTTTTATGGAAAATAAGTCAGGTTGGCTGTACATACCACCTACTGCCTACAGCCGTGGTGTCAGTTCAGAGCTAGGTGCCAAGTCAGTCAAATGGAATTGGTTCATTAAACATTAAAGCGATGAAGTTTAACTCAATTTTAAAAACTTTTTTGTTAAAATTAATCAGTTTTTTTTTATGGATACTGACACACACATCACCCACACATCCGTGATGTCAGCCCATAACACCGGGTGAACTTGGTGCCACGTCAGTGCTTCCCTTCGGTCGTGCCGGCTACACTGAACTGGACGGAAAACACAAACTATTTACATAGCCGTTTCGACCTACCTTTCATTCAGTGCGGTGGTACCAACCCGGGCGGGTTAAACCCTACCACCTAGTAATATAAGAAGGGAGTCATATGTCATATCCCTTAGTCGCCTTTTACGACATACACGGGGAGAGATGCAGTGGGGCTATTCTTTTAAAGTACCGGCCCCACACGGTACAAAGTTTTGAAAGTTTTGGGGTTTTATGAAGGCTTCCTAATTTTCTGAATTATTTGTGAAACAAAAGGCCGCCGTTGAAATTCAGTACAAGTGAGTACCTATTATATAACGTGCTTCGTGGATTCGTAGTTCTTCTATATACATACCACACGTTTGCAAAAGGTACAGCTTAACGCCGTAGGCGTTCTCCTCCAGCCAACATTTGGGTTATCATGACAGGGTGTGGAGTGGCGGAGAACAAATAAAGAGATGATGTAGATATATAATTTAAACAAATAATGAAACATAAATACAAATAAATAGAGAAATATACATATATATAGTATATATGATATGTAAACATACATACAAATAAGATATAAATACAGGTAAAGATTACATTAGAGTCTAAATAATTTATAGCTTTACGTGGGGCACACTAAAAGTTTCCGGAATTAATAAGAATAAAATACTATTAAAGGTCAAAAATGAATTTATTGTTTCTCAAAATATTCTCCCTTTGCGTAAATGCACTTTTTCATACGATTAAACCAATTTTGAAAACTTTTGTGCCACTCCTCCGTGGTGACCTCAGAAACGTGTTTTTCATATTCTTCGACAGCCTCTTCTGGTGATGAAAATCGTTGACCGCGTAATTGGTTCTTAATTTTTGGGAACAGAAAAAAGTCACAAGGTGCCGTCACCTGTTACTATGTCCCACACCAAATTTGAAGCGCCTTTGTTGAATCTGGTAAGCATGGCATTGCACCAAGTGACGCGGTGCGTTTTTTGAGCCTCGGTCAAATTGTGTGGGATCCACCGCGAGCACAGCTTTCTCACACCCAAATGTTTGTGTAGGATTGATTGTATTTGACTCATGCCTATGTCTAAGGATGCCCAAATCTCATGGTAGGTCACATGCCTGTCTGTTTCGATCATACGGCGCACAGCATCGATGTTTTTGTTGTTCACAGCGGTGAACGGGCGACCATCGCGAGATTCGTCACTGAGATTGACACGACCGCGCTTGAATTCTGCAAACCAGCAATAAATAGTCGTCTTGCATGGTGCTTCATCGCCAAAAGCAGATTGAAGCCGAGCGAGGCTCTGATGAGCTGTCAAATTACACTTAAAATCGTAGAAAATCATACTACGAAAATTTTCCCGGGTTAAATTTATGTTAATGTAGACACGCAATTTTTAAAATGGCGCCACAATGGAAAAACAATTGACAGTCAGATGAAACAAACTGCATTCTACAGCCAAAGAGTTCCATTTTCAAATGTTGTAATTACTTTTTAAATATTGTTTATGTAAGTGGCCAATTCCGGAAACTTTTAGTGTGCCCTATGTAATTATGTCGTAAAAGGCGACTAAGGGATAAGGACAAGATGCCGTGCTAAAGGGCGACAAGCTCGCCACCTCTCACCTTGACACGGTACTTCCACCGAGTCATGCAGCAGGTGGGTCTTCGTGCCTTACTTGCTGCGTGATCGATTGAATCTTGTTTGAATACTTCGCGAAACGTGGTGGTCGGTGTTGTGCTGTAATTTACCAGGGTTCTTGCAGCACAACACCGATTACTCTGCTTACCCCGATTGCCGGGATATAGCGTGTGTGATATGTATGTATGTATGTATGTTTATTTCAAAGTTACAATTAAAAACCGTTCCGTATCGCCATGTCACGGTCAGCGCCACTCACGCCATCTATTTATTAGTTAAAATGCTGCATACTCTTTTCGGTAGATGGCGCATACACTTTTTAGTTTCTTGTATGGGGACCCCCGTGAATTGCTTACTTTTTCTTATTTTTATTATAGTTGTTATATCGGCCACATTAACACCTACCTACCTATTACGCTACCTATTGCGGTTCAAGAGATACAGCCCTCGGACAGACGGACAGACAGACAGACGGCGGCGTAGGCTTAGTAATAGGGTCCCGTACCGGATACAGAACCCTAAAAAGTTAAACAGAATACGCTTTTAAACACAAATACTGATGGGGATAGTCAAATATCGAGAATATCCGAGATGCAGTGGCGGACTTATCCTTTACCATAGAGAAATAATATCCTTTATACGTCTATGTCCTTTACATATATTTTGAGTTAGTTTTAGAGTCGACAAGACTTATTGAGTGTGAGAACTGATAGTAAAGTAATTAATAAAGATAATACTTAATATTAATACTATAATATTAATTATAATCAATACTATATATACTATATTATTATACTTAATATTAAGATTATAAGTATCTCGACGATCGTTGTACCCATAGTCGTATCGGCGCATTGGCTGATAGCGAAGAGGCTCGACGATCACCTTGAGAGGCTCTCGCTGAGTGGTTGGATCAAGGGCCAGATCCAGAAGGCAGCCCTGCTCGACACTGCACGCATCGTCCGGAGGTTTCTCTCCCTGGGGCCCGACCATCGGTAGCTTGGGTTCGCCCCGCTGCCGGTGGTGGAAACTCCGTTTATTTTTATATTAATTTTAGATTTTAATTGTTAAAAAGCAATGTTAAAAAGATGTAAAATTTATATAAAAAGGAACGTGTAAATAAATGGATGAAAATAATACTTATTAATAATGCATGTAAGTACATGCTATTTAAATGAAAGCTATACTCATATGAATATATATAAATAACAATATCATCATCAATCAATCATCAATACTAATAATAAATCTGTGAGGGATGGTCATGGAGTAAGTTGCTTTGTTTTATGAGATACTGCGTTTGTAGACTCTATGTATTATGATACTAAAACTAAATTGACGATTTTTAGAAATATTTTCTGTATGTATGTATGTTCCTCCATAACTCTTAAACCGATCATCCGAATTAGATGAAACTTAGTACAAGCACATTTTACTACACGGAACACAGTTCCGGTTACGCTAACATGTGGATCTCATACAAACCGAATTGTTTCGCGCGTCGAATTATAGGTACGGTAGCGGGCTTACTTACTTTCTTCTACGAATTTGCACCTCATATATTATATATATTCTATATATATATATATCATATACACAACGTAAGATCAATGGGGACCGCGAGGAAATAAATGCCTTTGTTATTTGTAGTACCTATATCTTAGAATATTTTATTCATGGATAATGTTCGAGGCCTGGGGTTCCCAACCTTTTTTAAATACGACTCCGTCAACATGTTTTTTTTTTAACATCCACTCTGAGCTTATGATATTAATTTCTAAGAACATATTTTTTTATGGAGACTCACACGGTTTGCAACATCACCTACAACATCTGTGATGTCAACTCATAACACCTTGGTGAACTAGGTGCCATGTCAGAGCTTACCTACGGTCGTGCCGGCTAAATTGAACAGGACTTAAAACACGAAGTAGACTTTAAATTCAGTGCGGTGATATCAACCCGGGCGGGTATTTAATTTTTTATTTATTTTAGATTGCATTGCACTTGTATTGTTTGAAATATTTTTTTGTTTTTTTGCCCAATTGGTTTTTAACGAATTAATTGATGGGACGCTGTTGGTGTCTTCAGATAATTTGTTCCAGGCGCTGACGACCCGGTGCGTCAGAAAATCGTCTTCCTGGTATTGAATGTTCTATACGTGGGCCATAGACGTTATTCAGTGCTCTTCATACATACAGCCTTGGTACATTGTAGTATTCTTTTAGGATTTAATAGGTTTCTATAATGTCACCTCAAGAGTTGTTAGTCCCAGTGCCTGTAAGCGATCTTCATGTTTTATTTTTAATTGATGATACCATCATTGCTGCTCGCCGCTGTACTCTTTCTAGTAATCAATCACTAGTAATCCATGCCCTTTTTAACCCCCAACGAAAAAAGATCGGTGTTATAAGTTTAAAGGGAGGGTGGCTGGCTAGCTATGTTTGTAATAAAAAAAATATTATCTTAAAAAGTGGACCGATTAGCATGCGTTTTTTAAAAAAAGTTTAATCATAAATTTAAAAAAACCCCAAACCTTAAAAGTCAAAAACAATTTGCGTTTACTTACTTGAAGAAGTCGGGGGACCGCTAAGTAAATAATATATAAAAACTCAGAGGTAGCTGCGCGGGAATTTACTTAGCGGTCCCCCGACTCCTTTAAGTAGGTAAAGGCAAAATATTTTTGACTTTTAACGGTTTGGGGTTTTTAAAATTTGTAATTAACTTTTTAAAATATGGACTCCAAAGGTAGACATATTCAAGTAGTGATTTTATATATATTTATGTCTTGTAGAATTTCAGAAATAATTTCGCGTTAATGGAGGAGAATGGTTTTTGCTTATTGTATAGAGAAGTGAATTTGCTGTCTTCACTAGTTCAATTATGTTCGCTTCCCATTTTAGATGATCTGATATCACCATAACTAAATCCTTTTGCGACTTAACTGGTTGTATTCAGTTTCGGGTTAGTTTTTTGCGACGATTGAAAAAAAATAATATTGCCATGGACCGCAACGCTCGAGGGTCGCGACGCACAGGTTGGGAACCCCTGCTATAGGAATATCCGCCCTAAGAGCTCTGAGGATTACGCTATTATCTTTCGTATTGTTTGGTTTTGTGTGAATACTGGCTCTCGACAAGCATTGCGCCTCTAATCTCTTCTGGGGCTACCAAAAGATGTATGTTTTAGGGTTCCGGAGCGGCTGGCAGGAACCCTTCAAAATCGGTCAGGTGTCAGTCTGTATGTCTGTCTGTCGCAGCCTGTAGCTCCTAAACGGCTTGAGCTACCTTCTTGAAACTTGGAATTCATATAGATATCCGAGAAGCAACAACATTTCAGGGATAAGCAGTTTCAGGAGTCCTCGATTAAAATGAATAGGGCAATAAACACCAAGTTGAAAATTTAAAAAATCTAGTCGAGTTGTTCAGCGATGAAAGGTCCTGAAAACCTTAATTTTTTTAAATTCTACGCAGGCATACAAATTCTATTGAAATTCTTGTTTTATGAAAAAAAATATATTGGGTCGACAAATCCTTAGAAATATATAAAATTATGCATGTGTACAAAAATTCATTCAAATCTATCAGCTGTCATTTTAGACAATATTAATTTGCATTGATGGACTACTTATTCTTATTGATCATTCGTATGTTAGTACACTACGCTTGCATTTTTTTCCTGTTTAGTTTTTACTTTCTAAAATAGAGCAACTGCTCAGCGCCCCAAGCTGAAAGCGTGATGATATTTATATCATAAAACGATATCAAAGAGTTGCTGAATCTAATGGAATACTTTCCATGCAATTCTGATTTGTAGTTTTTGAGTAAACTGATTACATAAATCTGCGAAAAAACAGACAGACACCAACATTTTTAAATTTTCTTAAGTTTCTAAGTGTTTTTTTTTAATTTTTTTTATGGATACTGACACGGTTGGCTACATCACCTACAACATCCCTGATGTCAGCCCATAACACCGGATGAACTTGGTGCCACGTCCGTGATTCCCTTCGGTCGTGCCGGCTATACTGAGCTGGACGGAAAACACAAAATGCAGTTATTGTGTTTCAACTATTTACATAGCCGTTTCGACCGACCTTTCATTCAGTGCGGTGGTACCAAACCGGGCGGGTTAAACCCTACCACCTAGTAATATAAGAAGGGAGTCATATCCCTTAGTCGCCTTTTACGACATACACGGGGAGAGATGCAGTGGGGCTATTCTTTTAAAGTACCGGCCCCACACGGTACAAAGTTCTATATTATTTTTATATTTTTGTATAGCACTTTATATTGGGCATCCTAATAAAACAATAATTATGAACTTTGGTAGCAATGCGTATTTTGGTCTTGTGCTCCGATTTCCGTTTTATATTATGTACCTAAGTATTGGTTGATTGATGAAAATCATGATTGATTTAAACTGAATAACCTATGTACAATGTAATCTAGAACCTTCTGAGATTTTTTTTATGTAATCCGGTATGCATGGCTGAGTCGGAGGGGCCAAAGCACATACTCCGACCAGCCAATATCACCTCCGAGAAGGTACCTAAGTGCCATACCGGAAACTTCCCTGGATGGCTGGCTATACTAGAGGAGAACACATGCGAGGCTGCTATGCTTATAACATCCAGTACGGTGGTACCAACCCAGCCGGCTAAAATTTGAGCCTACCACCTAGCAAGGGGCAAGGGAAGTAATCTACAGTTTTCCGGTTCCGAACGGTGAAGCAGCAGGTGTACGTAGTCACGTAAATTTTGTCGTCAGAAAAATGTCATTGGTGCACGCCGACCGGATTCTAACCTCGGACCTCTCGCATGAGAAGCCGATGCTCAATCCAGTCGGCCACATGTGAAAAACGTTCGCACTTACATATTGTTTTTTTTTTCGTAAAATTCTTACTAGTACCACCTACTTACCGTGAGCGACAAATCCTTATTGAAGATCCATTCCCTGGAGGAAATAAGGCAAGACAAAGCCATTAAGTGTAACTGTGTCGTTTCTTTGTATCCTTATGGGTAATTTTGTTGTATCCTTCTTAAAATTTTTGTGGATTTATTCAGCAGGTACGTGACGTGCGCGAGAAAGCTTTGCGGAGACACACTCCTAGCCGACGCGACGGAAGGAAGCTCCGGATGTAGTCTGTTCCTTTTGGTTTTTTTGACATTGAAAATGTCTTTTCGATCGCTTCAGTACAGTTGCCGATTTTCAGCGACAGTGCGAATTCGCCGTGGTGTCGTGAGTTTTAAGGCTACGTGATTATTTAGGTTAAATGACGCGTATCGACGAGGGCTACTAGATTGTGAAAAAAAAAATTAAAAATTTGGAAAGTTTTAGAGAAAATCGCAAAAAACCGCTTAAAATAGCCGTTTTTATGGGGTTTAAAAAGGGCACTTTTAAACATATTTCTAAAAATATATTTTAAACTTTTCTATTTTTATATTGTGGATTGACTCAATATCTGGGGATGTTTTTTTGATTTTTTGAATAAAGTGAAACATTTCAGAGTTATGATTTTTTTTTTATTTTCCGTTACGCTAGTTACGAGTCGTCTTTATCTTGCAGTGTGCGTAGTTAAAATGCTTTCGTGTATACCTGAAAATTAAGAATTTTAATATTTTAATATTTTTTTATTTTTCACAATTTTTGTAAATTTTTAAAATTGGAAGCTACCAATCCTAGACTACTCATGTGCTGGGATAACTGACAGCGCCAGTGAGCCGCCAGTCAGTATCGCTCTCTCTCTCTCTGGCACGAGTCCTTTCCTACATCGTGCTCTCTGGCTACCTCAGCCCACTACGTTACAATGTAATTAGTTAATTACACAATACATATTTATGCTCTTTTTACCTCACTGATCAGAGGCCGACTAATCGCTTCTTATAGCTCACAGTCAGCACGCTCACAGTCGGCGATTCACTATACGCTTATAATTGAATACGCTCTAAAAGTAATTTTCAATGTACCCGAAGGTCATGTAATGCATGAGATCTGTGATTTTTTTTTTGCTACCGAATATGTTGTGGATGCTTGGCTCGAGGTCGGAGGCTCTCAGTCCGACTTAGGCGGACTAAAGTCGCTGGGGAAAGGCTGTGAATCTCGATTTGAACATCTTTTGATTGTAGGAGTAAGGGAAGATTATCACCGGAACCCATATACAGTCCCCCCAAGTACAGTCTTCGTTCCCTCCGTGAATAGGTTCCTGTTAGGCCGGCATGGCATTCGCAACACCCGCATACGACCGAATGTTCATGGGCGTCGTTAGACACCTAATGGGTGGCTCGGCGCCACATGTCGATCTTTCAAGCCCATTCACACACAATAACGATTTAGTGAATCGTGCCGTTCGGAGAACTCTTCTGTCGACTACAAAGGTTTGCTCCGCGAGAGTATTGCGCGTTTGGCGAACGCCAACAGGATGAGTAAGGATGAGGGAAGAGATTTAATGACAGCAGCGTTCACAGCAGTACCGATAAAAGAAGCGCAATGAATGATCCAACAATTCCTCTTTACTTTATTATATGTCCGCCAAAACTCGGGTCCTTCAACAGAGCGGCGTAAGGAGGAACCTATCAAGCCGACCTGACTACACGCCCCCCCCCCCCCCTCAATGGGCGTTGTTAGACGTCATGTGAGTAGACGTGTGCCGCACGGTGCGACTCTTATTAAAAAAACTCTTGTTGTTGCAGACACGGTGCGGTGGACGTCTCCGGAGCGGCGGAGGGTGTTGCTGCGCACGCGTCCTCCGTCCCGCACAGCAATAGTTGGCGACACAGCAGCGCCGGCGACCGGTCAGCTCACTATCTGTTGCACTTCGTTATTTATGTCCAAAATTTCGGGAGGGTTACATCCGCACTCAAATAAACACTTTAAGAAAAAATATATTTTTATAGGAGCATTTTTTCTCCTAACAAGAAAATAAAATCAAATAACTAGCTGTAAAAACCAATCATAGTGACCTTGTGACTTACTTACAACAAACAGCTGTTCTGCGTTTGAACATAGTACGGTCATTGACCCCGTACAATGCAAGTTACCTACTGTTACACACACGTTAATGTTTAGGTAGCAAACATGTTTTGTTAAATTTCTGGAAAAGTAATGCTAAAAACATATAATTTTTTTGCGTAACGTGTTTATTTGAGTGTCTATGTAACCGTCCCGAATTTTTTGACATATATAACGAAACACCTTATATAGTACCTCCTCTCTCTCCCTCATTCCACAACACGTGTTATACAATTATTCCCAACATACACCAGTTTTCGGTCTATATTGGCCGAAATGCTTTGCACGGGTAAAATTCGTACATATATTATGTACTAGCTTTTGGCTGCGGCTTCGCTCGCGTGAAAAATAAGCATATTTTTTTACAATCCAAGTGTTTTTCTATAAAATATTCAAACAAAACTACTATGAGACTAATGTAAATTTTTATTTTTATTAAAAAAAAACTTACCCTGTACCCCGTAAGACAGACAAGACCTAACATTTGATACCATGTCAAAGCAAATACAATTTTAATCAAACAAACTAGGTCCGCGTTCAGAATTAATCGGTCAGTATCCGTGGTCAGACTGGATAGTTAGATTGATCTGACCACGGACACAAAAAGGTGTCCGTGGTCAGACTAGTCGATCGGACCACGGACACTATCATAAAATATTTATTTTCGGTATCCGTGGTCAGACTAATAATATCGCTTATTATAATAGCGATTTACTTATATAAAATTCGCAAAAGGATATCATCCACTCATCTTTCATGCATAATTTTTGCTTGCTTTAGCACCGCCTTCAACTCTAGGGTTTTTTTTATTTCATTATTTTTTAAGTCGTTTTGTTTTTTTAAATATTTTTAAAATATGTAAATTTTGGAAAAAAGACAAAAATTATAAAAAATATATTATATTTAATAGGCCAGGATTAAGAAACATTAACAAACATGAAGTCACCAAAGTACCAGGGCAGCAGAAATTGATAGGAGGTTTCCTTAATTTTATATAAGTAAATCGCTATTATAAATTATAGCGATATTATTAGTCTGACCACGGATACCGAAAATAAATATTTTATGATAGTGTCCGTGGTCCGATCGACTAGTCTGACCACGGACACCTTTTTGTGTCCGTGGTCAGATCAATCTAACTATCCAGTCTGACCACGGATACTGACCCGAATTAATGACACATTTGTTCAGTGAGGCTAGCCTAGCTCCACGTTGCAGGCAAAATAATATTGTGTATGTAATCCTTTTTCCAGCAAAGTTTATATTTTTCCACGAAATCTATTACCTGTCGGAAATAATTTCGAAAAACAAATTTCCGGCGGAGACGTCAAGGGAAGCTGGAGGTTTCTGCGGACATGCTTTCTGACTCTTCGGTGGGTACACACACTACAAACGTGAGCGAACGAATGCTAGCGAACGGCGTACTAGCCGTTCGCTGGTTGAACTAATTGAACGATTGGTGGCCAACAGATAAGAGTCGTGACTAGTCAGTCAGTTAGCATGTTTTCGCCCACTGCTGGATATATGCCTCTCCAATTTTCCTCCAATCCTCCCAGCCTACGGTATCGCTGCTTTAGGACAACGTACTTGATATCGTCGTCCCACCTGGCGGATGGTCTTACCATACTCTGTTTGCCTAGTACAAGAATATAAAGGGTGGCGTGTTCGATACTAGTTGACGTGCACCTCCGTCCGGATTTGTCCGGACATGCCTGAACTTTCGACCTTTAAAGGCTCTTAAATGTGTCTGGATTTTTTACTTGGATGAAAAAAAAATTAAGGAATGCTTCATTTTCTCATTAAATTACAACAACTAAAATTTACTACATTTTGTGGCTAAAAGTCCGGACTCTTTTTTTTAAATGTCCGGCTTTTTGTCAGAACTTTCAAATTTAACATTGTTAACCCTACGTACACCGCTCTTCGACGAATAAAATTCTTTTTACGACTTGCTTCGCGATTCAGATTCCTTGTAAATTTCTTTTTACCTTAATAGGTGGCCTACCAACCTAGTTAAACCCTTCCGGATTGATACCACCGCACCGAATTACAGTCGTTCGAACGGTTTTAGTAACTACATCGCGTTTTCCGTTCATTTCTGTGTACCTGGCACTACCAAAGGGAAACACTGAAATTATTCAGCCTCGATAGCTCAGTGGTGCAGACAGTCAACTGTCGCTATTGAATGTTAAGCAACGCTGGGTGCGGTCAGTACTTGGATGGGTGACCGCTGACCGTTGGAGGCTGACCGAGGTTCGGATTCCTCGTAAAACTGTAGGTCCCTTCCCTCCTAATCTTACTTGGTGGTAGGGTTTAACCCGCCCGGGTTGGTACCACCGCACTGAATGAAACCTCGGTCAAAACGGCTATGTAAAATAGTTTGTGTTTTCCGACCAGTTCAGTGTAGCCGGCACGATCAAAGGAGGAAGCACTGACATGGCACCTAGTTCACCCGGTGTTATGGGCTGGCATCACGGACGTTGTAGGTGATGTAGCCAACCGTGTAAGTTTCCATAAAAAAAAAATAAAAAAAATTGCATCTAGTTTCAACAACAAGGTACAATGATATCACTTCGGTAGCACGTAATAGAGCCAGTCATGTCAGGTTCCATAGAAAAAAACTGCGCGAGCGAATGATAATTCCTTTATGACTGTTGACAACTTGACACACACCTGTTCGTTCGCTTACGTTAGTTCGGTAAGTATGGCTAGTTAGTTGTGTGTGTATGCACCAAAGGTCGGAATCCGATATTACATGTGATAAAAAAATATATTTACTGCGATATCAATTTCCTCTTTACATTATTAAATTTTGTCAAAGTGTTTGTACAATTGGTAGTATTAGTGGGGTTTCCATGTAGATAAGTTATGCATAGTTACTATTTCTTTCATCCCCTCAAAACTTGATTCCTGATTCGTGTTGCCCATGTTTTGCCAGGAAGGCTAAAATTACTTATCTCTAGCGTCCGGGTACCATCGCATCTGGCGAAAGGGTAGAAATAGATAGATGGGAATACTTTATTGCTCCAAAACATTTTACAGTAACAAAAGAAAAGTAATTTACATGAGGGGCAAAGGCGGACTTATCTCTTACAGGGATTCCCCCAGTCAACCTTTCCATCAGAGTCCCACAGCTACACCCAGAAATCGACCTCGTTATCCAGCGCGGAGGGACGTTGCATCCTGGATACTACAAACGAAATACTGTTTTGTCAGCACCGGTAGCGTAGTGAGCGATCGGCCGACCGCCGTTCGTGATCTTGAGCACACCTGGACTCAATTAGAACTTGGATGGGTGACCGTTGGACCGTTGGAGGCTGACCGTGGTTCGGATTCCACGTAAAACTTTAGGTCCCTTCTTACCTTACTAGGTGGTAGGGTTTAACCCGCTCGGGTTGATACAATCGCACGCCTGAATGAAAGTTGTCGGTCGAAACGGCTATGTAAATGGTTCGTGTTTTCCGTCTAGTTCAGTGCAGCCGCCATGACCAAAAGGAAGTACTGACATTGCACCTAGTTTACCAAGTTGTTATGTTGGGCCTGACATCACGGATGTTGTAAGTAACGTAGGAGCCAAGCATGACAGTTTCTGTGAAAAAGAAACTGTTCCCCTATGGCAGCATCCCACGTCCCAATAAAAAATCTTGTCCTTATCCCTTAGTCGCCTTTTACGATACGCACGGGGAGAGATACAGTGGGGCTATTCTTTTTTAAGTACCGGCCCCACACGGTACATACCACAGAGCATGAAATGCGCGCGCCCGCCCCTACTAGAGGCGCCGTGAACGGCGTTGAAGCCTGTGGGCGTGGCCTATGACTTACATGTGTGTTGTGCGTGTGCATTTGTTTTGTGCGTGTGCCTAACTTGCTCCTCTTTGTGTGTAGTGTCGATACTAGCACACACACACACACACATACGAAGCGCTAGCAGCTCAGCGTACGGTTATTGGGTTTCAAATATCATCGCTTAGGGCGCCTCTAGTAGGGGGCGCCCGCGGTAGGTATTTGATGCTCTGTGGTACATACATTCCACGCTAATAAAAACAGTCCCAGTCCCAGTTTCACGCGCGTCTCTGACAAAAGCGAGTGATAAAACAAACTCTTTGTGATAAATAAAAGAAGCTCACCCACTGGATTTGCGACTATAAATCCACATCAGGGTGACCCAGTAATTGTGTTACAGCCGTCAAAGAAGCGACGCAAGAAATTACACTCCAGCAGAGGGTCAAGGCATTATTACTTCTCGCCTCGCCTACACACACACAGTACACACTGCTTTATGTACCCATCTAGACTAGAGAGTAGTTTTTGCCCGCGGCTTCGCTCGCGCCATTGTAGGATATACTTTTGAGTCAGCTATATTTTTATAGAATAAACTGAATGCTATACATAATAATATATATTATTGTGCAGATTCCACCATTTTCCAATAAAAAAAAATCATATTAAAAATAGGTCATCGTGAATGTAATTTGTTGAAATAACAAAATTAAAATCGTCGATTTTGAACGAAATTTATAAAGCGCAGTCTGTCTGTAACATTTATGCTGTAAATAATAATGTTCTTGTAAGCGGTAGTATGGATTAATTATTTATAAGTAGGTACTAACAAAACATTGTCGCTGGCGAAGTTTGTTTGTCAGTTCTTCTTAAACAATAAACAATAACGGATAAAATCGAAAATGTTCATAGTTTTGTCACATTCAAATTCACATTTTGTTTTCACTAATGGAATCTGGCAAATCCCGAGATTGTTGTAGGCTCATAACTATATGTCTTCAAGTGGCTGACCAGTGAACGATAACATTGCGCGAGGACCAATGGCTTGGACCGACAATATTTCGACGATGCCATATAAATATAACCTATACACGCTAGTATTAATCTAGTATTCTGTGCCCATACCACAGATGATATACTAGTACTACGTCCTATACCCTGTAACCATCCCAGAACATGCCGGATCCTATTAGTAAAAACATCGTGTGAACCGGATCAGCCGTTTTCGTGTTTACCCGTTACATACAGACAGACAGACATACTTTGCGCTTTATATTAGAAGAAATTTTACTGTCTGTAATTAATTACACTGAAATATGCCACATTCTATGAGTGAAAATTGTACGTAAATTGGTTTAGCCGCTTTCGTGTTTACCCTTTACAGACAGACATACAGACTTTGCGCTTTATAATAATAGAGAAGAGAAGAAGAGACTAGCTTATTTCAGTGTCTGTCGTATAAAATCTTTATTGATATTATTTTTTCTTAGGACTCACAGGCAGGACAATCAAATTGTGCTCTGATGAAACATTTGTCATGCTTCTAGGATCATTCCATTTTATAGGTTTTTAGGGTTTCGTACCGTACGGGATCCTGTTACTACTTAAGTCTACGCCGTCTGTCCGTCCGTCCGTCCTACTTTTAAAGTTTGTATCTGTTGAACCGTAATAAATAGGTAGCCGGATGATATGTTTACTGTAAGTATAGATGTTATTATATTAAGTATAACCCAGTTACGTTGCTATTAAGATTGGACCTTTTGGAATTGAGTAGCGCGTCTGGTATGGGAAGCGCATCCCATTTACCCGCGCAACCCGCCCAGTCCTAATGCGCTATTCAACTCCAAAAGGTCCACAATCTTAAATAGCAACGTAACCGGGTAATATGGCGGATTTAATGAAGGGGGGGATGCATCATTTGTTTATTGTTGTTTATTGTTTATTTAGCATCTATTGGCAGTACACTGCGCTCAGATTTGTCATATTTACAACAATGACGTATCATGTATTCTACTAGACCTCTTACCCGGGCAACAGCCTTCGCTCCACCGCGGTGGAGTAACCATTACGCGGAGGGACCCTCTTGAGACTAGTAGCTCGCGAGCGACCGAACGCGGCGGACGCGTCGTCCGCGCGCTCGCTGCCGTCCGTCTGCGGCTCGCATCGCGCCAGTCATTATGCCCGGTTGTGTGTTGCGAATTGCGATATTGCAAAAATCATACCAAAAATATTGGGAAAACTGATGGCATCTCATTTCATAGGTAAGTATCACTTCATTGTGATCTTATATATAAGGTCTTTCAAAATTAGTTAATAGTACGCTAAGAGGGGGTTCTGCATCATATAGGGAGTAAAACCTATATAAAATTTTTTGGACCTTGGGCTTTTTTTATGTAAAATGTTTTGTATGTATTTAAATAAAAAAATATGTGGTTGATTTTTATAGCCTAATCGATTCATTTTCATAACAGTAACAAAAAAGTCTTCATTACCATTTTGATGTAACACGTGTAAGTTGGTAAAAAAAATCAAATTCTTTCTATTCTATACTAATAAAACTAAAATTGTGGTTTTCACAATTTCTGAAAGAAAGAGATCTATGTGTTGGAAGACTTTTTTGTTCCTGGCATGAAACTGAAACGATTAAGAAAAGAATTTTTTTTTTACATTTTACATTATTATAAATTTTTTTTTTTGCAAAAAAAAATCTTTGTTCCTCAAAAGTGATTTATTTACGATACAGAACCCCCCCTTAGCGTACTATTAACTAATTTTGAAAGACCTTATATATAATATCTTGTTTTCCATGTGCTTAGAAATATTTGGTTCAACTGGCCAATTAGGGCTGTTACAACGCTACTTCAATTTGAAAATTTTGTACATTTTATGTATTGACCTCGCATTGCAATAACATAACATAACAACATTATTTAATTAAACAAATAAATTGAACGCGCTCATTAGGGCTGCCACATATGAATGATTAGAAATAGAGTTCTGGGATATCATGTATGAAAGTAAATCAATATGTATTAAACCACGTTAAAATATGAGAGTGAATTGACCGCTAATTAGGGTTGTCGCTATTGTTTTATTTTTTTTAATTAGTAAGTAATTGAGAAATTTTCAAGAAAAAAATTTTTTTACAAGGTTTCCACATCCTTCTAAGGGATCAATACGAGAAAGATGGATAAAAATAGTCCAAGATGATACATTGTTTAAGGGAAAGTGAAAATTTAAATTTGTGTAAAGTGAAATTTAAATTATTTTGTTTAAGTACGGAGGAAAAGTTATTTTAGTTGTGTTTGTGTGTGTAGTCCAAAGTATACCTAATGGTTTTTTTAGTTATATATATATATATATATATTTTTTTTTTTATAAATGCTGCACTCTTTATTTTATGTATGTTTGGTTTGGAGATTTTAAGTTTAGTCCAAGGCCAAGACCGCAGTTATGAATTCTTTATTATTAAGTTTAGTTTTTTAGATATTATTCTAGTTATTAAGTGTAGGTATTATAAGAATACAAAACGGCTTTACTCGCGGTCGAAATATGAGCTGTGTGGCTCGACGTTTCGGGCCAAACGTATGGCCCATCATCATGAGCACTCTGGCCGAAATGTCGAGCCACACAGCTCGTATTTCGATAGTGAGTAAAGCCGTTGTTACTTCTTAAAATGTCAAATAACCACGGTAATTTAAAAACCCATATAAGTTTAGGTACCTATGTATTTCAAGTTATTATAGTTCTGTATTTTAAGTTTAAATACATAAAAACGTTTTTTTCGATGAAATTCACTATCTGTTTTCTTCTATAATCCTTTAAAACGTCCCACTGCTAGGCACGGACTCTGCTCACTGACATAGGAGGTATTGTTTTTATTGTTGTTGTTTTATTGTTTATTGAGTATTCTTATGGCAGTCATATTGCACTCGAACTTGTCACAATTTGTTATATCCGGTTCGATTACTCGTACATGTTGACCAGTGGAAATCAGAAGCAGTTTACACAAAAATACCTTTCATAGACCAGTGTGCACTAGTTACCTAACTTTATTTTTCTTCACCGGAGCGATCGTACCTATTCGTTATGAAATGCACGTATATCAATCTTTATCAAGGAAATAAATAAGTACATTAGTTAGTGCCCGGGATTTGAACCCGCAACTTCTGCATTGAGAAGCGTTACCACTAGACTACGGGCACAATTAACCATAATACCTACTCGTAAAATAATAAATCGAAAAAAATATTTTTGGTAGACTAAGTGACAACCCTACGTATTCCAATGCACGTGTTGACTGACCGGCCGGGCCGGCCGGGCCGCTAGCCGCTAGTCGCTCGCTAGCTAGCCCCTCTCCCGCTCGCTTCCCGCCCCGCGCGGCTCAGCGTTCCGCCACCCCGCTACCTTACCTCATACCTCAGTTATTGGCCGTCATTTCTCTGTATTCTTTCTTCGTAGTGCTCACTCTATACATAAAATCTCTTTGATTTACAATGTAACATTCCGCCAGTTCGATTATCACAGCGAAGAAGAACTGACAAGAAACTTCACTGGAAATTTTTTCAATGTCCACTTAGTCTATACAAAAATGTTTGCCACTGCCTAGACACGCATGTGCTGATTTGTGACATGCAGCAATTCATGACAAAGTGAAAACATTTTTACTATGAAATTGTATGGACTACTGGTTTCTGTCACAAACCACCACATGTCGTTATCGCATAACTAATTAATTACATGCATATCGCATCATTAATTATATTTATTTATCATGTGATTTTGACAACTTCTGAAGTATATAGGTATTATGTAAAAAGTCCGGTGTATAGTGCCATCGTCAAATTTGATAAGAAATTTTATCAAGTCATTATTTGATTTTGTTAGTAAGCAAGTAACATACTACAATGTAGTATAAAATGTCGAGGGTAAAAAAAAAATAGATACACAAGTACCCATTGTCTTAGAGTTAGTAGAGAACATTACGTTTCGTCAGTTAAGGCATCAATGACCAATACTAATAATACAAACACGGAGTAAGTTACTTTGTTTTATGAGATATTGCGTTTGTAGACTAAAACTAAATTGACGATTTTTAGACATATTTTCTGTGTGTATGTATGTTCGACCATAACTCTTAAACCGATCATTCGAATTCGATGAAACTTTATTTTATTTTATTTTTATTTTATTTTCAAATTTTTGGAAAGCATACAGTTCAACATGATTACTAAATAATGTACTATAAAGTACTTAACCTAAAGGCCTAGACCGGTAAAGCTTCCACATTTACATTTATTTATACACTAGCTGAGCCCGCGGCTCCGCTCGCGTGAAATTCGTATTCCAAAGAAGAATGTAAGTAACTAAGGGCGAGGCCGAAGGCCGAGCTGCGTTCAGGTAATCGATAAACTTTCTTAAAGAAAGTATCTAACTAAGGGCGAGGCCGAAGGCCGAGCTGCTTTCAGGTAAACGATAAACCTTTCTCAAATTGAGGAAGTAAGTAAGGACGAGGCCGAAGGCCGAGCTGTGTCAGGAAGACGACGAAACCTTCTGGAAGAAAGGAAGGAACTAAGTGCGAGGCCGAAGGCCGAGCTGTGTTCAGGTAAACCAAAAACCCTCTTCCGCCTTCGGGCCTCACCCTTAAAGACTTCCTTTCTTCGATAGAATATAATATCGTTTACTCAATCTATTTATTTCATAAAAATAAAAAAGTAATATTAATAACTAAAGAATTAAACCTACCTAACAAACATTGAAATAACTATCAAAACGGGCATTTTCATATGTTCTTAGAGCACTTGCGGCATTACCCCGCTGGATGGCAAGGCTTACCCTTTGAATGAAGTACATAAGCCCTTGATGGCGGGACACCAGTTGCGTCAACCAGCTCAAGCCTCTTTTGGCTTCACTGCTCCACGGACCGAGGGTTTCAACCGCAAACGCAACAAATTCGAAATCTTGAATTATATTTCTATATTTGCTGCGTTTGAGGCTCTCCGCCCCAGCCTCGGCCGCGCCAGCCGCTCTTGAAGATGTCCTAACGTGACTTGGAGCCAATGTGAGAACAAAAGTGGCGTCCCACATCAAATAACTACCCTTAGTCCATGGCACTAAGGTGATAGCATCGGGCCTCTTGCCATCGAGCCGGGAATAACCGCGAGGTTCTAGGATGCACGGTATATTTGCCGTTAGAAGCGTGGACTTTATAATAAAATTTAAATTAAATTAACTCAATCTTAATATTAATTAACTTTATTCGAGATGGTATAGCTTCTTGCTGAACGCAGCTCGGCCTTCGGCCTCGCCCTTAGTTACTTGCTTTCTTCGAGATGGTTTATCATTTGTCAGAAAGTAGCTCGGCCTTCGGCCTCGCCTTAGTTCCTTACTTTCTTCAAGATGGTTTAGCTTCTTCCTGAACGCAGCTCGGCCTTCGGCCTCGCCCTTAGTTAATTGCTTTCTTCGAGATGGCTTTTCAATTATGCGAACGTAGCTCGGCCTTCGGCCTCGCCTTAGTTACTTACTTTCTTCAAGATGGTTTAGCTTCTTCCTGAACGCAGCCTCGGCCTTCGGCCTCGCCCTTAGTTACTTACTTTCTTCAAGAATGTTTTTCTTCTTCCTGAACGCAGCTCCGCCTTCCGCCTCGCCCTTAGTTACTTTCATCGAGAAAGAATATCGTTTACGTGAGCGCAGATCCGCCTTCGGACCCGCCTTTAGTTACTTACTTTCTTTTTTTTAAATACGAATTTCACGCGAGCGAAGCCGCGGGCAACAGATATATATATTTTATTGCACCAATGACAGCGACATAACTTCGACTTTCAATTATTATTTTTATTTATCAAACAATTTGTCACCGGCCAGCTCACGTCGAGATGACAGTTATCCGTTGTCAACATGACATTTAAAATTGTTTTTTACCTTTACTTTGGATTAAGTGATTTTTATTATATTTTTTAATTATTATGTTCATCCGGGATATACACTGTCACTATAAAAAGTTTCGTCAAATTCCGTTCAGTGGTTTTTGCGAGATGCGCGTACAAATAGACATTTTTGCATTTACGATTTTATGATATGTATAGAAAGAATAGATATGTATAGACTATTGTGTTCAAGTTATAAAAAAGAAGAACTGTCATTTTCGTTGTATCTACTTATTTTTAAATTTCGAATGAATATTTTATTCAAATTGTATTTGCTGCCAGTTCTCAAGATATAATTATGTACTTTGGACTACGTGATTTTAAACGCGCAATAATGTTTATAATTGTAATTTTTTTTTTTTTGTTATTTTTTTTTACGTATTATGTTAACCCGGCATATAAACTGCCACTATACAAAGTTTCATCTAATTCCGTTCAGTGGTTTTTGCGTGATGCGCGTACAGACAAACAAACAAACAAACAAACAAACAAAAATTTTAAAAACTGTTCTAACATATTCAGTATCTCATTTTAAGCCACCCTGGTTAGTTTTTTTCCGAATACATTCAATGTACAGACTTTCTTACCTTTACGATTTTATTATATGTATAGATAACTTATCAACTAAAACTACAAAGTGAAATAAATTTTGAATAAAGATAAATAAATTAGAAATAAAGAGAGTGAATGAAGAATAAAAAAAAAGTACAATTAAACAAATACCAAAAACAATATAATAAAATAATTTACTAACTAAGCTAACAAACGATTTTACACAAAGACTTTTGAAGTTAAATATATTTGAATTAAATAAATCTACATTACTAAATGATTGGTTTTAAGTATTGCAACTCCTATTTACAAAATTATTCTTATGATAATTACAACGTGTCTTAGATAGGGTGAATATGTCTGTAGATCGTGTCGCTTTGATTGGGCATCTGAATTTAATCTTCTCTAATAGGTATGGTAACTCGACATAGTAATTAATAATTTTAAAAAGAAAGGAGACGTCAGATATCTGTCGCCTTTTTATGAGAGGAATAAGAAATGCATTACCTTCATAACTGCAACTAGGGACTCTATAACCAACATATTTTATGAATTTATTTTGAATACGCTCAATTTCGTCAATGTAGGTAATGTATTGTGGGTTCCATATTATTGAAGCGTATTCCAAGTGAGATCTAACGTAGGCCGAATAAAAAAGTCGGAATGTAGATGGATCTTTAAAAACAGCGCACGTGTGAAAGATAAAACCTAGCATCCTATAGGCTTTTTTAGTTATGTGGTCAATGTGTGATTTAAACAGTAATTTACTATCAAGGATGACACCTAAGTCACGAATCTCAAAGTCAAAGTCAAAGTCAAAAACATTTATTTGTAAATATGATTGCTCACATTCAATTGGTCACATTCAAATTCACATCGTCAGTAAAGTTCCCGCAATAATAATTTGTCAATATAATATTATGATTTTCTACAGCTAAATACATTAATACGTTCTTACAATTATTGAATATTTTGTTTTATTTATTTATTCATTTATTATTTTTTTGTTTTACAGAATTTGGTATACATATATTTTAACATACATTCAATTCATTTGCGTAACATTTGTACTACCTAAGTTAATATATTGAACATTGTGAGATCATATAGTGTTTGTTTCAACAGCCAATCGTGTAGTCTTACTTTAAACCTTACATCATTGATCTCACTTGTTATATATTTCGGCAGTTTATTATATATATTGACGCTATTAAAATGTAGTCCCCTTTGAAATTTCTTTGTACTGTGTGTGTCATATTGTAAGTTTGACTTATTTCTAGTTTCGTATTTATGTGTGTTTTTATTGTATTCGCTATGGTTTAGTCTCGCGAAAATTGCTGCTTTCTTTACATAAATGTCGTATGTTGTTAATAGTTTTAGCGACTTAAATAATGGTGAACAGTGTTCGTTCCAGCTCGAGTTTGTTATTATTCTTACGGCTTTCTTTTGGATTCTAAATATCCTGATTGATTCGCCTGATGAACCCCAGAATTCAATCCCGTAACTCAGTATTGAATAAAAATACCCGTAGTACGCATTTATGAGAGCATCTTGATTACATGTTCTTGCAATGGTTTTTAGACAATAACAAGCTTTTGCCAATTTTTCGCATGTTTTGTCTATGTGTTTGTCCCATCTTAAATGTTCATCTAGTGTAAATCCCAGGAAAATAGTTTGAGTTGTAAAGTGTATAATTTCGTTTTGGTATTTTAGAGACATGGTGCTATTGTCTGAGTTTGTGTTTTTTATATTGAACTTGATACATTGTGTTTTTGAGCCATTTAGGATGAGACCATTTGCGCTGAACCATTCAGATATTTCACCCAACATTTTTTGCATGGTATCTAATAAATTTGTTATATCATCCTCTTTTGCAATAAAATTTGCATCGTCTGCATAAAGTACGATGAGTGGTGCAAGTTTTACATGTTCAGGCAGGTCATTTATAAATAATAAAAATAGTATAGGAGCTAGTATTGAGCCTTGGGGAACTCCGCACTCTGCCTTAAAGTAGCGTGATTGTATGTTTTCTATCTGTCCCATTTCTATGTTTGTATGGCTAATGTTAACACTGAACTCTCTTTTACTTAAGTAGCTTCTGAACCACTCCAAGGCTATCCCGCGTATTCCGTAAAACTCCATTTTCTTCAAAAGGGTGTTGTGGTTGACGAGATCAAAGGCTTTAGAGAGGTCCAGAAACAGGCCAGCTGTGTGTTTTTGTGTGTCCATCCCTTGTAGTATACTATTTGTAAAAACGTGTGTAGCTGAGGAGACAGATTTGCCTTTGCGGAAACCATGTTGGCACTTAGTTAGTATGTCATTATTTTCTATGTAGTTCATCAGGCGAACTTGCATAAAATTTTCAAAAATTTTTGAAAAGGCCGGTAGTATTGAAATTGGTCGATAGTTTTCTGTGTGAAGCCTTTCACCTTTTTTGTACAATGGTACCAGTTTGGCCTTTTTTAGTATGTCTGGAAATATCCCGGTTTCTATAGATTTGTTTAATAGGTATGTTAGAATCTCGATTATAGGCTCTTTAGAGTTTTTTATTAAATAAACAGAAATATCCTCGATATCTTGTGTTTTTTTGTTATTTAATGATAGAATGATTTTATTAACCTCTTCTAAATTTGTAGGATGTATGTAGAATGATTTCATTGTACGCTGTTTATTTTGATAAATGATATCAAGTCCCGTTTTGGTTGACTTAGGGAGTCCTTGTATAAGAGTTCCTGCAATATTTTCGAAATAAATTCCGAATTTGTCCGCTACGTCTGAAGGGCTGTCTGTGCAGTTACCGTCTTCGTCTATTAGTTTTATGTTGTTTTCTTTTAACTTTTTGCTCTTTCCTGATTCTTCTTTTACTATTTTCCATATGGTCTTTGATTTATTTTTACTATTTCTTATTTCGTTTGCTATATGTATTGATTTTTCTTTTTTTAGTTGTAATTTAAATCGTGTTTTGATGTTATTTAGAATTTTTGTGTATTCCTTATTTTTGTGTGTATCCATTGTTTCAAAGATTCTTATTTTTCTGTTTAGTTCTTTGGATTTTTCAGAAAACCAGGGGGCTGTTTGAGTCTGTTTATTTAATTGTTGTTTTGTTACTAAAGGAAATGAGATTTCGAATGCCTGCTGGAATCTTCGGAAGAATTCATTAAATGCCTTATCTGTGTTTTCAATATTGGTAATTGAGCTCCAATCGTAGTAATGTAGCATCATGTTGAAGTTTTCAATATTTTTTGTTGAGAATATTCGTTGTTTTAGTTTATAGTTTGTCTCATTAACTCTTTGTAGAATTTGGTTATATATATTATAATTATATTTTATGACATTTATTTTTCTAGTGTATGTAATACAACAACATTTGTCTACATTGAGTTGAATAAAATTGTTTTTACAATAATTACCAAGACGATCTAAATCTTGCTGCAACTGATGGCATTCTAGAGGAGATTTGATTATTTTAATGATTTTAGCATCATCCGCATAAAGTAATAAGCCCGACTTTAAAATAGAATATAAGATGTCATTAATAAATACATTAAACAAAAGAGGGCCCATATGAGACCCTTGCGGCACGCCTGATGAGACTGGGACAAAACTTGAGCAGAATCCACTTACAGTAACAGCTTGACTGCGATTTTTTAGATATGATGCGAACCAACGAAGTAAGTTGCCGTGTATGCCGTGTGTACGCCGTGTTTAATACAAGCACATTTACCTATACGACACATAAAATAGGCTAGATAAAATAAAGTTCCGGTTACGCTAAGATGTGACTCTCATACAAACCGAATAGTTCCGCGCGCCGGAGTAGGTATCTACGGTACAAGAGAAGTTGACTTACTTTCTTCTTTTGAAATACGAATTTTACTCGAGCGAAGCCGCGGGCAAAAGGTATAAAAAATGTAATGTTGGTTTCTCTCGACAGGTTGTCAGTGTGCGCTGGCCGCGCGGCACTCCTCCGCTCGCACGCCGCCCGCTCAGCGGACTGCAGCAGCGAGGACGCGGGTGTCGCGCCGCCGGCGGGCGCGGGCTCGCCGCGCGGCTCGCGGCGCGCGCCGCGCGAGTCCCGCCGCGTCTCCGTCGCGCACGCGCACGGCTACGTGCAGCTCAACCAGTACCGGCTGCTTGAACCTATCGGACAGGTCTGTTTCCTTTTTTTTTATGTAAACCAGCATGGGTGGCTGTGCCGAGAGACCAATGGTGCAGTCGACAGAGCCAAAATCACCTCTCCTCGCGAAACCACGCTCAGTTAGGTGCCATGTCAGCAGATTTGCGGACTGTTGCTAGGCTAGCTAGTCCGTTAATACGGCGCTTGAAGACACCCAGGTAAAAGGATTCAGGAAATACGCCCGCCGGAAGACAGTTCTACACTCTAGCGATGCGACAAAGAAACGATTTAGAGAGACGATGGGTTCTCAACAACATCTCATCAACAACAAAAGGGTGGTGAGTCTCTCTGCGACGAGTCATGCGGAGATAGGACGGGTGGCAGGGAATAACGGATGTTATGTAGTTCCGCAGAGCAGCGCCCGTGATAGTATCTGCAAAACAGACTAAGCGAACCCACAAATCGTCTGTGACTCAGGGACTCCTTATTTGTTTGTCATGCGTACTAGTCGGGTTTTTTTAATACTAAGCGCAACATGTAGCTCCGTGCCACCCATAAGGTGTCTAGCGGCGCCTTTCGCAGTTCGGTCGCCTGCGGGGGTTGCGAGTGCCATGCCGGCCTGACATGTGCCAATTCGCGCCTCTCGTGAAGGGCCCGAGACCGTGCTTGGGTGTTGGGGGGTTGGGGGGAATACATTTATTTTTATATCAGCCATAACAACAAAATATATTCTGTGAAAATTTCAACTATTACGGTTCAAGAGATATAACCCTCGGACAGACAGACAGACAGACAGATGGCGTGGGCTTAGTAATAGGGTCCCGTACGACGGATACGGTACCCTAAAAATCTAAGTAAAGTTAAGGAACCTAATAATTAGAGCATTAACCTAGGTACAGTTCTACAAAGACCTCGGGTACAAGAACGTTGAACATAAAAAATATACATTCTAATGTGCTTTGGTAGAAACACTTTCTGTAACAAACGGTAGCAATCACACTGCGAAAGAAGTGGTGCTATTAATTTTATTACCTAGGACTTTTTTTTTGCGAAAAAAATGTGACAGCTGTTTTTTGTAAGCGGAGGAGTGGCGTAAAAGGCTTGAAATAACAAATGGTTCCATATTTCGTAGCCTTGTGTACGATATAAACGTGTGTAAGTCTAATTTTGACGTAGAATATATCTCAAGATTTCGGGTTGTATTGAGTGGGTGGCATACTGGAGATGCGAGAACTATCAGAATCAGAATCAGAATTCATTTATTTTCCTGTTTATCGTTGAACATTTTCAGTCCGCTGCATTTGTGTATGCAGTCGGTTGTGTCAGCTAACTTATTACTACAAACATATCACCAGTGATGCGTTAGCATTCTGAGTGGTGCCTCCACGAGAGACGGTGCGGTGTATTCGTGTGTTAGTCTGATTTTACTGTGCTCTTACGATCTACGTTATATGTACAACTTAAACTATGTTAGTGTCTTTATATACTTTTTTCCCACTCTATACAGCATAGTAAATTACAGGCTACATAAATTAATTATTTAAAACATTAAAGTTGAATTAATAGAGATAGTCTAGTAGAATTACATCTTCAGACGGGCATTTGCATCTGCTGGTGTACCAGCTGTTTTAGAGCCTAATATCAGCCGAGACGACGGAAAACGCGCAGACGGGATGGCATTAATACCATGGTCAGAAGGTAAAACTCTCGTCTGGGATGTGACTTGCGTAGACACCCTGGCTCCATCACACGTCACCAAGTCTTTGAGAGAAGCTGGTTCTGCTTCTGAGGCCGCTGCCCGTCTGAAGATAAACAAGTACCAAAGCATTGTCAACCAAAACTATTTGTTTATTCCGCTAGCTTTCGAAACCTACGGCCTGTGGTGCAAGGCTTCAAAATCACTTGTGCATATTTTAGGTAAAAAAATTGGGGAAACAACCAGCGTTCAAAATTCGGAAAAGTTTTTAAGAGAGAGAATAAGCTTCGCTGTGCAGAGAGGGAATGCTGCGAGCATTATGGGCACATTCCCGACATGCCGAACTCTAGAGGAGCTTTTTTATGTTTATTAGGTAGTTCTTATTGTATTTTAATTTAGCTTGTTTAAATAAATATTAAATATTAATTATAAAGAAACTTACATACAGAAAAACATTGAAATTTTCCAAGTCTATTGAATGGGGTATAAAATTAAAGGAAATGGAAAG
This sequence comes from Nematopogon swammerdamellus, assembly GCA_946902875.1. NCBI lineage: Eukaryota > Metazoa > Arthropoda > Insecta > Lepidoptera > Adelidae > Nematopogon > Nematopogon swammerdamellus. The sequence goes on along the minus strand of OX336356.1, from coordinate 18,314,062 downwards.
ATCCAAATAGTTTGTCTAGTAGAAACATTAAATTAGTTTCAAGCAAAATCACAATAAAAAAAATTCTTATCACAAAATTCTTGTCTCAATCATAAACATTAACATTAAATTAGAATACGTACTCTCTTAAAATGTTGAGCCTTTTTAGGAGATAAAAAAAGTTCTGAAAAAAAATCTGGTTCAGAGGTATCTTGAATTAGGCGTTTATGAATATCTCTTTGAATTATATTTTATCATGCTCTTCGTCTACATTACGACAAATTCCTTACAATGAAAACTGCCTTCCCTTTATTAAATTATATAGAAGGAAGTGGACTCGATAGACTTTATTTACAATTTTGATATTGCATTAAATTTTAAAATTTTAATTAAAACTCATGCACTAAATTGATTTAAATTTTAAAATTTACAACACAGACCAGTGAAGATCAAAAACATTAGTTATCTTTACCAAATTCATAGCGACCACAGAAGTTTGTATACATTCTAGAAATGATATTTTCCAAACGAGAAATGATTGCCCAAAAATATTCCTGGTCGTTGTGGTATACGAAAAGAAATCTTACAAAAATAAACAAACATATTCCTCTACCTACAATTTCCTAGTTCCTAGTTTTCCCTGGTTCTAGTAAACCCTGAATGTTTTTACGAGGGCTCAGGCGTTCTCCCTGCAGGCACATGGAAATAGAATCCGAGCGGAATCACGAAGAAAATCTAAAAATATACTTTTCACTTCGCACTATTGAACTAGATAACTTGACAGCTGTCGAACTTACGCGTATCACCTACCACCTAGACCCGTGCGTGATGTCAACCATCATGCCTTGTGGTGAACTAAGTGGCTTGTCATTTTTCCTTAGTTGTTCCTTTCCTTTAGTTGTTCCGGGTAGACTCACTGAACTCAAAATTCAAATTCAAATTCAAAATTTTTATTGCACACACAAAATTATAAACAATGTCACACTTTTACAAAGTTATTAAAATTTTGAACAATTTGTTATTCCGCCCTGATCCTCTCTTGACTCAGGCAGCATTCTTTGAAAGGATTTGGAGCCTGTCTCCAAGAAACAATAATATTGGCTATGGAAACAATAACTTGCCGTCAGTGGACATATTGATAATCTGTCCGTGTGCGTATTTTTCAAGTAAGAGCGCCCCGTGAAAATAATGTTTATAAGTGTATTCAAGTGCATCTATGAGCTAAAGGTTAGTAAATAGTGTTATTTATTAGTTATTCTACCAATAGAAGATGCATTACGAGTTCGGGTGGCGACAAAAGTCATATTTTTCGTCGCTCAAAAATGTTTGTTTATTTTTGTATGAAATGTGTAAACAATGACTTTGAAGGCATATTTTTCATGGAAATATAGCTTATTTTTCCAATTTTCTTCGCATTATTATACAAACATACGACCAGTTGCAAAATAAAAGAAGGTTTAGTTCAAATAATATATTTATAAAATTGGTAAAAAATATCACGCGCGTGCCATCTCGGACTGTCCTGATGCTCTCAGGATGTTCATGTTGAACATCCGATTTCGCCGATTTCTGTAAAGAAAACGTATATTATACTTTACTATTTCTAAAAGTATGTTTCTTTACGAGTATTCTAATATAAATATTGTAAAGGTATGTTTTGAATTTATTTTATAATGAATTTTTCAAAAAAAAATTGGGATTTTTTTTTCTACCTAAAATATCTGGTACTTCTAAACAAGGTAAGCCTCACTGTTTCACATGGATTTTAGGAAATTTTCTAGGCTTTCTAGGACAGAAGAGTTTATAGATCTAACTTTATTAGTTTCCGAAATATCTGCGTTTATGTCGAGGTCGGCGCTCATGTGCGCGCGCGCCGCCGCGGGCCACGCCCATGCGGGGACTAAGCGGGTTTTGGGCTTTGGGTTTGGGGAGCGAACAGGTTATATTAATAAGAATAGAAAAAATAAAAAAAATTAAAATATAATAACTGGTTTGGGGGGGGATTGTGTGTGTATGAAGGTGTGAGATGGTGTGTGTGAGTGTGTGTGAGTGTGTGTGTGAGGGTTTGTTTGCCCACTCCCTAAAACGAGGCTCAATAAGACTGGACAAATAGAACTGGACGGAAAATGCGAACTATGTAAATTGTGTTCGTGTTTTCGGTCCAACTCAGAGTAGCCGGCACGACCGAAGTTAAGCACTGAAATGGCAGCTAGGTCACCATGGTGTTATGAGATGACATCACGGATGCTGTAGGTGATGCAGCCATCCGTGTCAGTTTCCATTAAAAAAATCGAGAACTACTCAGTTAATTCACATGAAATCTCACTCAAGTTTGAAGGTACGTCTAAGAATGGCTATAGGACATCTTGCTGCGAAAAGAAGCTGTAGGATAACTAAGTATACAATATACAAAAATTATCTGACATAGATCATAGATACAATGGGTTGGTTATAGCATATAATCATTATGACTTTGCAGCAATAAAAAAAAATCCCCGAAGATTACTACATTTAAATAGAATTAAATGAAGGAGTATAGATTACTTACACACCTTACACACGGCCCTATAATCAATATCAATACTAATAATAAATCTTTAAGGGATGGCCATGGAGTAAGTTACTTTGTTTTAAGAGATACTACGTTTGTAGACTCTATGTATGATACTAAAACAAAATTGACGATTTTTAGAAATATTTTCTGTATGTATGTTTCTCCATAACCCTTAAACCGATCATTCGAATTCGCTGAAATTTATTACAAGTACATTTGACTATACGCAACACAGGATAGGTTAAATAAAATTTAGTTCCGGTTACGCTAAGATGTGGCTCTCATACAAACGAATATAGGTACAGTAGCGGACTTACTTACTTTCTTCTTTTTAAATACGAATTTCACGCGAGCGAAGCCGCGGGTAAAAGCTAGTAATAAACAATATATTGTTTTAATCCATCGCCTCCCCTCTGGTGCCAATAAATCATCCGAAGAGCTTGACATATGTCAAACCTCGCCGTTGGGAATTACCTCACACCCGCTGTCTCAATTTCTCCTGGGCTCTCTTTGCCGATAAAATTGTCGGCGTTCATGTCGGCGTAGGGTGTCGGCGAAGCGTCCGGTGTCGGCATACGTCGCGTCGATCCTTATTGATGCCTCCCGTGGGATCTGTTGAGATCCGACGCCGTTCTAAGTATGGCGTAAAGCGCTGGATACGCGGGATAGGATTATTTTAACTTACGATGGTGCATGTTATGGTGGAGGTCCATTATTTTTTTAGGGCACCTAAATCAATACTAATAATAAATCTGTAAGGGATCAAGGATCAAGTAAGATACGTTGTTTTATGAGATACTGCGTTTGTAAACTCTATGTATGATACTAAAACTAAATTGACTGGTTTTTATAAATATTTTCTGTATGTATGTATGTTTCCCCATAACTCTTAAACCGATCATCCGAATTTGGTTTATGTAATCTGGTATGGGTGGTTGATTCGGAGGGGCAAAGCACATGCTCCGACCAGCCAATATCACCTCCGAGACGGTAGGTGCCATGCCAACGAATTGTCGTTGTGCCATGCCGGAAACTTCCCTGGATTACTGGCCACACTGGACTAGAGGAGAACACAACCGAGGCTGCTAAGCGGCCATCTTACTTCCTGTACAGTGGTACCAACCCAGCCGGCAACAATTTGAGCCTACCATCTAGTAAGGGGCAAGGGAAGGGACCTACAGTTTTACACCGGTTCCGAACGGTGAAGCAGCAGGTGTACGTAGTCACGTAAATTTTTTCGTCAGAAAAAAAAACTCATTGGTACACGCCGACCGGATTCGAACCTCGGACCTCTCGCATGAGAAGCCGATGCCCAAACCACTCGGCCACCCGCCGCTTACAGAGTTTATGTTACTATGTCACAGACAGACATACAGTCGTTGCGCTTTATATTAGTTATAGAAGAGATAGAGAACAAAAAAAATAGAGAAGAGAAGAGATTACAGAGAAGAAGACAGAAGTCCTGGTCCACTCAAATGAAATGTACCGGCGGCGCTATCATCGGATTGATGATACTAAAATTGACTGTATTAATGCATATTCATTTTTAAGTTTCCGGATTAACAGTAGTAGGTTTAAAGACTTACATAAGTCGACGTTTTGCCCGCTACGTCACGGGCTTCTTCAGGAACTCCGTACCAGACGTCGGCTCCAGGAACTCCCGCAGTCCCTAGTCCCGCAGACTCATAGAGTCTACAAACGCAATATATCATAAAACAAAGTAACTTACTCAATGGCCATCCCTTACAGATTTATTATTAGTATATTCATTCATGATAATGATTTCTAAGTCCTTATCTTTGTACAAATATCTTATTTACTGCTACTAGTACACTACTCAATTTTAATTACATTTCCTGTTTCCATTATGGCAATGTTATTCGTGTTAAAGGCACTTTATATGAATAGCCAGCAATCCAGGGAAGTCTCCGGTATGGCCCCTACCTTCTCGGAGGTGATATTGGCAGGTCGTAGCATGCGCTTTAGCCCCTCCAACTCAGCCACCCATACGGGATAACATAAAAAAAAATATAAAAAAAAATGATAAATTACAAATTTAAAAAAAGCCCGACCTTTAAAAAGTCAAAAATACTTTTAAATTGTTTACTTACTGAAATGAGTCAGGGGACCGCTACGTAAATACCTGCGTAGCTCTGAGTTCTCCTATTATATTTACTATTTATATTTTTTTAATTTGTAAATTAAGTTTTATTTAAAAACTAGCTGTGCCCGCGGCTCCGCCCGCTCTCATATTTCACTTCACTGTTAACCTCATAAGCTATTTAGCGTGATAGTAAGTAGCCTATAGTTGATGGGAAGAATCAAGCTATCCGTAGAATTTTGTTTTATTAAAATCGGTTCAGTGGTTCTCGAGTTATAAGCGGACAGACAGACACTCAGACAGAAAGCAGACGTTGGATTTTATTATAGGTAAGGAAGGAAAAAAAACTTCATCAAAATCGGTCTACTATTTTTAATTACTAACATAGCTAATAACCATGCATGTCGCCGCCTTGTATGTCGGCGCCCCACATAGGGCGAGATCATTTGTATGAAAGGCCTTATACTTACTTTTGAATATCACTGATTATTACAGTCAAATACCACATCTGAGCTCTGCGAGTGCACTGGAGTGGTGAAGACCACCGTCTCAATCACAGAGCTGAATCAACTGGTCGCGCGCGTATACCTAATTATCACAGACGCCTAAAAAAAAATTTAAAAAAAAAACAAAAAAAAATAGATAGATTTAAGGCAAGTACGCACCATGACATCATCAATACTAATAATAAATCTGTAAGGGATTGTCATGGAGTAAGTTACTTTGTTTTATGAGATACTGCGCTTGTAGACTCTATGCATGATACTAAAACTAAATTGACGATTTTTTTAAATTCTTTTTGTATGTATGTATGTTTTTTTTTATGGATACTGACACGGTTGGCTACATCACCTACAACATCCGTGATGTCAGCCCAGAAAATCGGGTGAACTAGGTGCCATGTCAGTGCTTCCCTTCATTTCATGTCGGCTACACTGAACGCACGGACGGAAAACACGAACTATTTACATTCCGTTGGGCGGCCGGCCGTTTCGACCGACGACGTTTCATTGAGTGCGGTGATATCAACCCGGGCGGGTTGAACCCCACCACTGAGTAAGGTAGGAAGGGAAGTTTTACGTTGAATCCGAACCACGGTCAGCCTCCAACGGTCGAGCGGTCACCCATCCCAGTACTGGCCGCACCCAGCGTTGTTTAACAATCAATAGCAACAGTCGACTGTCTGCACCACTGAGCTATAGAGGCTGACATGGTCATGGAGTAAGTTACTTTGTTCTATGAGATATTGCGTTTGTAGACTCTATATATGACACCAAAAATAAATTGGCGAATTTTTGGAATTTTTTTCTGTATGTATGTGTGTTCCTCCATGACTCTTAAACAGATCATCCGAGTTCAATGAAAGTTATTACAAGCACATTTGATTACACGGGACACCGAATAGGCTAAATACAATTCAGTTCCGGTTACGCTAAGATGTGGCTCTCATACAAACCGAATTGTTCCGCGCGCCGAAATAAAAGTCGGTAGTGGGCCTACTTACTTTCTTCTTTTTAAATATGAATTTCACCCCAGCGGAGCCGCGGGCAAAAGCTATTCGCAAATAAAAACACATATGAACACAAAGCTAACGAGTGGGGTGGGATGAGGTAGGAGTGGTTGGAGACAAACATTCCTGTTTGCACTAGCTACGATGTCGCCATCGCCTGCGTGTGCACAGACATACAGACAGACAAACATGCCGACTGATTGCCCTTTGAGGCGCGACAATACATTTGTTCAAAATTCAAGAAACAGGTACTAGACATTCAGAAATAATTCTTCTGAATCGAGAGAGAAAATTCGACAGTGACAACTCAGCCTGAATTTCGCCACTTCCTTTTTATTTATTTATTTATTAATTTGATGAACGAACAGCCTAAGCTGATGTGTTCATGTCTAAGTTCACTGGTGCTTTGTTATTTTGGTGTTAGTTTAGTTTGGTGTTTTTTTAGGTGTTTGTCGAGCCTGTTTTTAAAGGAATTGGTGGTGGGTGCTTGTACGACATCTTCGGGCAGTTTGTTCCACATTTCCACTGCTCTATTTGACAGGAAGTTTCGTCTTGGATTTGTTGAGCTGACAGTGACATTCAGCCTCAAGCTATGGCCTTGGAGATGAGTATTTGTATTTCTAGTAAAGAGGTTCTCCAGTTCTGGACAATCATAATGCTGATTGAGAATCTTGTATGTTTCTATGAGGTCACCCCTTTCTCTACGTTGCTCCAATGTTGTCAGGTTGAGGATTTTTAGTCTTTCCTCGTATGGTTTCCTCTTCAGTGATTTTGGTATCTTGGTCGCTCTTCTTTGAACTATTTCTAGGAGAGTAATATCTTTGACGAAGTAAGGATTCCATATTTGAAATCCATATTCCAAGAGTGTTCTAATGTGAGATTTGTAAATTTTGATTAATGTCTCTGCAGTCAGGTTTTGAAATGATTTTCGTACAACATAGAGTATGGCGTTTGCTTGTTTGACTATGGTCTCTATATGATTTGCCCATTTTAGATCTTCTGAGATAGTTATTCCCAGATTTTTCTGAGCCTGTGTAGAAACTATTATGTCTGTTCCGATTTTATACTCGAGTCTTGGGTTGTTATTCCCTATATGCAAAACTGTGCATTTCGAGGGGTTAGTTCGTATTAGCCAATGGCGGGTCCATTCCAATATTCTGTCCAGGTCATCTCTGAGTGTCCCACTGCTCACAATGGGGTTTGCAATGAGTTTTGCATCATCGGCGAATAGGCTAGACATGGCTTGGATAACAGCGCAGATGTCGGAGATGTAGAGACCAAATAGATTCGGTGCCAGAACTGATCCTTGGGGCACGCCGCTGAGAACGTCTCTCACTCCCGATAGGCAATCGCCCACTCTCACTTGGTATGTTCTGCCGACCAGGTATTTTTTTTTTTTTATTGTAACTGACACGGTTGGCTACATCACCTACAACATCCGTTATGTCAGCCCATAACACCGAGTGAACTTGGTGCCACGTCAGTGCTTTCCTTCGGTCGTGCCGGCTACACTGAACTGGACGAAAAACACAAACTATTTACATAGCCGTTTCGACCGACCTTTCATTCAGTGCGGTGGTGGTACCAACCCGGGTGGGTTAAACCCTACCACCTAGTAATATAAGAAGGGAGTCATATCCCTTAGTCGCCTTTTACGACATGCACGGGGAGAGATGCAGTGGGGCTATTCTTTTAAAGTACCGGCCCCACATAGTACAGGTAGTTTTCTATAGCTTGCCTCGTATTCCAAGATGTTCCAATTTTACCATGAGACGTCTATGTGGAACTTTGTCAAAAAAAAAATGTTTTGACCACTGGACCCAAGAGTTTGATTCTAAAAACCCAGTTGATGTGATTTACTTAGATTTTGAACGAAATCTAAGTAAATCACATCAACTGGGTTTTTAGAATCAAACTCTTGGGTCCAGTGGTCAAAACATTTTTTTTTTTTATGTAATCCGGTATGGGTGGCTCAGTCGGAGGGGCCAAAGCGCATGTTCTGACCAGCCAATATCACCTCCGAGAAGGCAGGTACCATACCGGAGACTTCCCTGGATTGCTGGCTATACTGGACTAGAGGAGAACACAACCGAGGCTGCTATGCGGCCATCTTACATCCAGTACGGTGGTACCAACCCAGTCGGGTACAATTTGAGCCTACCACCTAGTAAGAGGCAAGGGAAGGGACCTACAGTTTTACACCGGTTCCGAACGGTGAAGCAGCAGGTGTAGGCACTAAAATTTTTTCGTCAGAAAAAACTCATTGGTACACGCCGACCGGATTCGAACCGCGGACCTCTCGCATGAGAAGCCGATGCCCAAACCACTCGGCCACCTGCCGCTTAAATCTCGGATAAAATTTCTTATGTCTCGGATAAAATGTATCTATCGATTAGACATTTCTCATACAGTTGACAGAATTTACCGGCAGATACATCTTAACTGAATGTACTGAAGTGTTTGAAAAAATTAGAATCTAAGCAGAACCACAAAAATATTGATGAAAACTTCTCGTTTTGGGAATGCGAGAATTCGTTAGTCAGACTTTTAGAAAAAAATTATTGACAGCTAACGCATAGGTACTATAATTAACTTACTTAACCTATAATTACTTACCCTAGTCTGTCAAATTTAAATGAAATATTTTATTTATAGGTAGTTTTAATTTTTATTTATTTATTTATTTTTTAGGTTTAGTTTATAAGTTATTTTAGTTTAGTTTTATAATATTTCTTAATTTTAGTTTAATTTTATTGTATTAGGTTATCTTACTGTGTGTTTTGTTATATTGTTTTTTAAGTCTATTTTTCATCCAATAAAAAAAACCTATAATTTAATTAAAAAATATTATATTTCGATTTTCATCTCAGTTCAAATTTGCCAGCGCATACAATATAGCCTTGAGCCAAATATTACACCCATAGTCACCACAGCTCACACGCCGCTGCCAACTTCGCTCCCGGAGGAATCCGTTCACGGCCAAACTTTGTTTATATTGCCAGCAAACTGTCGAATTTGGCCAAATTGACTGACGCGATATCCTTACAGGGGCGGTAACTATGGAGGCGACCGACACCCAACACGTTATATGAAAAGGAACCGCAATTTTTTTTTTTTTTATGGAAACTGACACGGTTGGCTACATCACCTACAACGTCCGTGATGTCAGCCCATAACACCGGGTGAACTAGGTGCCATGTCAGTGCTTCCCCCTTTGATCGTGCCGGCTACACTGAACTGCAAATTGCAAATGTTCTTGCTTTAAGAGAGTCCAGTGACTGGTATTTTAATTTCAAAGAATAATTTTTCATTGATTTTTAATATTTATATATTTATGAAGCCCTGGCTCTGCCGACGGACGAATGATAAAGTCGACAGCCAAAATTCGCCTCTCCTCGCGAAAGTTCGCTCAGTGAGCGGGCTTTCCTTTGTTTGAACATGTTTATCTTTTTATATAAGTACAAACGCGTAAGTGCAGTACACGACAGTAAATAATGTACATCGATATCACAGAATGTCCATGGGCATCGTTAGACACCTACTTGTAGGTGAAATGAGGCCACATGTCGCGCTATCCATAAAAAAAACATCGAACTTAAGAAAGAGACCATCCGGTTGTAGCGGTGCGCCACCTGAAAGCCATTGTCGTGCCTGCTGTTCCTGCGATCCTGCGGAACCACTCCTTGAAGAGATAAATGTTTTGGTGGTTTAAAAAAAAAACCAGGGTTAATATATAGAAGATGCGTCGCTACGCGACGCATCTTCCTAATTTTGAGGCTCTGCATGTCGTTTTTGTTACCTTTGTATTTCCGAAAATAAAGCTTTTAGGTGGTTATAAAAAAAACTAAACACCCTAAAAAAATGTAAACCCCTAACTATGCTTAAAAAAGAAAAAAAAAACAAAACGATTTTGTGGGATTCGAACCCATATGGTCAAAAAATGCAAACCCTATACGCTTACCACTGAGCTAACAAGTTACTTAACCGACCAAACGAATATCGGCTTCTATTGGTTCGCTCCCGGCGAAGGAGTAGGAGTGAAGGAACAGCAGGCACGACAAAGGCTTTCAGGTGTCGTACGGCCGGTTGTAGAGCGTCGTCTCTGTCGCACGAACTCGCACGTCTCTGTGCAATAGAGACGAAGCTCTACAACCGGATTGTCTATTTCTAAAGCTTCTTAAGATTCTTCTTCTTTCTTAACCCATCTCCTACGGAGCGGCCGATATCGGCCGCTTTATACATTATTTACATTATTTAGTTCCGGTTACTGTACGTACATACTTTACTGAAGGCAAAGTCAGTTCGGTAGCAGGCGTCACGCACTCTATGTACTTGCGCGCGCTAACTACTTACCGCCCGGTGGACCGCCGGCTATCTAATTCAGTAAAAATTCGACAGCCGCGCGAAACATACCCACGCAACTGCGCGCAGCTGCAAAGCAATAATCAATTTTACACTCGATCGTTTAGCTGAAGGTATGGAACTTTTTCTATGGAGTGATTTATCTGTTAAGTAATCTGTGTCGGAAGCCCGAAGCGTCCGTGCGGTGTGATTGGCTCCTTCTGAATTCAACAACCCCCGCCCCGCCCCCGGCGGTGATAGGTTCACGCCGCATCCCATGCACCCCACCCGCCCCCGCTGCCCTTACCTCAACCTCCCCGCTTCTGTTATTATTTTTGCGATTAAGTAGTACAGTGTCAGCCTCGGTACCTCAGTGGTGCGATAGGTCGACTGTTGTTAAGCACATGTGAGTGCGGTCAGTATTTGGATGGGTGACCGCTCGACCGTTGGAGGCTGACCGTGGTTCTGATTCCACGTAAAACTGTAGGTCCCTTCCCTTCTTACCTTACTAGGTAGTGCAATTAACCCGCCCGGATTGGTACCACCGCACTGAATGATAGGTCGGTCGAAACGGCTATTGCCCAGTTCAGTATAGCCGACATGAAATGAAGGGAAGCACTGACATGGCACCTAGTTCACCCGGTGTTATGGGCTGACATGACGGATGTTGTCGATGATGTATCCAACACTGACTCGTGTATCCAACCGTGTCAGTCTCTATAACAATAAATATTTATATCCGCCAACGTTTGCGCGATAGTGTGAGGGGGGGGGGGGGGGGGGGGGGGGGGGGATTCGCAGGCCGCGGGGGTGCGGGGAAGTGAGGTTGGTGCGCGGGAAGCCTTTGACAGTAGGAATGCTTTGTCTCAGGGATATGAGCGAGCTCCACATATCTCGTGGGTTTCAAATTCTCGCCCACAGAGAATTGATAACTGTAGAATGCGCTACGAGTTGTCGAGCAGCTGTAAAGTGATGAATGGTGTGCAAAACAGACGCAATCACACCAATCTATCTACACACTTCTGAACTGTTGATGCTGTGTCAGTACTACCCTTCGAAGTTGCCGTTTGTGTTTGGACTGAACGGAAAACTCGCACTATTTTTTTTCATATCTGTTTCGGTACAGCTACACTCAGTGCGGTGGTGTCAATCCGGAGTCCGGATGTGCTTAATTCTATCACATAGTAAGTTAAGCGAAAGAAAAATTATGTTGTGAACGAATTAAATTGAATGTCATATACTCTTTGCGCCAAAATGTATTTCCGTCCGTTCGTACGATGTTTGCTCCATAAGCTTTGTGCATGTACATAAATCTAGACGATACTACGCTCCCCCTCTGATCTAAAACAAAGTGAACATCGTATAAGCGGCAATATAGTAAGTAGTATAGTATATCCTTTATTTAAACATGTACATACATTTATTTAAACTAATAGGTACAAAGTAAAATGAAATAACTATGAATAAAAATTCATTAGCATATTTGACAAATATTCTAGTACAATGTATTCATAAAGACAACTTATATACAACACATTGTCGCTAGGACGGACGCAGCATTCCCCCTCTGAATGGCGATAGAAACACGCTGACGGAAAAATGCTGCAGCTCGCCGCCGGTCACCTGAACATTCTATTAACTGTTTGCCAATTTTGTATAGTTTATTATATATATAAGTGTGAACGGACTTATCCCTAATAGAGATTTATTAAAAGGTTACAGTTTGGCATCAATAGCATCACAATAGCGGTTCCATTTTCGAATTCTTCCCTTGCCGATTTAACGGAATGACGACACGGCGAGATTTCGATTGTGAATGTCAAATAACTTGGCGAAACCAGAGAGGTACAAACTGTACCTACTATAGAGACGGCACGTGACTACTAACTAATGGATCGATTTTCATACATAGATACATACATAGCATCACGCCTGTTTCCTAGTGGGGTAGGCAGAGACAACGGATCTCCACGTTCCATTTTCGATTTGCATCTGCATACTATATCTGCATCTATACGCATTGATGCAATAGGTACATACCTACATTGACTAATGCACATATAGCGCGGTTTTCTCAACCGTTCACTTCTAAAGAATGCGGCGCGCACCCTCCGCTCTCCGACTCCACCGTACTGACGGACAATTGCGGTGGCGGCGGAGAGCGGAGGTTGCGCGCCGCATTCTTCCGAAGTGAACCGTTGAGAAAACCGCGCTATATGCACTAATCCACATAAAAGTCTGAAAGAGAAGGGCCTGTTTAATACAGTCAGTCGGTCAGCATGTAAGCGTCCACTGCTGGACATAAGCCTCTCCAATTTTCCTCCCCTCCTCCCGACACGTGGCGAAGGTTTATTGCTCTTTGATTTAACATCACGTTCTGACAGCTCAATCACTTACGTACGCCCATCGATACTGAGATACGAAACTGCACATAGCCGAGCCCGCCCGAGCTGTCTGTCCCCAAGATGGCGGTACAATTTATTGAAAATATTTTCTAATCTTCTAAAATAACAAACTGGCGCGTACTTTATAAATTCTGATGTTTTTTCCGTGACATTTCTTTTTCGTCTGAATATTGTCTTAGTCCTTTACCCAACAATATGTAATTTCGCGGCCGGTTATCCCCTTGTTGACCGAACGCACACACATTTGCACACGTGACACGAGGGACGATTACTGACGCCGTCTGAGCGCGGGTGTGTGACAATCACACAGTTTGTGGGGCCACTGACGCAGAGCACGTTGCCTATCTATGTTGTTTGTAGATCCATGGGCGGAACGTAATACTATATTATACACAGTGGTGTTCAACTCAACATGCCTCGCTCCGCTGCGCCATCCCAAGTATTACATTATTTTATTTAGTTTGACAACCAACATTATACACGCTTAACTTTAGGGTTGAATTAGAAGAGGCGGGTGGCAGAGTGGTCTGGGCGTCGGCTTCTCTTGCAAGAGTTCCGAGGTTCTAATCCAATCGGCGTGTATACCAATGAGTTTTTTCTGATTTGAAAAAGTCTACGTGCATACTTTCACCTACTCCTTCATGGTTCGAATTCCATGTACAAATGAAGGACCACCGGGTTGACTGGAGAAAATTATCTAAGGCAATAATCCCGCCCTTGTCACAGATTAAGTGGCATAAAGTATTATTATTAGTTTGGATTGGTACCAGTGCACTGAATGAAGGTCGGTCGAAACGGCTATGTAAATAGTTCTTGTTTTCCGTTCAGTTCAGTATAGCCGGTACGACCATAAGGAAGCACTTTCATGCCACCTAGTTCCGCAATATGTTATACACAATAGCTGCCAAGTGATATAGTTATATATAAGGTGTTTCGCTGACCATGTCATTAACTTCGGGAGGGTTACATACACACTGAAATAAACACTTTACGTAAGAAAAAAACATATGTTTATAGGAGCATTTTTTCTCCTAACAAAAAAATTCAATCAAATAAGTAGCTGTAAAAACCAATCATAGTGACCTTGTGACTTACTTACAACAAACAGCTGTTCTGCGTTTGAACATAGTATGGTCATTGACCCCGTACAATGCAAGTTACCTACTGTTACACACAGGTTAATGTTTAGGTAGCTAACATGTTTTGCTAAATTTCTCGAAAAGTAATACTATAAACATATTTTTTTTTTGCGTAACGTGTTCATTTGAGTGTCTATGTAACCCTCCCGAAGTTAATGACATGGTCATGGTAACACCCTATATAAAGCCAACCAGGTCGTGTTACATAAAGTTTATGTACTGTGCTGAATTACCGCGGAAACTATATTGTAAGTCGTAATGGTACTTCAAAAAGAATCCCAGTCACTGAGTCCTAGCGCACCTCAATGTTTAAAAAGGGGCCCTAAGAATAAATTTTAATTTTAGTAATTTTAATAATAATAATTAGAAGAAAAAGAGCTGTCAAACCGACCTGTCGGAAAATTTTTCTCTAGAAAATTTCTTTTAAAAGATTTTGCCTGGGACTCTGTGGACTCTTCTCCAGCGGCGCAGCGACCCGCACGGTTGGAGGCACCGTGCCGGCATCACCACCGCCGCCGCTCGGTGTCCCCGGTACTCCACCTGCCGACTCGCTCGACAGCTCGACATGCCTGGCGACAGAAGCGGCTGCAGACCACCCGGGACGCGACGCGCGTGATGGAGAGCAGGCTCTGTGGCGAAGGCCGCCGCCGCGCTCGACTGCGACGCCGCCGACGCCACCGCTCGCCCGCAGCAGCACTGCCTCCGACCACCGCGTCGCCCGGCCTCCCCGCGCCCGGGTCGTCCAATACGAGAGAAGCCATTCTTCTCGCACCACTACACGCACACCCTACCACCCAGCTCCACGCCGTCGGTGCATTTCATCGACGACTAAGATGGAGTGTTGACGTCGCCCGAGCCACAAGAACTACGGTGAGGGCGGCGTCCACCACCGGCCAGCTTGGGGCCATCGGGACCTCGCGTCCCGTCTAGTGCCCCCGCTACCGGTGGTGTAGTGCACCCATGAGGCGACGCGCGCGCGAAGATGACGACGTTTAACAGACCTGCGCGACGACGTCGCCGTGCAGTCCGGCGGATACGGAGCTCTCCGAGATGGGGGTGGTGGTGGCCTACGTGTCTAGTACCACCACCTATCGCTCGTAGCTTGCCTCGCGTCGTCCCGGAGAGCTCCGTAGCCACGGCCTGCACCCGCCGGCGTGCTTGGAGGCTTGTCTCCCGCCGCCGGCGATATTACCGTATTTAATTTTTATATTAATTTTGTGTATTTTTATTACTTTTTTGTATAATATATATAAAATTAATGTAAAATTTTCAATATGTGAAATAAAGGATAGAAAATAATTCCTTTCAAGTATACAGGCCTTTCAAGTATAGAGGCCTTTCAAGTATAGAAGAGCTGCGTGACGTCGCCCCGCAGCCCGGCGAATACGGAGCTCTCCGAGATGGAGGAGGTGGTGGCCTACGTACGAGTCTAGTACCTATCGCTCGTAGCTTGCCTCGCGTCGTCTCCGAGAGCTCCGTAGCCACGCCTGCACCCGCCGGCGTGCTTGGAGACCTGCCTCCCGCCGCCGGCGGATATTTACCGTTTTTATTTAGATTTTTATTAACTTTGTGTCTTTTTATAAGTTTTTGTATAATATAAAATATGTAAAATTAATATAAATACATTGTAAAGATGTGAAAATAAAGAAATAATTCTAGAAAATGGGTCAAACGGAACCTTGCGGAATCCATAAAACGAGATATCGTCTCATATCGCACGACAATCGACAGCGAAACTGCAGCACAATATTGACAGTTGAACAAATAGGCATTGTTGATTGATGAGATGAGTGTTGATTGATGAGTTTGCTTGTGCCTCGCCCGCCCACAACCCCGCGCTCCCCGCGTCGCGCCGCCCTCGTGGGCGGGCATCGGTAGTGCTTCCGCACCGGACGATAAAGGTGATATCAGACTGTTAATTTTTCGTTCATTTTCGTCTTTCATTCGGCATCTTTTACTCGAAATGAAACGTCTAAACATGGAATGAAAGTAAAATGCCGAATTAATTCATTAATGAACATTCACTCGCGGAATGAACGAAAAATTAAACGTCTGAACACGAAATGAACATTCATTCGGAGCTCTTGTCATTCCCTTGCGCGTGTAAGGCGGTATCAGACTGGTCACTCGAGTGAATGTTCATTTTTCTTGCATTCCATGTTCACACGGCTTAGCAGAAATGACATGGAAATGAACATTCACCTGCTCTTTTTAACCGACTTCCAAAAAAGGAGGAGGTTCTCAATTCGTCTGTATGTTTTTTTTATTTTTTTTTTTATTTTTTTTTTTATTATTTTTTTGTATGTTTGTAACACGATTTCTCCGTCAATTGAGGGCCGATTTAGAAAATTCTTTTTTTGTTAGTTAGGTCATACTTCCGAGGTGGTCCCATTTCAATTTTATCGAAATTGGTTCAGTGGTTTTCGAAAAATCAGCATAAAACTATGGTGTGTGGTTACCTTCAGCAAAACTTGTGATGTGGTCGTTTTCGGCAATTTTCAGTTTGATAAATTAGTATGGTGTGTGGTTACCTTCAGCAAAACATTTGTGATGTGGACTTATTCAGCAATTTGCAGTCTGACACATATGGCGAATAATTCTGTACCACTTCAATCGATTTCGATTATTCGATTTCGATTATTCTTTTTAACCGACTTCCAAAAAAGGAGGAGGTTCTCAATTCGTCTGTATGTTTTTTTTTATTTTTTTTTTATTTTTTTTTTTATTATTTTTTTGTATGTTTGTAACACGATTTCTCCGTCAATTGAGGGCCGATTTAGAAAATTCTTTTTTTGTTAGTTAGGTCATACTTCCGAGGTGGTCCCATTTCAATTTTATCGAAATTGGTTCAGTGGTTTTCGAAAAATCAGCATAAAACTATGGTGTGTGGTTACCTTCAGCAAAACTTGTGATGTGGTCGTTTTCGGCAATTTTCAGTTTGATAAATTAGTATGGTGTGTGGTTACCTTCAGCAAAACATTTGTGATGTGGACTTATTCAGCAATTTGCAGTCTGACACATATGGCGAATAATTCTGTACCACTTCAATCGATTTCGATTATTCGATTTCGATTATTCTTTTTTATGTAATATTACTAAAAAGAATGAAATAAAAACTGTTTTAAAAAATATTAAACCGATTTCCAAAAAACAAAAAAAAAAAAACTAAAAAGTATTAAATACCTAATATTTTGAAATTTTCTCTGTCCTGTTGAAATACATGAATCGATATACTAGTGATACATATTCGGACCCTTGTTTCATGAATGTTCTAAATTTGAAATTTTTTTATCTTTTCCGACCGGCGTTTAATTTATTATGGTACCTGGCCAGTACCTACTGTACCGAGTACCATCGAGCTGGTTTGATGATGGAGACAGAAGGTGGCCATAGGAACTCCTAAACTACACATGATAAACCCATCGTGTTTGGGCTCGTTGCATTTGTCTTCACGAGAAATTTACTTTAGACCTAAAAGATTCTCAATTCGACGGTATGTTTTCTTTTTTTGGATGTTTGTTACGCGATTACTCCGTCAATTGTGGGCCGATTTTGAAAATTCTTTTTTTTTTTATTTGAAAGGGGATAACCCTGAGGTTTTTGAAGTGAAAACTTCTTTAGCGGCTCTTGGCACTTTTTTAGGTGGGTAAAAATGTATAACTCGCGACATCGCGTCAGCGTCATTTTTAAAATGAAACCTTAAGTCATTGCGTTAAGGGTTAAGTTAGAGTGGCACGGGATCTGCCGGCACTCCCGGAGTGCAACTGTTAAGTAGGGTTCCGTAACACGTTTATGTCTGTCCATTCTACTAAGTTCTGCAAAATGAATGTAGGGTTCCGTAACATATGCATGTCTATCCGTTCTACTAAATTTTACAATTTTCAACCAAGGTCCTCCGACGGTTATTTTATAATAAAAGTAGGCTTCCGTAACACGTTTATGTCTGTCCATTCTACTAAGTTCTGCAACATCACCTACAACGTCTGTGATGTCAGCCCATAACACCAGTGCCATGTCAGTGCTTCCCCCTTTGATCGTGCTGACTACACTGAACTGGTCGGAAAACACAAACTATTTACATAGCCGTTTCGACCGACGTTTAATTCAGTGCGGTGGTACCAACCCGGGAAGGTTAAACCCTACCACCAAGTAAAATTACGAGGGAAGGGACTTACAGTTTTACGAGGAATCCGAACCTTGGTCAGCCTCCAACGGTCAGCGGTCACCCATCTAAGTACTGACCGCACCCAGCGTTGCTTAAAATTCAATAGCGACAGTTGACTGTCTGCACCACTGAGCTATCGAAGCTGACGTGGTCCTATTTTAATTGGGTCAAGATCGGATTGGAAAGCGAGGCGGAATCGCGAGGCCGAAGGCCGAGCGATTCCGCCGAGTACATTAATAGCAAAAAATTACTAAAAAAAACTGTGAAATTCCGCCGAGTACATTAATAGCAAAAAATTACTAAAAAAAACTGTGAAATAAAAAAAAAGTTTTAAAAAACATAAAACCGACTTCCTAAAAAAAGTAAAACTAAAAAACTATTTAAAATAAAAATATAAAAACCGCCTTCAAAAATATATGAAATAAAAACCTAAAAAAAAAAACGAACCCTAGAGTTGAAGGCGGTGCTAAAAAGGCTACACAAATCACAAAGGATATTATCATCCGCTCATGTTTTCTTTCATGCATCATTTTTGCTTGCTTTAGCACCGCCTTCAACTCTAGGGTTCGTTTTTTTTTTTAGGTTTTTATTTCATATATTTTTGAAGGCGGTTTTTATATTTTTATTTTAAATAGTTTTTTAGTTTTACTTTTTTTAGGAAGTCGGTTTTATGTTTTTTAAAACTTTTTTTTTGTTTCAATATGTCGTCGAATGAAGTCGTGCGTCTTGCAATTAGTTTGATTTGTGATCATTTAATTGAGCATTTAACAAAAAAGAAGCAAAAAAAACGTCGACGGTGGTGGGTGCGACCATGGATTGCAAGAAGAAATTTATTGGGAGCTTCAAGATACATTGTTGAGAGAACTAGCTGATGAAGATCCTGAATCATATTGCAATCATTTGCGAATGGACAAAAGTAAATCTGAAGAACTTCTGTATCTAATAGTCTGATATCACCATAACGGCACGCGCGACCACGCCACGACCGCAAGCGCTGTTGGGACCGGCTGTGTTCGATCTGCTCTAGCCAGCAAGGCAATATAAAGGGAAATCTTCGGAGCACCTTCTCGGGAGCAAGCATAATTTTAGAATATTGTATTGTATTGTTGTTTATTGATCATTCATGTGGCAGTTAGACTGCACTCGAACTTGTCACAATTTGATCTATCCGGTTCGATTACACCCACTAAGAAAAACCGACAAGAAACTTCGCAGGGTATTTTTTTCTTATACATATAAATTACAAGTACTTTAGTGACTATAGCCACATAATATCATCGCTTAGGCCGCGTCAACTGCGCATGTTTTTTCGAAATATTACAAAAGTAACATTACACAAAAACATTTTCATACAAATGTGTATGGCCACGCCCCAATGTTTCGATGTTTCTGTGTAATGTTTCAAAAAAAAAAAACATTCGCAGGAGATGTGGCTTTACAGTCTATGAGAGTTCTGACTGACTGACTTAAGCGTATCAGGTGTAAATAACCTTTGGCAAACTTTGATACGTAATTTGGATCAACATAATTTTACTAGCTTCTGCCCGTGGCTTCGCTCGCGGTAGACGAGGTTTGGTCATGCCAAACTTGGAATCTGGAGCAACAGCTCGGCGAGTTGAGTCGCACGCATCGGTGGTAGTCGGTGTTGCGACTATCGCATCATCGTAAAAGTAACGACCGCACCTAGGGCAGGAGCGAGCGACCCACCAGCGACGCGACGACGTGCCGCGTTTGATCCGCTGCACCCCTGCTGCTGTATTTTGACAGGGCTCACCAGAGATCTAAATCTAGATCTTTTTTTTTTATGCAAACTGACACTGTTGGCTACATCACCTACAACATCCGTGATGTCAACCCATAACACCGGGTGAACTAGGTGCCACGTCAGTGCATCCCTTCGGTCGTGCCGGCTACACTGAACTGGACGGAAAACACAAACTATTTACATAGCCGTTTCGACCGACCTTTCATTCAGTGCGGTGGTATCAACCCGGGCGGGTTCAACCCTACCACCTAGTAATATAAGAAGGGAGTCATACCCCTTAGTCTTTGGTGGTACATTTTTTTTTTATGGAAATTGACACGGTTGGCTACATTTTTCCTTATAGAAAGCGCGACATACCACGGACATAGAGGCACCGATAAGGTGTCTATCGACACCCATGGACGTTTGGTCGTACGCGGGGGTTACGAATGCCATTCCAGCCTGACAGGTGCCTAAATGCCTCTTTTGAAGGACCCGAGACTACACTTGGGGGGAAATATGTGGGCAAAGTTTACCAGTTCTGGCTACATGGTCTACTACATCGGTGATGTCAGCCCATAACACCTTGGTAAACTAGGTGCCATGTCAGTGCTTCCCTTCGGTCGTGGCGGCTATACTAAACAGGACGGAAAACACGATCTATTTACATAGCCGCTTCAACAATACATCTATTTACATGGCCTTTCATTCAGTGATGTGGTATCAACCCGGACGGGTTAAACCTACCACCTAGTAAGGTAAAAAGAGAAGGGACCTGCAGTTTTACGTGGAATCCGAACCACGGTCAGCCTCCAACGGTCGAGCGGTCACCCAACCAAGAACTGACCGCGCTCAGGGTTGCTTAAGAACAGTCGACCGACTGCACCATTGAGCTACCGCTCGCGGCGACCCGTCGCTATTTTTTCTGTTTTTTTTTTCCTCGTTTCTTATTTTTTTTCGTACATACATACCACACGCTTTATCCCGACAATCGGGGTAAGCAGAGTAAGGGGTGTTGTGCCGCAAGTACTCTTGTAAATTACAGCTCCACACCGACCGCCACGTTTAGCAAAGTGTTAGGACAAAATAATAAATATCAAGCAGCAAGCAAGGCACGAAGATCCACCTGCTACAAGACTCGGTGGAAGGAAGGACCGTGCCATGGTGCCGTTTTTAGGTTTCCGTATCCCGTACGGAGGCCTATTACTATAGCACGATAGCCTACGCCGTCTGTCTGTCTTTCTGTCGGTCTGTCTGTCCTACTGCTGTATCTTTGGAACCGTAATATGTAGCCGGTTGAAATTTTCACAGAATATGTGCTATTTATTATTATAGCCGATATAACAACAAATAAGAAAAATAAGAAAAAGAAAAAAAAATCACAGGGGTTCCTATAGACGAAACTAAAAAGTGTATGCGCGCGCGCCATCTACCGAAAAGAGTATGAAGCATTTTAACTAATCATGAATTTTAACTAATATGAAGCATTTCATAAACACGCCATAGATGGCGTGAGTGGCGCTGACCATGACATGGCGATACGGAACCCTCGGTGCGCGAGTTCGACTCTTACCTGGCCGGTTTTTTTTAGATATCAAATTGCTCCCTGAAGCGTTTTGTACCTATTCTGTATACTAATTCTATACCAACATTTTCGGCATTTCCTATCATTGATTTCGCCAAGATAGTCTGCCGTAGTTTTCTGACAACACCGCGAGAGGGAGCGGATGTTGCCGACACGACGTGAGTTGAGGATTTTTCGCGAGAGAGCAAAAACATCTGAAACGTGATAGCAGAGTCTGTAGTTTTTGCTTTCCCTCTATTTCATGCTATCAATTCCTTTTTGCGTCAGCTCCTCGACGAGGCTTCGCATCCGTTCAACTCTGTACTGGAACCGAATGAAGATATCATTTTATACGAGTATTGTTAGATAGAAAATAATACTTTATTGTGCATCTTTATTGCTAACAAACAAATTAATAAACACGACTTATATATAAAAGATTTCCTCTATAGGGGCCAAACACATTTGTTGAAGCCGAGCCGCCCGCCGAGCTGAGTTGCGGTGCGCGGCACCCTCAGAGCGGGCTTCCTGGGCGCTGACCCACCGTCCTTAGGAACGATCGCGACCGCTACCAATGCGACCGCGACCTCCCCTGTCGAGGGATATGTACTTCTGCGACCCGCGCGACCCGACGTGAGTCGTGTCGTCCGCTCCGCGGAGGAGAGCGGGAATAGACGGGCGCGGATGCGCGGGCGACGCGGGAATAAGAAAACACGCGTCTACAGTACAATGGCGCCGGACGGTGTACTCCGCGACTTGTGGCCGGTCAACGTTTCCACGGCGGCGATAGAGAGTCACTTGACGAAACAATTAGGTACGTACTGCGTGTACGTACACCACTTACTCTGCGCGAGCCGACTGGCCGCTGTGCGCCTATGAGACCGAACTTACACGGGCTGCCTACTACCAAGCCATGTTGGGAGGTCACCCGTGAAGGACCCCGAGGGTCAGGTCTACAGTAGGCTAACACGGCAACACAGCACGGCTCACCTCACGACAGCTCCGCCGCAGCCTCCGCCCCGACCGAAGTACGAGCCACCGAGGTGGAACGCACGACTGCAAGAACGAAGGTCTCCGACGGATCCAGTGGCTGACGAGAGGCTAGTTCAACTCCGGAGTGAACGAGGCGCACTAGGCGAGTGTGGTAGAAGAACTGCCGGTCCACCCAAGGTGGCCCTATATTTATATCAAAAGCTCGAAAACTTTCTCTTTTTCGCCTCTCTACGCCGCCTGAGGTCGCTGCGTCCGACCGACCGAGACGCAAGAGTGCGCCGTCCGACTAAAATATTTATTTTTCATAATAATATACACGTACAAAGTTGGCCAATCGATAGAGCTTACTTTTTTATCTATATATGCCATTCGGCATGGCACTCAGCCTTACTGTTTCCGACTAGAGGCTCCCTAAAGTTTATTCTCTTTGGAACGACCTGGCTAGGAAACCATACCACTCTCGTCCTGTGGAGTGGTATGCCCGAATAGGGGCTGAAAAACACTATAGTTTTCCTATATATCCATACCCCTCCCTATCCGGGCTTAGCTGAGAGAGGGCCCAAGGTCCTCTCTGCATACTAAGTGTTCGCCCGACCTAGCGCCTATAGAAAAAATATTAGAGCTACCCAAGGTAGCTCAAAAGATGCGCTAAGTCGAGCCCGTCCCAAAGAGGTATTGGACATGTGGGTGAAAAATCATTTTCCGTACCCAAGGTACGGAAAACACTTTTCTAACCCGCGCGGTGCTCTGTCTCGCTTTCCGCGCGCCGAGTCCGCCCGTCCCCCGCGAGGCGTCGCCACTGGCGTGGCGCGCTAGCACGTTATGGGAGATCGGGCCTCAGACTCGGGCCTGGAGGAATCCTATCATGACAAACAGTATACCATTCTGTTCGTCTCCTCCAGGCGGTTCCAGTGGTACCCCACATGTCCCAAGTCTATCAGAGACTGGGCCTCCAGTCGGGAAAACAGGGGAAAATCACCGCACCCGCGTAGAGCGTGCGTGCGGTTTTTCTCGAAAACCAACCGTACAATTTTAATAACAGTTACATATTTGGAATCTACATTTTCAGCTCTATCGATTGGCATACATAACATTTTAATTATTCACAGTAATTTTTGCGGCCTCCTTCACGGCCACAGTCCGATCGGGAGGGTCGCCAAATACTCGCCCCACCCACGGCGAAATAACATTTTCCCACGGTCGGAGTCGGGCCGTGCGCAAAACCGTTGCCTGGGTTTTTCCAGACAACGGACACGGCGTGGAGGTTGCTTACTAACACATACGCACTTACGCGTTGTATATTCGTTTATTCAATGTGTTAGCAAGCTCCCTCCACGCCCGTTACATTACAATATGTTATGCAATGCTAAATATGATTTTACCTTTACATAATATTCCAAAGTTATAGCACGATTTTAAGTTACATTAACATGATTTTACAATAACTATTTTCAAAGAACAAAAAATATCAATGTAAAAAAAAATAAAAATGTAAACTATGTATCTATCAAATTGTAAAAATTAAAATTATAAAAAAGTGTAAACTATAAACTACAAACATTATTCAATCATCATACATTTTTAGGAAAAAGTGTTCTATAACTAGGTGTGCGCAGCGCAAAGTCCACTGCGCTGCGCACTTGGCCACCCCAAGGATGGCACTTAGATGAGGCAGGAGCCTCACACAACACTTTACCTAATATGACTACCTAGATGCCGATTTAACTAGCTAGACCGCACTTTTGAGGTCTGTCGGCAACAGATCCCCTCTCATGACACGCTCGCGTTCATCCAGCCGTAGTTGCCGACGTCTCGCCCCAAGGGCGACTGCTCCACGTCGCAGACGACAGCTCGGGCTACCACGGCGCCGTCTCCCTGCAGAACCGGTTGGCTGCCTGGCTGGACTCCACATCGTCCGGCTGCTTGGCTCTTCCCGCTGCAGGTGCGGCGTCGTCCGTGCTCCATCCTCCGGGCGCGGTTGGCCGCCTGGCTGGACCCCATGTAGTCCGGCTGCTAGCTAATCCCGCGTCCGACGTGAAGACCGGTGTAGCTCCTGTCGTGACTTGGCGGCTGGCTCCGTGCTCAGTCTCCCGGCTGACTGGGTGAATCCGTGATGAGATGCCGACCCATTGCCTGGGTCGGCTCGCGCCGCGGTGCGCCGACTGCAGTGTCGGCGATCGGTGCGGCGCTCTATTGTTGCGGTGGCATCAGGAGTCCCGTCGTCCGGCGCGTGCCGGCGTCGCGTTGCTCTGCGGCGGCGGCAGCGGCGGCGGCGGCGAGGCGGCGCAGCGCGGGGTGCGCGTGCGCCGGCGGCGTGCGCCCGCACTACACTGCGGGCGCGGTTGCTGCGGCGGCGGGTGGCGCGTCGTACGGCGTAGCGCTCAGTGCGCATGCACCGATGGAGTGCGCCCGCCCGGTGATAGCGGGTGCGGCGGCGGCGGCGTCGTCCGCCCGCCCTATGTCGGTGGGCGCGGCGGCGACGGCGGCGAGCCGGGCTGCGCTAGGTGCGCGTGCACCGGCGGCGTGCGCCCGCTCTATGTTAGCGGGCGCGGTAGCTGCGTCTGGCGAGCGCGCCGCGCCAGTGTTGGCGGCAGCGGCGCGCGTCTCCGTTGCGGCGATTGCCCGAGGCGCGGTGCGTGTGACGTGCACCGCGCTCTCGGGGACGGCGGCCGACGCGAGGCTGTTGTCCAAAGCTGCGTCGGTCGCCGGCGGAGGAGGGGCGGCAGAGTGTGTTGCCAGCCCCTCGTTCGGTGCAGCCGGCCCCCTGACCGGCTGTGTGTCACTTGCTGCGTCGACGGGCAGCGCGATAACATTCCGCGCCGCCCGTTTGTAGATTCCCGTCGATGTTTTTACTTTGACGACACGCACGCGCCCGTCGTCGCCGGGATGCGTGCGCACGACTCGCCCACGCGGCCATACGTTGCGGGGCGAGGCAGGGTCAGCGATGATCACAATATCGTCGATCTTGAGGTCGGGGTTGACGCCGTCCGGCGTCCTCGGCTGCAGCGTCGGTAGGTACTCGCGTACCCATCTGCTCCAGAACATGTCTGCGAGCCTCTGTGCAGTGCGCCACTGCTTCCGGCGGATCAGGTCACCGTCGTCGAAGACACCCGGCGTAGGGAGCCCGGTTGAGGACCCCAGAAGAAAATGATTAGGGGTCAGGGCTTCTGGGTCATCCGGGTTCACGGAGACATGAGTCAGCGGACGTGAGTTGACCGCGAACTCTGCCTCTGTTAGCAATGTCATCAAGACTTCCGGCTTCGGTGACCTTTCTTTCAGGGTGACCCGCAGTGCGCTTTTGATGCTGCGCACTAATCGTTCCCACGCCCCCCCAAAATTTGGCGAGTGGGGGGGAATGAAACGCCATTCGGCCCCTCTGTTCAACGCGAAGCGACGTATTTCTTCCATGTCGATCTCTGCGAACGCCTTCTTGAGCTCGTTGTCCGCGCCGTGAAAGTTCGTGCCGTTGTCACTTATAAGTACGGCCGGCGGTCCCCGTCTGGCCATGAACCGCCGCAGCGCCATTATTGCTGAGTCGGTGTCTAACGACGCGGCGAGCTCCATGTGTACTGCTCGGGTGGTCATGCACGTGAGCAGCACTCCCCATCTTTTCTCGTGACGTCGCCCGATGGTGACGTCCATGGGTCCAAAATAGTCGATCCCGGTGTTGGTGAACGGCCGATGGTGATGTTCGAGGCGGATCGTAGGCAGGTCCGCCATCGGTGGGTTGTGCGCGGTCGCACGTGCGACGCGGCAAGTCTGACAGCGACTCGCCACGCCGCGTACTGTCGGCCTCAGCCGCAGTATCCAATATTTCTGTCGGATGTTATTGATGACAGCTTCGTTGTTTCCGTGGTGCGCTTTTATATGCTCTTGCATGATTATTAAGCGCACCACGTATGAGTCACCGTCCAATATTATTGGTGACTTGGCGCTTCTCGCTATTTTTGCTTTAGCGATGCGCCCCTGCAGTCGTAGCAGCCCATCCTGTGCTACGACCGGTCGGAGCTCTCGTAGACGGCTCGTAGCGTCGATTGTCCGTCCCTCCTTCAGCGCCTTGATTTCCGAGCGGAACGATTCGTCTTGATGGATTCTAATTAGAATCCGTTCCGCCCGGTCCACGTGTTGACGATCCAGTTGGTTTGCGCGCCCGCGCAGCTTATCTATGAAATATAGCACGTTCGCTGCCGCTCGTGCGAGCCGCGTCCACGAAGAGAAGCGCCGCGGGTCTGGCAGCGCGTCGCGGCTTGCGGTCGTAGCGAGGCAGCCGATTGTTTTTGGTTTTAATTCTTCCGTGCCGATGTCGTCGTCGGCGTCGAGTTCGGCCGGCTGCGCGGGCCACTCCGATGTCGGGCGCGTGAGGAAGGACGGTCCCGTGTACCACTTGCCGTCCTGCTGCAGGTTCAGCTCTCCGATGTCCCGCGTGATGACGTCAGCGGGATTTTCCTTCGTAGGCACCCACCGCCATTCGCTTCGATTAGTTAATTCGTCAATTTCACCGAGGCGGTGGGCTACGAAAGCTTTGAAGTCGCGTGGGTCAGTTTTGATCCACGTTAATGCCGTCCGCGCGTCCGTCCAGTAATATTTCACCGCCGGCTTATTTGATGCTCGTGGCTCACTGCTTGCGCAAGTCGCGCGCCAAGCAGCGCCGCTTGCAGCTCCATCCGTGGAATGGATAGTGGGCGCAGTGGAGCTACTCGAGCTTTGCTCGCTACGAGTACGGCTCGTCTCTCTGCACCGGCGGTGAATACAAAATAACATGCGGCACCGTATGCCTGCTCGGACGCGTCGGTAAATGTGTGCAGCTCTATATTGGTCGTGCGCGGAGCGTAGTGGCGCGGTATCTCTACGCTCGCGAGCTGCTTCATCTCAGCGAGCCAATCTCGCCACTTGTTGTTGTCGGTGTCGGTGATCGGCTCGTCCCATGTCACTGCGCTGCGCCAGATGTCTTGCAGAAGAATGCGGCCGCGTACTGTTACAGGCGAGGCGAGACCCAGCGGATCAAACACGGACATGACGACCGACAACACTTGTCTTTTTGTCGGCCGTATTTCTCCTTCCACTATCTCCTTAGATATTCTGGAGAAGGAGAGGTTGAACCCCAATCTATCCTGCTGGGGTTCCCATATGAGCCCGAGTGTCCTCTCGGGCTCGATGTCCGTGTCCGCCAGGTCTATTTTGCCCTTCCGGCTTGTTAGAGCCATCAGTGCAGCAGCGGGGGAGGGGCTGCCCCCCGCCCCACACCTCACGCCGCGCCACCGCGCGGTGCCGCCGCCGCGAGGCGAGCGCAGCCAGTGTGCCGTCCATCAGCCGCCAGTGCAGGCGCACGCTCTTTTGTTTACATATTTACATCAATGTCATTAATTTACATATCAGTCATTTCATTACACCACATATTGGGAAGAAGTCGACTTTCATTTTAACCACAAGATGAGAAACTCCAACCCACAACATCTTGTCCTTCGAGTCGGATAAAAGTAGTCATCATTCCGCAATAGTCAAGAAATACCAAAGGATCGGCGCATCGCATCGTCCCTCCGGCTTCCCGCACCATCCGCCCGCAGGAGCTCACAAGCAAGGCTACCTCAGCGACAGGAGTGCGGCAGGAGACGCCTAGGAGCAGCAGGACACTCACCTTCGGGAGCGACGCCGACATCCGCCGAGTCAGGAACCAGGACTAGGTGCAAGTTACTGTAAGTCCGTTCCAATCCCCTATTTCCAAGTCTTTATTTCCAATTTCTCAATTCATCTTTCACTATTCAATTTGTCTTGTTTGCATCGAAGTAAAATACAATCCAGTCATACAGTCCATTTATACAAATTCATTCATTCATTAATAATATAATTTCAATACAGTCCATTCGTTCATTCGTTCATACATACCGTTCAGTCATAGTTTACAGATTAACTCATTTCATTCAAACTATAATACATACTTAAAGTCTTTCATTCAGTTCATTCAAGCAGATCTTTATAACTATGAAAACATACCCAAGTTAAAAATCGTAATATCAATACAAGTATATAAATAAAACAAAAATAACTTCACAAAGTTACACAAATTAAAATCATCAATTTGTCACAATTCTAAGCTACAGAATCTGTACACGGGCGCGGCCTGTCTCGATATTACGATACATCGCTGCACCTGCACTAATGACCGTAGGCAGCGGAGGCTCGCTCGCTCGAAGCGAATGAATAGATTTGATTGACACGTTGTAAAGATTTGATTGACACTTCATAGATAAAAAACTGTTTATCGTATTTCAGTGATTTTTCGGTGTTTCGAGTTACAATTTTATAAATATTTCATTCTAGGTGGGTTAATTCGCATCCCCGCTTCTCATTTACGGTAAAATGGCAGATAAAGAGTTGCCGAGGAAGCGTGCAGGCTACAAAGGCCGTGTAACTCAATTTGCAAACTACTTGAACACACTCCAGAGTCCATTAACTGTTCAACAAGTTATTGAGTTGAAATTAAGGTTGATAAAAATGTCAGAATTATACAATCAATTCGATGACATACAAGTGGAACTGGAGAGTGTTCCGGGAGATGTGCAGGCCACACAGTTGGCCGAACGTGCAGAATTTGAGAAGCACTACTATTCGAGCATGGCAAAAGCGCAAAATTTGTATGATGTAAGTATTCAGATTCAACTTCAAGAATCTGGCGCGACCAGTCCCAGCCGCGATCGTGTTGGTGGTGAATCAGCATCTACTGAAAGGAAAAATACTGTGAAGCTGCCGACCATAGTGTTGCCTAAGTTCTCCGGCATGCACGAACACTGGTTGGAGTTTCACGACACCTTCCTGTCTCTTATTCATCTTAATGACAGTATCAATGATGTGCAGAAATTTCACTACTTGCGGGCCGCTCTGGAGGGGGACGCCGCTCAGGTAATTAGATCATTAGAATTTTCAAGCGCTAATTATACAATAGCCTGGAACCTATTGCGTGATCGATACGATAACCCCAGACTATTAATCCAAAATCATATTAAGTCGTTGTTCAATATCGAAACTATTAAAAAGGAGTCTCATTCTCATTTAAGGCAGCTTTTAGACACATTCAATAAAAACTTAAGGGCGCTAGACACGCTCGGAGAACCGACTAAATCGTGGGACACGCTTCTACTTTACATCCTCTCCTCCAAACTAGACGCCAGGACAGCTCGCGAGTGGGAGGAGCAGAAAGGTAAGGAGGAAAAGGTAACTCTCGATACATTTCGCAAATTCATTAAGGGTCGAGCAGACCTACTCGAAACAATGGATTTGAACAAATCTTCACCTTCATGCAGCAAGACATTTAACATTAAAGGTCTAGTGACAACGACAGAAAATGCCAAATTCGAGTGTCCATTGTGTAAAGGTGAGCATGCAATATACAGATGCGACCAGTTCTTACAGCTGTCATGCAGCAGCAGAGCAGACAAGGTCAGGTCGCATAAGTTGTGTCTCAATTGTCTCAGACCTGGTCACATGGCCAATGTATGCAAACTAGGTTCATGCAAGAAGTGCCATGCCAAGCACAATACTTTACTCCATCAGGATGAATCGGTGTCTAAGCCGGTCGATTCTGTCGCATTGTCCGCATCAACACATACATCAAATTCACAGGTACTCCTATCTACAGCACTTGTCAAAGTGTATGACAGGCGCGGGGGCGAGCACGTCGCCCGCGTTCTGTTAGACTCAGGTAGCAGTTCATGCTTCATCACAGCGAAGCTATGCAGTGAACTCGATCTGGTTACTGTAAAGGTGGCAGGAACAGTTTCGGGTATCAATAACAGCACACTTTACACTACAAACAGATGCAATCTCAACGTACATTCATTACAGAGTCCATTCAGTTGTAACATCTCATGTCTCGTTCTACCTACCATTACGTCATCAATACCGAGCGCTGCGGTGAACCGAGCCGATTTAAAGATCCCACCTCATTTGAAGTTGGCCGACAACGCGTTCCATCTGCCGGCGGAGGTCCAAATCCTCATCGGGGCGGACGTATTTTGGGATATCATCGGCTCGGAACAGATCAATTTGGGACGAAACAGACCGGTACTTCGTAACACACAGCTCGGTTGGTTGATTTCGGGTGTCATTGGAACAGGGCTGAGGCAGAATAACACTCATTGCAATTTTGCTATTAATATGGATGTGCAGGAACAGCTGGCCAAGTTTTGGCAGATCGAGGAGCTATCGGACGCCACTAAGCCGGCGTATTCAGCGGAGGAGAGAGCGTGTGAGAATCACTTCACTCAAACCGTGGCTCGCGCCGACAACGGTAGGTTCTCAGTCACGATCCCTCTGAAAGGCACTGAAGACGATCTCGGTAGCTCCTTCGAGCGTGCAAAACAATGTTTCTTGTCATTAGAGAGACGGTTACAGCGTCAGTCCGCACTTAGAACCATGTACGTCGATTTCATGAAAGAATACATAATGTTGGGTCACATGACAGAAAGTGATTCTACCAACAAATCAGTCAAGTCGTACTACCTCCCGCACCATGGTGTTGTGCGTGAAGGTAGCTCGACCACTAAGCTACGAGCTGTTTTCAATGCAAGTGCGCCCACTACGTCTGGAGTGTGCTTCAATGACATCCAGATGGTGGGGCCGACAATACAAGACGATCTCCTGTCGATACTTCTTCGTTTTAGGCAACACAAATTCGTAATCTCGGCCGACATTGAGAAGATGTATCGACAGGTCCTTGTAAATCACGACCAAAGACGACTACAGCAAATCTTCTGGAGAGAGGATCCTTCACATAAATTAAAAACCTACGAGCTAAACACAGTTACATATGGGACTGCATCGGCACCCTTCTTAGCAGTGCGATGTCTGAAGCAGTTAGCCGAAGAGTGTACTGACGGAATCATATCTGAAATCATACACAAAGATTTTTATGTCGACGATATGCTCACCGGAGCCGACACAATTGAGCAGCTTGCATTGATTCGCAGCAAAGTTGCCCAGGTGCTGGAGTCAGGTTGTCTCACTTTGAGAAAATGGCGTTCGAATGAACGCAGATTACTGTCTGCACCTAACACGGACAACCTGAATCTAGACCTGAGCGCAGAAAATCAATGCAAGACTCTCGGATTGGGCTGGTCGAGCACAACGGACGAACTGAACATCAGTATAAACGTTCAGAATGACCAACTCACATTTACGAAACGGAGCATATTGTCGACCATTGCGCACATTTTCGACCCTTTAGGTCTTCTCAGTCTTTCCATAATTCAGGCAAAAATCATCCTCCAGAAGCTTTGGCTTCACAAACTATCATGGGACGACCCTCTCCCAGAAGAGGTTCGTTCTGCTTGGATAAAATTCGTATCACATCTGCCACAATTAGAGCTGGTACGGATTCCAAGACGAGTCATTTGCGATGGCCCAAATGTCATTGAAATACACACATTTTGTGATGCGTCTCAGGACGCATACGGGGCGTGCACGTACGTCCGTTCAATAAATTCAGAGCACATCGAAGTTCATCTGTTGTGCTCCAAAAGCAAGGTCGCACCGATAAAACCAACAACAATTCCGCGCCTTGAGCTGTGCGGTGCGTTGGTAGGTGCACGACTCACGACAAAGGTTATCGGCTCACTACGGTTAAACATTCAAAGATGCTTTCTATGGACTGACTCTTCCATAGTTTTGGGCTGGTTGAAAACCAACCCCAGCAAACTCAAACCATTCGTTAAAAATCGAGTTGCAGATATTCAGGAACTCTGCAATAAACATACATGGCGTCACGTGCCCACCGCAGAAAATCCTGCAGATCTGCTGTCTCGTGGTGTTAGTCCCAATATCGTTGAACGTTCAGCATTATGGTGGTCGGGTCCACAGTTTCTCACTCACCAAGAACCGGCTTGGCCCAAGTTCCAGGCAGGTGAGTGCGACGAAGACTTACCTGAAATGAGACCACAAACTCAATGTTTGATCTCGTTTGCTTCTCCAGACGTCTTCCCGTTCTCGCGGTTCTCAAACTTCCAACGGCTTAAGCGTTCAATAGCTTATGTCCTGCGGTTTATTCATAACGCTAGAAAAGAAAACATTAGAAAAAACGGTCCACTTACCGTACAAGAACTGGATGCTGCAACTGTTCACCTATTCAAGGTCGTGCAGGTGGAGTCATTTCCATTAGAGTTGACAATCTTGCAAAAGAAAAATCAAGTTTTAAAAGGCGCTATCGCCAGCTTAAATCCATTCATCGACCCCTCCGGCCTTATGCGCGTGGGAGGTCGACTTGAAAATTCAGATTTCGCATTTGAAAAGAAACATCCCATTATAATCAGCGCGGACCACCCAGTTTCACATTTACTATTTAGACACGAACACTTACAGTTAATGCATGCTGGACCACAGCTCCTTCTCTCGTCCATCAGGGAATCATTCTGGCCTGTAAGGGGGAGAAACTTAGCAAAGAAAATTACTCACCAATGTGTCCGATGCAGCCGCCTGAAACCAAAACCAGTTAGTCCAATCATGGGTCACTTACCTGAGCAGCGCGTCGTTCCAGGGTTTCCATTCCAGTCCACGGGCGTCGATTATGCAGGTCCTGTGATGGCAGCAGATAGGAAGGGTCGTGGTTGCCGGCTGATCAAAACGTATATTGCTGTTTTCGTGTGTTTCACCACTAAGGCCATCCACCTGGAGCTGGTCAGCGATTTAACCAAAGAGTCATATTTGTTAGCCTTACGACGCTTCATTGCGCGTCGGGGCAAACCGACTGACATAAGTTCAGACAATGGTACGTCCTTCGTTGGGGCACGCAACGAACTTTACAAGTTCTTTAAGGAAAATTCCAAGGCGTTGTCTGAAGATATGTCAAATCAGTCAATTCAGTTTCACTTCACGCCAGCATATGCTCCACATTTTGGCGGACTGTGGGAAGCGGGAGTCAAATCGACCAAGCATCACCTAAAACGTGTACTAGGAAATTCACATCTGACGTTTGAGGAGTTGTATTCTGTTTTGGTGCAAATAGAGGCAATATTAAACTCCCGTCCTTTGTCTCCCCTGTCTTCCCATCACGACGACCTCCTTCCTCTGACTCCAGGCCACATCCTCATCGGACGAGCTTTAACTTCTGTGCCGAGTCCCAGGTTCGAAGACGTCGCCGTGAATCGACTCACACGATACCAGAGAGTCGAGCAGCTTCGCCAGCACTTCTGGCGCCGATGGCACAAGGAGTACGTCGCCGAATTGCAGCAGCGCGTGAAGTGGAGAGCCACAACTAGCCAACTCATCGAAGGGACCATGGTCGTCATAAAGGACGACGACCTCCCTCCGCTACGGTGGAGCCTCGGGCGCATCGTGCAGGTGTATCCTGGGCGCGACGGTGTTGCCAGGGTCGCCGATATCAAGACAGCGCGAGGAGTGGTGCGACGAGCCTTCTCCAAAATCTGCCCTCTTCCACTCAACGACGACGTCACCTGTTCTCCCGCAGAAACCCGTTGAAAGAGCAAGCTTTCAACGCCGGGGGGTATGTTAGAGCCATCAGTGCAGCAGCGGGGGAGGGGCTGCCCCCCGCCCCACACCTCACGCCGCGCCACCGCGCGGT
Source organism: Nematopogon swammerdamellus (assembly GCA_946902875.1). Classification (NCBI taxonomy): domain Eukaryota; kingdom Metazoa; phylum Arthropoda; class Insecta; order Lepidoptera; family Adelidae; genus Nematopogon; species Nematopogon swammerdamellus. Next base: position 18,279,998 of record OX336356.1, on the reverse strand, counting down.
GCCGCCGCCGCGAGGCGAGCGCAGCCAGTGTGCCGTCCATCAGCCGCCAGTGCAGGCGCACGCTCTTTTGTTTACATATTTACATCAATGTCATTAATTTACATATCAGTCATTTCATTACACCACATATTGGGAAGAAGTCGACTTTCATTTTAACCACAAGATGAGAAACTCCAACCCACAACACGGCTTCTCGCGTTGGCAGGCAGACTGTTGATGAGGCGGGGCGTGTTGCTCGCCCAGCCCGTCAAATCGAAGCCGCCTCGCCTGTGCAGCTCCCGTAGGTCGGCGGCCAGCTGTATTGCTTCCTCTTCTTCGTCGACACTGACCACGCAGTCATCCATGTAGAAGTTTTCCCGCGTCACTCTTGCTGCGCGCGGGAAATCATTTTCTTCTGCCTCCGCATTTTTATTTTTTATAAATATCGCGGAGGTGGGGGAAGAGGTCGCGCCGAAGATGAGGGAGGTCATCTTGAATTCTTGAAGCCCTCCCCCTCTCGTAGAGTCGCGCCATATGAATCGCAGCGCGTACTGGTCCTCTTCTCTTATTTTTATTCGAAGAAACATATCTTTGATATCGGCGGTCGCGGCGTATTTTCCCTATCGGAATCGCATCAGTACTCCGAGGAGGGAACTCAGGAGGTCCGGCCCGGTCAGTAAATAATCATTCAGTGAGCGGCCTCCTGCCTTCGCTGCGGCGTCAAAAACTAGCCGCAGCTTGCCCGGTTTGTGAGCGTTCACCACGCCGAAGTGAGGTAGGTGCCATGTCGGCACTTTCGGTGCGGAGGCCGCGTCGCAGACTTCCGCGTGTCCCTCCGTGAACAGTTTGTTTACCTCTGTTGTATATTTATCTCGGAGGTCATTGCACTTACGCAGTTTCGTTTCCAGATTGTGAAACCGGTTTATGGCCATTTGTCGGGCGGGCGGATAAGCCGGCGCGTTATCGCGCCACGGCATTCCGATCTCCCACTGCCCGCTCTCACGTTGCTTTGCTGTCTCCTCCAAAATTTGAATTGCTTTCATTTCTGCTGCGTTATCGCGTTTCGTTATTGATACGCCCAATGCGTCTGCGCGATAAACTTAGCTTGAGAAGGTTCTAGTCTATATTCAATAAAACATGTACTCACCGCTACTGGGCACTTAACTGTGACACTAAGATTTATTTTTATATAGTTCATGTATATTTATATTTATTTATATTGGTTTATAGGTCTTGACCATGGTTTTTTTGTTTTTTATGTTTATTTTGTGTATTTTTTGGTTTGCGAGTTTGAATGCGATATTTTATATTTTTGCGGTATGCGCGCGCGTTGCATTGCATCGACTGACTGACGCGACGTCACTCTTACAGATGGCCTTTTCAGCGGAGCGAGTGGTTTAGGGAATATAGTCCTTACCACGTAGATAATAAGATCGACTCTCATGATAGCATTTACTAACCATAAACCGCCCGCCAAGATCCTAGATCTTAACTTATACCATTAAGGAAGAAGTAAGTGAAAATCATACAGTATTAAAGAAAAAGGTGGCGCTATACAGTACGCGTATTGCGACATCTTACATGACTAAACATAGATAAACAATGATGCAGAAAAAAAAATTACTTAAAATTAGAGATTAAATATGCGACATGAATATTTTGGATACATGTTGAAGTTATAGGCAAGGTGTGTCTGGCTCGGGAGCAATCGGTAATGGAGCAATCGTTACGACAGGAAGTTTGAAAATTCTGCTGTGGTCGCGCACAGATACTACTTGCACGATGCCGTTCACGATGGGGTGCGTTTTCACTGCCCTGCCCAATTTCACTGCGAGGGGTGGGCTGTTGTCTTCCTTTAAAATCACTAAACGGGCCACCCTGACATCTGAGTATGACAACTTAGACCATTTATTGCGCTGCTGACGTTTGTTGAAGTAGCTAAGATGCCATTTTCGCCTGAAATGTTGAACACAGTGCTGAATGAGATTCCAACGCGGGAGAGTATTGACGTTTTCATAGGATAATTCTCGATCCGACAGCGAAGTCAGCGCCTGACCGATATTCCAAGTAATCCCCAATACGTTGCAAGCTTTCACGCTTGAAGTTTTTATATTGTCTATGTCTTCTGAAAGGGTTTCATTGTGCACATCCTTATTCCAGAAAACGAGTGCGTGAATTAATTCTGCGAGTGTGATAGGGTACTTCGCCCTTGATTTAGGTTTGAAATTACTAAAAATATGAAATCTCAATGCGCTGTAAGGCTGCGCAATAATGCGCTGAAATATTTTGAAAGAAGAATATTTATCGATTAATTGTTCCAATATGTTATTAGACGAGAAGAATGTCTTCGTAACTTGCACACACTTTTCTACGTCAGCTGCCCTCCCTTCGGTGACGAGTACGGTGTTGTCAGCATCAGTGGCGGGGGCGGAGGCAGCGGAGGCGAGCCGTTCGTGCTGCGACACCGGCCACTCTGCCTGCGGAAGCGTGAGCCACTGGCACGCCGCCCACCATAAGGCGTGGTCGGCCAGCTGCGAAGGATAAATTCCTCGACTGGCGCAGTCGGCCGGGTTCTCCGCGGTCCCTATGTGTCTCCAGAGCTCCAGTCGAGGGATGGATAAACCTTTGAGCATCGCCACCTTTGACTTGGCTACAATTAGCCGAACCTCAACCGAACCGTCCGCTCTCTGAGTGCGCAAGTAACCCACTCCCGAATAAGCGGCTTGATAATATCCATGCATTTGAAATTCGACCACTTTGTACGACATTACGTACCGGGGCGTTCGAATGTCTGCCCATTGAGGTGCTTCTAAGAAAAAGCGATGAACATTATGATAATGTATAATTTGCTGTAGGGGTGGTGGCGTGCCTTGGGAGAGGCCTATGTCCAGCAGTGGACCGATACAGGCTGATGATGATGATGATGATTGCTGTAGGGGATCATCCGATACCACTCCCGTGGTCCATAAAGCTTTAATGAGAATTTTCACTAATATTATGACAGGCAGCCATAGCCATAGCCTATAGCCAACCCATAGGGTCGCATATGCGAGAAACTTCATTAAGAATTATTGATCTTATTGTGAAGATGTGTGCGAGTGAAGATCGAACGCGGTATGAAAAACAGTCAGTGCGCATTTCGCCTCCGCCCTCGCGCCACAAGATGTGTTGCCAGTCTCGATAGTCCGTATGTATAGTTATTTTCTTATACATCTGTTTGATGCCGGCGGTGAACGCGATCTTTTGCAGCCTGAAGTTCGATATGATAGCGATATTGTCGCGCTGTAGCGTGGGGCCGGTAAGTAAAGTATAATTCAATGATTTTTCTGACACAGTTTTCATATTGGCATCGAATACAGTTCTCAAATTGGTCGTTAGCACAGAACACCTACTTCCATTATCTGTGGTCGTTAGACTATCCTGTTTGAGGACACAGTGATGGGGGAGGTAGTAGGACTGGGAGGCGTGTCGCGGCGTGTCCGGGGCTAGCTCCACGCGACCCGCTTCGATGTATTCCTGTAGGCATGCGTTATACTCCATGGCTAGATGCGTGTTCTTGGCCAGGCGTCGCTCCAAGTGAGCGAACCTCCGCAGCGCCGCCTCGCGGGAGTCGCCCAATGCAGTGGGAGGCTCATCGCGGAACGGAAGCCGAACGGTATACCGACTGGAAGGGTTCCGGAAATGATCATTGCGACATTTGTTTTCACATTCCGTATCCTCCGCATTGCGAATGCGATCTAAAGTTGAGTTTATTAATAAGAAACAATTTGCGTTGCTGGTCGTGGCGTTGTTAATTTTACCTATTAATAAATACCCTAGGGTACTATTGATTGCGATTGGAGTACCCGGGGGCCCGGCGACACGATCACCTAAGATAATATCCGAGTAATAATCGGCGCCTATCAATAAATCTATAGCTTGCGATATGTAGTACTTGGGATCAGCCAACTGAAGGTTCTGTAAGTGCGACCACGAGCTCGCGACTGGCACCGTGGACGCAGGTAAGTTACCGCTAATTACAGGTACGACTAGCGCTTCGACACCTAACTTAGTCGAAGAATTAAAGTGCGGCTCGATCACGATCGCTACCTTGCCGCGCGCCCGGTCTACCTGCGAGTTTCCGAGACCGCAGATAGGTATATTCGCACGGCGCCTCGATAGTCGTAAACGCTGAGCGAGATTTTCCGTTACGAACGTCCTCTCCGAAGCCGTATCTATTATAGCGCGCGCGTAGCATTTTGAATCGCTGTCGCAGTCGCTTACTTTCACTAAAGCTGTGAAAAATAATACATTAGTTGTTATGTGATTATTCAGAAGCGAAACAACACCACTATTATCGCCGACATCACAGCCGGACGAGCTCGGAGTGGAGGAGGCGGGAGGCGGCGCGGGCGCAGAGGTAAGACGTGCGGGTGCGGAGGCGGAGGGGGAGTCCGCGCGGGAGCGGGTGCGGGTGCGGGCGGCTTCAGTAGCACGTGAGAGCGGGGAGGCGCCCCGCGGCGGGGGTGAGGCAATGGCGTCGTCGTCGTCGGTTCTCGCGCGGTTCGAGGCGCCTTCATCGTTGTTCATATACGAGTAGAAGTGAAGTAAAGTATTGTGTGATTTGTTGCATATTTTACATTTGCTTGTGGATTTACAGTTGGCGAACGTGTGCTGCCCGCTCAAGCAATTGACACAATATTTCTTCTCCTTGATACAACGGAACCGTTCGATCGAGTCTAATTGCAAGAACTCACTACATTGTGAGATGTGATGCGATTCATTGCGGCAGAATCCGCAGACATCGGACGGGCGCGTCATGAAAGCGCGAGCCGGGCGCGCCGGAGGCGGCGGCGGCGGCGGCGGCGCGGATCTTCTGCTGTTCGTCTTTGTTTCTGAGACGCCTTCAGTGGTGTAAGTGCACGGCTGGCAATTTTCCAACGTGACACTTAACCTTTCTAGAAATGCCAATAGTTGTTTAAGTGTAGGTATTTCCTTAGGATCATCCAATTTACTTTCAAATTGCTGTCTGATGCTAACGTCGAGTTTGCGTTGCAGAATGTGAAACAGTAGGTAATCCCAACCGTCTACGTTAATTTTCATATTTGTTAACGCGCCGACTTGCTCGGTCACTAGCGTTGTGAATTGTTTTATCTGCTGTGCGGTCGCATTCTTAGCCAAATGCGGTAGATCTAAGAGTGACTCGACGTGTTTGGATGAAATGCATCTAGGATTTTCAAATCTATTTTTAAGACACTCCCAAGCCAGCGGGTACTGAGTCTCGGTAATAGGTATACTTTGAATTAAACGCCGAGGCTCCTCGCGCAAGGAAAGCAACAAATATTGAAATTTTTCAATATTCGTGAGCGACGAGTTATCGTGAATTAAGGTCCGAAATAAGTCTCGGAAGGTGCACCAAGAGGTGTATTCGCCGTTAAATTCCGGTAAAGATAATTTGGGCAGGCGCACATTTGATTTTGTATCGGTAGACCTGTCACCTATTGTCGTTGAATTTAAACGTGACTCGTCACGCGCTGGAAACCTTTCGTGAAATATTGCCTGAATTTTGAAATATTTTTCCTCAAAATCTGACCTGAATTTGGCTTGCGATTGCGCATCAAATTGTTTTGCCTTGATCATTAATTTCTCAATAATCTTTTGAGTGCTTAAAAATTCCTTTTTTGCAGGTTCGAGACTTCTGTACCTAATTTTGAATTCACGGTCCGTGTAAGACTCCACTAACAACTTCTCCACTGAGGCCAACACACATTCCCTGTTAAACAAAGCCTGTTCCAGTTCCATAATGATTGCTTATTAATAATAATTTAAATTGAAGAATTTAACACACAAAAATTTCAAACAACTTAAGAGAAACTTCATAAGACAAATATAACATTCATAAATAACAAATATTATATATTATTAATTTAAAGCTGAACGTGTTATGTATTTGATTTTTTATATAATTACAATAATTTAAAGTAATGTAAGTACGTATAGGTATGGGAGTACTTTAGCGTGCGCGCGCGCAACTACCCACACCCGCGCATGCGAGCGCTGCTCGCTACAAGTTTCCAATATTTACGAAACTGTGCGAACTAGGTATAAATTATAATTTCCTTATTGCAATAAGTTGACAATGGATAATGCTACCATGAGAGCTAATTCCGATGCGGTACGAAGGACCAATTTTATGCGCGATAAACTTAGCTTGAGAAGGTTCTAGTCTATATTCAATAAAACATGTACTCACCGCTACTGGGCACTTAACTGTGACACTAAGATTTATTTTTATATAGTTCATGTATATTTATATTTATTTATATTGGTTTATAGGTCTTGACCATGGTTTTTTTGTTTTTTATGTTTATTTTGTGTATTTTTTGGTTTGCGAGTTTGAATGCGATATTTTATATTTTTGCGGTATGCGCGCGCGTTGCATTGCATCGACTGACTGACGCGACGTCACTCTTACAGATGGCCTTTTCAGCGGAGCGAGTGGTTTAGGGAATATAGTCCTTACCACGTAGATAATAAGATCGACTCTCATGATAGCATTTACTAACCAGCGTCGATATCGTACGCGTGCTTTACGAGTTCGTGGAGCTCTATACTCTTTATAGAGTGACGCGTAGGTCCGGCGCTGCCGCTCGGAGGCTCGAATCCGTGCAGGACCCAACCAAGTTTGGTCCTGGAGGCTATTGGCTCGTCGGTGCTCCCTTCCCGGAGCTCCCGACTCGCGATGAGGTGCGCGTTATCCTCACCTACCAATATTTCTGGCATGGCGCCCGGGTAGGTGAGGTCGCCCAAGCCGGCCAAATGCTCGTACTGGCCAACTTGGACTTTGCCCATATGCGTAGGCATCCGTATTTGTTTGAGTGTGCGCGCCCTCATTATATATTCTTCCTTGCCTCCGAGCGGTTTTATCTTTAATACCACTCTCTCGCTATCTGTGCCTTCGACGGTGTCCAATAATCCGTCGACCTGGATGGGTTCCTTTGCGCCGTCCAGCCCCAGCTTCGATGATAATTTTTTCGATATTACGATATTGGTTCGATATTACGAAATGGTTGCGCCCGAATCCAAAAAGGCGTACGTGTCTTTGCGTCCTTTTGGACCGATGATAGTTACCGGTGCTATTTTTATATAGGTACCGTCGCTGGCGGCGCTCTGTTTAGCTGTGGCCGGTTTCACCGCGCTCGCGGCCGAGACTGTTGCAGTGGCGGCGGCGGGGGCAGCGGCGCGCGGGGCGGAGCTTGCAGGCGGTGCGGCGCGGGGCGGCGCGGCGGAGGGGGGAGAGTGGTCGGCAGCGGGGTGAGTGGAGGGGACGCTCGGCTCAGATGTTTGTAGACTCGCTACTGCGGCGGCGGCTGGTGTAGATGGCACCTTTCCTGTCGCCGGCGCGCTATTGTGGTGGAGTAGACTATGGTGACGACGTTCGCAGTTGCCTACTCCGCAATTTTTCTTGCTATAGCACTCTTTCAGAGCGTGCTTGCCTAGGCAAGCGAAGCAGGCGTTTGTACGTCTCGCCCACTCCCATCGTTCGTTCACCGGCAATTTTTTGAAGCGTGCGCACCGTGCTATCGGGTGCCTTTCGGCGCACAGTGCGCACTTTCCGCCGCTGCTCTGCGGGTCGGCGCGTTCCGTTCGCGCCGATACATTTGCCGGTGTCGAAACATTATTTTTGCGGTCCGCGGTACTTTCTTGGACCGCAAATACTTGCTGGTTCGCTTTTTTCGGTCCGACTTTTTCTTTTGCTTTCGAGTCGGCCTTCGGAGGCAAAGAATAGTTACGAACGTTTTTCACCTCCGAGCGAAGGAAACGTAACAAAGTCATATTTTTGGACTCTGATCCGTCATCATTTATATTTGCCCACGTGGTCCACAATGAGCGGAGTGTGATGGGCATTTTTTCTAATATCGACAGATGCACATCGCAGCGTAGATGGTGGTGGTGCTCCCGCAGCTTCTCCAATAGCGTGATGGAGCTGCGGGCCTTCGCGACGAAGTCGGGTAGCTGCTCAGCGTAGTCCAGCGGCAGCTTCGGCAACTCCTCCACCTCCCTCTCCACTTCTTTAACAATTAGGACGGGATGGGCGAACCGTTCTTCTAACGCGTCTACGATCTCGTCCGGGTCCTCCGACATCACGAGAAGAGACTTCGCTGTCTCTAGCGCTTTACCTTTCAAAGCCAGACGCCAGGTTCTCCTCCTTAGAGAACCGGCCCTGCTTCTTCGAGTCATCGTACGCTCGTTTGAACGGCATCCATTCATTCATAGTTCCGGTGAATGTTGGTAGATTCCGACATACATTGCGGTAATCTAATTTCTCTTCTCGTCGGATGTGCAACTGGGACATCGCATCCACGATGATTCGTGTGTGCTCTGCCATTGCTTCGTTCCGCGACTGCCGGCCCGGTGTCATGGATCGGCGGTGCGGCGAGGCGTCAGGACGCGACGAAGCCATTTCGTCTCTATCTTGTCGAGACGACTGGGCCGCCCTCGGCGTGCGCGGCAGTGGCAGCGTCGGCGGGGCGGGATTGGAGCGGGCGTGCTGTTCGGACGGCGCGGCGGCGGCGGCGGCGGCGGCGTGCCGGCGCGCGGCGGCGGCGGAGTCCTCTAGCCAGCTGTGGATACTTTCGCGGCGGCTTCCCTCCATGTCTCGCTGCGAGGCAGTCTCGAAGCGGATAGTACGAATTTCCTCTTCTTCCTCCGCGGCGATACGGGACAGCTCGACCCTCTCCCTCTGTCGGACGACCTCTAAGCGGCGGCGTTGCCGCTCGATTTCTTCCTCAATTGCGTGCGCTTCTTGCATCGCACGCAGCGCAGCGCGCTCACGCAGATACGTCGATCTTCTCGATGCGGTCGAGAAGCGCGACGCTCCGTCGTCGTCGCGACGCGTCGTCGGACGCGATACGTCGCTGGGCGGCGGCGGCATCAGTCCGTAGAGCCCGGCACTAACCTGCGTGCCAGGCGTGGCCCCGGCGAATCCCGAGTCAGCTACCGGCGTGTCGTCGTCGCGTAGTGGTCGGGCGGGGTGCGCCGCGCTCGTCGTAGCAGCTGCGACGTCTGTGGCAGCGGCGCGGACGGGCGCCCGTGCGGCGGCGGACGTGCCCGGTTGTAAGTCGGACTCGGCGCTCGCCGCGATGAGCTCTACGGTGAGTTCTTTTTTCGTCGCTCCTTTCCGGGTCTTCACCGGACTATGAGGAACTCGTGACATCGTGCTTGCCGTGGTGCGTAAATCCGGCTCGAAGGACCACTGTTGAAGCCGAGCCGCCCGCCGAGCTGAGTTGCGGTGCGCGGCACCCTCAGAGCGGGCTTCCTGGGCGCTGACCCACCGTCCTTAGGAACGATCGCGACCGCTACCAATGCGACCGCGACCTCCCCTGTCGAGGGATATGTACTTCTGCGACCCGCGCGACCCGACGTGAGTCGTGTCGTCCGCTCCGCGGAGGAGAGCGGGAATAGACGGGCGCGGATGCGCGGGCGACGCGGGAATAAGAAAACACGCGTCTACAGTACAATGGCGCCGGACGGTGTACTCCGCGACTTGTGGCCGGTCAACGTTTCCACGGCGGCGATAGAGAGTCACTTGACGAAACAATTAGGTACGTACTGCGTGTACGTACACCACTTACTCTGCGCGAGCCGACTGGCCGCTGTGCGCCTATGAGACCGAACTTACACGGGCTGCCTACTACCAAGCCATGTTGGGAGGTCACCCGTGAAGGACCCCGAGGGTCAGGTCTACAGTAGGCTAACACGGCAACACAGCACGGCTCACCTCACGACAGCTCCGCCGCAGCCTCCGCCCCGACCGAAGTACGAGCCACCGAGGTGGAACGCACGACTGCAAGAACGAAGGTCTCCGACGGATCCAGTGGCTGACGAGAGGCTAGTTCAACTCCGGAGTGAACGAGGCGCACTAGGCGAGTGTGGTAGAAGAACTGCCGGTCCACCCAAGGTGGCCCTATATTTATATCAAAAGCTCGAAAACTTTCTCTTTTTCGCCTCTCTACGCCGCCTGAGGTCGCTGCGTCCGACCGACCGAGACGCAAGAGTGCGCCGTCCGACTAAAATATTTATTTTTCATAATAATATACACGTACAAAGTTGGCCAATCGATAGAGCTTACTTTTTTATCTATATATGCCATTCGGCATGGCACTCAGCCTTACTGTTTCCGACTAGAGGCTCCCTAAAGTTTATTCTCTTTGGAACGACCTGGCTAGGAAACCATACCACTCTCGTCCTGTGGAGTGGTATGCCCGAATAGGGGCTGAAAAACACTATAGTTTTCCTATATATCCATACCCCTCCCTATCCGGGCTTAGCTGAGAGAGGGCCCAAGGTCCTCTCTGCATACTAAGTGTTCGCCCGACCTAGCGCCTATAGAAAAAATATTAGAGCTACCCAAGGTAGCTCAAAAGATGCGCTAAGTCGAGCCCGTCCCAAAGAGGTATTGGACATGTGGGTGAAAAATCATTTTCCGTACCCAAGGTACGGAAAACACTTTTCTAACCCGCGCGGTGCTCTGTCTCGCTTTCCGCGCGCCGAGTCCGCCCGTCCCCCGCGAGGCGTCGCCACTGGCGTGGCGCGCTAGCACGTTATGGGAGATCGGGCCTCAGACTCGGGCCTGGAGGAATCCTATCATGACAAACAGTATACCATTCTGTTCGTCTCCTCCAGGCGGTTCCAGTGGTACCCCACATGTCCCAAGTCTATCAGAGACTGGGCCTCCAGTCGGGAAAACAGGGGAAAATCACCGCACCCGCGTAGAGCGTGCGTGCGGTTTTTCTCGAAAACCAACCGTACAATTTTAATAACAGTTACATATTTGGAATCTACATTTTCAGCTCTATCGATTGGCATACATAACATTTTAATTATTCACAGTAATTTTTGCGGCCTCCTTCACGGCCACAGTCCGATCGGGAGGGTCGCCAAATACTCGCCCCACCCACGGCGAAATAACATTTTCCCACGGTCGGAGTCGGGCCGTGCGCAAAACCGTTGCCTGGGTTTTTCCAGACAACGGACACGGCGTGGAGGTTGCTTACTAACACATACGCACTTACGCGTTGTATATTCGTTTATTCAATGTGTTAGCAAGCTCCCTCCACGCCCGTTACATTACAATATGTTATGCAATGCTAAATATGATTTTACCTTTACATAATATTCCAAAGTTATAGCACGATTTTAAGTTACATTAACATGATTTTACAATAACTATTTTCAAAGAACAAAAAATATCAATGTAAAAAAAAAATAAAAATGTAAACTATGTATCTATCAAATTGTAAAAATTAAAATTATAAAAAAGTGTAAACTATAAACTACAAACATTATTCAATCATCATACATTTTTAGGAAAAAGTGTTCTATAACTAGGTGTGCGCAGCGCAAAGTCCACTGCGCTGCGCACTTGGCCACCCCAAGGATGGCACTTAGATGAGGCAGGAGCCTCACACAACACTTTACCTAATATGACTACCTAGATGCCGATTTAACTAGCTAGACCGCACTTTTGAGGTCTGTCGGCAACAACATTGTCCCTAGGACGGACGCAGCATTCCCCCTCTGAATGCCGATAGAAACACGCTGACGGAAAAATGCTGCAGCTCGCCGGTCACCTGAACACCTGAATTTTGCGGGCGAACTTACACGCGTCAAAGATCCACGCTCCACGGCAAAGGCGAGAAACTCAAATCTATTTTAAACTTTATTGCTCCAAAAAAAATTTCTAACAAGCACGATATAACATTTACATAATTCATATAAAAAATATTTAAAGCAATATTATAAGTAAATTAAAGTCAACATTAAAATATTTACTTACATATTATGTACATTAATCGGTGGTACCGTTGTGCAACACAATTTAGAATAGACCTTCAAGAGCTAGTAGTTAATAATTCTGAAGTTACAAAAAGTGAGACAGAACACGCTTTTTAAAACTAAATAATAGGTAGTCATTCTTCATTTATTGATCTCGAACATCAAAGATTATTATTTCCACCACGCTTATACAAAATGTAAAGCCAATAGGCAGGTGGTAGGTACTCTCGCTTTCAGGTAAAATTGTTTTTATCAAGTCAGTGAATCGTTTTGATGTTGCCGCGTTATGCTATGGAAACGTTAGTTTGATAAAGAATTTTGAAAGGACCTGCTGCAGACAGGTCCTCTGGCCCTGTACTACTGCGTTCAGCGTTCAGTTTAATTACCAAACACCGGATCACTAAAAAAATTACAAGCTTTAATTAAAATATTATTGATGTTTTTAAGTTTACTCTGTTACTAATTATACTCATTTTATGTTTACGGATTCACAGTGGTTACTGAAGACGTACATAAGTCGACGTTTCACCCGCTACATCACGGGTTTCTTCAGGGACTGCGTGAGTTACTTGAGCCGAACGTCTGGTGTCCGTTGTACCATAGTAAAATGAGACTGAATGAAATCAAATGAAAACAGAATGAGTCTGTTTGAACTATGGTTGTACTGTACCAGACGTCAAGCAGTTTGACGTCTAGTCCGTCTTTTAGTGGGGTCGATTTGAAGCGCCATTTACTTAAAAAAAAATATGGAGACTGACACGGTTGGCTATATCACCCACAACATTCGTGATGTCTCGTCGGGTGAACTAGGTGCCATGTCAGTGCTTCCCTTCATTTTATGTTGGCTACACTGAACTGTAAATTACGTGTTTATTTTTATCGATTGTACTTAGCCTGATCGCTGGCCACAGCACTGCCAACTGCCAATACTCGCCTCTCTGCCCGGCGGCGACGCGACGCGCTGAGCTGTCTATCCAGCTAACATCTCCTGGCTGGCGATCTGCTAACAGACCTGTCGTATCGTGTCGAGTTGGACACGAACGCAGCCCGGTGCACAGGAATCAAGCGAGCGTGCGCGCCCCGTGTACGACGCCGCGCGTGCTCGGTTAAACTCGGCTCAGCCTAGCTGGCCCGTTTCGTGTTCGTGTCACGCACGACACGAGCCAGCCCGCTGTACACGAGACGGAAGTTATTATGCCACAAGTGGGCCTGGGCCATGATTTAGCAATGATATTGTATTACCGTGTGGGGCCGGTACTTAAAAAGAATAACCCCACTGCATATCTACCCGTGCATGTCGTAAAAGGCGACTAAGGGATAAGGAAACAAGAAAACAAAAGAGTTTCTTTTGTTTCTTTGACATCTTATTCCTAATTATAGGAAAAATTTTGCGTTGGGCTGACATTGTATAAGTAAGAAATAAATAAAGAAATCCTAAATTCTTGTAGGTGCGCGCGCGCATAATCACATCAGCATGCCGTCAACACGGTTCGTGCTTATCGTGTCGACCGGGCGTCGGGCTGGCCTAGCTAGCACGGAAACACGATCGTGCTCGGAACATTTCGGCTTGCACGCACCGTGTTCGGGCTGTACCCGAAACTGTCGTGCGCGATTTCGTGCCGCGAACCGACACGACAGACACCTCTGTCTAACCCTTTTCCGCTGATTCAGTCTGCGAGACCCGCCGACGATTTTGGCATTTGCATAAAGAGCTTCATTAGAATATATCATCGGTGGGCATCGACTGAGAATAATTCTCCATTTATATTCAGATTCTTTTATACGTTGGGAGGATAAGAATATGAGGACAATAAAAGAAATATGCCCACATTTACACTTACATAAAATTTACTTTTGGACTTATTTTTGTTTCTATGCGTGTGCCTCGTACGTACTATGAAACCTAAACATTTGTCATTTTACATTTATTAATTATTTTTTAAGTATTTTATTTGAAATACAAATATGATAGCTAATAGATATTGAATATGCATTAAAAAAATGTAAAATTTTATTATAAGTACTATAAAACATACTCGTATGAGTATTTTTAGGATTCCGTGCGGGACCCTGTTACTGGGCCTGCGCCGTCTGTCCGTCCGTCCGTCTGTCCTACCATTAAAGGGCTGTATCTTTTGAACTTTAGGTAATAGAAGACGGTTGAAATGTTCACAGAAAGAGCGTCCCCATACAAGAATCGTGTTTTTTTTTCAAAGTTGTTTTTTTTTTTACTTCATTAGATCTCACGGCTGAACTAAGTACATAAGCAGGAAATGCATATCGATACGAATGATAACAATAAAACCTAAAAACCTAAATAGAGTAGTTCTATGAAACTACATAATCTTACAAACGCGCACACTCTTACGAATCTTTTTCTGAAATTATCTCGTTCGAAAATATTGTAAATCGTTGTACCGTGTGGGGCCGGTACTTTAAAAAAATAGCCCCACTGCATCTCTCCCCGTGTATGTCATAAAAGGCGACTAAGGGATATGACTCCCTTCTTATATTACTAGGTGGTAGGGTTTAACCCGCCCGGATTGGTACCACCGCACTGAATGAAAGGTCGGTCGAAACGGCTATGTAAATAGTTTGTGTTTTCCGTCCAGTTCAGTGTAGCCGGCACGACCGAAGGGAAGCACTGACGTGGCACCAAGTTCACCCGGTGTTATGGGCTGACATCACGGAATTTGTAGGTGATGTAGCCAACCGTCAGTTTCAATAAAAAAAAACACTCTCGGTTACGCAGTAACTATTAAGTAATCTGTGCTCTCGGGTCGCACAGACCCACGCGAGCGTTAAGCTCGTGACGGAAGTTCCTCTCCACTATGCGCTAAGTGGACCCACGTGATGTTGTGACGTCTTCCGGCTTGTCCAACCCCCCACCCCCGCACCAGCCCCGTATTACCGCGCACCTCTATCGCTCGTTCCTAGAGTACACCCACGCGGGCGGTTCAACCCTCGCCGCGGAGAAAAAAAAACCGGTCAAGTGCGAGTCGAACTCGCGCACCGAGGGTTCCTTATCGCCATGTCATGGTTAGCGCCACTCATGCCATCTATGGCGTGTTATGAAATGCTTCATATTAGTTAAGTGTCATGATAAGTTAAAATGCTGCACGCTCTATTCGGTAGATGGCGCGCGCGCATACACTTTTTTGGTTTCTTCTATGGGAAGCCCCGCGATTTTTTTTACTTTTTCTTATTTTTATTATTTGTTGTTATATCGGCCATAATAATATAATAATATTCTGCGTATATATCGCATATATATCGGCGTAATATTCTGTGAAAATTTCAACGGGCTACCTATTACGGTTCAAGAGATACAGCCCTCGGACAGACAGAGGGACAGACGGACGGACAGAAAGACAGACAGACGGCGTAGGCGTAGTAATAGGGTCCCGTACCGGATACGGAACCCTAAAAAGAAAAGATTGTGTTGACTGACCTTTCTCGCCGTGCTAATAAGACGTCAGTTAGTCAGTGTTTATGCGGCCACTGCTGGGCATACGCTTCTCAAAGTTCCCACCTGGCGAGTGTGGTGTCATTACGCTCCGTTTTACTGTCCACGGCCACCAGTGTTACTCCAGCGGTGGTCGTCGTCTCGTCGGCTGACGTACCTAGGCCCATGCCATTTGACCTCATTAGAATAGGCGGAGACAAATAAAATTTGTTAGCCTCGGTAGCTCAGTGGTGCGGTCGGTCGACTATTGTTAAGCAACGCTGAGCGCGGTCAGTACTTGGATGGGTGACCGCTCGACCGTTGGAGGCTGACCGTGGTTCGGATTCTGTAGGTCCCTTCCCTTCTTACCTTACTAGGTGGTAGGGTTTATCACGCCCGGGTTGGTACGAACGCACTGAGCGAAACGTCGGTCAAAACGGCTATGTAAATAGTTCGTGTTTTCCGTCCAGTTCAGTGTAGCCGACATGAAATGAAGGGAAGAAATGACATGATACCTAGTTCACCCGGTGTTATGGGCTGACATCACGGATGTTGTAGATGATGTAGCCAACCGTGTCAGTTGCCATAAAAAAAAACTTGTGAACTTTTTATTATAACAACAGTTGCTAGCGACTGGCGTTCACGTAATCGCCTGCAAAGTCGCCGCCCGCCCTCATTACTTCTTAATTTGTCACAGAAAGGACAGAATTAGTCCTGGCTAGAGTTGTAAAGATGCCGTTTTTTGCACTTTGATACGGATTTATTTGACTTAGGTACCGTAAAACACGGAAAGATTCGAAAAGTATTTTCATATGAGATACCTACTTGCTCTTTTCGCGTTTTATTCCTGTTCTTTGCTCGAAACCAAAAAGTGAGTGACAGAGTGACCAAAGTTCGTATTGAACAGGAACACCGTAAAAAACACGGAAAGATTCAACAGGAAAAGAAATAAGAGTCGCAAATAGCTCTATCGCAGAGAAGCTTATCATTTCCAAATTATGTAGGTACTCATAATAACTCTTTTTTTATGTAATCCGGTATGGCTGGCTGAGTCAGAGGGGTCAGAGCGCATAATCCTACCAGCCAATATCCCCTCCTAGAAGGTAGGTGCCATATCGGAGACTTCCCTGGATTGCTGGCTATACTGAACTAGAGGAGAACACAACCGAGGCTACTATGCGGCCATCTTACATCCAGTACAGTGGTACCAACACAATCGGCTACAATTTGAGCCTACCACCTAGTAAGGGGCAAGGGAATCTTTGTTTTAATTTGTGTTTTATAGGGTTCCGTATCCGTCGTACGGTACCCTATTACTAAGCCTACGCCGTCTGTCTGTCTGTCTGTCTGTCCGTCTGTCCGAGGGCTGTATCTCTTGAACCGTAATAGGTAGGTACTCCGTGAAAATTTTCACATAATAGGTATGTGTTATTATCAGGGATCGGAATTAGGTAGAGTGATTTGGTACCAAAGTAGGTAAAGTTCGCGAGAGGATATAATATGGAGTTGTTAAAACCACCACTTTGTATAGGAATTCTGAAAATTTCCTGGGAAATTTCTGGGACTGGATTTTTCTTCGGGATCGTATTTATTGACTAAATACAAGCTTCTTTTGTTCTTAGATGATTTTCTCTAGAGTGGCCGCTTATGGAGATATAATTTTTTTCATAAATTTTTATTTCTACTCAATTTACAGGAAAACCGGGGAAGATGTTATAAAATAATCTAAGAGTGTACCGAACTGCTTACAAAACAAGATCTAATTTGTTGTCGTACCATCATTGGTTCTCGATTTATTGCTCGCCGCGATTCTGAATTATCCAGGACGGCATTTGTATGGAAAGCTCCGCCCCCTTTTCTGATTTAATTTCTCGAATGTTGATATTTTTTCGCCTGAATCTTATTTCTAAACGAAATATAAGACACTTTTATTCTTACACGTTTTTCCCTTAAGTCGATATTTCCGGAGAGAAAAATAAAACTACCTATTTTTTCATATTTTCTCGAATGTTGATGTTTTTTCGCCCGAATCTTATTTCTAGATAAAATACGAATCTGTAGTTTCAATCATTTAAATTATTTTCAGAATCATTTAAAAAAAGTGGCCGCCATTTTGAACTTTTTAGTTACTGGACCGATTGCTTTCAAAATCGATATCTGGGTGTATGTGTGGACCCTGAATACGAATCTGTTGTCAACATTTATAAAAAGTGGCCGCCATTTTTAACTTTTTAGTTACTGAACCGATTGCATTCAAAATCTATATTTGGGTGTTTCTGTGAGCTCTGAATACGAATCCGTTGTCAAAATTTACAAAAAGTGGCCGCCATTTTGAACCTTTTAGTTTTGACTACAAATTAATATTCAGAGCTACAAAGTTCTATAAAGTTCAAAATGGCGGCCACTTCTTTTAAATTTTGACTACAGATTCGTATTCAGAGCCCACACAGACACCCAGATATCGATTTTGAAAGCAATCAGTCCAGTAACTATAAAGTTCAAAATGGCGGCCACTTCTTTTAAATTTTGACTACAGATTCGTATTCAGAGCCCACACAGACACCCAGATATCGATTTTGAAAGCAATCAGTCCAGTAACTATAAAGTTAAAAATGGCGGCCACTTCTTTTAAATTTTGACTACAGATTCGTATTCAGAGCCCACACAGACACCCAGATATCGATTTTGAAAGCAATCGGTCCAGTAACTAAAAAGTTCAAAATGGCGGCCACTTTTTGAAATGTTCACTGCAGATTCGTATTTCGTCTAGAAATAAGATTCAGGCGAGAAAACATCAACATTCGAGAAAATATGAAAAAATAAGTTGTTTTATTTTTCTCTCCGGAAATATCGACTTAAGTGAAAAACGTGTAAGAATAAAAGTGTGTTATATTTCGTTTAGAAATAAGAATCCGCCAAAAAAACATCAGCAATTGAGAACATTTTGGAAAAAATAATTTAATATTTTTTTTTTCCGGAAATATCGATTTTATTGAAAACTGTGTAAGAATAAAAGTGTCTTATATTTCATCTAGTAATAAGATTCAGGCGAAAAAATATCAACATTCGAGAAATTAAATCAGGAAAGGGGGCGGAGCTTTTCGCGGCGAAAATTTCATCCAGTATTGGTATCATACATGAAAGAAACGGAAAAACCCTGTGTTTTTCGTTTTATTCAAAATGTATTTTTCGGTATTTTTCTGCCTTTACAACACTAGTCCTGGCCGCCCGTCGAGGATAGTTCCCCGCTTAACTTCCCGTCCTACACACTACTGGAGGTACCTGGGTGACACGAAAGGCTTATATAACTCAGCTTTGTGGCATAAGTTGTAACGTAACTATGACAATGTCCGTTTCGGGATGAAAACAAATTTATTGAAAATTAACTGCAGTCTCTGATTATTTTATTAATACAACTAGCTTGTCCCGCGGCTTCGCTCGCGTAAAATTCGTATTTAAAAATAAGAAAGTAAGTAAGCTAGATATACCCGAGGCTATACCGTACCTTTATTTCGGAACAATTCGGTTTGTATGAGAGCCACATCTTAGCGTAACCGGAACTGAATTTTATTTAGTCTACCCTGTGTCTCGTATAGGTAAATGTGCTTGTACTAAGTTTAATCAAATTCGGATGATCGGTTTAAGAGTTATGGAGAAACATACATACATTCAGAAAATATTTCTAAATATCATCAATTTAGTTTTAGTATCATACATAGAGTCTACAAACGCAGTATCTCATAAAACAAAGTAACTTACTCCATGGCCATCCCCTACAGATTTATTATTAGTATTGATTGATAATATAATATTGATAAATTGGTACATTATTACACTTGGAGACATCAAATATAATTTTATCCGACCATTATTTCCATTATAAAGTACATCATTATCAAACGTATCAGAGTTTGACAAAGGCTCTTTACACCTGATACACTTCATTAATAAGTCTTTGTAGTCAGAACTTTCAGCAAAATTGTTAATCTTGCTCTCAAGCTGTGTTTTCGATAGACTGTAAGCGGTGTTGTTATTATGTGGCTAGTCACTAAAGTACTTGTAATAATATGTATGAAAAAAATACCCTGCGAAGTTCTTGTCGGTTCTTCTTCGTGGGTGTAATCGAACCGCATAGAACAAATTGTGACAAGTTCGAGTGCAGTCTAACTAGCTTATGAATGAATTATCAACAAACAATACAATACAATTCAATTAGACGCTGGAAGTTATCCACACCACATCCAACTTTCAAGTTTGGCGAGCTTTTCAATTGTACCAGCAGAGGTACTTACTTGGTGGTATGGTTTAAACCGCCCGGGTTGATACCACCGCACTGAATGAAACGTCCGTCAAAACGGCTATGTAAATAGTTTGAGTTTTCCGACCAGTTCAGTGTAGCCGGCACGACCAAAGGGGGAAGCACTGACATGGCACCTAGTTCACCCGGTGTTATGGGCTGACATCACGGACGTTGTAGGTGATGTAGCCAACTGTGTCAGTTTCCATAAAAAAAAAAAAAAGAGGGCATCACCATTCGCAATATACTTCACAAGATCCAGGAAGATTTTTTTCAAAGTGGCATACTCGTATCTTCAACGGCAATTTTCGATCACTTTCGGCTCCAACTCAGTCCCTAAATGAGATAGCGTGATTTTACAAAATAAAAAGTTATAATTATTGCAAATCATCCATCACACATCATATTGCTCGAACGAAACCTTACCTACCTCATGTTACTCACCTACATTTAAAAAACCGGCCAACCGCGAGTCGAACTCGCGCACCGAGGGTTCCGTATCGCCATGTCATGGTCAGCGCCACTCACGCGATTATGTCGTGTTTATGAAATGCTTCATATTAGTTAAAATTCATGATCAGTTAAATAAAATGCTTCATACCCTTTTCGGTAGATGGCGCGCGCGCATACACTTTTTAGTTTCTTCTATGCGAGCACCTGTTAATTTTTTACTTCATCTTATCCCCCGTGAGTTTTTTTACTTTTCCTTAATTTTATTATTTGTTGTTATATCGCCATAATAAAACATATTCTGTGAAAATTTCAACGGTTCAAGAGATACAGCCCTCGGACAGACGGACGAACGGACAGCCAGACAGACAGACGGCGGCGGCGTAGGCCCGTACCGGATACGGAAACCTAAATAAAAAAGTGGCTAAGTGAAGAAAAAAAAGTGGAAAACTATAAACTCGATTTAGACACGTCAGCCTTGGCTGCCTGTCTAAAGAAGACATAATATACATAAACCAACACATATCAACGCTTCACATTCGTTTCCAAATTCAGCACTCACATAGGATTTCTCCCGCCTCGTCCCGGCGGCGTCCTAACCTGGCGAGCCGCTATCCTCCTGGTGCGCTCAAATGATTTCCCAAACGTCCTGCTCCATCGTGCGCTTAGCTATAGGTCTTGCATCTCTCGAAGGCACATCAGCTGTGTGGTGTGGGTAGATAAGGGATATGACTCCCTTCTTATACTACTAGACTAGATGGTAGGGTTTAACCCGCCCGGGTTGGTACCACCGCACTGAATGATTGGTTCGGTGGCCACCGTAATCCGTTATAATGATTGTGAATAAACTGAGCAATATAAAACTGTTTTCAGTATCTTAGAATATCAGAATCAAAATCAACTACAGCTTCATGGCTTGTTTTTTCCAGTTATGGCTTTGTTTAAGAGAAATATATTATTTACTTGAGTGGCAGCACCGTCGCTCGTCATTTTGCACGACACGCTCTTAAACCTACGCCTTCTGTCTGAACTAACTTTAAAGGACTGTCTGTATCTTTTGAACCGTAATAGGTAGACAGATTGAAATGTTAACATAATATTATGGCGGATATTCTAACAAATAATAAAAGAAAAACAAAAATTTTAAAGTGAACGGGGGGGGGGGGGGGATAAAAAACCTCTTTTCTTTTTCAGCGCCATCTACCGAACGATAATATGAAACATTTGAACTACAAAAGTATGAAGGGTAACCGATAGATGGCGGAATGGAGGGAATATATGTACATAATTACAAATGTTCCACCTTACCACCTAGTAAGGTAAGAAGGGAAGGGACCTACTGTTTTACGTGGAATCCGAACCACGGTCAGCCTCCAACGGTCGAGCGGTCACCCATCCAAGTACTGGCCGCGCCCAGGTGTGCTAAACAACAGTCAACTGACCGCACCACTGAGCTACCGAGGCTGACACTGTACTGAGGCTGACTGAGATAGAAAAGGCGTTCTCGTAGGCGCACGTACTTCCTTCGTGAGATGGAAGAACTATGTCGCTGTTGCCTACGTGTTCAATCGTGGAGCTATCTCCAATATACTGGCATAATATGGATTACAGTTGCGATTTGCCGCAACGAACGATTCCTGAACAGAAGAATTTATTCTAAACTGCTCTCGATATAAGTACAACATTTCTATACTTAAGAAAACCGGCCAAGTGCGAATCGGAATCGCGTTCTCTGTATGCATACCATTTGATGTATGGGTATAAATATATTATATATATATCATTTATATAAATATAAATGTATAATATTAGATAAATTACATCATCTCATTAAACTGGTGCAATTACAATATTATTAACAGATCGAAATTTCGTGGAGGTGGAGGAGATGCAATTTTATACCAACATTTATTTTGATTTTTTGGCCACCTTGAAGTATGTACATATTTTTAATTTTACTACAAGGATGTGTTTTTTTTTTTACTTTTTTTAGGGTTTCGTGCCTCAAAAAAGGAAAAAAAACGGAATAATTGTTATAGGATCACTCTCGTGTCTGGCTGTCTGTCACAGCTTATTTTCTCCGAAACTACTGGACATAATACCTAACGACATGACACTTGATTTATAAAAAAAAAAAGCAAATATAATTTTTGGTTCAGATTTTGGGGTACCCTGTACTTTCCACAGGACTATTAGACAAGCTTATCTATAATCTATCTAGCGGCAATAATTATACGTAATTTGGCGTCAGTTTCGTCTAAATCGGTTCAGTAGATCCAGAGATATCTGCGTGTGACCGACAGACAGACACCAGAGCGATCCCATAAGGGTTCCTTTTTTCGCATTTTGCGACGGGACCCTAAAACAACAGATTATAATCAACTAAGAACTAAATAAATAGCTCGTCCAGTCTGAGGCGGACTAGCAACCTTGGCCGCCCTAGGCCGTTTAGTACCGCCCCCAATTCAGTGCAGCCGCCCCTTTCAAGTTTACAGCATAGTTACAAATGTGAAGTTGTACGAAAATCAGTATTGCATTCGGTTCAACCTGCATGAAATATATTACGAGTATTTATCGGTTTAGTGGTTTTATTTTTACGTATACCTAGCAAAAGTATTTTTTATAAGTTTTACGGCAATATTGATCTTTTCGTCATAGCTAAATTATTTTGTCCAAGTAAATGGCCGCGTCGCCGCCGCCACGCTCACCATTCCCGCACGTCGCACGCACTTGCTCCGGCCGGCACCCTTTCTATTCTGTACCTGCGCTCACTGTTTCCAGCAGTAGGCGCAGATTGGCCGCCCCTAGGCCCGGGCCTAGTCGGCCTTAAGGAAAGTCCGCCTCTGCGTCCAGTGACAGCAATCCCAAAGACCGAAGCAGTTTTCCACCGCTATATTATATTGTTTAACAGGTTGAATAGTACATCGATGAAAAGATCTTTCAGAGCCGGATTACTAAAATGTTTTTGTAAATGCAAATTATTAAATTAAATTATTTCTATTGTCGCAGGGTTCGTACGGCATCGTGAAGCTGGCCTACAACGAGGAGGACGAGACACATTATGTGAGTATTCAAAGTATCTATATATAATAAATCCGCTTTCTAATAAAAAAAATCGCATCCAAATCGGTCCAACCGTTTGGGAGCTAAGATGCTATAGACAGACACATCCATACACACAAACACACACGTTAAACATATAACACCCCTATTTTCGCTTCGGGGGTTAAAAACACTGTCTGAATAGGTTTAAAATATTGTATTGTAATTAGTATTTATTGTTTATTGCTACACCATTTCGCTATAAAATAAGGTACAAAAGGTCGGCTTAATGTAGGTCTGCATTATATTAGAGGAAACCTTCGGGATTTTGTAAAGGCTGTCGAAGTAGGCGTACGGGTAATGTGATAGATAATATAAAATAATATTCCCACTCAAGGAGAATACCTACGGGAGACGCAACGCTACTGCGTTTGTATCGGAGCACGGCTAGCCAAAAATCCCTACTACTACGAAAATCGAAATCGCAATTTAATATTTTATGACGTGACTTGTCTATCTCCGTTACCCATATCGCACCCCGCGATATGGAGAGAGACAGAGCGAGCAAGGCGAGCGACAGGTTTGTTATCGCTGGCTTGGCTCGGGTATCTGGTAGTAAGAGCCGACCGTCCGAACAATCGGAAGCCTTGCTTGACGGCAACTTGACGGGATCACTACGAATGCCAGTCTGACGGACAATGATGGTGCGGTATATTTGTGAATTTTGAAATTGTTATTTGTAATATTATTTCAAATAGTTTTTACTGAACGAATATTATTGTTTGAATCCAAAAAAAATATTGAAAAATTAAATGAGACTGTTGTTTTAATATTTTTGAAAAGTTGTACTAATAATCAGTGATAGGAATAAGTAGGGCTTATTTACCTAAACTTCGAGGAACAGAGTAAAAATTGGAGACTTCCTTAAGACAATATTTTTTCCGGTTTAATATTATCCATGGTGTTTTAATTTCGCGATTTGAAAAAAGTGGCCACCATTTTGAACTTTTTAGTTACTGGACCGATTGCTTTCAAAATCGATATCTGGGTGTCAGTGTAGGCTCTGAATACGAATCTGTAGTAAAAATTTAAAAAAGTGGCCGCCATTTTGAACTTTTTAGTTACTGGACAGATTTCTTTCAAAATCGATATATGGGCGTCTGTGTGGATTCTGGATACGAATCTATAGTCAAAATTTAAAAAAAGTAGCCGCCATTTTGAACTTTTTAGTTACTGGACCGATTGCTTTCAAAATCGATATCTGGGTGTCTGTGTGGGCTCTGAATACGAATCCGTTGTCAAAATAAAAAAAAGTGGCCGCCATTTTGAACTCTTTAGTTACTGGACCGATTGCTTTCAAAATCGATATCTGGGTGTATGTGTGGGCTCTGAATACGAATCTGTAGTAAACATTTAAAAAAAAGTGGCCGCCATTTTGAACTTTTTTGTTACTGGACCGATTGCTTTCAAAATCGATACCTGGGTGTCTGTGTGGGCTCTGAATACGAATCCGTTGTCAAAATTTAAAAAAAGTGGCCGCCATTTTGAACTTTTTAGTTACTGGACCGATTGCTTTCAAAATCGATATCTGGGTGTATGTGTGGGCTCTGAATACGAATCTGTAGTAAAAAATTTAAAAAAGTGGCCGCCATTTTGAACTTTTTAGTTACTGGACCGATTGCTTTCAAAATCGATATCTGGGTGTCTGTGTGGGCTCTGAATACGAATCCGTTGTCAAAATTTAAAAAAAGTGGCCGCCATTTTGAACTTATTAGTTACTGGGCCGATTGCTTTCAAAATCGATATCTGGGTGTCTGTGTGGGCTCTGAATACGAATCCGTTGTCAAAATTTAAAAAAAGTGATCGCCATTTTGAACTTTTTAGTTAATGGACCGATTGCTTTTAAAATCGATATTTGTTTGTCTGTGTGGGCTCTGAATACGAATCCGTTGTCAAAATCTTAAAAAAGTGGCCGCCATTTTGAACTTTTTAGTTACTGGACTGATTACTTTCAAAACCTATATCTACATGTCTGTGTGGGCTCTCTCTCCAATTTTTTACTCTGTTCCTCGAAGTTTAGGTAAATAAGTCCTACCTATTCCTATCACTGATAATAATTAATACATAATATACAATATATTAGTTTTGTATAGGTATATTTGTTTTATAATTATAAAAAATAGAAAACGTAATATTAAAGAAATAATAACAATACATATTATAAATTGAATTCATCCATGTCATTGCCATAAAAAAACTAACAACACCCATATACAATAATTGATTTCAAATTTCTTTCCAGTCTGTCAAATTTGCCTATCATGTGTACGCGCCCAGTATGGCCCGCAGTCGTGCTCCTAACTCGCGGATTTTTTGTATTTTACACGCTTTAAGCATTGTATTATCATTAAAATGACCTAATTATGAAAGGTTACGCCATCTTTTGTCATTCCTGATGATCTTGAGCTCTTTCGACACGCACGAACTGCACAAATCGCCATTTTGCGTAGTGCACATATACGTGTTCTTCGTTCCCAAGTCGCGAGCGCACTGACGGTCGATCCCGCAGCAGCGCTTTAGGTTAGTGCAAATGCTCTAACACGCGGCTAATTTTCCTATATATTAGCGCTCGACGGTTGCCACTCCCGTAGGTATGCTCGGTGTTCCCACTGCTTCTCTCCCCGAGCATACAGTAAAAGGTGACTATAAGAATGACAAGATGCCGTGCTGAAGGGCGATAGGTTAGCCACCTCTCATCTTGGCACGGTCCTTCACCAAGTCATACATTAGGTAACTATGTTCTTGCCTTACTTACTTGCCGCTTGATAGTTATCTTGACCTAATATCCTAATATTTACTGAAGTTGTGCTATAATTTACCCGATTTTTTGCGGCACAACACCGATTACTTTTCTTACGCTTTTTGATATACAACTTGATGTGTAGGTACGTACGTGAAATAATAATTATTATATTAATTCGTTACGTAGATGTCGCCGAAGATAAAGAGAAAAAATCGCTGTTTTCTCGTGGACCCACTATTTTGTCCCACTAGTGGTATCTTTCGTTCCCAAAAAGATGTTTTATCTTTATTTTCATCTTTGCAACTGTAATGACAGTACCTACATGCTCAATAACTAGCTTACAAAAATAAATACAGACTAGTTCATATGTTTTATTTTGTTTATGCCAATGCTGTTTGCTGTCAAATAAAAAAAGTGTAAATTAAATTTAAATTTTTTTTTTTTTTTTTTATTGAAACTGACACGGTTGGCTACATCACCTACAACGTCCGTGATGTCAGCCCATAACACCGGGTGAACTTGGTGCCACGTCAGTGCTTCCCTTCGGTCGTGCCGGCTACACTGAACTGGACGGAAAACACAAACTATTTACATAGCCGTTTCGACCGACCTTTCATTCAGTGCGGTGGTACCAACCCGGGCGGGTTAAACCCTACCACCTAGTAATATAAGAAGGGAGTCATATCCCTTAGTCGCCTTTTACGACATACACGGGGAGAGATGCAGTGGGGCTATTCTTTTAAAGTACCGGCCCCACACGGTACATGTATTTCTATATTATATATATTTTTTTCTTCAATCTGTTGACAGCTACCTGCCCCCTGCAAGACAGCTCACGCTAGTGCAGAGGGCAGGGGTTGATACTAAACATGTACAATGTAAAAACATTTAAACAAATAAAGATCTTTATCTATTATGTTCTCAGGCGATGAAGATACTCTCCAAACGCAAGCTGGTGCGCCGCGCCGGTCTATTCGGTCGCACGCCGCCCCCTCGCCGCCCGTCCGCCCCGCACCCCGTCACCACCCCCCTCACCGCCAACAGCCTCCCAGTGCCTCCATCTGACCCGCTGCATAGGATCTATAGAGAGATAGCAGTGTTGAAGAAACTTGACCATCCTAATGTCGTCAAACTTGTTGAGGTAATTAATTTTTTTATAGCAGCTGACACGGTTGGCTACATCACCTACAACATCCGTGATGTCAGCCCATAATACCGGGTGAAATAGGTGCCATGTCAGTCCTTCCCTTCATTTCATGTTAGGAGGACGGAAAACACGAACTATTTACATAGCCGTTCCGACCGACGACGTTTCGTTCAGTGCGGTGGTACCAACCAGTAAGGTTACCATCTAGTAAGGTAAGAAGGGAAGGGACCTACAGTTTATCGTGGAATCCGAACTACGGTCTGCCTCTAACGGTCGATCGGTCACCCATCCAAGTACTAACCACGCCCATGGTTGATTAAAAATAACAGTAACCGACTGCACCACTGAGCTACCAAGGCTGTACGCGTACTGGGCAGGGGATGCACCCCTATTCAATCTACCTACCACGGATACGCACCAACCGGTTCTGTAGGTCTTTTATTCACAGAACCGGGAAAATGTGGAACGCACTCCCTGCCCATCTATTTCTTCCCAAGTACAGCCTGGGGTTTTTCAAAAGGGGCGTGAAAAGGCTCCCGTCCGGCCGGTATGGTATTCGTAATCCCCGTGCATCACAGAATGTCCATGGGCATCGTTAGACACCTACTTGTAGGTTAAACGATGCCACATGTCGCGCTATCAATCAAAACAAAAAGAGGCTGACTGTAAGATGACTTTGTTGCTGAAGTTCGTTCTAAGCGTGGCGCGCTACAGGTGCTGGACGACCCGGCAGAAGACCAGCTGTACCTGGTGTTCCAGCTGCTGGAGGGAGGGCCGGTGCTGGATGTGCCCACAGACCAGCCGCTCTGCGAGGATGTCGCTCGCCAGTACTTCAGGGACGCCCTGCTCGGCATTGAGTACCGTGAGAACAGCGCACCTTCATTCTAGGGAACTGTGAGGAGAATTCGCTGGAGGTTTCGGTGAATGACTCTAAATACAAGTATTTCCCAATGGGGTCGACAGAGATAGCCAACCTCCACGCGCCATGATTCTTCTAAATAGGTCAGGAAACGAATGATTCTAGCCGGAAAGCTCGAAAGCAGAAAGTTTGACTTCGGAACCTTGTTCTGACTAGTAGACTAATTAATAAGTCTTTGTAGTCAGAACTCTCAGCAAAATTGTTAATCTTGCTCTCAAGCTGTGTTTTAGATAGACTATGGGCGGTGTTATTATGTGGCTAGTCACTAAATACTTGTAAAAATATGTTTAAAAAAAATACCTTGCGAAGTTTCTTGTCGGTTCTTCTTCGTGGGTGTAATCGAACCGGATAGAACAAATTGTGACAAGTTCGAGCGCAGTATAACTGCCATAAGAATGATCAATAAACAATACAACAATACAATACAAAAACTCGAGAACCACTGAACCGATTTTAATAAAAAAAAATCTACGGATAGCTTGATTCTTCCCATCAACTCTAGGCTACTTACTATCACGCTAAATGGCTTATGAGGTTAGCAGTGAAGTGAAATATGAGAGCGGGCGGAGCCGCGGGCACAGCTAGTACTACAACAAAAATGTTCTTTCACATCCAAAGACAGTTTTGTGGATTTTATCCTTTGACGGTGTTCTCCTAAAAAACTGCGATTCGGGACAAAAAAGAAGGGGGGGGGGGGGGGGGGGGGGGTAGTAGGGAAAAAACGTTTTTCGACGTATTCCTCTTTCAATATTGAAGCACGTCTATAAAAGTTACATGTATGCTAAGTTTCATGTTTTTTGCCAGATGGGACCGTATTTCAGGTTAACAAGCCGTACTATATCCCTTTCTACCTACTTAAAACCAAAGATGGCATAAATGGCAACTCTTATAGTGTGAGACTCTGTTGTATCATCCATCTCCGTCCGTCTGTATTGTCTGCGCAGACGAGTTTTCTTCCACGTTCTTTCTCGCTGTGCTTTAAAGAATATGGGGATAAGAAATTACGTTTTTTTTTATTTAATCCGGTATGGGTGGCTGAGTCAAAGGGACCAAAGCACATGCTCCGACCAGCCAATATCACCTCCGAGAAGGTAGGTGCCATACCGGAGACTTCCCTGAATTGCTGGCTATACTGGACTAGAGGAGAACACAACCGAGGCTTCTATGCGGCCATCTTACACCCAGTTCGGTGGTACCAACCCAGTCGGCTACAATTTGAGCCTACCACCTAGTAAGGGGCAAGGGAAGGGACCTACAGTTTGACACCGGTTCCGAACGGCGAAGCAGCAGGCGTAGGTATGCACGTAAATTTTTTCGTCAGAAAAAACTCATTGGTACACGCCGACCGGTATCGAACCTCGGACCTCTCGCATGAGAAGCTGATGCCGAAACCATTCGGCCACCCGCCGCTTTGACGTTTAATACTTTACCGAATGGATTAATACATTTTAATAAAGTGAAACTGAACAGTTTAGTCAGACGTGTTGTCCCCAGTGCACTACCAGCGGATAGTCCACCGGGACATCAAACCTGCCAACCTGCTGCTGGCGAGCGACGGAGCCGGCGGCTGGCGAGTGCAGGTGGCGGACCTGGGAGTCTGCGACGAGGTGCGGGACCATCGCGCCAGGCTGAGCGGCGCAGTCGGCACGCCCGCCTTCAGAGCTCCGGAGGCAATGCTATCGCATGACTCTTTTGACGGGAAGGTGAGGATTTCATCCTGGCTATCGTTCAGACACTACAGGGCTTGTATGTTTTTCTGTGGCGAAGGTCAGGGGGTTTTGAAGTTATACTTCTCTTCGGACGTTATGAAAAGGTAAATTGAACTGTTTTAGGAACCGCGTTATGAAAATGAGGAGTGAACTCGGAAAAAACTTACGCGCCATCGCCATCGCATACCAATTATTTGTAATGATTTGTATAGGAGGGGTAAAAGGGAGGGGGGGGGGGGGGGGGTGCGTAGGGGTGAGGAAGAGGGAGGGAGGAGGAGGAGAGAAGTATAAATTCTAACGTGCGTACATAAGTAGAAGTACACGTACCCTTTTTTTATGAAACTCAACATGGCTGGAACAATTGATTCTAGTGAGATCTTGTTTACGTGACGATGGCTGTTGTGTCACGTCTGCTTTCCAGTGGGGTAGGCAGAGACAACTATTCTCAATATCGGACGCCTCTTCCACACTACCACACTTAATGTGGGGTCAGTATGAAAGTGAAGTATACTGGAGTTTTTAATCAGATAACTAACTGGCACTGATGCTCAGGCTCATCGGCCATTCGGACATAGCAAAAATTGTGATTTGAATAGCTGAAGTGGACTGTAGGATGTGTGTGGATTTCTGACCTTAGTCTTCCATGAGCGTGGTTTTCTTTAATTTTTTTTTTTGGAAACTGACACGGTCTGCTACATCACTAACAACATCCGTGATGTCAGCCCATAACACCGGGTGAACTTTGTGCCACGTCAGTGCTTCCCTTCGGTCGTGCCGGCTGCACTAAACTGGACGGAAAACTATTTACATAGCCGTTTCGACCGACCTTTCATTCAGTGCGGTAGTATCAACCCGGGCGGGTTAAACCCTACCACCTAGTAATATAAGAAGGGAGTCATATCCCTGGTGTGGTCCCGTCAGTATTTCCTGCTTACGGTTTTCGGTGGTATCCAGGGTCGACCCTTTCGTGAATGGAATGTCCTTTAATGTTCTTGCTCCGATAAAGCTGATGAAACTTTGTTTTTGTGACCGGTTGGTTTGGACAAGTCAGGGAGAACAATGCGAACATATTATTAGGACAATAACCCCAAACCTCGCGAAACAACGCTCAGTGTGGTCAAAGAATACATTGAACCTCCCTCGAGGTTAGAGGGGTTACACACTCACGGGAAGACAGCATTCCTTGTATGTTGCGTAAGTTGCGACAGTTTTTTTTAATGTAATGTAATCCGATATGGGTGGCTGAGTCGGAGGGGCCAAAGCACATGCTCCGACCAGCCGATATCACCTCCGAGAAGGATATCGGAGACTTCCCTGGATCGCTGGCTATACTGGACTAGAGGAAAACACAACCGAGGCTGCTATGCGGCCATCTTACATTCAGTACGATGGTACCGACCCAGTGGGCTACAATTTTAGCCTACCACCTAGTAAGGGGCAAGGGAAGGGACCTACAGTTTTACACCTGTTCCGAACGGTGAAGCAGCAGTACCCTAATCACGAAATTTAACCTACTACGCTACGCCGTGTCCTCCGCATCATTTTGTATGGAGAAACGAAGTTCGCAAATCTATCACTAGAGGCGCTGCTCCGTTTCTCCATACAAAATTATGTGGAGAACACGGCGTAGCGTAGCGTAGCGTAGCGTAGTAGGTTAAATCTCGTGATTAGGGTACAGGTGTAGGTGTGCACGTAATTTTTTTCTTCAGAAAAAACTCATTGGTACACGCCCACGGGATTCGAACCTCGGACCTCTCGCATGAGAAGCCGATGCCCAAACCACTCGGCCACCCGCCGCTTGTTTTATCGCCTCATTCCGAAATATGAGACTGAAGGGCTGCTTACTGCTTATGACAGGCGGCAGACATCTGGTCGCTCGGCGTGACGCTGTACTCGCTGGTGACTGGGTGTGTACCGTGGACCGGCGGCGGCGGCGGCGTCGTCACCCTGCAGAGACACATAGCCGACGTGCCGCTCGAGTTCCCCAAGGCGACGCCGCTGTCCGCGCCGCTGGCGGACCTGCTCGTGCGCATGCTGGACAAGAACCCGGCCACGAGGATCAAGATGGCCGACATCAAGGTACTTAGCGCACACAATGATCCCAGCCTATCGTCGTCACCTTGCAGAGACACGTAGCCGACGTGCCGCTCGAGTTCCCCAAGGCGACGCCGCTGTCCGCGCCGCTGGCGGACCTGCTCGTGCGCATGCTGGACAAGAACCCGGCCACAAGGATCAAGATGGCCGACATCAAGGTACTTAGCGCACACAATGATCCCAACCTATCGTCGTCACCCTGCAGAGACACGTAGCCGACGTGCCGCTCGAGTTCCCCAAGGCGACGCCGCTGTCCGCGCCGCTGGTGGACCTGCTCGTGCGCATGCTGGACAAGAACCCGGCCACGAGGATCAAGATGGCCGACATCTAGGTACTTAGCGCACACAATGATCCCAGCCTATCGTCGTCACCCTGCAGAGACACATAGCCGACGTGCCGCTCGAGTTCCCCAAGGCGACGCCGCTGTCCGCGCCGCTCGCGGACCTGCTCGTGCGCATGCTGGACAAGGACCCGGCCACGAGGATCAAGATGGCCGACATCAAGGTACTTAGCGCACACAATGATCCCAGCCTATCGTCGTCACCCTGCAGAGACACGTAGCCGACGTGCCGCTCGAGTTCCCCAAGGCGACGCCGCTGTCCGCGCCGCTGGCGGACCTGCTCGTCCGCATGCTGGACAAGAACCCGGCCACGAGGATCAAGATGGCCGACATCAAGGTACTTAGCGCACACAATGATCCCAGCCTATCGTCGTCACCCTGCAGAGACACGTAGCCGACGTGCCGCTCGAGTTCCCCAAGGCGACGCCGCTGTCCGCGCCGCTGGCAGACCTGCTCGTCCGCATGCTCGACAAGAACCCGGCCACCAGGATCAAGATGGCCGACATCAAGGTACTTAGCGCACACAATGATCCCAGCCTATCGTCGTCACCCTGCAGAGACACGTAGCCGACGTGCCGCTCGAGTTCCCCAAGGCGACGCCGCTGTCCGCGTCGCTGGCGGACCTGCTCGTCCGCATGCTCGACAAGAACCCGGCCACCAGGATCAAGATGGCCGACATCAAGGTACTTAGCGCACACAATGATCCCAGCCTATCGTCGTCACCCTGCAGAGACACGTAGCCGACGTGCCGCTCGAGTTCCCCAAGGCGACGCCGCTGTCCGCGCCGCTGGCGGACCTGCTCGTCCGCATGCTGGACAAGAACCCGGCCACGAGGATCAAGATGGCCGACATCAAGGTACTTAGCGCACACAATGATCCCAGCCTATCGTCGTCACCCTGCAGAGACACGTAGCCGACGTGCCGCTCGAGTTCCCCAAGGCGACGCCGCTGTCCGCGCCGCTGGCGGACCTGCTCGTCCGCATGCTGGACAAGAAACCGGCCACGAGGATCAAGATGGCCGACATCAAGGTACTTAGCGCACACAATGATCCCAGCCTATCGTCGTCACCCTGCAGAGACACGTAGCCGACGTGCCGCTCGAGTTCCCCAAGGCGACGCCGCTGTCCGCGCCGCTGGCGGACCTGCTCGTCCGCATGCTCGACAAGAACCCGGCCACCAGGATCAAGATGGCGGACATCAAGGTACCTAACGCTCAGAATGATCCCTGCCTATCTTCCGATCTCGATCTGCGGTTCTTTAATGGCCGTTTTCAGAACCTCCGGTTAAGTCTAGTCCAACAGTTATTTTTCGGGTATTTCTCGTATTTTTACTGAATTTAACTGGCCGTACCGTGTGAGGCCGGTACTTAAAGAGAATAACCCCACTGCACCTCACCCCATGCATGTCGTAAAAGGCGACTAAGGGATAAGGACAAGATGCCGTGCTAAAGGGCGACAGGCTCGCTACCTCTCACCTTGGCAAGGTACTTCCAACGAGTCATGCAGCAGGTGGGTCTTCGTGCCTTACTTGCTGCTTGATCGATTTAATCTTGTTCGAATACTTTGCGAAACGTGGCTGTCGGTGTTGTGCTGTAATTTACCAGAGTTCATGCAGCACAACACCGATTACTCTGCTTATCCCGATTGTCGGGATTCAGCGTGTGTGGTATGGTATAGAAATGTGCTACATCGACGCTTTAATCAACTCCTATTAATATAATTTTACAGGACACATAAAATATCGCCATGTTGCACTGTATGACTTTAAGTTGCCTTAAAATTGTGAGTTTTTCTATGACTTTAAGTTGCCTTAAAATTGTGAGTTTTTCAGCATTTTGACGCCGAGTTTCTTCCAGCACAACACCGATTTATCTGTTAACCTCGAGTTTCGGGATATAGAGCGATAGTTGTTTTTTCTTCCTTAACCTATACCCATTAAGGGTGTAGAAAATACGTACATGAATACAATAACGATTCCAGCCCAAAAGCTGTCTTGGATTAATAAATCGTGAGATGCATTCAGTGATTTCCTACCGCTTGGTTAAAAATTTAATACGCCTAGCAGTAGCAGCGGCATCAAACACTGACTGACTCGTCCGGTCTGCCACCTGAAAGACCTGCTGGCTCCTACTACGGATCCTTTAGCTCCTTTCGGCAAACTTCGACTCGAAGGAATGTGAATGTTGTGTAGTATGAGTGATGTTTTGGTGGTTTAAAAAATAACCAGGGTTAATATAGAGAAGATGCGTCGCGTAGCCTAACCTAACCTAACCTAACTTAACCTAACCTAACCTAATGTTGAGGCGGTGCATGTCTTTTTTTTTGTTACGTTTCGTTTCGAGCCGAGTGTTTCGTTTCGAGCCGAGTCAACCCGAGCAAAGGATCCGCAGGATCCGCAGGAGCCGCCAGAGCTTTCAGGTGTCAAACCCCTGACTCGTCTAATTATAAAAATAATACTCTTCCGTTACTTTGAAATATGCAATATGCGCAGACGCACGAGTGGGTAACCCGCCGCGGAGTGGATCAGCTACCGTCCGAGCAGGAGAACTGCCGTCTGGTGGAGGTGACGGAGGAGGACCTGGCCAGGGTCGTCACTTCGATACCCAACCTCTCCACCCTCATACTCATCAAGACTATGCTCAAGAACCACAGCTTCCAGGTAATGTCTTTCTTGTATATGCTGTACTTACTTATTTGCGCACTTAAATAGAGAAGCACTGCTTAATTCTTGCCTTCGGTCGTTGCACACGTTAAGTATACATACATAAATTGTTGTTAGTCATGAAATTATCGTACCATTATGATACATAGTCATACTTACCGCAGATGCTTACCAATCGGTTCTCCAGATCTTTCCTCTACAGAACCGGTAAACTCTGGAACGCTCTCCCTGCCCATATATTTCGCCCCAAGTACAGTCTCGGATCCTTCAAGAGGGGCGTGAATAAGCACCTGTCAGGCCGGCATGGCATTCGCAACCTCTGCATACGACCGAATGTCTATGGGCGTCGTTAGACACCTTATGGGTGGCTCAAAAAACATGGTAGAGGACATTAAATATTTATAGTATGAATACCATAATTACGGTATATCTGGCAACGCTGCTCCCGATATTGCCTCGTTTGTAAGGACGTGTGCAGGCAGGACTCTTAGACAAAAACTTTCTCTTTGATCCCGTCGTGTATCTTGTTCAAATCCTTTCTCCACACGTCACCAACGGCAGTGTGCCTTGCAGAACCCGTTCCTGCGGAGTCGCGAGGGTAGCACGGCGCGCGGAAACGAGTCGCAGGAAGGCGCGGGGGTTGGAACGGATGGGGATGCGCCGGCGGGGGAGGCTACCGCGAGGGGCACTAGACCGGCTAGACCAGGGCTCGCTCGCTCCGGGCGCTCAGTGTCGGCTCCGGGGTCATATCTCACCGACAGGTATGTACTTAACAAAATATGACCTCTGTCGGCTTCTCTACAAAATATTTTACCCAATCCGTTGTCTTTTTTTTTATGGAAACTGACACGGTTGGCTAAATCACCCACAACATCCGTGATGTCAGCCCATAACACCGGGCGAACTTGATGTCACGTCATTGCCTCCCTTCGGTCGTGCCGGCTACACTGATCGGAAAACGCAAACTATTTACATAGCCGTTTCGACCGACCTTTCATTCAGTGCGGTGGTACCAACTTGGGCGGGTTAAACCCTACCACCTAGTAATAAGTATAACAAGGCAGTCATATCCCTTAGTCGCCTGTTGTTGGGACTTTTGTCTTTTTATATAATCCGGAAAGGACAGCTAAGTCAAAGGGACCAGCAGAGCACATGATCCGACCAGCCAATATCAATACCGAGAAAATTTCATACGGGAGACTTCCCTTTAGGAAGTTTCCACTTGGACCCCCTGCTGAGACCCCCTGGAGGGTCCACGGATACTTTCTATTCCACCTGGACCCCCTGAGCAGGGGTTCCAAGAGGAATCAAAACTTTATGGCTATGCTGGACTAGAGGAGAACACAGCCGAGGCTGCCATCTTTCATCCAGTACGGTGGGAACAACCACGGATGAGGATGTATCTGGAAGGGCCATAACACGGTCGTACTATTTGAAAAGTAGACTTAAACCGCGATGCCCATTTTACTTACGACATTTTAGTGGTATTACGTAGTATTTAAATGCTCTTAATGTTTTTAAATCTCTGCCCAACCTAAACTGCACGTAAGCACAGATTACTTAATAGTTACTTCGTAACAGATAAATCACTCCAGAGAAAAAGTTCCATACCTTCGGCTTTAATAGCCTACTGCTTCACGTCGCCAATCGCTGCGTGCGAAAATGTACCTAAACGATCGAGTGTAAAGTGCATTATTGCGTAGGTATGCTTCGCGCGGCTGACGAATTTCTACTGAATTAGACCGCCGCGCCGGCGGCGGCCCGCCGGGCGGTAGGTAGTTAGCGCGCGCAAGTACATAGAGTGCGTGAGGCATATTTGTCTGTCATTCTTGGTGCATTTCAATGGTGATTTTAATGTGTCTTCAACAGGCAGCCGTCTTTCGACGTCGCTCTGGCATCGGTTCAAGAGCGAGACTCCATTGATGCGGACTGTCAGGTCGCGAAGAAAGAAAACAACAATACGTCCCAAGAGCAGAAGAGCTCGCGTCAGGCTAACCACGCGGACGCCTCGCCTCGGTGATACGTCAAAATGGCGGCGTCGAACAAGATGGCCGCCGCGCGCGACACTAGCGCCACGCGTCTGCTCCTGTGCTGCCACGCACGCCGCTCCAGCCGAACTAAACATATATAGATCTGTCAACTGTAGCTAGGTTCCAATTTTGAACTTTTTAAATTTACTTTACGAGAATCTCAACGGCTTTTGGCGGTTTACGTGGTACGAAAACGGCTTCCTTATTTGGTATACCTATATTTGGACATATCTAAAGAAAGTGTGTATTTTCAAAATGTTTGCCTACTTACCTACATAAGTATGTATGGGCCATGTGGAACGTACGGAACATTGAAACCGACAAAAGCACTTCAATTGCCAAGTTCGCAATATTTTGGGTAATTTTTATTTAGTTTAGCTTTTGACTTAAGAAAGGTACTTATGGAAATCGGATTGACACTCGCCGCTTTAGGTAATTTTGATGCGTCTTAAAGACTTAAAATGAACTGAATTTGACGAAAAGTGAGCGATGAAATCTATAGCAATTACTAAGTGTCGACGGTGTGGAACCTATTCGTAAGTTTACACGATGATATTTTTTTATATTGTACGTAGCGGGTATCTATATTTAGTACTTAAGTCAAATGTACTCAAATCATTCCTCAGCTAGTCGGTAATCATTAAACATTCTATAATATTATCAAGTCAGTTTTTTAAATCTGCTTTTTTCAAATAGTAATTAAGAGTACTACCTACATATATTGTACCTAACGTTTATTTTGACTTAAGCCATATTTTTTAATTTTTTTTATTAAATAAACCCAATTAATCAGACGTTTTATAGGGCACGAATATGTTTTTATATTTCTCGCACAATAATCTTAATTTCTGGGCCAAAGTGCAACCACACAACGAATATCACACAAAATATTGAAACAAAGAAGAATTACACAAATATGCATTATTTGTAATAATTACTAATTAATTAATTATTTTACACTCGCTCGACATAGATTGACATTTGAATAGATAGTGAAGAGATAAGAGAATGGACCACGGATGAGGATGACACATCTCGTAGGAGACACTAGGAATGTATATTTGTAATTTTTATCTTACTTAAAAATTGCTCAATGAATGTTTATTTGAACCAGAATGCTGTGGCTTTTTTTTTTAAAGATCATGCGATTTTGTGTCGGTGTACGTACAGTATATTTAGTTTGATGACTACCCAGGGAAAAATAAGAAAAAAAAGGAGTCATTTGTTTTTTATGATATGAGCATTTTTTGAAAGACACTCCGTACAACATTTTTAGGTACTAAGACTACAAATTTCCTAATATAATTGTATTTTTTTTTTATTTGTAGCCTAAATAACTCTGCTATTGTATCAGTATCCCAAATAAAACCAAAATGCCCATAGTTTTATCACAAAAAATATTCAGTTCAGTTTTTTCTGAAAAAACAAATGACTCGGTTTTTTTTTTCAATTTTTTCCCTGGGTAGTCATAAACTGGCCTACTCCCTGGTTCCCGCTTGACGTTGAGTTTTGGGACACGTTGTATACTGCATGTCCAGGTCGAACGAATTTGCTTACCACCAAGGGTTTTTTTTTATAAAAAAAAAGAAAAAAGAAAAAAAGGGAATCCTCGCTGAATAAGCTTTAAAAAAAAGCTCAGTAGGTAAATTTTTTCGACTAGTATTTTTCGAGATAATCTCCACTAAAAGGTCAGTTGTAACCGTTTAACATGGATTATAGTACTAGGAAAGCAATTTACTGAGCTTTTTTTGAAGCTTACTCAACGAGGAATCCCGTGGAGGTAAGCAAAACTGGGACAACCTGTATAAACGTACAAGTGCCACACATTATCGATCTTTAAAAGAAATTACAGTAAATTGTAAGATGTTTGAACGTTGATAAATACGTATGTAAATATTATTGAAATGTGTACAGTAGTTTCTACACCTCCTGTAAATAAATGCAAAGACCAATTTTTCAAAATTAATAGGTTAACCTTATATTAGCGGCTTAAAAGTTATATTTATTACAAAATATATGAAATTAAAGCTATATTTACCTGTGTGAAAAATTATTATGAAAAATATTTTATTGATAGTTTTATTCGAGGTTACCTATGTACCTACTTTATATTACCTAGTATATTCGATTCCTCCCTATCACCTATATTTCGAAGAATCTTTTAATTATTAACGATAACGCTGTGTGATCCAAGTAATAAATATAGAGGTCCACGGAGAAGACAGGTCGAGAGGATTTTTTGCTAGCTCAAGTTTCTAAGCACCACATCGCACAGCCGGATTTAAAGGTCTGCTGGACGCCCTGGGGCCAACGACATTCTACTTTCTGGACGGGCCCTAGTCATACATTTTACCGGTAGAAAGGTGCGATTGGAGTTGTTCTATATATTGCCAATATTTAAAACAGCGTAAGTGCGCGAGCGCCTCATACATCACGTTACGTTTCCGCTCTGTGAACGTCGATAGAGTAAGACGGTTAAATGGCAATTTGATACGTATAAAGGAGAGACAACGATTGGAGAGGGTGCTGAATGCTCACCAATAGCGCGCCTCAATTCGGTGCGTTGTATGCCACTTCCCGATAATTTAATTCGTTGCCTGAGCCTACATATGAATGGATGGAGTCCCCTAATTATTTTTCAAAGAAGTTAATTTTTTTGACGTGATGACGTCACGTCATATAAATTGATCAACACCGGCTGCACACACGAAAAAGTGTCACGTTCCATCTGAGCCTGTGTGTGCAAGCGAGAGCGCGTAACAAGCAATAGAGAGGCACAATCGGAATAGTCAAAGTTACCATGGAAACGTCTTAAGAAGTAAAACTGTCAAGATCAGACAACAGAAGTTTATTGATGGCCAGTCACAAGATGATTAATCTTTCTACTGGAAATAGAATTACTGATCTTTGCTCTATGTACTACGATTATTCCACGTCATCACGTAAAACTATCGTCCGTAAACCGCCTTTACAGACCTAGTGTTTGAATTATTTATACATACATACATAGCGTCACGCACGCCTGTTTTCCGGTGGGCTAGGCAGAGACAACGGATCTCCGCGTGCCACGAACAACTCCTTTGATTGGTCTTTTAGATAGTCCTTTTTGTAGAAATGTATCAACGATACAAATTGAACCAACCCATTACCAAGACTAGCTCTAAATCGTTAAATTAAATATCTATTGCGGGTCCGCTCTCCTTTGGAGGCAACAGGGCTGCCAAAATCCGTCCCTGCCATTTCGAAGTCCAATCACCGTCATCGATCCGTGGACGCCACTCATGCATTGCTCCGCCCGGTTCGTTGACTTATGCCCCCAGTTGGTGACGACATGCCCGGTTAGATTAGACCAGCTGCTCTCTACTTATCTTCTCCGTGGGATAGTCTCAGCGCAAACTTTCAACGCGATCTGTCAAGAGTTTGACAGTTGAAATAAAGATGGCCGTCTTCGCCGCCTACGTCCTCCACTCGTATGACATCCGAACAATATGAAATAGCATGCGTGAATAATTTTTCTTGGTTGTTTTATAATAGGAGAACCATAAAATATATTATTATACTATACTTCAAATTTAATATTTTTCATACAAAGTACATTTATGAAAGTCGTGACGTCGTCGGTTAGCCCGAAGATACACTCGCCGAAAATTCCGGCGGAAGTCCGGTCGGCTGTAAATTTTAAGAGACGTAAATCGGCACTATTGTGCCACCGCGCGCAGAGACCTCTCAATCCTTGTCACTATTATCTTCTTTCAGCCCACAGCTTAATACATATGATTATTATACGAAGTCCAATATGGTCCAAGGTCCAATAATATGAATTCATACTTCGTAAATTGTACCTGGGTTTCATTCTGGTCTTCAAAATTCTAACGACTAGCGACTTATATAAATTACTTGCGAAGAAATTGTGAATTATTAGTCTGATTTCGGATTCTCGATATTTCAAGTTTGCGGTCTTCTATCTCGGCATAGCATGGCAATTAAACTTAACGTGACAGGATTTTTTTAGCAGTACTCACGTATTACACAAATCGTGAAAATTGCAGTGACCTCGAATTTTCCAAACGTATGTCTCTTTGTGATCCGCTCACTTTTAACTGTAAATAAAAATTTCTTATGCATTTGTTCTGTGTTTAATTTATAACCTGTTTATTTAAAGAAAGCGATTGAAAATGGCGGCGTTTTACAGCTGTACAGTCGGCATGCAAATATTTTTTTTTTGCATAGTTACTTTTTTATTTGCAATTTTTTGTCTTCGAACCATTGCTTTATTTTCTTCAGACGGCAATACTGTGTGAGCGAGAGGCAAATAGTAACGCCGCAATTTTCAATTGCTTTCTTAAAAAAAATACAGTCGAATTGAGAACCTCCTCCTTGTCTTACTCAAATTTAGAGTTAAAACTGATTCATTAACACACATGCATGTATACCGTGTGGGGCCGGTACTTTAAATTAATAGCCCCACTGCATCTCTCTCCATGCATGCCCTAAAAGGCGACGAAGGGATAAGTACAATATGCAATGCTAAAGGGCGATAGGATAGCCACCTCTCACCTTAGCGCGGTCCTTCCACCGAGTAATGCAGCAGGTGCGTATTCGTGCCGTACTTGCTGTTTGATAGTTATCTTGTCCTAATACTTTGCTAAACGTAGCGGTCGGTGTTGTGCTGTAATTTACCAGATTCTTGCAGCACAACAGCGATTACTCTGCTTACCCCTCCCCTACTCTTTTCTATTCTGTGCCCCGATTGTCGAAATACAGCGTGGATGGATACGTTCTTTCGGATAAATGCTCAGTTCAGTCTAAGTAAAGCTGATATCAAAATTATGAACCCGACATCCCAAAAGTAATAAGCACTAAGCCTATTATTCCTGACCACTGAAGAATTGAAGAATTAAATATAAATAGGAAAATAAACAAAAGGAAGAAAGCGAGACGGGGGGGGGGGGGGGGGGGGGGGGGAAGCCGACAGGACAACACACGCCAAGTTTTGGGGAGAGCTCCAATTGAGGGAACAATGAGGTAACATTGTTTGTTCCGCGAAACTGATCCTTTGAGAAATCCTCCTTGCTTTGAGACCGCTTTCTGCCGTGGACTGTGGAAGAAAAGAATAAGAAATTTGAAGATTGATAGATAGAAAAGAATTTATTGCTCCAATCGCCCGATCGCCGTTTTCGTACCGCGTGGGGCCGGTACTTAAAAAGAATAGCCCCACTGCATCTCTCCCCGTCGCATGTCGTAAAAGTCGACTAAGGGATAAGGAAATTCGTCGGCCTCGGTAGCTCAGTGGTGCGGTCAGTCGACTGTTGTTAGGCAACGCTGAGCGCGGTCAGTAATTGGATGGGTGACCGCTCCGTTGGAGGCTGACCGTGGTTCGGATTCCACGTTAAACTGTAGGTCCCTTCCCTTCTTACCTTACTAGGTGGTAGGGTTTATCCCGGCCGGGTTGGTACCACCGCACTGAACGAAACGTCGGTCGAAACGGCTATGTAAATAGTTCGTGTTTTCCGCCCAGCTCAGTGTAGCCGACATGAAATGAAGGGAAGCACTGACATAGCACCTAGTTCACCCGGTGTTATGGGCTGACATCACGGATGTTGTAGGTGAGGTAGCCAAGCGTGTCAGATTCCATAAAAAAAAAATCACACCACTGCACTACCGAGGCTGACAAAACATGTTTGACAAAGGCTATTTACACCTGATTCACTTAATTAATAAGTCTTTGTTGTCAGAACTCTCAGCAAAATTGATAATCTTGCTCTCAAGCTGTGTTTTCGATAGACTATGGGCGGTGTTAGTATGTGGCTAGTCATACTATACTTGTAAAAATATGTATAAAAAAAAATTTAAAAATACCCTGCAAAGTTTCTTGTCGGTTCTTCTTCGTGGATGTAATCGAACCGGATTGAATAAATTGTGACAAGTTCGAGTGCAGTCTAACTGCCATATGAATGATCAATAAACAATACAACAATCAATATAATTAAATCGCATGTTCTAGTCTGTATACCCTGCGATATTGCGATAATTATTTCGCTGTTATTTCTGATTTTTTTTCGCTGACAGAATGTTACCTAATCTTTTTTTTTATGTAAACCAACGACGACGTTTGAAGGCACCCAGGTTAAAGGATGCGGGAAACACACTCGCAGGGAGACAGTTCCACACCCTAGCGGTGCGACAAAGAAACGATTTTGAGAACCGATGGGTTCTCAAAAGACCAATATCAACAACAAAAGGGTGCTCAGTCTCTCTGCGGCGAATGCTGCAAAGATAGGTTGGGTGGCAAGGAATAAGGCAAGCAACTTCCTCCGAGCAGCGTCCATGATAGTAGCTGTAGAGTAGTTTAGTGACCCTACAATCTACAATCTTGCCCTGCCTTGTCTGTCACGATCGACCAGCCCAGTAGCCGGTTGGCCAGGCCTGCTATTAGACCGTTTCTTACCAACGGATCACCCAATAAATTTTCCTTCGACATAAACAAAAAATCAATGTGGTCGGTTAGTTCAAACATTTCTAATCGACCACCCAGGTGGACAGTAGGTGGTCTGATAGGAACAAATATTTCTAACTCACCGCCCAGGTGGACAGTAAGGTAGGTGGTTTGACAGGAATAGAATTCCTAACCGACCAACTATGTAGGTCAGCGATTCCCAAATAGTGGTGCGCGTACCCCCCGGGGTACGCAAGGCTCAAGAGAAGGGGTACCCGTGGGCGAACCTAATGGCTACGTTTACCTCTACAATCTTAAGCAAAGAGACAGGGTCCCACTTACCTCATTAGTGAAAATTGTATCCAATGGTTGAATGGGAACCTATTATCGTATTGAAGTATACAGGATGTTTCGGGATAGGCTTGATAAACTTTAGGAATAGAAAGTACTCATTATTAGAAGA
The DNA here is from genome assembly GCA_946902875.1 of Nematopogon swammerdamellus. NCBI lineage: Eukaryota > Metazoa > Arthropoda > Insecta > Lepidoptera > Adelidae > Nematopogon > Nematopogon swammerdamellus. The sequence goes on along the minus strand of OX336356.1, from coordinate 18,236,366 downwards.
AAATAATCCTAATCACTCAAATCGCAATTCAGTATTTTTTTTTCATACAAAAATTTTAAATTGTAATAAAAACTCGATGTACCGTGAGATTTGGCAACAGTGCTGTCTACAGTGAGATTTGGCAACAGTGTGGCAACAGGTCTAGGGAGTGCAATGACCTTGTTCAGTCCCCTTTTTCTTTTGCCATGAAATTCCATTGAAATTTAAGGTTAGGAATTTACCTACATGCAGTACAATTTCTACTACTTAGGCACGTAAGTTAGTAATTTTATTTATTAAAGGACCGTCCACCAAAGCTCGATGAAACTATTTTCAGCCAAAAGTGCTATAAAATGACCGAATCTGGGAAAACGTTTCAGAGCTTTTCGTCTTCAAATATGGACCCGTTTTGAACTCGAAACCCTATCCTGAAACACCCTAAGAACTAGAACCTAATAAATGACTGATACGATGGATAAATAACAAATTATTACCTATGTAAAAATAACAACCATATGAAAATTTGTTTTATTTAAAAATTTTACTCAGGGGTACTTGACTCTCCGAAAATTCGCTAAGGGGTACAGATTTTATTTAAATTAATCAAAATAACCTAATACAATAAAATTAAACTAAAATTAAGAAATGTGATAAAACTAAACTAAAATAACTTCTCACTTATTTAATATCATAAATGTGAAAGTATGTTTGTTTGTTTGTTTGTTTGTTTGTTTGTTCCTCTTTCACGCCTGAATGGCTGGACGGATTTGGACGAAACTTCGTATATGGGTAGTGTATATCCCGGAGTAACATAATTTTTAAAAAAAGTGGTCAAGTTCGAGCCGAGCTCGCGTACAGAGGGTTCCGTACCATCGCGTTTTCTGTGAGAACTAGAAGGATTGGGATTTTCGTTTACGTTTTCCTGTGCGCTCTAGCGGTCAATATTGACCACTCCAGAGACAACGGGTTAAGTGTATATCCCATGGTAACAATTTTTTTTTAAAAGTGGTCAAGTTCGAGTTTAACTCGCTAGAAGGATTGGGATTTTCGTTTACGTTTTCCTGTAAATTAAGTGTATATTACAGTAAAGGGGGCGGGGGAGGAGAGGGGGGAGGGGGGAAGGGGGATGGGAAGGGGGAGGGAGAGGGAGAGGGAGAGGGAGAGGGAGAGGGAGATGGAGAGGGAGAGGGAGAGGGACCGTGTGGGGCCGGTACTTTAAAAGAATAGCCCCACTGCATCTCTCCCCGTGTATGTCGTAAAGGGCGACTAAGGGATATGACTCCCTTCTTATATCACTAGGTGGTAGGGTTTAACCCGCCCGGGTTGGTACCACCGCACCGAATGAAAGGTCGGCCGAAACGGCTATGTAAATAGTTTGTGTTTTCCGTCCAGTTCAGTGTAGCCGGCACGACCGAAGGGAAGCACTGACGTGGCACCAAGTTCACCCGGTGTTATGGGCTGACATCACGGATGTTGTAGGTGATGTAGCCAACCGTGTCAGTTTCCATAAAAAAAAAAGGGAAAGGGAGAGGGAGAGGGAGAGGGAGAGGGAGAGGGAGAGGGAGAGGGAGAGGGAGAGGGAGAGGGAGAGGGAGAGGGAGAGGGAGAGGGAGAAGAAATTCGTATTTCAAAAGAAGAAAGTAAGTAACTGAGGCGAGGCCGAAGGTCGAGCTGCGTTCAGGAAGTCCTTCCCAAAGAAAGTAAGTAACTAAGGGCGTGGCCGAAGGCCGAGCTGTATCCTGGAAGACGCTAAACCTTCTCGATGACAGTAGGTTACTATGGGCGATAGTTACTTACTTTCTCCAAGACGGTTTATAGTCTTCCTGAACGCAGCTCGGCCTTCGGCCTCGCCCTCAATTACTTAATTTCTTCGAAAAGGTTTATAATCTTCCTGAACGCAGCTCGGCCTTCGGCCTCGCCGTTAGTTACTTACTTTTATCGAGAAGGTTTATGGTCTTCCTGAACGCAGCTCGGCCTTCGGCCTCGCCCTCTGTTACTTACTTTCTCCGAAAAGGTCATCGTCTTCCTGAACGCAGCTCGGCCTTCGGCCTCGCCCTCAGTTACGTACTTTCATCAAGAAGGTTTATAGTCTTCCTGAACGCAGCTCGGCCTTCAGCCTCGCCCATAGTTACTTACTGTATTCGAGAAGGTTTATCGTCTTCCTGAACGCAACTCCGCCTTCGGCCTCAAAAAGTTACTCACTTTCTTCGAGACGGTTTATCGTTTACCTGAACCCAGCTCGCCCTTAGTTACTTACTTTCTTCCTTTGAAATACAAATTTCACGCGAGCGAAGCCGCGGGCAAAAGCTAGTATAAACTAAACCTAAAAAATAAATAAATAAATAAAAATTGTACAGGTACAGATTAAAATATAAATGGGAACCGCTGATGTAGGTGGATGGATCGAGTAGACGAGGGCGGACAGGAATGTTGACAAATTGCGACACAATCGAGCGCCTCCTATATCGGTGTCGTCGGTTTCGTCGCGAATTCCAAATGAGATCTTTGTTGTGAGGTCGGCTTGCGCTAGCCAGCCGCTCGGCTCTTACAAGAAGCGAAGACAACTTCTGAAACCATTTCACAATCGCTCGTCATTCGTATTATTTTTTTTTTATTTTTTTTTATGGAACACGGTTGGCTACATCACCTACAACATCCGTGATGTCAGCCCATAACACAGGGTGAACTAGGTGCCATGTGCTTCCCTTCATTTCATATCGCTCGTCATTCGTATTACCAGTTTATTGCTTTTGTATAGAACCTCACTCTGTTGGCGACATTGCCAATCACACCACCCGTGATAGGTGTGTGTAGCCTATGTTTCAAGGGTTCCATACGGAAGCCTCCATCCAAGTCCATACTAAACCTACATCGTATGTCTGTCCGTCTGTCTGTTCGTCCGAGGGCTGTATCTTTTGAACCGTAATAGGTATCCGGTTGAAAATTTCACACGATATGTGTTATTATGGCGGATGTGCCAACAAATAACAAAAAAATATATAAAAGGTAAAAAATTAGAAGGTCCCCATACAAGAAACGTGCTAAGAATCGATTAGTCACGATACGAAAGATGGCGCCACAGGTTTTTATATTTTGCATTGTAGAAAGACAAAAGATAGACGGATATGGTTTTTTGGCAGGTTGCATATATCCGTCTCTGCCTAGGTGTGACAGAAAGAACCCCAGCGTACTACGTGCCTTTTGGTGCACGGAACGCGCCGCGTCGTCGCCAAGCTGTGGCACTTTAATTAACTAAGTTGTATGTTAAGCCGTTAATTAGTTTTTAACTAAGATTAATTCGCTCGTCTTAACTCCCAGCCACGGAGGCTGTTATTTATTTAATAACATTATTATATTGCTCTTACAGATTAGAATGAAAATAATATTTTAACCGCTGTTGGTATTATATTGTCAAGTAGTTTGATAGATAGATACAAATTATTGCTCCAAAACATTTACAGTAACAAGTTTAGACGTTCGTTCTGCCTTCTGCATCTTTAGGCCTTCGTCTGAGACTTGTTTGTGGCAATGTAAAATATAATTAATATATTAGGAATCAGGGTTCGTAAACGTTAGAAAAAATATCCGAGCACTAACGTTTTGATAGGTTCATTTTGGAAGCGTTTGAAGACAAATGATACAAAAAATCAGATTATGAACCGTTTGCAAACTAACATAAAACTAACGTTAGAAACGCGCAAAAGTTATTTCTATCAAAACGCTAGAGCGCCGAAGTATCAAACCTAACAGACTGAAATTTTGTTTCGTTATGGCAGCGGTTTTCGTGTGGGGGGAACTAACTATCACTAACACAAACAAATAGAATAACGTTAGGTTAACGATTTTCAAACGTTTGGCGGGTAACGTTTAATAAATTTCAAACGTTAGTTTGCATTCGTTATTTTTTAGTGATAGTTTTTACTTTGATAGGCTCCTAACGTTTGCGCGAAATAATGTTATTACGATCCCTGTTAGGAATGTAACTATAATATTAGTAAGTATAGTTAATTAAAAAAAATACACGAATACATAATATGAATTACTGTTTATGTAATATACAATACTATTTCAAATATCCATTGAGGCTTAAAATATTTTTACCTGTTGATTTCACACTGACGGAGAAAGTACAACTTTAAGTGTTTTTTGAATAACAGAAGCGACTTACAGTGCCGTATACAGTGAGGTAGTAAATTCCACAGCCGAGCTGCATGAACAGAAAATTAGTAGTAAAACCCAGTTTATGAGTGGAAATGGCTGGGATATTTTCTTCACTTGGCTGAAGGGTGATATCGTGGTAAGATATAGGTACTGAAAACGCAAAGATAGGTCGGGAGCAGAAGGGTGGTAATACAAGAATAGGGGGCCAAGGATGTGGGAACTTCTGCAGAGACGGATTGGAAGTCACTTGAGACGTCTGCGGTATTCTGAAACATGGTCGTACTTACTTAGACCGAAAATAAAGCGTGTACACATGTTTTGCAGACGCTCAAGCTTGTCCAGGAGTTCCACAGTAACGTCCAGCAATTTCGCATGTTTAAGGATGGGGAGAAGCAGCGATTGCGCTAGAAACTGTAGGTCCCTTCCCATCTTACCTTACTAGGTGGTAGGGTTTATCCCGGCCGGGTTGGTACCACACTGAATGAAAGGTCGGTCGAAACTGACTCGTGGTCGAAACGGCTATGTAAATAGTTTGTGTTTTCCGTCCAGTTCAGTGTAGCCGGCACGCCGAAGGGAAGCACTGACGTGGCACCAAGTTCATTCGGTGTTATGGACTGACATCACGGATGTTGTAGGTGATGTAGCCAACCGTGTCAGTTTCCATAAAAAAAAAATTAAAAAATTGTTTTTGTGGAGGTCGGAAGAAGTTTCTGCAGCCGCCTCAGGGAGTGCGCCCCGCAGCATAGACTTGTCGACTGACTTCATTGACCTGAGCCTGCAAAGTTAGTGTATAATCCATAAAGATTCCCATGTTTTTGACAACGCTAGCATAGCAAAAATGCCAGACAAAAGCTAATACAAACGACGTAGCAGTGCTACGCCGCCGCGTAGAGGCCTCTACGATTTAGGCGACATATCTACTAGAGTCGCGGGGCGGCGCGCGACGCGGCGTAGCGAGCGACGACGTAGCGCCTACGTATTTATAATTTATCAGTAATAAAAAGAATTTCAAACACTCGGTAATAAAAACACAGCATTATATGATATAACGCAATAAGGTGGAATTATTTCATAATTGATACATTAAGTATCAAATTTATTTATTTTATTTTTTGACATTGTACTACAATGTGGTATGAATATTTATAACTGACATGACTTGATACGATATGTATCAACAATTTCTGACAAAGGCTCTATACACCTGTCTATACTTTTACTTTAACTTTTGATTTTATGTGGTCAGAATTATCAAGCTTAAATTATAGTTATTCTAGCTCTCAAACTATATCTTAACACTGTAAGCGGTGTCTGTTGTGTAGCTAGTCACAATGTATTGTAATTGAAGACGTTAAAAAAAGAACCCTGCGAAGTTTCTTGCCGGCTCTTCTTTGTGGGTGTAATCGAACCGGATTGTAAAAACTAAACAGGACAAATTCAAGCGTAGTGTACTACCATACGAATGATGAATAAAGAATAAAGAATTATTACATTTCTTCCAGGTCCATCCCGTGTCGGCGTAAATATTTTTTATCGAACTTGACGCGGCTGGCTATGCTACATCCGGATCCGTGATGTCAGACCATAAACACCTTGGTGAACTAGGTGCCGTGTCAGTGTTAAGCTTTGATCGTGCCGGCTTCACTGATTCCTCTCGACATTTTCCTTCACCAGTGATTTTTTTTTTCTTTTTTTATGGAAACTGACACGGTTGGCTACATCACCTACAACATCCTTGATGTCAGCCCATAACACCGGGTGAACTAGGTGCCATGTCGGTGCTTCCCTTCATTTCGCGCCGGCTACACTGAACTGGACGGAAAACACGAACTATTTACATAGCCGTTTCGACCGACGTTTCGCTCAGTGCGGTGGTACCAACCCGGCCGGGATAAACCCTACCACCCAGTAAGGTAAGAAGGGAAGGGACCTACAGTTTAACGTGGAATCCGAACCACGGTCAGCCTCCAACGGTCGGGCGGTCACCCATCCAATAACTGAACGCACCACTGAGCTGCCGAGGCTGACGATCCCTTAGTCGACTTTTACGACATGCGACGGGGAGAGATGCAGTGGGGCTATTCTTTTTAAGTACCGACCCCACACGGTACTAGTGATACACATTTAGTTTTTTTATGTACATTTATTGTAAGTTAACAGTATTTTTTTTTCTATATTCTAT